>JAYKKI010000079.1:2085000-2750000 GCA_039881145.1 Druceiella hillmani | reverse complement strand
GAATGCGTTAAAAATATTTAAAAAAAAGTTTTTATGCAGCATTATATACAAAATGTGTTCCGGTAAAATAACTGTTAGACGGAGCGCTTTTGTGTTCTGGATGTGTCAGAATGACAGCGCCACAACCTATTGTTATAGTATGGATGTAAATCGTTGGCACAAATAATTTCTAAATCATTGGATACTTGCTACATGACTACTCTACTTCCATATCAAATTTCATGTGATTTAATTGAATAGGTTTGGACCAAAGTGAGATATGTCACTGGAGTAAAAAAGAAACCATACTTCTAAACTATTAAAATTCGCAGAACTAATCTTGTTTTGAAATGACTTGTCACGATGTTCTCTATTTACAAAAATTGTTGAACATCTGTAAGTGGGCCACTCTGTATAATCCGATAGTTGACTCATTCTACATTTTGATATTTTTCGTACAATATTAGGAAATATAAGTTAATTAAAAACCAGTCTTGAAAAAAATTCAAAAATTGATTGAAAAATAAGCCAGTTGTAGGCTTCTAAATTTGAAGATACGAAGAGAAGTTGGGTATATCCCTGTCTCTTTTCCTCTTGTATAATATAATGTGCAATATTAAAAATGACCTCACAACACAGTATTGCCGTCCCTGTCTAAAGATTAAATTTAAACTTTTGTAACTCGGTAAATTTTCAAGATTATTTAAAAATGTTTTCACTCTTCATCAGCTTATACCTTGAAATTATGATTAATGAAATGAAAAAAAATTAGTCAAATACCCAATTCAATACGATTTATGTATAATATATATATATATATATATATATATATATATATATATATATATATATATATATATATATGTCAACGCACGTAAGATTATGAAATTAAAACTCGATTCTTAAAAAAGTATCCTTTTTCTTGTAATATTATTATTTTCTTAATTATTGCCATTGCTTCCTTTAAACCCAAATGCTTTCATAGTTTTTTCAACATATAATTTTTTTAGGAATATTTTTCAGAATCGAATAACGAATAACGTGACAAAAATATGGGACTGAAGATGCACAATAGGAGTGAGCCAATCATCGGTACATAAATTTAACAAGCAACGCCTCTGGTAGCATATAACATATACAATTGTGCAGTGGCCTTATTTATTTTTTTTTTGTTTGCATATTTCGAAATTGTGTATAATTGACTTCCTCTGTGAACTATATACACCATAGAATAGTTTACATAAACATTTCGTCGTCGCGATATCGACTATTCATAGAGAAATCATCAAATTTAAACTAATGATTATAGATGGCACTCCCCATTATATTTAAGACTGAAAATTATTCACAATTAAATGAAACTACGTGATGTAGTATTATTTCTACTTTCTTTAAGTTCTACTTTCTTTAAGTTTAAGTTCTTTACCACAAGTGGTAAAGAACTTAAAGAAAGTAGAAATAATACTACATCTTACTTACTACAAGTGGTAAAGAACTTAAAGAAAATAGAAATAATACTACATCACGTAGTTTCATTTAATTGTGAATAATGAATTTCTACAAAATTAACGCCAAATATATTCAATCAAGACTGAAAATTAATTTGTGAACTAACACTTATATTCAAATTTCTATTATAATTAAATAAATCGAATTAACAGCAAATATAAAATTATATTATATGGAGTATATAAATTATCCGTGAGCGCGCCATTTCAGACACTTGTGCAATTAATCATGGAATTACAGATGTAAACCGGTAAGTCAACATATTTTTTTAGGATAAAGTTGATATTTTGGAAGAAAATACGTTTATTTTAATCCACTCATGATGCATTATTACAGATCGAAGTGGCATTTTCACAGCTAAATACATACCGTATATCTTAACCATTTTATATACTTATTATTTTTATATATTATAATTATCTATATATATTATTATCTATATATATTATATATTATAATTGCTTTATCTATACTATGTTCTGTCAAGTCATTTTTTATACTTATTATTTTTATATTTTTATATATTATAATTATTGCTTTATCTATACTATGTTCTGTCAAGTCATTTTTTTCTTAGATTATCCTGTACGTAAGCAAGAATGTCGAAATGTTTTACTATATAATACGTCTACGTATCGAAAATAATAGCTCGGTATTTTGTTATAAAATAATTTATTATAATATAAATATTATTCAATCCCTAATTAATAGCGTTTAATTTTTTAAATGCCGATAATATCTCGAACGTTTAAAATTGTTAGCTTATATGTTAGATGATTTCCCACAAGTTGACTGAAGCTAAAAATTATAGACCAATTAGCATACTTAAACTATCATAACACCGAGTGTGTATATCCTTTCTGAAAATATCTTCATACTCAAAATGCAGAGGATTAAGGATAATGCAGAGGTAATGATTAAGGAACCACAATTTGTTTTATCTCAGAATTTTAAGTACACGTAGTAGCAATTATTTGTATAAAGTATTTCTAGCATTTCTATGTATTTTAGCCTATTGCAATTTGTAGTTATGTACTCGTATATACTATCTTATATGTTATGATAAATACATCAATAGGTCATACATATATACGTTTATCTGCGAATGCAGCCAGATAATGAAATAATGATTTTTGTTTTTTTTTAATCTTCGCATTTTAACAATTTTTTCCTTATAAATTCTGCAAACCATCTTCAAATAAGAATATCACGTAATAAACTTTATTAATAACTGAAACACTTAAGCAAGAGACGAATGGAAACAAAACTAATTATAGTTACAGACATTTATTGAGGAACTCAGCGTGACAAGGAAAACAAATAATTCGTCACTAGTTCGTTTGGCCGGAAATACGGATAATATAATAAAATGAAATGTCATAGTGCTTTCTCTCAATGTCAAGACCAATAAGAACTGGCAGCTCTAACAACAGTCGTTCGCTTACGTCTAGTTTACGGTATTGAGTCAAAATAGCGAACGTAGCCGCTTCCGGCAATTGACACTTTCATCCACGCTTCGCCATAATTTCCGCTCTTGCGTTCTTCTGCAATCGTCAGTTTGTTGATAAGAATTGATTTCCACTTGGCTTACTTAAGTAGATGACTTTGGTTGTAAGGCTTTTCTTCAAATTATATTCTTAACCATGGTCGAAATTTATCCCTTCGCAAATTGGAAACATTTGTTAGATTCGTCTTGCACTTAAATATAAATCTAAAAATTAAAAAAAAATCCGTTCTAGTACCCCAATGTATACTTTCAAGTTATGTCTTTTTTCATAAAATACCATATTTTTATTGTTAATGTCGTTCTTAGAATAATAACCATTTAAAATTGAAACATGTTTGACTACCTTATCAGGGTTTCATTTATTTAATTATTATGTGACATTATATCAATGTCACTTTTTATAATAGCCTTCAATATTGGAAAAAAATATTTAATATCTTTCTTCTATGCGTGTAAATATAATCGAAATATGTTACAAATATCTGTGTATTGCTCGAAATACTCTATGGGGACACAGGTTCAATGGATATGTAGGGGTGAAGGGATGTAAATTTTACATTTATCACAGTCAATTGAGCGAACGATCCTTTAAAAAGCCTTTTCGGCGAAAACACAACAGCGGTTTGTGCTTTTTATTATCCTGTAAGACTCTCCAGGGAAAATAGCGAATGGAGGGCCGGTATTGACTGTTTGCACACTCGATGTGCGTATTGATCTTCGTTGTATATAATCTGGTATGTCTGTGTATATATTAATTGTGGTTAATACATATTACAAAAACTATTTTCTCGCCAAATTAATTTTTACTAAATATTTTAGTGAACATATCTTTCACTTTTAAATTTTTCTCCGCACGGCTAATATTAATCGAGAAATGTCTTACCGTTAACATGCAAACCGTAAAGCAAAACCAGTTACAACTAAAGTTCAAATTTGTCAAACTGTTAGTTTGATAATTTATATAATCTTACTGAATATCCTTCGGACAAATTGAAAAGTTTTAAAATCTTTTTTTTTTAATATGAGAAAATATGTTTATATTTTTTTGTATCAGACCTTGAACTAATTGTATTTTCATTAAATAACCTTCGACTTTTATTATTTCTTTCTTATTTTAATCTTAGCAGACCTTAAAAGCTTGGCTCTACATATGTATCTTCGATTATGATGTTAGTATAGTCAGAATAGCAATCTTACTGAAGTTATTGTCAAGCAGAAAAGATAATCGTCTGTTTCGCTCTCTATCGTTCTATTTGCGTACACGCATGATTGAGAGAAAAATTGACACAATAATTGTTGGAATCCCAAATGGAAAAGTGATAAAAGTATCACTGTCGCTGCTCATCGTGAAAATCGCTTCAGATTCTCCATTAGGGGTACTACATATCAGCCATCAGCTGCGACACTTCGATCAAAAGCATTCGTCTACGTATTTGAAATAAACACATTAGAAGCAACTCATATCCAAAAAGAATGCAAGTAAGAAGAGCGTTGCATTCGAACCTGCATTTATTTGAAATGTTACTTGAATACATTGACAACTTATCGGTATTGGAAGTTGTACCGTTTTTTATTCCTGTCATGTGCGAGCAAAAAACATCTTCTATTTTATATATTGCATGCACGTACGAGAATCCGATTATGCACCCCGACTTTTCGCCCGCTGAATTTGCTTAATTTGATATTGAAGTGGTGGCGCATTTAGGAACAAGTTTCAGTGCAACTTGACGTGCCATTCGATGCACGACTTTGAGTTTACGATAGTAGAATATTTAGGTGGCTAGGAGCATAGTCTGTATTTATAATTAAATTTTGTAATATTCGTTGTTATATTTGGTTCCTATTTCCTTTCTGTCATTGCCTTTTTATATCAAAAATTAGTTTTTTTATACTTGAATAAAACTAATGGCATCAATACCAAGCTGCGAACGACAATATAAACATAACTCTTCGTTTATAATAAAGTAACACTATGTATAGATAATTTAGTTTATTAATAACAATTTAATTATATATTTTATTTAATCCTAAAAAAAATTCTTATAACATTATATTAACCTAGCTACCCGTCCGTGATGGAACCATGATTGCGTTTTAGTTGCTTATAACGATGTTCTAAATAGTTATTTTAATTGTAAGATCCAATTTTGTAACATAAATATTCTTGTTATTAAATAATTTATAATAATTAGCTATATATAGCTAGAACTTTTTTATTAGTTTTATTATTATGTATAATTCTTTCACACCTTGTTTTGACATAGCTCTATCATTATATTTTCATGTAATTATACTGATTTAATTAAATTTTATCAAACATAAAGAATTTCAAACGATATTGACGACCAAAACGATACAACGTTAGGAAAATTAACATTAAACTACGATGTTTTTCAGGAAATTACAAAAATTAAAAAGAATTTTAAAATATTTATTAAAAAATAAGAAAGATTACGTATTGTATATTTATAAAAAAATTATCCTTTGTGTGACCTTATTGCTTTTACTTTAGCAGTGGTAATAGAGATATATGACGTGAAACAGTATAACTTTTCAAATGTATACAAACATTTACATATTCAGGACCCATTGACTTGCGAACTACCATCGTTATTTAGAAACTTTGCAGACGCATTTGGCTTAATTTAATGAATAAAATATGATTTAATAGTCTTTGTTATTTGCATCTGCTACCTGATTAAATACTGTTAGCGGCTTATTCCATTGCGGCAAAGAATTTACTTATCCGGTGCTGCAACCTATGAAGTTGCTGGGCCTTGCCGATCACATATCATTGCAAATCTACTTTAGTTTCAGTTATCCTCAGTCGGTATTTTTTCCATGCTCGCTCTGAGGCATTGGCCCTCACCTAGCTGTTGGGTTGGAGTCAAATATTCTCTCAGGCTTCAATTCCACAGATATCTCGTTATCTTTTCTTTTTAATAACCCGCAAGGTATTTGCCATACAGAATCTATTTGAAACTATTTTCAACAGTTAAAGCAAGAGGTATTTGCATAATCTCTTATATTTTTTTATAGTGGTAATATGTAGAACAATATTTTTAGGATTATATTAGGATAGCCCACAATTTTATTGACATTGCCATGCCTTTTGCACGTCGTTTTATAAAATTTGCATGTTTATGTAAATTTCGAAAATCAGTGACCTAATGACCGGCTTAATAAATATAGCGCCATGGATCTTGTAGAATATATATATATATATATATATATATATATATATATATATATATATATATAGATATTTGATTATTAACAGAATAACACCCAAGTTTATATCCCGAAAACAATCTCCTTGTAATCGACTACTCTGGCTGGTTGATCGATTAGACGATCTTATTACAGTTCTATAATTCTTAGTCGATCTAATTATAATTACATAATCAGATGCATTATTTTTCGACATATTAATTTGAAATGCAACGTTTTTCATCTCGCACTCGCTGTCAGTGTTTTATGTTCTCCGCTCGATTTAGAAAAAGTTTCAAAATTAATAAATATTAGAAAGCCATTTATCGGCAAGAGTCCAAAAAAGTCATTTATCTAGGCTAGGCTTAACGACTTTCTCCTGTTGCTAAAATTAACCTAGACATTCAGACTCTATTAAGTATCAAATAGAAGACGGGAAAATTAAACCTTGTTTGATTTATAAAATTTTCTTTTAAAAATATTTATAATTTTAATTTTTTTAAATTTATAATTTTCCATTTCTAGATATATTCAAATAATTTTAAAGCCCTCATTCATTTTCTTAGTTACAGTAGTTTTAGGTAATTCGGACTTTTAAACACGCCTGAAAACTTTTATACTTCTTAGCGTTCCGTCCCTCAAAATGAAAAAAAAATTACCTTATAGAGAATCACTTGGTTGTATATTTGTCCATCCGTCATGCCAAAGCCCTTTTTCCCAAAAAACAACTTGGGATATCAAGGATTGAAATTAAATCACATGCTAAGGTCTATAGTTATTTTTGATTCACGAAACAAAAAGTTGTGGCCTTTTAAAGCGTATTTTTTCTTTATTTTGACCATAGTTTTATACTCTGATCATCAAAACTCATAGGATACTTCTGGTCGACCTACAATTTTGAAAGCCGACATAATGGTGCGACAAGCCTTAAGCATAAATAAAATGACAAATCCAAAAATCATTATATTATAAATGACTAAATATTCACGGAGCCAACGGTAGTGTAAGTTCTACTTGTGATTGAGAAGGTTTTTCCCCTACAATTTAGTTCGCTGCAACTATGAGATAAAAAAGGTACAACAAATAACTCACTCATATTACGAGGGTCAGGTAAAAATAGATTGCGTCATCAAAATAAACAAAAAAAATATGATCACGAAATTTCTCACCTCAATCTGTTATGTTTCGAAGTTTGCTGAAGGGAAACTGATTTATTTAGGTTGACGGTACGGTCACACCAAATTAAAATTAACTAACGGAATATATAAGGAATTTGTTGTTTAATTTCTTTATTTATACATTTATACACACTCTCCTTTAGTTTTTTTTAAATTATGTGTGATCTAAACTATACTCAACGCTACAAAGTGACACTTATATGCAAATATTTACCCGCTTCATTCGGCAAACGTCCAAATCCAAATTTTTCTTCAACGGAAAATCGTGATGCAATGAAAGGAATCATAACTGTACTGTTTTATGGAAATCAATCATAATGCGGTAATATAATACTATTTCACACTTTAAAACTTCCCTACCTAAATAGTAGCAAACCACGAATATCAAGCACGGAAATTACTATACTATTTTTGTAATAAATAACAATAAAGCTAATTATTATTATTCTTTATAAATGAATATTTAGGATCTATCTTTCATAATATTTTTCTCAGGTGCTCATAAATTTATTGACCAAAAGAATGGAGGGACTAAATAAGAAAGTGATTTACAGAGCTTTCGTATATCTACGAAAGTTACAAAATCTAAATGCATTACATCTACGAAAGTCACAAAATCTACCTCCATTACATTAATTTTACCTAGATTAACAAAAGGCATTTACTATTTTTCATTAGTTTTTATTAAGTACATATGGACTTCTTAACACTATAAAAAATTATCCTAGTATAAGTTTCAAACGACTTTATAAACACGAGACTCCAAATTTGCCCCGTAAGTAGGAATTAGCTTTGTGTGAAGGCTGGTTAATACCAAAAATAGATTACCACTATTTTTGTAATAAATAAAAACAAAGCTAATATTATCATTGTTTATAAGTGAATATATTAGGATCTATCTTCCATAATAATTTTCTCAGACACTCATAAATATATTTACTAAAACAATGATGGGACTAAATAAGAAAGTGATTTGGATAAATTAAACGAAGGATAACTACGAAAGTCACAAAATCTTCATCCATCATATTAATTATACCAAGATTAACAAAAAGCATATACCATTTTTCATTAGTTTTTTTAAGTACATATGCACTTCTTTACACTGTAAAAAATTTCCTCTTTATAAATTAAAAATGATTTTATAAACACGAGACTGCAAATTGGCCCCATAGGTATGAATCGGCTTTGCGTGAAGGCCTATTAATATCAAAAATAGATTACCCTTCTTCTTGTAACAAATCATTTTGCATAAAACTTTTTCCGCTTCGCTATATCACATTTACAATTTTATAAACGTTATAGTTTTAGATAATAATTGCTTTTAAATAATAACTTCACTTATTTAAGCTATCGAATTATAATTTTGCTCCTATATAACATCACATACTAACCCTTCTCATGTATGTATAGAAACGTTTCTGGTCCAATAATAAATTCATGCTCCAAAAAAACACGAATAACTGCCTGAAAACTATTGGATAATTCCACAAATGTAAAATTACCGGATATCGAAACGAAGTATTCGACCTTTAGATCCCCTAGATTGGAGCCATACTAAGAAAATACGTGGAAGCATTTGATGTCAAATTCATTGTCTACTGTAAATATCTACGTTCTAAAAATATCAATAAAAAGTATATGTATATATATATATATATATATATATATATATATATATATATGCATAAAATACTTATATAACGTAATATCTAATATAACTCTCATGCAAAATGTTATTAGCATTTTTTCCAAACTAGATTTAAAAAATTTGTACCTCTTCATCCTATTGTCACACGTTACACATTTATTTTGGTATACAACATTCTAATTAATTAATAAATGAAAAAAAAAACTGATTAATAAATGATTTAACCCAAAAATAATCTTAATTAGGCTGGAGGCATCGAAAGTAATACTTTCGGTATTATTAAAATATCGGTAATAAATTAAATACAATCAAAATATTTTTGAACTTATAAAATATGGTATTAAACTACTCTACATGAAATAAAAAGAATTTTACAAATTCGCTTAATGATAGTAAAATTCTTAACTAAAGAGATACAACATTTTATCCATTGTAATGATAAATTATTACTACCGTAGTAAAATTTATACAATTATGAAATATTTATAATATCTTGTTTACTCTAGGATTAGATTAAAAAATGTATCTTTACGCATGTTAAAGTCTAAATATTAGAAAGCGCAAAAGTAAAATTTAAAAACAGATGTCTACAAATGAGATAATGTGTTATAAAATGGCCATTACGTGAATGTACAACGTTGTAGTCAAAGCCTTTTATAAGTATTTTAAAATTGAAAGTATATCAATATTTCAGCCAATAAAAAAAATTATATAATTTTCTTATAATATTTATTATGTACTCTTCTACATCTTGGAATATTTTTAATCGAAATGAATGATTACATAAATATAATATTCGGTTGTTCCTTAAAATTTAGTATTTATTATATTAGAAACAGTTCAAAAGTCTGCTGTTTTACAATCAATTCAAACAGCTATAATTTGATACTACATGAAGAATTAAGCACTTTTCTAGTTTTACTTTGAACTCAAGAAATTTTCTATTGGCAATTTTTTTAATTTTAAAATTGTTTTCGATTTAATAAAATTCATATTTTTAAAAAACGTATGTTTTACGAGCTATTATCTGTTACTGAAATTTTATAAATCCGTCAGCAAACTTTATTGCTGCAATATAAGATTGAGCCCGAAATATATCCTTCATAAAAATTCTAATAAAAGTTTAGGCAGTAAGTGTTCTTACTGGAATAGGTATACGCCACCATCTGGGAGAAAAGAAAAATCGCACGATTTTCTTTCTCATTAATATTTTAAATGAAAATGGAGGAAATGTTCCACGTGTTTTCTTCAATTTAGTCTTATTTCTGGTATTAGGATCACGAGGCAATATAGAATCTGTTTTTAAATATTAAGTGCACAGCGGAGAAAAAATATTCATTCGTTAATATATGCAATTAATCTCTCATTTACTCACATCATTAATTAAACAACTTATAAAATATAATTTCGATTTCATATTATTACCCATGTGTACTCCACTAATAGTGAATTTTAATTCCAATTGGCCTCCGATTCCATCTAAGTTACTTGATCAATACAAAAATATCATTATGAATGAAGTTAGTAAGAAAATGTCAGCTCCACAATGCCAATGAATGAAATAAAACCATTTAATTAGTTTGAAGCGTGCGAACTTCCGCAATTTTAGTTCAATACCATAACCTAGACGTTTCTTGCCTGCGGTCTAATGACGTTAGCGATGGCAGTCCAGTAGTTCAGTTATTGACAAAGTTTATCAAATAATATAGTTATACGAAGGAAGGAATGCTCGTTGTAACTTTACAAATGGGTGGAAATAAGAGCACTTTATGAACAGAATAACTTATATAAAGTTCAAATATTATGTATATGTATGAGATTTAAATTTTATATATAAAGTTCAAGACTTATATCAACAAAAAATACATGTTTTTTTGTTAAGAAGTCCGATAGGATTTGGGCAACCAACCACATAATTAATTAGTCTCATGGTATGATTTAGACAAATTTATCTATCCACAAATTTTTAAATTTTCTATTTTTTTTAATGAAACATATTTACATTGGAAATCTTCGTGACTTGTTTACTGATGATTGAATGTTAATTGATAATTGAATTGTCCAATGAAAACACCCACAAAAGAAAAAGTATGAATGTACTTTATAAACCGGTTTAAACCACCGCGTTTCTTTTCCAATTTATGAACAAAAAGCTTCTGATATGTTTCAAAAACAGATTTTTTAAAAAATCAGCTTGTCTTTATTTCAATTGAAATTATTACATTAAAAAAAAGGAAAATTTAAAAAAAAATATTTGTATATATAGTTCCTGGCAGATATTCAAATTTGTATTTTTTTCTTTTCGGACTATTGAATATATTTGGCGTTAATTTTGTAGAAATTCATTTTTCACAATTAGATGAAACTACGTGATGTAGTATTATTTCTACTTTCTTTATGTTCTTTACTGCGACCTAGGTTTCGTTGTATTACAACATCTTCAGGTGGACTATTAGCAAAGATATAATAGCCCACCTAAAGATGTTGTAATACAACGAAACCTAGGACGTGGTAAAGAACTTAAAGAAAGTAGAAATAATACTATATCACGTAGTTTCATTTAATTGTGAATTTTAGGACTATGTTTAACGTAGTTATGTTTATTATTTCTATCATCGATACAATACTTCTATCACTTTATATCCGTAGTAATGTAGATAGATATTCAGGAAATGAAATGCATACTTTCATTTTATATTTACATCTAATAATTCAAAACTGAATATGCCTCGATAAGTAGCCTACTACATCATTTATTCACTGTATATGAACAATACAATATAAAATTTTACATTGTGTTGCTCACGTACATTGAATAAATTATACAACAACGGTTTTAAAACATCTGTCGATAATATAAAAAGTAACGTCGCTTCTATTTAATACTGAGATATGTTCCCTAAGAGAAAAAACTGATTTTTTATATTATAAGTGACGGCATGAAAACAGCAAATCAGATTGGCCAATTTATGCTACACATAGCTGCCTATACAATAGTTCATTCACTTGTAACCGAAGGTAAAGTACAGAAGTTTGTGGAATAAACCGGCACTCGCATCGAAACATTCGTCGCGTGCTACAGCCTTGTTTGTTTTTGACGAATCCCCTAGAGCATTCTTCGTCTAGACAGACACGGAGAGATGAGCTCGGGCGAACAACTAACATAAGATGGTTATTATTAAGATGATTGGTAAATTCAACCCACGTACTCGTAGCTCAGAATGAGATTATTTGCAGTAACTTAATGTTTGGTAATTCCAAATAATTTCAATTGCTGGTTAAAAGAAATCTTTAGATATTTAAATTGATAGATAGCTATCTCAAATATATTTCTTTAAAAAAAATTGCTTAATTTATTAGTTACTTACAAATATACTAATGTATTTGTTGCAAATCAAAATATTTTCAATTAAATTGCATTTGACAAAATTTCAATGTGTGATATCAATTCGCTTGCCGTACACTTCATTTTGAGCACACATGCAGCCAAGTATAGCTAAGTAAGTAATCTAAGTTTCCATTCTCTGCAACATTGTACTTAAGAAATTTATCCACCAATCGTTTGAAGGAGAAATTCTATGTTCCGTATTATTGAGTAAATTTTCATTTTCCGTGCCCGACAATTTTCTGCGCTCACACAAACATCACTTTTTTTGCTATATCAGCTTCTAGAACCGAATTGTATCGTAACTCTCTATTTTCCCGGATTATTCAACTAATCACCTGATCGCAGTGGTACCAGTGTGATTTATCTATAATGAGTGAAAATAAATGTGTAGAAATATATCATCGTTATTTTTGTCATTCTTAAATAATTATGTGGTCAGATCTGATTTATAAATTTAATTTTTTTACAATTGTTTTCACGAGTGTATTTATAATAATGATAATAAAAAAATCACTAAATTTTCGAAAGTCGAACTTTTTACCCACGCTGGAACGGAGGAGGTATATGCGTTTAGGGTGAGAGGTTGTTTGTTTGTTTGTGTGTGCAACACGATGTTTCCATTTATCTCCAAAACGATTTGACTGAATTAGATGCGATTTTCTGTAAAATGTTTATGATTCATTGGCAATTATTCTCAGATAGTTGTTACGGTGATTATTCACCAGGGGGCGCCTAAATAAACATTTTGTTGCAAAGGATGTTTTCATTTATCTCCCAAACGGTTTGTCCGATTTAGATACGGTTTCCTGCTTATTTATCTCCCAAATGGTTTGGCCGATTTAAACACAGTTTACTGCAAAATATTTGAGTCTAATCGCTGATGGTTCTTAAATAAGTGTTATGGTATTAGCTTACTAGGGGGCGTAGCAATATTTTGTTACAAACGAATGTTCCCATTTATCTCCAAAACGATTTGACCGATTTAGATACGGTTTCCTACAAAGTATTTGGGACTAATGGTTGTCAAATAAGGGTTATGGTGTTCGCTAACTACGGGGCGCTACAACATTTTGTTCCAAACGAATGTTCCCATTTATCCCAAATATAATTGATCAGACCGATTTAGACACGGTTCTCTGCAAAATATTTGGGACTAATCAGCGATGGTTCTTAGGTAGGTGTTAGTTACATTGGATTAGAAGCTTATTAGAAAGAATAATAATAAAAAACAAAATTAAAATTTTGATTAAGCCCGCAACAGAGGTAAACGTTTTAATAGAAAACGTATAAAATAAAAATCAAAATTAAAAATTTTGAAAAAACCCACGAGGGATGTAGTCGTTGTAATTGACAAACGACTAAATATTTTTTTTTAAAACTCCCGACTAAAAAAAAGTAAGAACCTATTAAAATAATTACAATCTCAAGAAATTCCGTCTGGGCTGCTATGCCCTGTCTTTGCCTAAAACTTTGCGGTTTCATCAGTTCGTGACTAATTGAAATTCTCATAGGTGGCCAAACAGCTTTTCTGTGCTGCTACAATCTAATTGACATAGGGAACGGGCAATGGGCAGCCCCGACGGATTTTCTTGGGTTTGTAATTATGTTAATAGGTTCTCACTTTCTTTTAGTCGAGGGGTTTTTAGAAAAATTATTTAATCGTTTTTTAATTACAACGACCACCATCATGGGTTTTTTTCAAAATTTTTAGTTTTGCTTTTTATTTGGTTTGCTTTTTATTAATAGATGACTATTGAGGTACTTTGCTTGAATTTGTTTTTTATTTTTACAAATTTACGATGATTCGAAAATTGCATGTATCACGTCAAGATACATAATTTAATACTAGAGAATTTTTGTGACTTTCGTTGTGGTCTTAATCGGTAAAGTATCTTTACTTAGTTACGATCAACTTCGACTAACATTTCTTAATAAAGCTCATTCCATGCAACGGTTTATAACTGATTTAAAGAGTTGAAGCGTAATCATACTAATCTACTGACAATCTCATTCGACAACGACAACTAAAGGTACAATTAATCCAGCGCGGCTCATGATACTGACTGACAAGAAAATAAACTATCAGCAGATCCATGTGCATTTATCCGTTTGTATAAGGCAAGTACAAAAATTCCCCGGACTCGGGGTATATCCCATATTTTAATCGAAGCTCAAAAATTCCGCCAGGTGATTGGTGTTACGAAACGTTTGAAAAATTCGACGGAAATTGCTCAACATGCTCTATTCTAGAATTTTACGGATGAAAAAAGCTGAACATACAAATACGACTCGAGACTAAGAAGTAGTCTGCGCAGTGAGTGTTTCATTATGAAAAACATCTGTGTAGACTACCTACAAAGGTGAAGAAAAGACTTAATGCTAGAAAAAAGATGGTCGGCTTGTTCTTCGGGCGAACTGGTTATTATGTAACGATTGTTCTAGAAAATACAATAACAGTTACCGCCGACCAGTGTACCAGAAATGTATTGCTCATTTTTTTTAAAAAGTTCCAGATAAATGCTCTTGCAACAAAACTCTTCGTCATCGTGACAACATGAAATATAAAAAAATTAATATCCTAATGTACATTTTCATTAGGGCATCATTCAAAACAACAATGCAGTTTAAGTACAATTTCTCCTGTCAATCGTTGTCATTGTAATATGTTTTCGTTCGTCAATTATCAAAGAGTAAGTAGTGAACCATTGCTTTAAAAGATTTTAACTCTGGTTTCAATTCATGTGAGACACAAACTTTAATTCAATGGTGACAGCATTTATTTCCTATCTTTCAAAATTGTTCAACTTATTTATTAAGATTTCAAAATTGTTAGTAAACTGTAAGCGAATTCCTTGTGTAGTAGATTCTCATTACGAAAAGATTTTAAAATAATTTTTAAAGTGCCTACAAGGTACTGAATATATTTGGCGTTAATTTTGTAGAAATTCATTATTCACAATTAAATTAAACTACGTGATGTAGTATTTTTATCACAATGAAATGTATTAATAATTAAATGGAACTACGTGATGTAGTATTATGATGTAGTATCTTTGCTAATAACCCGCCTGAAGATTTTATAATACAACGAAACCTAGGTCGTGGTAAAGAACTTAAAGAAAGTAGAAATAATACTACATCACGTAGTTTCATTTAATTGTGGATGTTTATTAATATTTACCGATAATATTCACCGATGTTAGTTGCGCTAGGTTTGTTGTATAGGAACGAATAAGACATTTATTTAATTAAAAATGAGAATACATTTTTTTGTACCCATTAAGCTTAATGACATGTTTGTAAACATCGTGTGTTTCGTAACAAGGATAGTATTTATATTATCTGACTATATTTCAGGATTGGTAAAAAATATACCGTAGTAATCTTTACCACACTCTCAACTAATAGATATTACTTACTACGTCTACTTGGTACCGGTATGTGTAACCTACGAAGCGGGCATTAGCAATATCTACCAATAGATAATAAGGCATATTTTTTTTAATCTTAAATATTAGTAGTTATCACATCGATCTAATAATATTAACATCGATTCAAAATGATTTTCTTTAAGTATATATTTTTAATCAACCTAGCACAACCAACATCGGTGAATATTATCAGTAAATATCAATAAACGTATCAAAGAGTGGTCTAAGTACCTTGCAGGCTTTTTGAAAATTATTTTAAAATCTTTTCATGATGTGAACTTATTACACAAAAAAATCGCTTAAGGCTTCTTAACAATATTTAACTTTACTAAAAGTTTAATACTTCTGAAATATAGGAAAAAAATGTTACCGACATGAAATTTAACTTTGTGTCCTTGACATAAATTGAAATCAGATTCGAAATCTTTTAAAACAGTGGTACACAGCCTACTCTTAGGTAATTGACAAACGAAAAGGTACAACGGAAACATTTGTTGAGAGAAATTGAACTGATGAAAATATAGATTGGCATGTAAAGTTTTTTTATATTTGCCACATTTCTTTCAGTCACGAGGGCAGTCGCGAAAAAATCGTTGAACAAAACAATGGGCCAACTTACAATAATTTTATTTAGAGAAATTGCTACAGTTAAACTGTCTTTTAAGTCTTTTAAAAGTTCTTAAAAGACTTCAAAGACAGTCTTCAGACTTCATCGACCTAATGCATTGACTACCAGATCTATGGAGTATTTTGCGAATGTCATCCCATCATTTGCAACATTTACTTTGGTTGTCGGTTACGCTCCAACTATGAAGACGATAATACGAGATTTGGACGTTTAATTTCTTGCAATATAGACGATAGATGCACATTTTATTCTTGTATTTCTAGAATAACCCGGTCATTGATAAAAATGGATCAAAAATAGTACATACACAACAAACCTACACAATAAACCTAGCGGAATAGGTAGAAAGAGTACCTACACAAATAGAGTACCTACATAACAAACCTACACAACAAACCTAGCGGAGTAGGTAGAAAGAGGGAATTTTATAGTATTCTAATCCGTCTTAAACGATGAAGAACGTAAATTAAAATCCCATGCTAAACCAACAATTGGAAATTCATTTAGATAGTCTCAAATTCAATTTAGATAGTCTCAAATTCAACTTCAGTCTCAAATTCAATTTCGCTAGTCTCAAATTCAATTTAGATAGTCTCAAATTCAATTTAGATAGTCTCAAATTCAACTTCAGTCTCAAATTCAATTTCGCTAGTCTCAAATTAAATTTAGATAGTCTCAAATTCAATTTAGATAGTCTCAAATTCAATTTAGGTAGTCTCAAATTCAATTTAGATAGTCTCAAATTCAATTTAAATAGTCTCAAATTAAATTTAGATAGTCTCAAATTCAATGCAGTCAATTAGCATCAAGTCATTCCAGTTAGCTCATATTAAATTTTCTTTTCGGCTTCATATCTGACATACGTACGTCGTCCATAGATCTTAATCTCAATTGCTGGAACTAGTTCACATCATCTGCGTGAAGTGAAGCTGTAGCTAAATGAAATAACATGTTTTAGAATCAAATTTTCGAAATTAATACGTGCCAGATAATTTTACCACAGGGACCATTTTCCTTTATTTATACCATATATTACTGTTCATAACCGTAGTTTCAACATGATACATACCTAATTGAATTCGTTTGTTTTTGTTAATATAATTATAAGACTATAAGGCAATATTGCGCTAGAAAGCCTCAAATCCATACACTTTATATTGATTTTCATCATCAAATGGAGTCCAAACATACAATAAACTGGATTTCAATATTTTTAACTTTCTGGAAACCGGCGGGCGTGGACGTGCTCCTCCATACATATAACAAAAATATTAGAAGTCTTATTAGATTTCTAAAAAATTTGCCTCGATGATCTGCAAAAACATACTTTATTTATGCAATAAAATATCAGCGCAAATATGATGAATGTAAGAACTGTACAACGTATATCAAGAAGAGTGACTTTTGTTGCATATAAACTTGTAATGTTTGTTTGCTTATTTGCAATACTTTTTAGATTTTATAAATATTATTATATAAAATCTTTTAAAAAAACTTTTTATACTTAGCATTTCCCGCACCACTGCGTAAAACAAAAAACTGCTAGGATTTTTCGAACATACATGGATAAAATATCACTTACTCGGAGGGATAAATACATAATGATGACATATTCTCGAGCAGCATTACCCATTATTTGTAATTATTTGCTGTGTCTGGTTCAGCGTTACCTTTACGACAAACTTAGGCTTGCTTGTGGATAGTAAGCTTACATAACATTATAGATATTTCCCAATGGTCATATAAGATTCTCCGTTTTATTATCAGGTAGATATTCTATAGAATTTATTAACTCTGACTACGTAGATACCTTACTTAAGGTCTCGGTTAGAAGTAAAGTTGATATGAATGTAACCATTTGGTCTCACTATGATGACACATTAAAAAGTAAATTTAAAAAATTAGTATATTTTTTATATCTTCAAGTGCATATTTATAACACCTATAATTTATCACCAGTTTCATCTTACGTATGTACACGTACAACTTTTCTTGTAGGGAAAGTGTTGGTCTTTGATGGGCATGATTTTGCAAATTAATCATTTCGGTAACCTTACGGTTTTATAGGTATTGGTTTCATTTTATACGTCAGTATATTGTATTCAAATTAGAAGGAATAATTTTATATTCTTCAACTAATAACATAATTGGGTATTTGACTAATTTTTTTTTATTTCATTAATCATAATTTCAAGGTACAAGCTCATGAAGAGTGAAAATTTTTTTTAATAATCTTAAAAATTTACCGAGTTATAAAAGTTTAAATTTAATCTTAGACAAGGACGGGAATACTGTGTTGTGAGGTCATTTTTAATATTGCACATTATATTCTACAAGAGGAAAAGAGACAGGGATATACCCAACCCTATCCGTATATTCAAATTTGGAAGCCTAAAACTGGCTTATTTTTCAATCAATTTTTAAATTTTCTTCAACATTCGTTTTTAATTAACTTATATTTCACAATATTGTACGAAAAATATCAAAATTCAGAATAAGTCAACTACCGTATTATGCTGTATTCTTTTGGTATACGCGTTTTGGCGTCTCTCAATTTGGTGATGAGTACTATACTGAATTGGCCTCCAAAGGAAAGCGATTGTGGAATTTTTGGTTGGTCCACATTCTACTATAACTCTGTATTATTTATTACTCTTTTTCTGTCACTGGCTGCTCTAAAATATTGTTGTATATTTGTGATTCATAACTTAATTGTCCAATTTGTGTTTCACTGAAAATTCGCCAACGGGTGAAAAATAAACGAAAAAATTGTAAATAAATAAAGAATGCTAAGAAAATTTTCCCAAGAGAGTGGTATCTTACTGTAATCACATCTGTCTCATTAAATAAAACTCCGGTAAGTGCTTAGTTAAGAAAAGTTCTGTAGTTTTCTACATATCCTAAAATTGTTCATGCACATCAAACAAAATAACTTTAATTGAATCTTCTAAACAAACGCGAGTACCTATTTTATAAAATCTATGGTTTATAGGTGAGCAAAAAAATCGATCCCATTTTCGATTGGTATTTACAAGTTTAAAAAAAAATGGTATGGTCAGCAAGATAAAAGACAATCGTCGCAAAACTTGTTTTCAAGCCATTCAATCCTGTTTCTTACAAGGATCAAAAGTCTCTACGAGGCCAACTGCAGTAAGGGTACTAGAAATGTCAGAAATCGCAAAAAAAATTACCACACATTTTGGTACAAAATAACAAATTAAAAAAAGTTTCTATTGGAAAAAGAAACTGGCCACTACAAATGACATTAAACGGTCTAGTTATTTTGAAATCATGTTTTTTTTAATTCGTACAGTTTGTTTTTTAACACGACTTTAAATCAAAATATTCTCAAATCTAGAACTCTTACACTTGCTAGAATCTTATTTTTTAAAAGGGTTAAACGGTTAATGTATCTGGTCTTACTGTTATGCTGTTAATGATGGGTCAGCCGATTAAACATCTCACCTGTACTACCACATTGTATTAATCAAGATGGTCATGGGAAACATATACTTGCAAGGTTCACATTCATGGATCTAATACTGTAGAAACCGTAAGACTCTGAAAGAAAGTTATAATGGTTCCTCGTTTTATTATAAAACCCAAAGAGCGAAAAAATATCTACAATCGATAACTGCATATTTCATCAATGTAAGCATACACATATGATGCCAAAAATGAGGGTTTGCTTTCGAAGTTCTTTACGAAATAATAGTTTGATAAGTATACTAGGACCCTTGTGACCTTAATCTATAAGAAATTTGTATTCAATATTTATTTTGAAATAAAAACCAAGTCTTGTTTTAAATTAATTCCGGTACTGTTGAGACAAAGGCACGTAACCCAAACTATTCGAGTACACTCGAAGAACTCAAGTGCTTAACTGGTAAATAGACTTAAGTACTTCGCTAAAACCTGCTGAGTAGTTTCGACTCTAGATTGGACCATCAAAACATCAAACACGCTGCAAATATAATCTGACAAATGTACATTTAACCTTAAATGAATATGATGTCCGTATATAGTGTGATATATACAAAATAATGTTTTATTTAAACGTCTTAAAAGGTTTGCTAAATACAAGTATTCCTCAGAAAAACCCTGGGCATCTTTCCTTTTCAAAAAATTGTCAGTCTTCATAAATTCTAACATAAACCGCTCAAAAATGTATTCATCAATATAAAATATATATGAACGCTCATCTGGCACAATGTAATGAAATTAAATTGACTGACATTAAAATGAATAAAATTGCAAAGTAACGTAACAATAGATGGGAGAAACAAGGGGAAACACTATCACTTTAATCGTGCTATAGCGACCTCTGTGAGTGTATCGCTGGCACACGAAAACGATAAAGAATGAGAGACGTTTCTAAGAGTGCGAACGGAAATGAAACAATAAAGAATCCGGGGTTATTTTCACCACATAGTGTATAATATAACTAGGTATGGTAAGTGGGCGTGTCACGCGCACCGTTATTTTGATTTGCATGGCATATATTTTCCTCTACACGATGACTTATACCTTAGTTGTACATCGAATGTGATAAATAGTAGAGCTCCGTCATTCATTACTCATTAGCGTGCATAATTACGTGCAAAAATAAAAGTGACAAAAAAATGTAACCAATTCTGGAATTTCCTATCATCTGTAAGCTATTTTAAACATATTTTCTTTGATTTTAATTAAAAGCCTTATTGGTAACAGCTTTGTACCGGTATGTTTTTTATTCTGTGCTTTATCACAGAGGATATTATTGTTTTGTGGCCGGTATACGTAACTAGTGCTGAAACTTAATGTTATTACCGCATAATATCGATAAAGTCAATATATTTGATGACTGTGTTCTTAAATAATCTTGAATACTAAATCTACAGTTAAATAATGATGTTAAAATACACTGACTGCTTCATTACTTATACATTTCATAAGCTAGATTAAAAAAGCAAATAAACTTAGTAATGATATAATTTTGAAGTATACATTGTTTCGATGATATATAGCCAATGGAAAAAATATGTTTGTAAGTGACTGCTCATGACAATTGGGAAAAGGCAGAAATTTTTAAATTTTACGCTTTTCTTTATTTTGGCCCACGATTATAAGACTGGATTGAATGGGCTGTTTAATTAAAATACAAAATGAGGAATTATACATTTTAAGAAACACAAATACAAAAGTAAACAATATTTTCAAGGGATTTGGTAAATCTTATTTAATTTCATCATGGACTCTTGGTTCTACAAATAACGAAGCTAAATTCGGTAAGAGGTAGAAAGCAAAAATATATACCGGTAAGAAGTTTTATGCTCACTATCCATTATTTTTCAGGGAATTTTTTTCATACGTCGGAAAAACTTTCGGTGTATATTTGCTCTAAAAACTGGTACGATATCGTGGACAGTAATCCAGGCTTTACTAAGGAGTACTTTATGAAAAAAAAGTATAAAGGCAAAGGCACAAATTACAAAATTTAGCCAAACTTGGTGCCATTCTGTAAAAAACTAATATTTGTGTCATACAAATTTTTAAAAGCAATGAGAAATTTGTTGTGTATTAATAACCATAATTTAGAAAAAGATCCAAGAATAACTATATTAATATAATATTTCAATGTATCTTCTCATCCTTCAATGTATCTCGAAAAAAGTGTTTTGTCTAAACTTTAGACATTAAACATTCAAATTATCATAACATTATTTTTTTAATTTAAACATTTGGCAATTTTATTAAATTGTTATTTTATTTATTTTTACCTTTGTCGCTAAATTCACTCATTATATATGCGAAATATGGTCATTTCATAAAACTGAATTCATTATTGATCTTCGTTGTTTACCAGGACCCTCGCACGTTGTATCGATTAATTTCCATTCAAAAATAAAACATTTTTTTAAATAAAATAGCAAAAGTTTTAATTGTAATGACGAAACTCTATTGGTAGATTCTGTGTTTCCGTGATTCAGTTTCCTGTATCATATGTAAATAATAAATTAGTAAAAATTTTAGTACGTATGTAAATATTACAGTTTGGTAGAATTTAAGTTTTCCTGAAAAAATTAAATTTAGATATGTCGCTTGTTTTTACTTCTATGATATCTCGATTTTGTGTTGAGAGGTCGATAATCTGTAAACAACACTAAAAATTCCAACGATTTTAAATCTATGGAATGTTTGTTGTTAGCGAAATAAATAGATGTTTCTTAAGTGTTCGGAAATGGGAAAGAGTTTCATGATTTTGGGTGGAGAAAGGAGCGTGTCCTGAAAAGTGATTGGCTCGTTTGAAATTCATTTGTTTTAAGGGACGACATGTGTTTTCATAAATTTCGACGAATATGCCACTTCTATGTTATTATTTGTTCTGTGATTTTCACACTCCTATCACAAGAGTGTTGGTGAACGTTGGAAAAGATGGGACAGTAATAGTAAATAATAGGAGAGAACAAAAAATTAGATGTTCCGATTTTATTTGGCTTTATTTGATATGATAATTAATTTTAACCAGAGTGAAGAAAACTTGTCCGTTTTTAGTCCTAAATGAACATAGAATCAGTGACGTATTTAAACTATTTGTATTATTCTTTGAAATACGTTATTTTGTTTATCAAACTATATCAACGACGCGATTTTTCTACTAAGTTTTAACGGGGAAAAAAATTGTATTTTGTATTTCAGGGTCTATCACAAAAAGTATTTTTATATAGGACATAGAATATAATAAGGGTAATGGACAATAATTTTTAAGTAAAGGTGGTTAAAGTGTGCAGAGCTCATTTTTGACTTAAAGTTTTTAATCGTTATTGCCACATTAGAATAATTTTTGAAAAAAAATGAATATGATAATGAAACCCAGAACATTTTTCAGGATGTTTGCGGTTAATTATTAGCGACTATTATATATGTTTCTATGTTAAAATATTGGGCCTCACAGCTCTATACTCGATTTAAACACATAATAAATGGCTGAATTATCAAAATACTGTCTATAAATTAACCATAACTAATTTATTGTGTAAAGCAAAATGAAGTCATGTGCCTTTATTATAATCGATAAATTGTATATGAGTCCAATATTAAATACCATCAATATATCAGTAATAATTTTAACATTACGTAGCGGTTTTTATGTTTATTTTAATATATAAAATCGATTTTTAAAATATTGAAAAAGTAATTTTAAAGTTTTTTAAAGAATGTAATTGTCGTAAAAAGAAGATTTAGCGTAACTCTAAAAAAATAGCGTAATTTATACGGAAAAGACGTGTATTCTACATTTTATTCGCAACTGACTAACCTTTCATCTATCAATAGCCCCATACTAATATAAATTTCATTTTTCTTTTTTTTAATTACTTTATAACTTCATTTTAATAATAGATACACAGGAATGAACATAGGGGTATATAATACAATATTGCCATAACGATTCGCTTTTTGTTTTTACTTTCAATTACGGAACATTAAAACTCTGACGGTTAGAAATATTTTACATGATTACATTTTATAATCGCTTGTAAAACTTTCTATTAAATTCCAGAAACTAATTAAAAATAATAATTTTTTTTTCATCAATTCCAGAAACCAATTTCAAAAAATCAATTCTAGTTCATCATATAATAATTGTATCACAGTATCTTCAGTCTCCGGCCACGCAAGCGGCTAAATTAATTCTGTCCAAACAAAACTCCCATTATCGACGAGCGCAACAGGAAAACTTCAGCTTCATAATGGTGGCACGCGAAGACAACGCCAATTAATCATTGTCAGAAGCGCGCTAACGTCCGCCATTTTGATTCAATACCATAAACTAGACGCTAACTGTCAGCGCGCAACTTACATTAGCGCCGGCTGCCAGTTTTCGTGCGATTTGTCATTTTGATATTTACACTGTGGTATTTTGCTTTGGTCTTCGTTTTTCCCGTAACGATGAGGGGTGTGTTATTCGATTTTTTCCTACGTTTGATGAGCTCGCACATAAATATACATCTGTTTCCTTTTTTGTTGTACGCTCCTTGGAGTGTTATTGACAACGTTTCGTAACCAAGATAGTTAAAGTTAAGGAAAGATTTGTAGTAACTTTGAAAACCAAGATTTTATATACACAAGGAAGATTATGTACATTTATTTATTTGTGTAAATAAAATTTATTGTTTAATTTATGAATGGGAGTTCACAGCTTTAAAATAAATAGCCGCTTTTATTGACATTTATTAGGAAAGCCTTATATAAAACAGACACAATTGCTAAAGTCCAAATAAAAGACAATAAGGTGAAAATCTATACAAAGAGTCACTATTTACTTCTAAACTAGCAAACAACTAGTGTAGCAGTAGAAACGCGAGTAACATATCTGTACAAATCTTCGCAGCGAACGAGTATTGCTTTTATTCCCAGCTGCAAGAATCAAAGTAATTTCAATATACTTTTATAGGTTTGTGTAAGTCTTTTTAATTTTTATCCCTTAATGTTATGAACTTGAGAAGATTTTTACAATTATAGAGGCAATTATTTATGCGAACCTTTCAATAAAATTCCATCCTTGCGCCCTTTCGCTTTAGCAACTGTGCAAAGATGGAAAATATGTTGTTCAGTTAAACAAAACGTTTTCTTTGCCGTTCGTTTTGTATATAGTATCTTAAAACACGTATTCGAAAAATATTGTGAAAATTTACAAATGAAACGATTGCAAGTTATGGAATGAAAAAAAAATGATATTGCATCATGATAGAGAAATACGGTAGAAAACAATTCCATAATTTGAACAAACTATTATTCAATAAAAAAATAACCCAAATCCTTAATTTCATTAACGAAGCAATCATTGTAATTTATCTAATTGTTTATTATCATTCCACCTAGACCGCTATATTTAAGGGTACATAGTAAACCATAAAGATTAATATGATTTCTCCCTATGTACATATATTGCCTAGCGTGTCTTACACAGGCGTGCAAATATACGTAATATATCAAAAACTATACAATTTGGTATCATCAACGTAGTATTGAAGTAAATTAAGTTGAGTTTAAATAAGCTTTTGGTAATTCTACTTTCTTTCATGATATCTTCGGATCTTTAATATTTGGTCTTTAATGAATACTTTCGGATCTTCAATGATCTTTGATACATTCGGAGATAGGATGAAAATACATTTTTGTGGACATTTTCAACAATATTTTTAGAACTATTTAACACAAAAAAAAATAATTTTGAATTCCTTCTAACTTCCTCTTTGAATTGATCAATATGATTTATCACCATGTCAAATATTAAGTTTGCTCGACAAACGCTTTCTGAGAAAAACGGCTGTGACACATAGATAGAGGACGGACAGATAAACAAACGGACATATCATCATAAAAAGCTAAAATTTAATTAATTACAGTGAATTATTTGTTTACTTATATAATTGTTTCACAATTAGATAACGCTTAATTAAATGCGTATATACTATTAGTTTTTGCTTTTAAACATTAAAATATTATAAAATCTAAGATAACCGCTACAATTTTCTTCTCATATCATAATCAGATTTTACCAACCCTATTTCTACTTTATGATCGTTGCTTCATAAGTTTTGAAAATAGAGCCTTTCATGCATATTTTTAGAATATCTTTATATAAAATTTAAAATGATAAAAAAATATTTTCGTATTCCTCATAACAATCTCTTTCAAATAATAGCCAACCCGTTATATCCCCTTTTTAATTCTTATTGGAAGTTAATTACAATACTAATGAAAAATGTTTTGATTAATAAGATATATTAATATTTCAAAGTTTGTACATCGTATAGTTTCTGAGAAAAACGGCAGTAAAAGTCAATCAGACAGGCACGTGATGTTATAAAGTTTCCCTTTTCGTTTTGAGGTACGGAACCCTAAAACAGGAAATTTCGACTTTTTAAATTTTGTTTTGTCTTTTTGGAAAAATAATTTACACTTTTTATTTTAGAGGTATTTAAAATAATTTACATGGATCCATGGGGTGGTATGATTAAGACACCTTGGGTTAAGAAAAAAATAACATAGCGAAATAATCATGTAAAACACAAGACAGCATTCTTTTTAAACCGAAAAAATAATGATTAACAAGTATACTAGGTATTTTTTTATTTCTCTCTTATCTATTTCATTATTTTTGAAAATCTTGCCTTACTTAAAACACAAACTAATAATAATGGATGAAGTACCACTGAAATACTATATGAACTATTCAAACATTTCTCAAACGTATTTCCGTATGTATCAAGTAACATAAAAGAATATAAAAATCCTAAACAAAAGTCAATGGAATGTTAGTTCAACCTTGCAGCAAATAAATTACGAGACAAAACACAAATAAAAAATGCAATTGAGTAAAAAAAGAAAAAATGAAAAAAAATTCGTCCAAGTTAGAATAAAAAAAATATACTTTTAACATATTTTTACGTCATTAATATATACTCGTAACTATATATAAAGACCAAATGAAAACATTTCAGATTCAGTTCAACATATGTTCACTCTTTACATGAACATAATTTATATCAATATAATATATTATGGGATATATAATCTCTAGAATTTATTAATTAAAAAATGTTACTATTTATATATATATATATATATATATATATATATATATATATATATATATTTACATATTTACATGAAAAACAATTACATCAACTTGAGTGAAAAAATTGTTGATAAAAATACTTTCGCTAAAACAAGATGAAGATATATACTCATAAAACTATCAACAAATAATATCATGAGCGCAAATAGCTGTCTTTATAATGGTTAAGTTATTAATTGATTTAAGCAACAAACTATCGTTTCCATTAAGCAAATTCGTAACAGGTTAATATATAATACACATAAGCTGTAAATAAGATTCAATTTTCCGTTAACTTTGCTTTTAAGCTTAATTCTAAAGTTTACCGATAAATTTGGAGCTCAGGACCATAAAATAATGAACTTATTCATCTAGAAATTCGGTTGATAAAAGGACGCGCAATGATGTATGAACATGTAGGCCCTAGCCATATAAATTACATATAACCTTGAGCAACAAATTAAATAAAAAAATCTTGAAATATAAAAAAATCTACTTTATTGTTTGTTTATTGATGCTTATAATCCTGTAAAAGGTTTTGTCATATTTCTCGTTTTTCGTTTTGTAAATTAAAATAACAGATTGTGATAAAATTCCATTAATTTAGATACGATCGTTTTCCTCTTTGGATAAATGATAAATTACTTGATGGTACGTTTGTAATTTAAACGAACGATTCGCGAATTAATCAGATAATCGCGTGGAATACGATAAATCTTGCAGTGTGAAGATATATTTTTTATAATTCAAATATATTTGCAGCGAGCGTTATTTTTAACAGCAGCTTTTTATACGAAGATATTCATTTTAAACAGATGTGCCCACAATGAGAATTGAACAGCAAATTTCTATATTTAATTATATTTTAATATATACCTATTTATATGTTTGCTATTAATTATATTAGAATTGGACAACAAATATATAAATAGGTGATAAAAGTCCCTGGGTTTTTCTGAGTAATTTTTTTTGTTGCGAGGGTTTTTTATTGCTTTAAAAGACGTTAAAGGAGAGTAGAGCTCAGAGTCAAAAGAAAATCGTTTCTATAATTACTTGTTAAATAATCTTTGGCTTATGCTGAATATATCGTAAACTATTATTGTTTTATTCAAACAGTCACTAAACAATTTAGCTTCCTTCTTCAATTTTGATAACTTTTTTATAACCAGTAATCTTACGAAGTACTAGTTACAGTTTTTACACTTGTCCGACATTATTTATAATAATTTGGTTTTAAATCTTGAAACAAAATACCACAGAATCCAAGTCACAAGGTACCTCCTAGAATAATAACAATGACAATGCGATGTTGGCAAGACATAAGATATAATAAACAGCGTGATAACAAGTCCGAACTTGTTTGTTTAACATTTCGCGTTTATATCCTTACACTACAAGGCCCGCGTCACATTTTAAGTGTTGCACCAACTTTTTTCTCACGCAAGTTTTATGAGTAATAGTGCACATAAAAGAGCAAAACTTATATTTTTTCCGTGATTGTAAATCACAGAAAACAGGAAAGAAGTTATTATTTGTTTATATATTTCTTTTTTATGTGAAAAATGAATTTTAAAATTTGAAAAATTTGTATAATGTACTCTGTGAAGTCACCTAAAGCCTCGCGTTTTACCTCTTTAGCTTAATTAGTTTTTGAGATATATCTCTTTGAATAATTTTTTCGTCATCTCTCAAAGTCAAAACAGAAAGCGGCCGCGAAACGTACATAAATCGTGTTTGTACATCAAGTCGATATTAAAACATAAGTTTCAATATAGGTTCCCATTTGGGGGTTAACTCATCATACTTATCCGGATAAACCCTTTAGAGGCTTGTGTAAATTTAAAATGACGAAAAAGTCGCAATCTAAAGGATAGGTGAAAAAAAGACTTAATATCTCATTTGTGCCGTTATTTACAATTGAAGCTTGTTTTATAAATTTTGGCTGTTCGCCGGCTCCTTTACAATAACGTGTTATTACGTAAAGGTGCTAATGATGAATAATAAACATGAAGAAAATTCAGGTTTCCTCAAAAACTTTTCGTTATAAAAATATTTGTGTAAATGTTATAACAAAAAATATTTTACATTTTCGGTATTGGGTCATGACAACGGCACCACAAACAAGGTGGTAGATGTTCCTATAAATGGATTTATGAACACTTTTACAATAGTAGTGCAAAATAATAATTAACACATAATGCCATTTTACACAGATATTAATAAAGGAAATTTTAAAAATTATTTTCGACAATGCGTACAAGTTGATACAACAAAAAACCAAATTGGGAGTGTATTTATGTACGCGCGTTAGAATTATTTAAAAAAGTTATACTCGGCACAATACTGGCACAATACAAAAATTATTTTATTTTGTGGAAATAAATTTTAATGGAAATAAAATAATAAAAGGACTGGAGCATAATTATAAATACGATTGGTAAAATCTAGATTCAATAAACACTTAAACTTTAAAAATTGAAGTTTATTTTCTCATACAGAATAGTAAAATTTTAGAATTACAATGATTATTATTTAACAATTAAATTATTATTGTTACTATTATTATTATTATTATATTTGTTTAAATTTTAAAATGTTAATTTTTAATTAATTAAATTAAATTTAATTACTTTAAATAAACATTCAACATTCAATTTATTATAAACACATGTATATAATGAATTATTAAGTTTATTAAATCAATCTAAATAAAATTTTATTGATAATTGAAAATAAATGAATATACTAAAAATTTATTTATTTATTTGCATTATAAATTATAAGTTATAACTTTATAATTTATAATGTAATAACTTATAATTTATAATGCAAATAAATACCTACCAAAATTTAACCTCACTTAGAGAAATACACTTAAAATATATTTTAAAAAGCTTATAAGCATTATTTCTATCATGAATATACACAATAAATAAATGTTATTTTTTGTTATATTATATAGATCACTATTAAATTTCAATTACTAAAAAATATTATATAAAAGCCCAGGTATAACTTAGATCAATACAAAACACGTGTATTTACAAATACCTCAATAATTGTCATAAATATAGTAATAGGCACTATATGCATATAAATATATGCTTATTGAGCAACTTCATCCTGTCAATTTTTGTTGCATCGTGCGCGTATTTCATTCTCATCAATTTTTCACAACGCAGAAGCAAAACTTCAAACATAATTAAAATATTTTTACTTAATTTTTTTTTAACATTTAAAGATAAAACAAAAAAGAATCTTCGGAAACCACAATTTCAATGAAATACACCATTTAACAAATGTTGTTTAGACAAGTATAATATATTGATTGACGTAGTTGTAAATACATTTTTATGAAAAAATTATTTAAGGCACCAATATAGTGTTGTTATAACGTTGATCCTACAATGTCAAACTAGGAACCCTTAGAGTTTCATCATGTCCGTCTGTATGTCACCGCCGCTTTATTTGCAGACTGTTAGTACCATGAAGCACTTTCAAATATAGTGGGAATGTATTTGTTTCGCAAGCCCTATTACAGAGTATCACTGAATAAGTATTTTAAAATGATTGAGTGAATATCATGAAAACATTTTCGATAGAGAGATCCGTTTACAAAACATTAAGCTTTGAAGTGGTCGTTTTTATTTGAGTTACGTATCTCCACTCCCAATGAGCGTTTATTTTTACTGAATCAGTTCATAAACAAATCATAAACAGTAAATAATGAAATAATAGATGGGACATGCATCCAAACTAAGTGAAGTAAGCACGCAAATAATCGGGGATCGCAAGTGAATGTTTGTACGTACATGCGGAATATGAAATATTGGGTGTCTTCGTACTCTCGCGTAATAGTCCGGTTGTAATACAATTTCAACACTAAAGAAGTAATTATCAATGTAATTTTTTAATATTTTGAATAAACGCAGGCCTGGATACAACTCTCTTCTTACTTGCAAAGAGTTGTAGTCGACCACGCACAGAATGTAAAAGGAGCGGTGTCTACATGTGACGATAGAAGCAAACATTTTAAACTAGGGAAACCGAATGAATATTTTCTTTATTTTCTCCATCATATAGACGTAAATTACGACTATTAAAATATTTCCAACAAATTTTAATAGGTATAGTTCAAGAGATATGATATATGATGGTGATAGCTGAAATTCACATATCTTGAATAATGCACACATGTACAATCTTGACGTAAAACAAAGTACATGCACTACTGTATACTGACGTAAGACAGAGTACATACGCTACTGATAGTACATAGTACATATAAAAATATTATTATTAGTAAAATATATAAAAATATTATTATTTTTATATATTTTAAAATTTTTGCTAGTTAAATTAAATAAATAAAATTAATTTATAATATTTTAAACGATTTATCCAGATGCTTTCACTTCGTTTCTAGATTTAAACTTTTTCTACCCACGGTCTGCGCCAGACAATGAACTCAAATTAGCTTTTCCTTTTAGAATTTAATTCATTTTCTCTTTAATATTCATAATAAATATTTATACCAAATGCTTTGTTATAGATTTAAGAGAATACTGATATTAGGTATCCATTGACGAGACATGTAAGTCCAGCCCTAAATATTATCTATTGTAATTTCAAAGAGTTTGGAGGGTGGATAATGGTAGTAATATATGAACCCTGACTGCTTAAAAGACGAATTTAAAGAGACGCAACAAGGCAATAGAACATCTTTATTACTTATGTGATTATCATACGTCTTTATTACTCAAATCGCATTATCTGCAAAAAAAATAACTATCATGCTCACATAAAGACCAATGTCCCATTAAATGACAAAAAGTCCGGGACTTTTAACCACTGTAGTTCTGTAGCTAGATTAAAATTTGACTTACTTTAGAAGGCAAAAAAAACTATAAAACACGTAGATACAGGCTATCGAATCTTACCATTTATCTTATTCTTTTATTGCTTTAAAAACGTGAAAACGTCCTGACGTATAGGTAATACCTTAATTCTGCTCAGTATTCAAGCTGAAATAATAAATGAACCACTTGAAAAAAGTTTTGTAAGTTTTTATAGTCTTTTATCCCGATGAACACGCTCAAAGTAAGTTGATATATTGTCAAATTGTCTAAATTCAGTAAAGAGATCTGGTATTGATAAAGGTACAGTTAAAAAAAACTAAAAGCGTGCGTTTGTAGCAATATCAACTAAAAAAAAATATAATTTTTAAATATAAAGATTTAGGTCAAGAGCTAAATAATATATCCGATGACAAAAAAAGTAAATTTAATGTAAAAAAGAGTGGGATACTTTCAACTTACATTGTCATAATGACTCTCCCTTTATAAATTGTAAAAAAAAACTTACAACTTACAAAAAAAATATTTTTTTGTAAGTTGTAAATTTTTTTTTACAATTATTTTTTTAACTATTATATCGTCATCGTTTCTTGATGCGTGTGCAAAATTTTCAATAATCCGGACGCCTGGAAGTGAATAAAAATGTATTGAAAGATTGCGTTACATTTCTACACACTTACATGTGAAGTTAATAAAAGGTACAATTAATTACAAAGCACATCATAATACAGACATTTATTGTTACATATCTGTGACAATATAAACAATGATAATAAAACAAATGTAACAACGCAAGTACAGTACGAACTACTTAATTGCGTTTTGTATGTGAAAAGATATTTCATACATAAATATAGGCAATCAGAACCAGCTATATCTTCGTGCTTTTATGAATTGCATATGATAAGTAGATCGTAAAAGCATGATGGTATGAAAATAACACGTAATTAATAATCACTTTGTAGCTCTTCTATAAAGCTTCTTCGCTGCCGCAACGTTGACAGTAAAGTGGATAGACAGAGTATTTCTACCCGATTTAGGTAAGAAAAATCTTAATAAAGAATTTTATATTTTACAGATTATAAATATACTTTACACAATAAATAAATATACGCTCTAGTTACATAAAATACAATTTTCTTTGACGTTAGAACTAACACAAACATAATTTAATATTTTTAATTATCACAAAAGTAATTATGAAAAGTCTAAGAAAACCCTGATCGCTATAAGAAATCTAGCCAGATGTTCCAACGCACTCTAAAATTGGAATAAATCTAAGTAGATTACGGATGTACCCATATAATTATAAATAAAAATAGATATGTCATATTTGGGCTACTTCAGTTGATGACGTGATCAAATCGCACCAAGCTAAGTTTACCCACTAGAAAAGCACATGCAATATTTTTAATTAAAAGGGCTTCCAAGTATTTTTACTTTACGAATGTACTTATCAATTACCGGAAAAATATTTTAATACCAAGATACAACAAAAAGAAATTCGCTTTTTCAAATCCATTCTTTCTCAATAGTAAGAAGATCAATATAAAAAGTAGCCTAAATAATAAAAAAAATAATTTTATTAACTGATCATTTAATATACAAAGTAAATTTCGATCCAGACAAAGCCAGAAAAAATATCGTACATAATACTTAAATAATTACTTAAGGCATATAAATAACCTCGTATATATACAACAAGGATAATTCACACTTGCTTCTCCAAAGAGAGGTATTAATAGATAACTTAAAATATTGGTGTGCATAAATGTTTCATTTGAAAGCGAATTTCAATTTTTATGAAATACGAATTTATGTAGTTTTTTTTCTGTTTTACGTTTATTTATAATACAATAATCGAAAATAAGTTACTAGTTTTGTACTATTGATTTATTGGATACTTTATTAACAAAAACAATTGAGACAAAAATGCATAGTGCATTTTTTGTAATGTTTGGTCTACAGATCTCGTTAACGTTGCCCGCCTTCCGAACTGGGTACTTCCACACCAAAATTCTTACCAAAAAATAAAGCGAAATTTCAACTTGAAAGTAAAAGAAAATGACCAAAAATAAAAATTAAAAAAAGAATCTAAATAGAAAGAAACGTGTAAAGGGTGAATTTTAGGGAAAATTTTAAGGCAAAACATTCTTGAATTTAAACACAAACCATAATAACTTATTATAAAATAAACAATATTAAAATCAGAAATTTAATAAAAAAAGGCCTATTTATTCGCTCTCGATATTTTCCGTACTCTTTGTACTTAATATATCAATTATCGGTTAGTTCTTTCTTCAAAAAGCATGAATGGACAGAAGTTGCTAATAGAATCACATCTTTACTCTCATAACATTTAAACCAATATTTTGTTAGACTATAGATAACTATCATGCAGACCGTTATACATCAGCGTTCTTTATGATTTAACCATAGCAGTAGAGAACTAAAAAAGTAACATAATTAATACAAGAGGGTTGGCACTAAGGGAGGATTCTGGTACATATAAAACGTCGGCACAATAAAAGTTTCACATTTAAGGTTACTTACTCATTCTATTGAGCAATACACAGATCTTAATACTACTTTTCTACGAGACTTAGTTAGTTTTCCTGTAAACTGTATACACTTAGTATATATTTCTACTAAACTATTTTAAAAAAATTATACTACGTATTTAACCCAACATAAATATATTGACTAGTAGATAAATCACAGCTGGTAAAAATATTTTGAACTTCTCAGAAACTATAAGATGCAGAAATATCACTTTAGTCTTCCGGTAAGCTTTTAGTAAAAGCATTATTTTTTCATTATTTTGACTTAAGCAATTTTAAAAATGGAGGGGTAACTTGTTTTTGGCGAATAAGTAGTGTTGGAATTCTATTAATTCGCCTTGATACAATTGATACCCTGCCCGATCGAAAAAAAAAATTATTCCAAATGATTCCCTCCAAAATTCTCAAACCAATATATTTAGTCCTTTATTACTAGAATATATGAAGGCCAATACCTTTATTACTAAGCTAGATTTCAACTTCCTACAACAAACGATTTCCGAAAAAAAGGGGTCCGTAATAAAAAAAAAATGTAGGACATACAATTGATCCTATAAAGTTCCGTTTCTGTCCTTTTAAAATACGGAATGGTAGAAATAAATATTATAAAATACAAACATATCATAAATAGTAAATAATGAAATAAGAGATGGGACATGCATCCAATACCAAACTAAGTGAAGTAAGCACACAAATAATCGGGGATCGCAAGTGAATGTTTGTACGTACATGCGGAATATGAAATATTGGGTGTCTTCGTACTCTAGCGTAATAGTCCGGTTGTAATACAATTTCAAGACTAAAGGAGTAATTATCAATGTAATTTTTTAATATTTTGAATAAACGCAGGCCTGGATACAACTCTCTTCTTACTTGCAAAGAGTTGTAGTCGACCACGCACAGAATGTAAAAGGAGCGGTGTTTACATGTGACGATAGAAGTAAAAATTTTAAACTAGGGAAACCGAATGAATATTTTCTTTATTTTCTCCATCATATAGACGTAAATTACGACTATTAAAATATTTCCAACAAATTTTAATAGGTATAGTTCAAGAGATATGATATATGATGGTGATAGCTGAAATTCACATATCTTGAATAATGCACACATGTACAATCTTGACGTAAAACAAAGTACATGCACTACTGTATACTGACGTAAGACAGAGTACATACGCTACTGATAGTACATAGTACATATAAAAATATTATTATTAGTAAAATATATAAAAATATTATTATTTTTATATATTTTAAAATTTTGCTAGTTAAATTAAATAAATAAAATTAATTTATAATATTTTAAACGATTTATCCAGATGCTTTCACTTCGTTTCTAGATTTAAACTTTTTCTACCCACGGTCTGCGCCAGACAATGAACTCAAATTAGCTTTTCCTTTTAGAATTTAATTCATTTTCTCTTTAATATTCATAATAAATATTTATACCAAATGCTTTGTTATAGATTTAAGAGAATACTGATATTAGGTATCCATTGACGAGACATGTAAGTCCAGCCCTAAATATTATCTATTGTAATTTCAAAGAGTTTGGAGGGTGGATAATGGTAGTAATATATGAACCCTGACTGCTTAAAAGACGAATTTAAAGAGACGCAACAAGGCAATAGAACGTCTTTATTACTTATGTGATTATCATACGTCTTTATTACTCAAATCGTATTATCTGCAAAAAAAATAACTATCATGCTCACATAAAGACCAATGTCCCATTAAATGACAAAAACAGTCCGGGACTTTTAACCACTGTAGTTCTGTAGCTAGATTAAAATTTGACTTACTTTAGAAGGCAAAAAAAACTATAAAACACGTAGATACAGGCTATCGAATCTTACCATTTATCTTATGCTTTTATTGCTTTAAAAACGTGAAAACGTCCTGACGTATAGGTAATACCTTAATTCTGCTCAGTATTCAAGCTGAAATAATAAATGAACCACTTGAAAAAAGTTTTGTAAGTTTTTATAGTCTTTTATCCCGATGAACACGCTCAAAGTAAGTTGATATATTGTCAAATTGTCTAAATTCAGTAAAGAGATCTGGTATTGATAAAGGTACAGTTAAAAAAAACTAAAAGCGTGCGTTTGTAGCAATATCAACTAAAAAAAAATATAATTTTTAAATATAAAGATTTAGGTCAAGAGCTAAATAATATATCCGATGACAAAAAAAGTAAATTTAATGTAAAAAAGAGTGGGATACTTTCAACTTACATTGTCATAATGACTCTCCCTTTATAAATTGTAAAAAAAAACTTACAACTTACAAAAAAAATATTTTTTTGTAAGTTGTAAATTTTTTTTTACAATTATTTTTTTAACTATTATATCGTCATCGTTTCTTGATGCGTGTGCAAAATTTTCAATAATCCGGACGCCTGGAAGTGAATAAAAATGTATTGAAAGATTGCGTTACATTTCTACACACTTACATGTGAAGTTAATAAAAGGTACAATTAATTACAAAGCACATCATAATACAGACATTTATTGTTACATATCTGTGACAATATAAACAATGATAATAAAACAAATGTAACAACGCAAGTACAGTACGAACTACTTAATTGCGTTTTGTATGTGAAAAGATATTTCATACATAAATATAGGCAATCAGAACCAGCTATATCTTCGTGCTTTTATGAATTGCATATGATAAGTAGATCGTAAAAGCATGATGGTATGAAAATAACACGTAATTAATAATCACTTTGTAGCTCTTCTATAAAGCTTCTTCGCTGCCGCAACGTTGACAGTAAAGTGGATAGACAGAGTATTTCTACCCGATTTAGGTAAGAAAAATCTTAATAAAGAATTTTATATTTTACAGATTATAAATATACTTTACACAATAAATAAATATACGCTCTAGTTACATAAAATACAATTTTCTTTGACGTTAGAACTAACACAAACATAATTTAATATTTTTAATTATCACAAAAGTAATTATGAAAAGTCTAAGAAAACCCTGATCGCTATAAGAAATCTAGCCAGATGTTCCAACGCACTCTAAAATTGGAATAAATCTAAGTAGATTACGGATGTACCCATATAATTATAAATAAAAATAGATATGTCATATTTGGGCTACTTCAGTTGATGACGTGATCAAATCGCACCAAGCTAAGTTTACCCACTAGAAAAGCACATGCAATATTTTTAATTAAAAGGGCTTCCAAGTATTTTTACTTTACGAATGTACTTATCAATTACCGGAAAAATATTTTAATACCAAGATACAACAAAAAGAAATTCGCTTTTTCAAATCCATTCTTTCTCAATAGTAAGAAGATCAATATAAAAAGTAGCCTAAATAATAAAAAAAATAATTTTATTAACTGATCATTTAATATACAAAGTAAATTTCGATCCAGACAAAGCCAGAAAAAATATCGTACATAATACTTAAATAATTACTTAAGGCATATAAATAACCTCGTATATATACAACAAGGATAATTCACACTTGCTTCTCCAAAGAGAGGTATTAATAGATAACTTAAAATATTGGTGTGCATAAATGTTTCATTTGAAAGCGAATTTCAATTTTTATGAAATACGAATTTATGTAGTTTTTTTTCTGTTTTACGTTTATTTATAATACAATAATCGAAAATAAGTTACTAGTTTTGTACTATTGATTTATTGGATACTTTATTAACAAAAACAATTGAGACAAAAATGCATAGTGCATTTTTTGTAATGTTTGGTCTACAGATCTCGTTAACGTTGCCCGCCTTCCGAACTGGGTACTTCCACACCAAAATTCTTACCAAAAAATAAAGCGAAATTTCAACTTGAAAGTAAAAGAAAATGACCAAAAATAAAAATTAAAAAAAGAATCTAAATAGAAAGAAACGTGTAAAGGGTGAATTTTAGGGAAAATTTTAAGGCAAAACATTCTTGAATTTAAACACAAACCATAATAACTTATTATAAAATAAACAATATTAAAATCAGAAATTTAATAAAAAAAGGCCTATTTATTCGCTCTCGATATTTTCCGTACTCTTTGTACTTAATATATCAATTATCGGTTAGTTCTTTCTTCAAAAAGCATGAATGGACAGAAGTTGCTAATAGAATCACATCTTTACTCTCATAACATTTAAACCAATATTTTGTTAGACTATAGATAACTATCATGCAGACCGTTATACATCAGCGTTCTTTATGATTTAACCATAGCAGTAGAGAACTAAAAAAGTAACATAATTAATACAAGAGGGTTGGCACTAAGGGAGGATTCTGGTACATATAAAACGTCGGCACAATAAAAGTTTCACATTTAAGGTTACTTACTCATTCTATTGAGCAATACACAGATCTTAATACTACTTTTCTACGAGACTTAGTTAGTTTTCCTGTAAACTGTATACACTTAGTATATATTTCTACTAAACTATTTTAAAAAAATTATACTACGTATTTAACCCAACATAAATATATTGACTAGTAGATAAATCACAGCTGGTAAAAATATTTTGAACTTCTCAGAAACTATAAGATGCAGAAATATCACTTTAGTCTTCCGGTAAGCTTTTAGTAAAAGCATTATTTTTTCATTATTTTGACTTAAGCAATTTTAAAAATGGAGGGGTAACTTATTTTTGGCGAATAAGTAGTGTTGGAATTCTATTAATTCGCCTTGATACAATTGATACCCTGCCCGATCGAAAAAAAAAATTATTCCAAATGATTCCCTCCAAAATTCTCAAACCAATATATTTAGTCCTTTATTACTAGAATATATGAAGGCCAATACCTTTATTACTAAGCTAGATTTCAACTTCCTACAACAAACGATTTCCGAAAAAAAGGGGTCCGTAATAAAAAAAAAATGTAGGACATACAATTGATCCTATAAAGTTCCGTTTCTGTCCTTTTAAAATACGGAATGGTAGAAATAAATATTATAAAATACAAACATATAATATATTGTTAAACCATATAAAACGTTATGCATATACTCGTTTATGCAAATAGGAATGCAATTGATGAAAATCTTGACGCATAGCATAGTCAAAACGACATAGCTTCTACTATGAAAATAATTCATGCAACACAATATATCTTGCCCTGGTATTACGAAGCTGCCCGCTGACAAGAAAAATTTGATAATATCTTAAAATAAAAGTACGCATCTAAATAACTCGGTGGCTTATTACGTAACGAATACGATATAAATTTAACTGTAAAAGACTTATCCCCGAAAACATCGTGGGCGTTCTTATGACTAGGGATGTTCCCTGTCCCTCACTAGTTTTATGATAAAATGCTAAAAAATGTTGGATATGCTTGAAAGCGGTATATGAAGGCTCGTATCGTATTTTTTAATTAAATTAGCGGGCGTTAAAGAGAGTTAAGTTGACAGAGTAAGGCAACAATAGAAATTAGAGCGCACAGCAACACTAGACAAAGGGCAGTCGTGGAGCGGTAATGATACTGTAGAGGGATGTCGCGCGACATTGAAGTGCTCTTGGCTGTTACCCTAAGACGGCGGCGAAAACAAAGTGAAGAGACGAGCGAGTGTGAAACAAAAATACGTTTAGATTTGTCTTTTGCTACTGGCATCTGCCTCGAGAGCGCTAAAGATAAAAGATAGAAAAGTAAATGGGTCTCGTGTAAAGTAATCTAAACACATAGCTCTCGAGAAAAATGTGAACCTGCCGCTGCTTGACTCTTTTAATTGCCAAGCCATTTATTGAAATCTTTGCAGAAATTTTGGAGATAATTCCTAATTACAAATTATCTAGATTCATATAATATATATTATATGAACCTGGATAAAGAGATAATAATAATTTAATTTTCAAATTGAAGGCAAGAGAGAAGTGCTGCGTACCTAAACTATTTATATTAAGAGTCTTAATATACTATCCGTTTCCATAATTCACTAAGTTAATTGTAGTTAAAATATATATTTTTTGGGTATTGGAATATACATAGAATCTCTGTTATTAGGGAGATAATATTAAAAATCACTCCTTGATAATTTTTTTCTTTTTTTTAGTTTATAATCTTGTTCAACTTACAATTCAGTGCCAATACATTAAGCAAGTTATAGAAAACAAGAAAATAGAAAAAATTATAGATATGAACAATACACAAAAACAATAATAAAAATAAAATTAACACTAATAAATAATAGACAGTTCAAATAATGAGTCGACCATTATCCATTCCGTAGGGAGTCTAGATGGGGCAATGCTAGATCGCGAGGGATGTTGGTACGGTACATGCTAATTATGAGATATTGGTTATCTACGTACTAACTCATAACAGCCTGGTAGAAAAAACGATGGCAGTCCCGATACTAAAGAATTATCAGTGCAACTTTTAAATTTTTTAATAAACGCAGGACTGAATGCAACTTCTACTTTCTTGCATATTTATGGTTGACCATGCCCAGAGTGAAAGACGCGTGGTATATACATGTGAGGATGGTAGGTGCAAATTTTAAAATAGAAAAATCCAATAAATCTTTATCTTTATTTTCTCCAGCATAAGAATCTATGTTTCTCTATATGGAAATCAAATAACGGAATTCGTTTCTAATTTGCTATATTACCGTTAGCTGACTAATAGTCTTTTATCAGAGTATTAAAATTATCCGCACATTTAGCATATCTGTTACACACTGCCCCCTTTTCTGAACTTTAAATCCTCTATAAAATAATAGTACATGTTTTTCAAAAAAATGTACTGGTTATATTATCAAAATGACAGTGTTACATATAGTTATAAATGACATTTAGATATCTATAAATAATACATAGATATAACAGCTTAACGTAAAGCATTAACATGTATTGAAAGTGAATTTTATATAAACTTATGTATTCCCGATTTCCTTAAGATCGCATTCTTTTATAAACTACAGAACGACAGTCACAAGTCGGTTTTGTAAAATTGATTCAAAAAAAATTCATGCTTTTTATAAATACAACTATTAAAAGAGATGTATTGCGTCATAAAAGCATTACGATCGAAAGTTTAAAATGTTATTTATAATATTTTATACCCCTTAAAATTTTGCTGGTTTTATAAAATAAATTAAGCTAATTTATAATATTTTAAACAATCCACGTAGATTCTTTGACGTCCTCTTAAATTTAATACTTTTCTACCCACGGTCTGCGCCAGACAATCATCTTAAATTTATCTTCCATAAATATAGTGTATTCTCTCATTAATATTCATTGTCTATCTGCACCTCCAAATATTAAAATGAATAATATAATCATATCGCCCTCCAAGTTATAGAAAAAACCGAACACCACCACTAGAAATTCTAAGTTGTATCTCTGTTAATTTTTAAAAATAGTTTGAAAGATAGATAATAAACAAAGGATCTATAAATCTTGACGATTTAAAAGAAGAATTCAGGGAGATGTAATAAAACAATAGGTTTTTTTTTATTTGTATGTGCGGCCTCAATCCATATTCTTCGCATCAATTTACAATCTTACTCACAAAAAAATACAGTCCTTTTAGATGACAAGAAGTATGGAAGATGACTTTGACAAGAAGTATGGAAGACGGCTTATATTAAACATTAAAAGCTCTAAAACAAACATATGCAGAATATTGAATCTTACAATTCATTTTAATGCTTTTACAGCATTAACAACACAAACACATCCTAATGGACGGGGCATAACTCTAAACATTTTTTTCTGTGTGGAAGATACGATAATAAACAAATTATTTGAAGATTGTTTGGAGGTTTTTATCATCTTTCAACCTATCAATTAACGCAATAGATATGAGAAACTTGACAAACAGGAAAATTTGTGCAAATTCAATAGTTGATTGAGTTTAGTTCTGATATTGAAATCACTTTAATAATATATACAATTGATAATAAAGAATATGAACGTGAATGGTCACATATTTGTGACAATCGAAATCAAAATTATAAAAAAGGAAATAATACAAGGCCATCACAAATACGGTATGAATTACTGAAATATATCATTACCATATATTACTGAAAATATGGTGTCAAACAACCGATAAAAGTATTGCGTAATCAAAAAAAGCCAGAAGCGAAGCACGTTTTAAAAAGACAGTCACCCGAATATAACATTATTAAAATAATCGATTACAATCTTACCCGAATATCCTAGTCATCATATAAATTTAAAAATTCTTGTCATTTGTTTATTACTCAAATCTGTAGAAAAAAACTGAATGAATCGGAATGAAATTTTATATTTGAAACAATATTTTGTTTATAAAGATAAACAATCATAACCAGATATTGACAATACATCGTCATGCTTTATTGATTCACTTATGTAAGAAAAAACGAACATCTAATTAATAATCTTCTAGTTTATCTATGACGGCATCTTTGTTGTGGCATCGTTGACAGTAAAGTAGATAGAAAGAGCATTACAACTGCTTCAGGTTCTAAATATCGTGACAAAAATGTATTTATTATAAAGATTGTAAATATACTTTAATCAACGAATGAAGATAATCCTTGATAAACCTTATACATTATGGATAGATAACATAAAAATAAATTAAATATTTTTAATTACCATGAAAATAAATTAGGAAAAGCACAAAAAACAGGATCCCGGAAATAAGTCCCAATAGATACTAATTGTAAAAATTTAAAAAAAAAAATTATTTGGGTCTCTTCTGTTATATGACATGAATTAATCATTGTAAGCTATGTTTATATGTTAAATGCACAATAACCACTAACATTTAAATATTTAATTTGAATTGGGCGAAATCATTCATCAATTATCCTTAAAATATTTTGAAACGCAGATACAATACAAAAAGATGATTTTTTTCAATCCAATTCTCTCTCAATAATTAGAAAATCAATATGTAATTTAGCCTAAATACCAAAAATATCTTACTAACTGTACACAGTGGCATTTAAAATACAAAAATAATATCGATCTAGGCAGAAATGAGAAAAAACATCGCACCTAATACTTAAATACTTATTAAAGGCATGCGCAAACCCAAATACTTATGACCAAAGATAATTCCTACTCATTTCTCCGAAGAGAGATAAAACAAATTTTCGAAAATACATAATATTATATTTGAAAGATAATTTCAATTTATTTAAAATAGAAATCTAAGTAGTTTTTTTTTCCTTTTACTTATATTTATAACTCAATGACCGAAAATAAGCCGCTAATCCAAATCTAAAAATAAGTTGCCAGTTTCGAACCTCCAACTATAGACTTATTGGATAATCGGAAAATAAAAACGATTAAAACATAAATGCATCATGCATTTCTTGTAGTTTTTAGTCTGTACAAACTGGTAATATAACATGTGCTCCGTACTGGATAATTCCACTTCAAAATTTTGCAAGTGAAATATCCAGTATGGAGCACATGCTATATTACCAGTGTGTAGTATATTATCAAAAAATGAAGCAATGGCTGTCTATTTTGTTATTACCATAATCATTTGGCAATGGAACAAGGGTCAGTAAGAGAGAATTTACATAGAAATAAATTTTGGAATTACTGTGGCTTTAAGGCAAAACATACTTGAGCTAAAACGCAAACTTTAACCCGTATTATAAAATAAGTAGTACAAAAGCAGCAATTTGATAAATGAAGGTCTACTAATTTGCTCTCAGAGAGTACGTAGAGCTAAAAGAGATTGTTAATAGAATCACATCTTCATTCGCATTACATTTAAACCAACATTTTGTTAAGCGAAAGATAACTATCATTTAAACCCTAATCTGGTGTATTAGCTTCGTCATAATTTAATAATTGTAAAGTATGAGGTAAAGAATTAAAAAAATAATAACCTGCCTAATCGAAAGAAAAACTTTTTTATCCCAAAAGAGCACCTTCAAAATTCTTAGATCAATATTTTTAGGTTCTTATTATAGTAAAATGTGATGACCAATAAACTCCATTAATACGCTAAATCTTACGTCAAAGGATTTCCGAGAAAAAAACGGCTGTAAGCGTTCCTTTTTGTTTCTGGAATACGGAATACTGTTAAACACAAACATACAATATTCTGTGAAACCATATAAATAGTTTATACCTATACTCATATACGCAGATACGAATATCATTGATGAAAATGTTTAAGCATTGTCAGAACAACCAAATAGCATGACCTATCAAAACAAGTCAAGCAAGACAATGTACCTAGTCCTGTTATTACGAAGTTGCCCGCCCACGATAAACTTACCATTTCACAATATCTTAAAATAAAAATACGTACCTAAATAAATCAGTTATATAACGAATACGATATGAATTTAACCGTAATATCGTGGGCGTTTTTATGGCTAAGTATGCTTTCTATCCCTCGCCAGTGTTATGATAAAATGCTTAAAAAATGTTGGATATATTTCAAGGCGATATATAAAGGCTCGTATCATATTAATTTAATTAAATTAGCCAGCGTTAAAGCGAGTTAAATTGCGAGAGTAAGGCAACAGTAGAAATTAGAGCGCGCAGCAATAAGGAGCAAGGGCCAGCCGTAGAGCTCTAATGATGCCGTAGAGGCTCTCAGGAGGGTGACGCTCGACATTGAAGTGCCCTTGGTTGTTACTCTAAGACTGCGGCGAAAACAAAGTGTAGATACGAGCGAATATGATACAAAGATTCGTTTACATTGGTTCTTTGCCACTGGCGTCTGCCTGAATTAAGAGAGTGCCAAAGATAAAGATGGAAGAGTAAATAGGTGTCATGTAAAGTAATATAATGAGATAACTCTAAAAAAAATGCAAACCTGCCGCCGGCTGACTTAAACTTTTTAATTTTTCCCAAGTCATTTATGAAATAAATAGACGTACTTGAAAATTTATTAAGGAGCACAGATATCGATGGATACGATTATGTAACAGAAAGTTCTTTAAAGTTTAAGTACGTAATTGACCTTTGCAATACGAACTCCAATCATTTAAAGTATTTAAAGTTAATATCTAGAGCTAACAAATTAAATTTCCTTAAAGACCATTTTTGATATAAAATCAGCATCTTAAAAGTTTTAACTTGTTCACCAGAGTATAGCTTTTGGTAGAAAATATTCCATTTCTTATTTTGTGCTTGATGTAAAATTATTTATTAATTAGATTGCATTCGTGTACTCCTTTGTTGCTTAAATTCCTCTCATTGTTGATGCTATGAGAAATTACACTGAACTTTTTTAGAATATAAAAAATGGAACCAACTAGCAATTCTTCGCAGTTTATCTTTTATGTTTAGGAATAAATAAACCTTACACGATACAAAGTCGAGGCTATATGGCGAATAACCAATAATTTCTACACACGACGTGGCCAAATATTTGGTCATTCGTTTGGCCGAATGTGCAGAAACGTTGTTGTGATGAAGGAAAATTCCATTGTAAGGGTTATATACTCGATCTTTTTCAAAGCAACAGGCCAACGATTAGGTATCATATATATATATATATATATATATATATATATAGTATCAGGCATACCAGTCTACAGCCACTGTTCTTGTTGTATAACCAATATACCATCATACTGCATAACAGACACCTAGCTAAAAGTTACCTAACGCCTAAATGATCATACAGAATCTTCTAAATGATCATTCAGGCGTTAGCAAATGGTCATTTAGGCGTTACGACTCATGACTATGCCTAAATTTACCCGAATCTGCTTATAGATTATTCCCTTGTTAATCTTCATTATGATCTTCATAGCATCGACATTCTTATCTTTTATAAATTTATGTAACAATTTATAAAAACAAATGACAAATTCAAGCCAACTACGTCAATAGTTTATCAAAGTCTTCGATTTTCGAAATTTTAATTAATTTTTTATTACAATTAGTACAAATGGACCATTCTACAAATGGACCATTCTATGCTACCCTCATATCTCATTGTTTTGAGGACACTACACACTTGGCACAATGATGGTTTTACAAAATATTGTATTTTTACGATGTAGGTATTTATTAAATTCTTAATTGTAATCGCTTAACTGCTGTAAAAAAATCGCTGCGTTTTAATTTTCGTCGTTATTAATCTCTGATTCAAATTCAATAAATTGCAAGCGGGTGAATAAAGGTAGTACTCTAAAGATCTGTTTTATTTCTATATTAGTTATTACCTTTAATGAATGGAATCTAAAAAACGTAGCCACCACTTTAATCTAAAGAAATTCTCGTAAGTATATGAACTTTCAGGGAGCTTTTATAACTTTTTTTTATTCTGCGTCCAAGGACATACCTATGTAATAATAATAAAATATACGCAAATACATTTTAAAAAATATTTATTAGAAAAATTTGTAACAGGTTCTATATTTCCATTGTCACTCGCAACATTAAAATAAATCCCCCAATCAGTCATTGAAGCTCTACTAATGAATAAAGTATTCGACAACATTTAGTATTATTTTTGGAAGCACTATAAAAACAAAATACAAAATGAACACAAAATGGACAAATTTTTAACCATTTAAAATATTTATCTAACTCACGTGGGTGTTAAATAACCGAAACAAATAAAAATAACAAGTTACAATCTTATTGACTAGTTCACAATACGTCTATATATTGTATATATCAAGTCGTTTATATCATGTTGGACATAATTAAGATCAAATTAGCTAAATGTCAGTACCCCTACTGTAGTTACTTATCTAAATTAAATTAAACTAAATTTCATTACTTCTACTATTAGGTTTAATATTTTTTGTACATCATTATTTTTTCTAAAAAAATTACTTGAATTTACCTGTGCATAGGCATATTTATTTTACATTGCTATAACTATGGTTGAACTAACAGAAAGTGCTTTAGTTATATTTCTATTCTCAATCATATTTTGACGTACTTAGCACAGATAAATATTAGAAGATCTTTGAGATTATTTATATAATTAGCAATGACAATGCATACAAATCGTTCAAAAACACTTGAAATCTCAAAAATAAAAATAGCAACACCAATAATGTTCTTAGATACAATTACCATGGCCAGATTTAGCCTAAAAACAGTCGATTATGATTAACCACCAACTATACAACATCAATGAAAATCGGTTTCTAACAAAAACAATTATCAGATTAAAAACTGACGACCATGATTGAAAACGATGGACATAAGAAAACCTGCAGGAACTGTGATCACAGCCCGGATCAAGAGCTGTCACTATCATAAATATTTGATTGCTTGCTCATCCTACCTGCTTTAGAAAAATTAGTGCTCAAATTACTCCAAAATTGAACTTTACCAAAGCATCTACTCTTCAAAGTTTCTAAGGCTCTCATATTCGCCCAAGGTGCTATTTAATCAAGAATCATCATGTATGTACATGACCTGTTCATCGCTATAGATAAATAATGAATTCACAAGTGAAATACTTTCGTGTTGTTTCTTTGGACCATTCAACTTATTAATATAATAAAGATGAAAGTTATGTTTGTTTGTTTGTAGGGATTCACACAAAAACCACTATACCTATTGGCATAAAACTGATATAAGGATGTGATAGCTTGTAGTTTTAAATTGCCGTAAACTATGTGGTATGCACAAATGTTGTATAATTTTTAAGATAAAGTTAATAGAATGAATGTAGTTGAAGAAAAGTCGTTGGTCTGGGCATGTTCATAACGAACGCTGGCAAAATTTTTACAAGTACACTAATAATATGTATGGAGGAATTATAGGTCTCAAAATGGTCCAAAAGAAACTCGTCACTGTATTTATCTATATTTTATAGGCAAACCACTATAACTGAATTAAGAAAGTACATGGACAAAAGTGGTCAGGTTTATTAACCTTCATGAAAATAAATATTATAGATATTTTAAGTATTTTCGAAAGATAAGAATTAATCCGTCATACTGTATAAATTGTGCAGTACTTTAAGGGAACTGAAAACGTTTTTGAAAATAAAAAAAAATGTACATTTTAACGTCGCTCGATGCGACGTGTTCGCGCATGGAGGGGGAGCTGAGTGAGAGAGGGAGCGTCCACAAGGGGGACACATCACGGTATATTATTACATCTTTTTTAATTAAAATAAAGCCAAGGATTACGCTCACGAAAGAAAAATTTGTAAGCTATCGTGGAACGCCTGGCAGATATGAAACATTTAATTTTTTTTATATTTTGTAATGAAATATTTTTGTTTGAACAAATTACAAACGAAAATTAAAATATTTAGATAGTTGTAAAAAAGAAAATATTAATTATTTTTTAGTTGGAAAAAATAAAATATTAATTTAATTTTTATAAAATAATTTGACAGAATTATTTTAACTGTCTATTGAAAATATAATTTTATTTTTACGGTTGTGTTAGCCGACAAAACGAGCACTTGGCCTAAAGGTATGCCGCAACAAGCCACCATAACGTTTTATTCCCATCCAAATGAGTCATCAGATATTTCACACCACAAATCCATATTAAAAAAAATTCTGATAAAGTAACTCAATGGTACCCGTAAGAAATCTTCATAGGGGTCATTTTGACATTTATTTATTATTAACTTTTATGTATAGTACATATGGTGGACTTATTGCTACATGAGCAATCGAAGAGATTGCAGTCAACCATAACAATTTGTATTGAAATTTAGTTGGTAGACTGTAAAAGATTTTACAATGAAAATTCTTCATAGCACATTAGACAAAAAAAATACAAAAGTAAATTAAAAAAGGAAACAAAATATTGACATGATTTCGGATGAGAAAGACAGGAAAGGACAAGGACACAAAGGAAAAGGTTTCAGGATATGCAGGACTTTTACACTCGATCTTTGAAAATATTTAGAGACGTGGTTTTCCTGATGTCAGGATCCAGGTGATTCCAATTTTTTTCTACTTGGATTTTTCGTAAGTGGTAGAGGTATGTTTAGGAATAAGTAGGATGTGTGAACTTTCAGATCGCAGCCCAAGGACGTGAGCAGACAAATCTTTAAATTTGCCACTAAGATAATTCGGGCTATGAGGATTTTTTAATATGTTAAAAAGAAGTGTAAATATATGAAGTTGGCGTCGATCACGGATCTTCAGCCACTTGAGAAGTGACCTGTATTCAGAAATGTGATCATATTTTCTGAGGTCGAAGATATACCAAATGCATAAATTTTGAAGACGTTCCAATTTGGACAAATATTGTTATTAAGATCAGGATAGCACACGTCTCCATAATCGATTAATGGTAATAAAAGTGTTACTACTACTTAAGGTAGTGTTATAAAGAAATATTACAGATCTTATCTTTTTCTGCTCTAAAGTGTACTCGTGCGATGCCGGACCCTACCATACACATGGGCTGGGGCCATAATATCGACATGTGAAGATAGTAGCCATAAATTTAAAAACAGAAAAATCGGACGGATTTTTTCTGTATTTTCTTCAAAAGATGGAAATACTGCGGAAGTTCACCTCGTATGGTAATCAATTTTCATAAGGGTGTTGTGTGAAGCTTTAATAGAGCCGACGTCATGGAGTTTTAGTCACGTTTACAATCTTAATATAAAATAAAGATATGAATGGAAGTAACTTTCTTTTATAAACCAATATATTCCCGATTTCCCTTACGACTCATTACTTTATATATTACAGAACGACAATTACACTGAAGCTGATTCAATAAAAATAAATTTATATTATAAATTCGACTTATGAAAGATACCATGTTACGTTATTTTCAAAATTACCGTTTTTAAAAAGTTTCAAATTTCTTACAAATAATATTTTGACTTGAATTTCCGTGAATGTCTTTCATTTCTTTCTGGGTCTCACGGTGATTGACGATTTGTAATGAATTTGACGATTTGTAAAGTATATAATTGAAACGAATGTCTTACTTACCTCCGTTACACATGTCATGACTTTAATATATTTATCAGATCGTCTGTCATTAAACTTAAAGAAATTTCGAAAAAATTGTCATAACTTCAGAACGATTAACTATTTATTGGTTAACGTCAAATAAATCAGAATCGACATTATAATAATCGCAAATTGGTATAATAATGAAATATTTGAAAATAAATTTGTTATAGCTAAAAAATTGAAAAATGCCTACCAAAAAGCCTGCCCCCCCAAGAAAGTCCGAAAATTGTGTTTGAACGACTTCAACCGTCTACATCGCGTCAAGCGTCTAGTGTATAATGTGAATTGTTTAGTAAATGTAGAAGAATTTGATATAGAAGTGGAATTTTAGCAACGAAACGAAGGACCGTGTTTATTGAAGTTAAAACAGAATTGTGTAAATACAAATAAACACTTGCAGGCGATCGCTGTATTGAATGCGATTCATTAATTTTTATTGTCATATAATTTTGGTTACTGCAAAATTTATGGATTAGAAACAGATTAATATTTAGAAGGTAAAGATCGAATTGAAATGTCTAAAATAATAAAAAAAAATTAACGAAAGGCTTCTGTCAAATAATTCTTTTAATTCTGCATCCAAAGCACCATTGTCAAATGTTGTACAAATTTCAATAAGCAAAGTTGAAGATGCGGAATTAAATAGAATAAACATTGAAAGTGTAGAAAATTGATCAAACAATGAAAATTCAATCGTTGATTCCCACATATATTGATCTCATCTCAAAAATCCAATAGCCCAATAAAATATCAAACGGAGACTAAAGAGTAAAAATGTTTTGTGCCAACAATTAATGTTATGCTGCATAAGGGAGCACCAATACACAGATATAAGAAAATGGTGTTATTTTTACTTGTTCATGAAATAAATAAAAATCGTATTTTAAATCCTATATATAAGTACTTATAAAAATATAAGTACTTATAAAAGGCATATTATGAATAAGACCTATGAAAGCACTTACATACGAAAGGAATAAAAGAAGACTCGCAAGTGTCTGACGAAAGTAAATTCCAATTTTTTTATTTACGTCGATAACATGAAGTGTATATTTCTTGTTAGATACCGTAATGGTCTATATAATGCAGTTTTATTTATTTGCCTACTATTTATAGTTTCTGAATTATAGCATCTGTAAAGTACATGTTTTTGGCGCCGCAATTTTTCTGGCGTGGCCGCCCGGTCGACCATCAAGAAAGAGGTTCATCAAATTCACGTCACAAAATAAAACAGCACCAATTTTGTCCAATTATTTTCTTTTTTCATACACAGCATTTCCGTTCAGTGTAATGGAAATTCATGAAACAAACACCTGGCGGCTGTAGTTTAATATACAGCCCACTGTACTTTTTTATGCCTTTAACAATTTGACTTCTTAAATGAAATCAATTAAGTTAATTAATAATATTTTGAATAATCCACGGGGACCCTTCCAATTCGTTTCCAGATTTAAACTTTTTCCATCCCCGGCCTGCACCAGACAACCCACTCAAATTTCATGAATAAACATGGCTTATTTTCTTATTAACTTTCATTGTCGTTCTTGTACATTCACGAACTGAATACCGATATCAGAAACCCATTACCGATACACGTATTCAAAGTCCGTCTCTAAATAATAAATTTCTAAATTGTAAAAAGACCTTAGAATATGGGTAATAGTGAATTAGACGAATTTAGAGAGATGTAACAGAATGATAGGATATCATTATTTATATGAGCAATCACAAACCATATCACCTGCAAAAATTAACTATGATTCTTATATAAAGACTAACGTTCCTTTAAATGACAAGATTAGTGCCCTGTTTTTAACCACTGTAGCTTTTGTAGCTAGTTTAAAATTTAACTTACATTAAAAATTAAGACGCTAAAACAGTTGGCATAATCTTGCCATTCATTACCAGTTGCAAAATTTTGCCATTCATCTTAAGCTTTTACCTCTTTGAAAACGTGAAAATATCCTAATCGATAGGGCATAATTCTAAACCTTCTTCTCAGTATTGGAGCTGAAATTATAAATAAGTTTTTGGAGGTTTTATCTTCTTCCAGTCTAAGAATTAACACATTAGATATAAGAAACTTGACAAACTGGAAAATTGCATATATTCAAAATGAAGGTTTTACGTCAAATTACGCAAATTCTATATTGAAAACATATATAATAAATAATAAAGAATATCATTGTATAGATATGTATATTCACATATACGTAACAATACAATTACAGTTTGAATTACTCAAATACATATTTCTGAAACTATCGTCTCAAACAACCGATAAAAGCCAGAAGCGAAGCACGTTTTAAAGGGACATTCACCCGAACATAAAATTGTTTAAACGATCGTTTACAATCTTATGGAAACATCCGAAAGTTTAGTTTTATATTCAAACTGAATGAAATGCACATTTACCCGATTACACATCATAATATAAATTATAAAATCCTGGTCGTGTTTTTACTTGCCTAGTACTCTAGGTAAGTTACCAGATATGGACAATGTTCCATGATGGTTTTATGATCCACTTGTACACCTATAAAGAAGCATGTATTTAATGACTTTGGTACTTATCTGTAACAACGTTTTCTTGTTTGTCACATCGTTGACAGTAAAGTGACTATAAAGCCCTACTAACTGCTTTAGGTACTAAATTCTTTACTAAATACTTTTACTACTAATTGCTTTTATGAATATTTACGAAATATGTTTCTAAAAATATCTACTTTATACAGATTGTAAGTATACTGTAATCAATAAAAGAATGTAAGCCTCAGCAATATAAAACAGATGTTTCCTTTTCGGCCTTGTAAGTTAGAAATAACGAAAAAAAAATTAAATATTCTTATTACGGATCGCTATAAGAAATTTATTCAGATGTTCCCGGACGGCCACAATTGGCCTAAATCCGAGTGGATAACAGTTGTTCTCATACTATAGTAAAGACAAAACAATTATAAATTATTTTTTGGACTATTTCTGACAGATGACGTGACAAAGACACACAAAGTTGTGTTTATCTAGTAAATATGTAATAAATAATACAAAAAAACAAATCTAATCTTTCAAAGCTATTCTCGCTCAGTAATACGAAAATATGCAACGTGACATTTACTATGCAAATAATTTTGCTGGCAATTACTATGCAAATAATTTTGCTGGCATTTACTATGCAAATAATTTTCGAGCGGGATAAAGCCGAGATATACGATTAATACTCTAATATTTATTCATGGACAAAGATGATTCCAAATTACTTCTTCAAACCGAGATAAACGATAGTTTTAAACATTACTGTGCGCACATTTTACTTTTGAAAGTCAAATCAAGGTTTGATAAAATACAAACCTTAGTATTTTTTCTGTTTTATTTATATTAAGAACTCAATAACCTGAAATAAATGGCTAGTAAAAACAAATTTCTTTAAAATAAGTTGATAGTTATTAATCTTAAACTGCAGATTTATTGGATAATTCCGAAACAAAAACAATAAAATCAATTAAGTCACACTGTATTTTTTGAAGTGTTATGATCCATATACCACATTAACATTGCAAGTTATACGATCTGGATAATTTCACAGTAAAATTCGTATAAAAAAATAAAGCCAATTTTCACATGTTGGCAATGATAAATTTAACAGAATCAGATTCAAAAGTCAGAAAAATAGAATCTAAACAGAAACAAAGTACAAAAAGACAAATGAGTTACAAGTTTTGGAATCACTGTAGCTTTCAAGCAAAACATACTTTGAATTCAAACATATATCAAATTAATATTTAATGAAGGGAATAACTCAAAAATTAGCAACTTAATAAATAAAGACCCTATTACTTTATCGCTTTTATACCTATGCTCTCTTGTACTGTCATGTTCTGTGTAGAACATAGATATTGATTAGTTTTTTTCTTCAAAAATTAAAGATAGTTAGAGCCAAAACAAATTGCTAATAAAATCACATCTTTACAGTAACATTTAAATCGTTATGTCGTTAGACAATAGACAACTATCATGCATACCGCGATACATAAGCCTTCTTTATAGTTTAACAATTGCAGTATAGAATTAAAAAATATGTTAAGTACAAGTAGAACTGACTCTAAGAGAGTTTCATGTACACTTCGATACATGTAAAAGTTGAAATATTTGAGGATGCAGAATTATTCTATTAAGCTATTTACAAATGTTAGCATTGTTTTCCACTCTGTAAATATATTGGCTAACGTATCTTTTGCAGCTAAATTAGAATCACCGCTATATTTTTACCGTAAATTGTATTAATCCAGCTTCATACTTAAATTAAACTATTCACAAACATAAATACTATTATTATTTGTTTCATTTTTTATTAATATTTTTTTTTATTAGTATTTATTACCATACGACTATATTAGATAGAACATTTTTTCATAGCACGAAAAAATAATGCGAATTTGTCGAAAACTCTGATATATAGAATCATCGCTTTAGTATTATAGTAAACTTCTAGTAAAAGGATTGTTTTTATTTTAACTTAAAAAACTTTCATAAACAAAGACGAAACATATTTTTTGTCAATATTATAAACAATATCTGGAACAAATAATTTTGTAATTCTCATAATTCGTCTTGACACAATTGATACCTGCCACTCTACCGAGGGCCAAAATATTTATGCCAAGTTGCTCCCTCCAAAATTTACAGACCAAAATGTTTATTTTTCTCTTATTGTAAAATATGGATGCCAATAAGCTCCATAATTATGCTTCCAAAATAATAAAACTTTCCAAGAAAAACTCTATAACGCATCCATATAGTACGCATGCTTGACCATACAAAAGTACAAATTTTTACTTTTTGAGACAAGGAAACATATAAATAAACATTGTAAAACATAAACATACAATATCCTGTTAAACCATACAAATAGTTTATGCGTATACTCGCAATGCAGACAGATATGTCATTGATGAAAATCTTGGCGCATAGCATATACAAAACAACGAGATAGGATAAACTGTCACAATAATTCAAGCAACACAATGTATCTAGCCCTATCATATAGAAGCTACACGCCGACGAAAAACCTATCATTTGATAATATCTTAAATTAAAAATGCACACCAAATAACTTTGTGTCTTATTATATAATACGATATAAATTTAACCGTAAAAGATTTATCCATGAAAATATCAAGGGCATTCTCATGGCTGGAAATGTTCTCTATCCCTCGCCAGTTTTATGATGAAATACTTAAAAAATGTTGAATATATTTCAAGATGATATATGAAGGCTCTTCTCGTATTAGTTAAATTAAATTAGCCGGCGTTAAAGTGAGTTAAATTGCGAGAGTAAGGCAACAATAGAAATTAGAGCGCGCAGCAATAAGGAGCAAGGGCCAGCCGTGGAGCTCTAATGATGCCGTAGAGGCTCTCAGAAGGGTGACGCTCGACATTGAAGTGCCCTTGGTTGTTACTCTGAGACGGCGGCGAAAACAAAGTGAAGAGACGAGAGAATGTGAAACAAAAATACGTTTAGATTTGTTCTTTGCCACGGGCGTCTGCCTCGATTAATAGAGTGCTAAAGATAAAGACGGAAGAGTAAATAGGTTTCGTGTAAAGGAATCTAAAGAGATAACTCTCATGTAAAATGTAAGCCTATCGCCAGCTAACTCATACTTTTTAATTTCTTTTCCAAGTCATTTGTTTAAAATAAACAGACCTATTTGAATATAATAAATAAGACATCCGTAAGTATCAAATAGGCCGTTTATTATTTTAATCTTTTTAGTTTGCGGAAATTTTCAAATTTAAAACCTATTTTTGAAATATTTTGAAATCAGCGACTAAAAGTTTTAACCCGTTTATTAAAAGGAGGATGTGGAACACGTTCTGTTTATTTTTTTTATTCATAATGTGCCATTTATTACTTTTTACGTCGCATTCGTGTACTTCTGTGTTGCTCAAATGGTTTTCATTATTGATGCTATCTGCTCTTTTCAAGGACGCTCCTCGTCTATATTTGCATCTCTACAAAAAATATGGTGCAATGGTGGTTTCTCCAAATATTACATTTTTATATTTAATAAACTTTTAACTGCTAAATATTATATAAAGATCGCTGGTACGTCTTATTAATAGTTGTTATTGTTAATATATATTTAAATGTATATAATTTACAGGCGGGTAAATAAAGATAACCCTTCAACACTCCATTTTATTTCTGTATTAATTTTACCTTCGATGTATGAGATCTAAAAATATGTCCCTCACTTTATTCTAGAGTCTTTAAGAATAAAACCGTAGGTAAATTCTAATTTGTAAGTATATACATTCTACGAGGATATACAAATAATATAACAATGATGAAAGATACTCGAATCCATTTTACGGAATATTTACTTGGAAACTTTCATATGGTTCTCGACTCGAACCGCATTTTTGTTTCTTTTTCAAAATTCTTTGCATCCATTGTCACTCGCAATATCAAGAAAGATCCATCAGTCGGCCATTGGAATTCTATAAGTGAATAAAGTATTCGACATATATAATCAGCTGTCAAAAATATCATAGGTACTCCTTTCAGCTTTGTCGCAGTGTGTAAAAAAACATTTGAAGCGCTATAGAGAATGAAATAAAAATTTAATCCAAAATTGACACATCATTTCAAATATTTATTTTACTCACATTGGAGCTAAATGACGTAAATAAAAAAAAGAACAAGTTAACATCGTATTCGTTCACAAGACATCTATATATTACATATATGATATTACTGTACCATGTTCGACATAACTAAGAACAAATTAACCAAATTATACTACATTCACTGCAGTTACTTACGAATATATCGTAACCGTTGGACACAATTCGATAAAAATCTAGATTTAATTACTTACACCATTAAACATAACATTTTTTTTTGTTTTTTTTTGTACATCGTTATTTGTTCCAATAGCGTCAATCTGGTTTATGTGAATACAATTTTAAGCTACATAGTTGTAACTGCTGTTGAACTAGCAAAAATTATTCACAATTAAATGAAACTACGTGATGTAGTATTATTTCTATTTTCTTTAATTTCTTTGACACGACCTAGGTTTCGTTGTATTAAAACATCTTCAGGTGGGATATTAGCTTTACCCACCTGTAATTTATAGACTTTTGAATCTTTGCTAATATCCCACCTGAAGATGTTGTAATACAATGAAACCTAGGTTGTGGTAAAGACATCAAAGAAAGTAGAAATATACTACATCACGTAGTTTCATTTAATTGTGAATAATGAATTTCTACAAAATTACCACCCAATATATTCAATAGCAAAAATTACTTAAGTTATATTTTTAGTCTCCATCATATATTGATGTTCTTACCACAGACAAATATTCCAAGATATTTAACGAGTAGTATAACTGGCAAACAGATAAATTGACAAAAAGGATTCGCAATCTTAACAATAACGATAGCAATCCCAACAATATGATTCTCAAGGGTAAATGCTGTCCAAGCGTCGTGGCCAAATTTAGACTAAAATAATAGTTGATTCCAATTAATTAATAACTATGATCAATGAATATCGACTTCTAACAAAATCAATTATCACGTCAGAAATGATTATCACAAAGAAATCAATATGGATCAATACGGACCATAGTTGAATTAAAAAATTGAAATTCCTTTTTATACTATTCTTTTTCTCAGAAATTGTAAAAAAATAAATTCAAACATAAATTGTGACTTAATAGTATGATACTGTAGACCAATTTATGTTCACGATTATATCTTTAGTGATTCGTAAACCTTCCATGCGTTAAAATTGTCCCCATGACATACAGGCTTAGACGATTAAATGTGGCTTCTCATTCACGAAACCAACTATCTGGTTAATAAACAGTTTACTGGTAAGCATGTTTTCGACAAATACACATTATTAAAAATTAATTTAAACAAAATTTCCAAGTCGTAATGAGTGGGGAATCTATGCTTCACAATGAGTTAAATATATTTCACTACATAAGTTAACTAGCTGGTAAAAAGTCCCGCACTAATTTATGTGCAATACTAATTTAACATTTAAACATTTCATAATGCGGAATAGTATATAATGTAGGTATTTTACGTTTATTAATGAAGTAAAGAGTTAAACTATTTTTTTTCATTATTGTATAAAACGTGTAATTAAAAAGTTTCTAACATTTTTAATCAAGCGTGTTAGGGTTCCCTAACCAAACTAGGAACACTTGTAGTTACATGATAGTAGTATACATAAGGAAATTAAGAGCAAAATTATATCATTCGCAACTGAGTAACCTCTACTAGTTTACGTGTAATAGTCGACTAACATGGACTGCAATTTGATCTGTTAAAAGTTCATAGAGATTCTATACTAATTAAACTAACTGCAAAATTAACTTTGTGTTTTAAAATGTACATTTATTGTGTCTATAAAACATATACTAAACAATATATTTATATATTTTCACGGTGTAAAATAATATTATTTAAATATTTACCATGTTTTATGTGTGTAAAGAAAGATAGGTACTAGACGACGACGACTTGTGTAAAATAGGTACTAGACGATATATTAACATAGTGAAAAATTAATATTTGTAAATGGTTTAATGTAAATACCATCAAATCTTAAATGTTTATAAGTGCCTATGTGTGTACGAACTGATCGTATTGTCACTTCTACTCGTAGTTGACAGGTCAGTAGTGCGTCTTTTACTCGTAATTGACAATTCAGTAGTGCGACTTCCACTCGTAATTGACAGGTCAGTAGTGCGACTTCCACTCGTAATTGACAGGTCAGTAGTGCGACTTCTACTCGTACTTGACAGGTCAGTAGTGCCACTTCTACACGTACTTGACAGGTCAGTAGTGCTACTTCTACACGTACTTGACAGATCAGTAGTGCGACTTCTACTCGTACTTGACAGGTCAGTAGTGCTACTTCTACACGTACTTAACAGGTCAGTAGTGCGACTTCCCTCTTAATTGACAAGTCAATAGTGTGAATTCTACTCTCGTTACAAGAAAAAGAGAATAGAACTTGCACTACACACTTTCTATATACACTTAGATATATAAAATATGTGTCAATATTTCTAATAAATGTTTACAATATTGATATTATTTCTCCAAAATATATACTATTGTATTTCTATTAAACTATGTACAAATATTAATATTATTTATTATCCATCCTGTAAATATATTGTTTGGTAAATCTTTCATAGGCCTAAATATATTGTGAATTTCTCTAAAGCTTTATAGTTAGGAGGATCGCTTTATAATTTTCCAATAAACTCTAAATAGCTTAAATCTCTATTATTATTTAGGCTCTAGCTTCAATAAATTCGGCAAGAGGGGCAGAGGTGTATTTTTCGCAACTTTTTTAATATATTTCTGGAGGTGTGTTATCTAAAACTATGAGGTAAATATTTTTGGGATACCAGTAACTAAACGATGCTCCCCACGTCGCACAAATACGTCTTCCTAATTTGTCCTCAATAAAATCATATAAATATTTTAGATAAATATATTAGAGTCTTCGCTATTGACATAAATGCTTTGTCAATATGCTAAATTTCAAATTTCTGTTTGCATCATTTCTGGGAAACACGACTATAAGAGACAGCAAATAGATGTACACGTAAGTGATCTTATGAGAGTTCTGTTTTTCCTTTCAAATCCCAAAAAACATGAAAATAGAATAACAATCAGATGATAACCAAAACATTTATATATTTTGCTCTGAACATACGTTATGGCAAAATGCGAAATTAAAAAACAATATTTTGAAATGCCGAAAAGGTATTGTGATGAACGAATCTAACGAAGTTCGTATTCTACGAATACTAAACCCAAAAAAAGACGGTTTCTTTAGGATATCTTAATAATGTACCCACGGTAATGATTTTTATTACCAAACTTTCATGTTTTGCAAAATTCCTGGTTATCTGACATGAAAATGTTCGTCATAAATACTTCCGATCGCGTTCCCAAATGTGCGCTTTCCAATCAGTTCTCAATACACGCTTAGGACCTTGGCCCTTATCCGTAGTGTCGCCTTAGGTCTTGTTAACTTCGTTGCCGGACCAGAGCGGAAATTAGTTTGAGCTGAAATTGACGTCACGCTTACAACTTACATCGTCGTACATTTTAGTTCATCTAAATAACTAGTTTTAGTTCCAGTCAGGGTCTCTAAATCCCTCGTCAATTAATTCAGTCTACCTGCTCCTGTTTTTGACTTCTGACATTGCCGATGACGTAGGTAACTTGATCAGGGCCAATACTTTTAAACTTTGACGTAAAATGTCCCGTACTGGCGAAATTAAAGCATATTTTATTATTGTACGCCGTATATCTCCCTAAAACTAACTTTTCTTTAAATTTATCTTAACAGTTAACTTATTATTATAACACAATTAAAATAAACCATAAATAACATAATTTTAAGGCAATTTTTCTTTCGCGGTATATTAAAAAGAAGACAATAATAATTATATATTAAACTTTTAAAATTAATATACTGTTTTATAGCTAGAAATATATAATTACATATAAGGCATTGTCATTTCTGTTTACATGATATTTTCAATTTTAAAACGAGATGGAAAGAATTTTCTTCAAAAGGAAAACGAGCTCTACTAGCATGGAGAAAAGCCATCGATTAACCACAAAAACGCTTTTATCAAACTCGCTTTGAATATTGAAAATGACCGTAATAAAAGAAAATGACCGTAAGAAATTTATTTTTGATTACGGTATCCGTGTCTTTGTATACGGAGGTATTTTTTATGATACAAAGAAAACAAATCTTTAAAAATTTAAACATTTATTCCTCAAATGTAAATTAAATACAAGAATGTCACAGGAGCACGGCCTCATTTAATCACTTATTGTATATATTTAGGAATCCGTTTCGTCTGTAAACTTTTCGCTACATTTTTTTTAAATAAATAAGAAAAGTGTCGCGCGAAGGACATAATAACAAAGGATTTTTCCTGTTGCGCGAAGGGCATGATCAAAAAGGAATTTTCCAGCCTTAATCTTAGCATGGGTATGTGAATAAAATTGCATTTGGATCAGCACATCCATTCAAAAGTGATGAAACTAATTTTATAAAACCGACCAAATGCAAGTCGGGCAGTGTTAGCCGTAATAGATTGAGTTCCAATTGAAAGATAGTCGGCTAAATTAAATGTGACTAAAATAATTACTTTTAATCATGACTAATTTTTTTTTATAATATAATCGTAACTAAGAATATTCTTTTAGTCATAAAATTATAAGTTTTCAGTTAATATTAAGTAAAAATATAATAAGTTCACAATTAAATGAAACTACTAAATTATTGCGACTAAAATCATAACTAAATTTGTTTTATAATTTAATAGTAACTAAGACTATTCTTTTAGTCATAAAATTATAATAAGTTTTAGTCAATAATAAGTAAAAATATAATAAGTTCACAATTAAATAAAAGTACGTGATGTAGTATTATTTCTACTTTCTTTAAGTTCTTTACCACGACCTAGGTTTCGTTGTATTATAACATCTTCACGTGGGCTATTAGCAAATATAACTCTTTAAAGATAATATCTTTGCTAATAGCCCACCTGAAGATGTTGTAATACAACGAAACCTAGGTTGTGATAAAGAACTTAAATAAAGTAGAAATAATACTACATCACGTAGTTTCATTTAATTGTGAATAATAAATTTCTACAAAATAATGCTTATTTAAAAAAACTGTTTGAAATATAAGTATACAATGACGCGCAAGTAACGCGATTTATGATAAAAAAAATATTTGATGACTTGGCAAAAGAATATTTGCATTTCCAAAATGCAAAGTTAATTAGATTATTTGACAAATTGTTTAAAAAAAGGAATAATGTGAAGAGTACATTAAACTTCAGAAAGAAACGAAAATTAAAGTGACCATTGTGAATTTCTTAAATCTTTTGTTAATACTTCTTTTACCGTGTTACCTACATTTATCTCTGTAAACAGTTGGTTAATAATATTTTAATTTCCAAAATGCAAAGTTAATTAGATTATTTGAAAAATTGTTTAAAAAAAGGAATAATATGAAGAGTACATTAAACTTGAGAAAGAAATGAAAATTAAAGTGACCATTGTGAATTTCTTAAATCTTTTGTTAATACTTCTTTTACCGTGTTACCTGCATTTATCTCTGTAAACAGTTGGTTAATAATATTTTAATTTCCAAAATGCAAAGTTAATTAGATTATTTGAAAAATTGTTTAAAAAAAGGAATAATATGAAGAGTACATTAAACTTGAGAAAGAAATGAAAATTAAAGTGACCATTGTGAATTTCTTAAATCTTTTGTTAATACTTCTTTTACCGTGTTACCTGCATTTATCTCTGTAAACAGTTGGTTAATAATATTTTAATTTCCAAAATGCAAAGTTAATTAGATTATTTGAAAAATTGTTTAAAAAAAGGAATAATATGAAGAGTACATTAAACTTGAGAAAGAAATGAAAATTAAAGTGACCATTGTGAATTTCTTAAATCTTTTGTTAATACTTCTTTTACCGTGTTACCTACATTTATCTCTGTAAACAGTTGGTTAATAATATTTTAATTTCCAAAATGCAAAGTTAATTAGATTATTTGAAAAATTGTTTAAAGAAAGGAATAATATGAAGAGTACATTAAACTTGAGAAAGAAATGAAAATTAAAGTGATCATTGTGAATTTCTTAAATCTTTTGTTAATACTTCTTTTACCGTGTTACCTATATTTATCTCTGTAAACAGTTGGTTAATAATATTTTAATTTCCAAAAAAAATAAAATATTATTAACCAACTGTTTAAAAAAAGGAATAACATGAATAGTATATTGAATTTCAGAAATAAATTAAAATTAAAGTGGTGATTGTGCATTTTTTTAATCTTTTGTTAATGCTTCTGTTACCGTGTTACCTATATTTATCTATATAAATAGTTGGTTAATAATAGTTTTATTTTTTTTAATCGCATATTTTCATGATCTAATAGAATAAATTTTTTTTTATTTCCATAAATGGGTTTTCTCCAATGTTATAAAAATAAATTTAATTTCAGTTATAACTAATGATCATGCATAAAACTAAATTAATCATCGATCATGATAATGATTAAATTAGCTTAGTCGTTAGTTTTTAATCAATAGTCATGTTTAACATATGGCCAGCGCTGACGTCATGACTAACATAAAATAGAATTGTATTGCTGCCTACATCTTGTGAATTGTTTGTGCAAGTTAATCAAAATAATTTTAATTGAAAATTGTAGTCAATGTATTAGCGCTAACTGCAATTTTCAAATGATTCCAAAATTTTATCAGATTTTTCAAAAGCATGGTGGATAATATCAGAGGGGGCGATGAGCATTGTATAGCATTAGATCTCCTTCTGAAATACCTACTTCAGTTTCATGAACAGAGAAACTGCTGGAACTGTGAGGCTGTGACAGACGAATGGACGATCATACTAATAAGATGGAATTGTAAAAGTTACTTATAACACTACGGCACCCTAACATAGATGAAAGTTTGCTTTCTTCCTTATTTTTCCGTTTTCACCCAAAAATGTTATTCCATTAATATAAAATTGTCATTATCGAAACGTTTATAATGTCCTGGTGAAATGAATCGAAAAGTGTCCAATAAATATCTGAGTAACAACGTTTAAATTATTATAGTTACATTAAACTTTTATTTGTGTGTTATAGCCAACATAAAAATCTTCAAAAATATCCAGGATATGACTAATTATACCAGATTGTTCGTTTGTAACGAACAATAAGCGTTTCCATATTATATAATTTAGTCGCACAATTCTACAATTCCACAAATATCGAATGAATTATAATTAAACCTTAAAAATATAATTAATAATAAAATCATCACAATTATAATTTTGTTTGCCGAACTAAAGCTAGATTGGGTTTCTGATCTCAAAAATGATTCTATACGAATAGAAAACTTTATTCTAATTTAAAATTTAAAAAAAACCTGTCAAGGATGAGTGGAACTTACACTACCAGGTTTCCGTACATATTTAAGCATTTATAAACATTTAATAGTATATAATATTCCTATTAAACTATTTACAAAATTTTAATATTTTTAAAACTAAAATATATTGCCTATTATATATTTCACAGACGTATATTTAAAAAAAAATGTTTATGTGGTAGAGTTAGAAATTAATATTTTTTTTCCTTTACTTGTGCTGTGCATTTTTAGAGTTCTTATTGATTGCGTTGACTAAGAAGCTTGATTTTTTTACAGCTCTAGAAAGCTATATACTTAAGTATTTGACATTAATTTCAATTTAATACCTATACGCGTTCCTGAGAAAAAAGGACAAACCTACAGCCGGACATCGAAGTGAAAGTATTAGGGTTCCTTTTTGCCTTTCTAGCCTCGAAACCATAAAAACATCGTTATTTTAAACGTACTATCTGCTAATTATCACCAATCCATTTATGACATAAAAGTAAAATTCAAGTAAGTAGTATTTTCCTGGAACAGTATAATGTACTGAAATACTATTCTACCTCCAACAGCAGTTCCAGACCATAACTATTTTACACATAATTTCTCATATCAATCGAAATACGACATCTTTTACGAGCTTAATATTGACATTTCCATCATATCCTAATGGAAACTGAGAAATACAGAGCTATTTATTTTATTACTTTCCTTGGCGAATTGCCAGCGTTTAAAAACCATCGTCGTAAACACTTTATGCAAAGTGCTCGAACAATGAACACGATGAAAATGCGGAAAGAAATTTAATTTATCCTGTTAGAGATGAACATTTGGGGCAGTGATATAAAGTAAAATAGTTCAGACACTCGAAAATTAAACATCGTTGTTGTTAAAGGCGCTATAATGTTACCTTATTTTATTAATTCTGTATATAACAAATACCTAAAAAATTTATTATTATATCTTAAAACTCATATGATTAGAGATTAATGAACGGAAAATTTAATATAAAATATCCACGACAAACTGTCATAAAATTGTCACTAGTTCCTTTAGTGAAAAAAAAGAAAAGCCAGTCGTTGTTTGTGTTTTGAGTAAAGAATGCTGTATTGACACTCGGCTGGTTGAGACGATCTTTCAACTGGTGTAAGTGGCACATTTTGGATTCATTATTATCTGTCCAAGTGAATCGAGAGGGTTTTCGCCAGTTTTCTTTATATAAATGAGTATTTTTTTCCAGATAAGTCATGAAAAAATATCCACTTGTATATAAAACTTTACAAATTTCGCGTCTATTGTTATCCGTATTTTCACACTATGCATAGCTAAAACACTCTACCGATGAGATTTCAATCGTCAACGCACTATCAAGTTTTTGGGTAATTTTATAAATGAGTATTTTCGTAAAAAAGTTATATTACTATATTATAAATACTTTATTGTTTAATGACAACACTTGTCATAGTCAGTTGTATCTGATATAGAGAGTATAGAAACACATACACAATAAAAGTATGCAACCTCAAATTTCAAAAAATCTCAAATACGATCAAATCCAATTCACTAAATTTCAATTCAGACATCTGCAGAATAAATAAACTTTTGTACTTTTGTAGATTATTTACCTGTAAAAAATGTGAAGATTGAACGGTCATCGCCCCGTATTCATGTTATTAACCAGTCTAAGGCCACATAAACCGCATATCATTGATATACTAATGGAAAACAACAACTTTATTGTTTAATAGTGTTGTCCATTTGATGGTGTCTCTCAATAGGGCCAAGTGAAAGATTGTCCATTCATCTCATCTCGTCAGCGGTAATCACATTTCATTGAATACAGAAACTGATCCCAACAGGATTCAATCAGGTGGAGTATCAATCAGCTTTACTTGTCTCTATTGCTATTGAAATGCACAATCAAGCGTAATTGATGTTTACCGAGTTAACCGCCGCGTACGAGTAACAACCTGATGCGCTGCGAGTACGTTCCGAATGTCCGAGCACAAAGGGCCGTGCAAGATAGACAAGCAGCTATAAATGGTAATTTCTATTGAGGTCGAGATATATTCAATACGTGTTATACTTGTTTTACCATAAAGAGAATATTCCTTTCAATAATACAAATTTGTACTTACTTAATTTTACGTCTGATTCAATTTTCGCTTCGGACTTTTTTCCATATGTCGATAGGTATATTACGTTCTTATATACGGATATACTTAACAAGTTATATTTGTTAATAATTTAGTGGATTTCTTTTTTTTCACTGCGTTAAATACACTCAGAGTATATAAATAAACATGAGAATGCACATTTCATTTAACTTAACGATTTTGTTAATGTTATGACAAGAATAATACCCATAATTTCATGTTTCATGTTTCTAGAGGAGCAGACTGTACAGGTAGGAGTCAATATAGTACTTGATCATCCCGTGGGAAACTCGCACTGGGATATATACATACATAGTTCTATCTCTATATGAGTTTCGACGAATAAACCACGAAATAAACAAAAATAAACTTCAGGAAGATAATTTAGAGTGATCTTGCTTCTCGAATTCTGCTTCACGAAAGAACGAAGCAACGCGTAATGTGTGCATGTCAATGGGTAAAGGTGTACTCGAAACATTACTTCTAAAAAATCCAAAGGCAATATTGATCTGAAAAGGTTAAGTTTGCGTTATCCTACAAAGATACGTTAATTCTCTAATATCGTAACAGAAAGTTAATTTTATGTTTTGGGAAAGAATTAGAAATATTCAGCTTATCTACCGCATAAGCTAACACTGATAACCTAATATTAAAGAATTTTCACATTTATTTAAGAGGCTTAATTCGACTTAATTTTAATAATTCAACTGCAGTAGACGAAATATGTAATGAATTTTAATTTCTGTCAACGTACTTTTAACAAGAACATTTTTAAGTTCCCTAATTGAATGATGCTTCAACCATATAAACATGTTTATTTACAGACACCATCTGCCTGCTTACAGCAGAGAGGTAATGCAGCAATAATTTCTGAATCGGGAGTTCTATTATTAAGAACTCCCAATTTAGAAATTAAAGTTTTGGACACAAGAGAAAATTTGGATCAATAGTAAAAATGCACAAAACACATTATTATAATTGATAAAATTACCGTTACAGGAAGTTTCAAAAGCACAAGTCTAACGTTCATCTCCCAAAACCAGCATTCATGTCTGCAATTATCATATTATATATATAGTAAACGCAATACCTCTAGACGGACGTGATTTATATTAGCTCATATTAAAACTGTCGCGGGCCAAATACGGAAATTGCTCAAAATAAGTACTTAACTTCGACAAAAATAAAACATAAACAAAAATAAAACTTTTTCGTTTTATACAAAAATAAAACGAAAAAGAGAGTATGCTACAGTATACACATTATAACAAGTGTTAAAGATTTTTTTTTGAAGATTACTTTTACCGAAAAAGTTGAAAACATCTGTTATTTCATAGAGAAAGGAAATAATATTTCGGGAAATAGGCATTACTTTAAATGCCATGACGCTTGTACTTCGTAGTCTGTTTTGTGTGATATTAAAAAGTGCACAAATATACATGCATATAAAAAATTAATAAAAAAGAAGTCGAAGATCAAAAAGGAATGAAAACTTGATTATTTTTCATGGAAACCGGAAAGAAAAATTAACTAAAAATATTTACATCAAAAAACATATGCGTCTCGTCCTCTCTACCTCACGGATTTGTTCGTACTGTTGCATACTAATTTTTCAAGTTGTCTTCTATTCGCAATATTAAAAACATATTAGTTTGAAGTAAAGTGGAGTCACCTCTATTATTTAGTCTTTAAGAAGCTTAATATTGTATTATCTATCCGGAGCTAAAAATAGTTTTTCAGATATTTAATGTATAATAAACGTATAAAATAGAAAAAAGAACAGAAATTTAAAAGAACATTAATGTACTCCTAAATCTTGGAAAGAAAATCATGATATTGTAATAAGGATTAAATTTTATATAATTATTCGACGTGCAGACATACACCTCTTATAATTATATTAAATGTACGGCTATACTTGCTGTAACCTTAATCATAAGCAATCGAGCGGAAATTTGAGATTAGAAACCTGAACTTCACCAAGCCTAAAACAATACTTTATATTTCCTCTGCCTCATATTTCAAATGTATAATAGAAACGGAAATTTAAATATTCCCATCAGTACTAAAATTATACTTAGAACTGAGGTACATTCATAAAATTAAGATTAAAGAAAGTTTAGTTAGAAAGGTAGGTATAGTTACAAAGTTTATAAGAAAGACAACATTATATGATGGAGAAATTTATACCAATATTTGTAACCAATTACCAATAGATGATGGAGCCGAAGTTTTAAATTAAAACTTAGCTACATGCCAGTTATTATAAACAATCATAATTTATTGCATATATTTGGTGTTAATTTTGTTGAAATTCATTATTCACAATTAAATGAAACTACGTGATATAGTATTATTTCTACTTTCTTTAATTTCTTTACCACGACCTTGGTTTCGTTGTATTACAACATCTTCAGGTGGGATATTAGCAAAGATCTTCAGGTGGGATATCTTTGCTAATATACCACCTGAAGATGTTGTAATACAACGAAACCTAGGTCGTGGTAAAGAACTTAAAATAAGTAGAAATAATAATACATCACGTAGTTTCATTTAATTGTGAATCATAATTTACTCAATATAAAGGTAGGTTAATTACAAATATAGTCAAATGTGTATTAATTATTATTTACAATAATCTACATCACACATGGCTCTCATCTCTAAAAGGTAAATAATTTTAAAACAAATAAATCCATCAATAAAAAATATCGCTTTCTTCTATTTACTCAAGAGCATGGTATGTGACGTCACCCGTTTGTTTATATTTCATGTGTTTCCTTCTTAAAATTCTTCTTTAAATTATCTACATTACTTTCTATACAGTTTAGTTTTGAATTGACACAACCATTTGGATGAATCTTATTCTATAAAGTCATATCTCACGCTTTCTCTTGATGGTTTCCAACATATTTATGGTAATATTTAGTTTGTCTTTCTTTTACGATTTTGGATTTGAGCAAATTTAATTTAATCGTTCATTCTTCATCGTTTTATATCAATCTTGAAAGACACTTTTGATAGGTACGACAGCACAGCTGTCAAATCTTAGGTTTGATCTGTGTAGGGTTTTATCGAACAATTTGAATAATCGATTTAGGTTGAAATAATACAAATGAAGTAATTTTTTTTCACATCGACTCCATCAAATTTCATTAATGTTTTGTACCCATAAGTTGAAAAACTGAACTCTTGTAGGATTACTCACATTTCTGTCTGTCAGCCCGTTTGTCACAATTTATTTTTTCAGAAACTTTATGACCTAGAACTAAAAACTTGATATAGCTTATACAAAGTATAATATAAAACTTGATATAGCATATGCAAAGTATAATATAAAACTTGATATAACATATACAAAGTATAATATAAAACTTGAGATAACATATACAAACTATACAGTATACTATACAAAGTACAGACCTTACTTTGCATTGTATACTATATACAAAATATACAGTATACTATACAAAGAAACTTGTGATAGCATATACAAAGTATACAGTATACTATACAAAGTACACAAATGTTTATTTTAAATTTAAGGTTACAAATTATGTGCGGCGTTTGAACAGGCTTGTCATAAAGAAAACAAAAATGTATTTTTTTCATAATTTTAAGCTATAGTTAAAAAAATATCCTCAAAAATATGCGAAAAAAAACAATCCTCTCCCCCTTCTCCCCTTTTTCCTAAACTGCTATGCTGGTAAATTCTGGCTATAAGATTACAGGAAAACTACAGCGATAACTACAGGAACTACAGAAACTAACAAAACTACTACGAAAAATACAGGAACTAAAAGCACAAAAAATGACAAGAGTATAATACCAGAAGATTAGTGCATTGTCCTGCCTCTCGCGACATGAGACCAGTACTGTTAGAAAAATTGACGGAGAGCTTACGAGAGATCGAGGTGAGGTACTTGCAATGTGGAGAAACTTCTTTATAGATCTAGGTGGAATTTATTTACCTGAGGAGGAAATCAAGCTCTTAATCTGAACAGTATGCTCGAACTCTTGAACATGAAGCACTATCTCTATATGAATTGAGGAAGCAATCAAGAGGCTGAGTAATGAGTAATAATAAACCTGCGAACCAGATGGTATTAAGGCAGAGCCTATAAAAATAGACCTTCCTGAATTGACGGAGGTAATTCGTAGAGGTATCCTTAAAGTTTGAATTACTGAACACATGCCCATGAGGAAAGGGGTAATATATCCTATCTTAAAAAAAGGAGACAGGCTGGAATGTGGCAACTTTAGAGGCATTTAGAGTGCATTTAAAATATTTTCCCACGTTTTATAAACTATATATTGAAAACTACCAATATGGTTTTCAGACACGAAGTTCTACAATTGATGAAATTCACTCAATTAGACAGATATTCGAAAATACTATCGAACACAATATTGACACGTTTCATCTTTTCATTTATTTTAAAGCTGCTTATGACAGCATATATCGCGAAAAACTTTTTGAGGCAATGATAGAATTTGGATTTCCAAAAAAGCTTGTTGACCTCTCTAGAATGGCTCTAAAAAGAAATTTAACAATATAGAGTTAAAGTTATATCGAAACTCTCAGAAGTATTTTACGCTAAAAAAGGCCTAAGACAGTGCGATGCTCTTGCATGCCTGTTTTTTAATACTTCTCTTGAAAAATCAAGTAGAGATGCTGGAATTATAACAAGAGGAACAATTATCCAGAGGTTCTTATAGATTTTGGTCTATAGACATTATTGGCAAAAGCAAACAGGCTATTGTGGATGCCTTAATTTTGCTAGAGGCTGCAGCTAAGGATATTGAACTAACCATAAATGAGGAAAAGATAAAACGATGGTAACAAGTAGATCTTATACTTCCCCCCACTGCAGATGAATTCTTATGCCTTTGAATGTGTTGACCATTTTACATATCTTGGTACTGTCATTACTAATAGAAACCATATCAACCCTGAAATTCACAATAGATTAAGTGAATAGTATATGGCTAATAGACATTACTTCAGCCAAAGGATTTTACTAAAGTCTAAACTTTTAAAACAGGAAACAAAAATTAATATTTATACTACTCTTATTAGACCAATAATTATGTATGGCAATGAGTCTTTAACAAAAGCAGATGAAGATAGACTTTTTATTTTTGAAATAAAAATACTTCGTAAAATATTTGCCCCTATCAAAGAAAATAACAAATGGAGAATTTTGTTTAATCATGAAATTTATAGAAAATTTAAACAACCAAATATTCGAGTCATTGCATTCGATGGCTTGGCCACATTTTTAGATTTCAAGACAACAACCCGGTCAAGAAAGTCACCTTTGACAGTGTGGGCAGAGGGCACCAGATAAAGAGGAAGACCTCGTACAAGATGGATCGATTGTGTCGAGATTGATTTTAAACTTTTAAAAATTCAACGCTGGCGGACGGTTGCCGCTGACCGGATCCGCTGGAGAAATCTTGTCGAGACAGCCTTGACCTGTAATAGGTTGTAGAGCTAACCAAGAAAAAGAAGAACTAGTTTAATAGAAATACTATGTGCCCTTTAATGTTCGTAAGTGCCTAAATGTACGGAACCCTGGTAATGCAAGTTATATTCGTATTTGACAGGTTTTTTTAATATATAGTGCTTGTTACATCTTGGGCGTCCATAAGCTTCCTATTTGTGCCGAGCAAAGTAAAAGATTTTTTAACGTTATTTATAAAGAGATGTTACAATATTCGCATTGGACCAAGAACAAACTACGCCGTCTCAATATTAGTGTAAAATTCACGGGAACGAAGCAACATGTAAAAACTAGGAAATATGTATTCTTCTAAATAATAAGAATATAATTTGTTTTATTAATGTAAAACATGTTACAAATTGTACTTAAACATATATTATTTTTAATTTTGCACACAGCGAACAAGTTTAATTGCGCCAAGAGTAGCAAATGAACAAAAAAGTTTGGGGCCAGTTTATTTTCGTGATCAATCAGCAAAGTTTCCCATTTTAATGGCTAAGCTCAACATAAATCTACGTCGATCACTCAAATAGGTTACAGAAAAGATTTATTTTGAGTTACATTATCGTTTTGATCAAAATAACATTAAATGATCAAAGCAAATTAATTTCATTAACTTATTCATATAAGACGAGGCAAGTGTGAAATTAAAAAAATTGAGAAATTTGAAACTTACGTAAGTTTATACTAAAGGCATTTCTTAAATGTTCGTAAAGACTGCTCCCTTCCAAAACTGCTAAAGTTAAAACAAAGCAGAATATCATTACTAGAAGTTTGCTCAAAATTTATCGGAAAATCATGATTCTATATCGTACAGGTTTTGAAAAGTTCATAATATTTTAACGCTTGTGAAAAATTGACTAGATGATTGTTTACATGATGAAAAATATTAACATATGGTATGGAAATACAATACAGGTTAAAACTTTTGCATTTAGTAATGCATCTGGGTTCCGTACACATTTATTAAATGTAAAAGTTTTAACCTGTAAGGATGCATTGTATTTCTATTAAATTCTTTACGAAATGTTAATAATATTTTTCATCATGTAAACAATGGTTTTGTAAATGTTTCACAAGCATTAAAGTAACATGAACTTTTCAAACATATTTTTTTTAATTCATTAATATGCAAACATATCTTTAGTTATAGAAAAAAAAAGGAAAATTTGAAGAATTTCGATATTAAAAACTAAATTGTGCTAAGTTTTCCACTTCCGGCTTTATTTTAAACTAATTAATCCAACACACAATTAGTTTAATAGTATTGTAAAGTATAACAATAATAAAAAAGAAATTTCAAATGTGGTTTAAAAAATTAATATATTCATAAAAAATTTGAAAGTAAGAAAATTGAAATAACATATTGGGACTGTAAAATGTTATGCATGAAATACAAAATTTAAATATATATACATATATATATATATATATATATATATATATATATATATGTGTATATATATATATATATATATATACATATATATATATATATATATATATATATATATATATATATATACGTGTATATTTAGTGTATAACAGGTACAATTACAAACTAGACTTATTCATTCTGGAGTTTGGGTTTGTGGTTAAGACCCACGGGTTTATGGAGAATTATATCCACTATATCGTAAGTCAATACATTTCGTTTGTATACTTCTTACAGAAAGATCAAAAATAGATACTTCTCACAGAAATATCAATCAAAAAGCATTGATTTTGACAAAAACAAAAAAAATATACGATAAATTTTCAATCGAACCTTTTGCACACAAGACAGGTAACAAAAGAATGAGGCCAAAAATAATATTTTTTACCCCTGAAAAGGTGCCAACATATCGTACAATGAATGTCTCCATTTTCTTTGTGACACTTTTTCCCACATTTTCCCCGAAAACTTCCCGCACCCGCGATCACAAACAATAGGAGCTAAAAGGGAAAGTAAATAAAAGGAAGGCGACACACGGTGTAGAAATACAAACTCGTACTCATTCGCGAACACGACTTTAACGAGAATCTTTATGTTATACGCGAATATTGCGCGGATCGAGGCTGTCAAACGGCTGTGCTGGCCGCTTTATGTTGTCATAGAAGCATCCAGCGGCAATAGACATGACAGTTATGTCGGAAGTCATAAGTTTCAGGAATGTCGACGTTATTTGACAGTAATACCAGTGCGAACACTTCCTTTGTTGGCTTAGGTATTCGGAAAATGGATTCAGTATGAAAGGAAATAAATATCCCTTTGTAATCTTCTCAATCTAAAATAATATAATAAAAACAAAAAGGGGTCGTACATAACATACAAGTTATATACATACAAGTTGTATACGAATCGGTTAAAATGATAGCGCGTGTTTTACTAATGGTGAATGCAATTTTCAAATTAGCATTAATGTGATCTAAGAAATAACAACAGATAGGTAACCTAATAGAGATTATTATTAAATATTCATCCTCGATAAAATACTATGCTCACAGGACGATATAAACTGTCGATATCACTGGCACCAGAGCTATCTACTAGATTGGATCTGGAATTTAAGTAAAGCAGATTTTTATAAATTTGTAAGTAAATAAGGAATGAAGGTATATATTGATCATACAGATTGGCCATCTACAGTGGTCCAAAAAAAATTTTAAATTGAGAGTATCGTGACAAGTCATTTTAAAAAAACATTAATTCCGCGAAAGTGAATAGTATAGAAGTTATAATTTTCTTGAAAAATCTTTCTCCAGTCACACAAATCACTTTTGAACGAAAACAATTTCACTAAATCATGAAATTTGGTTCATAAATAGATCTGTCATATAGCAAGCATGCAATGAGTGATTTTTGTATTTATCCTTAGTTTCTGCTATTGTGTGAAACTTTATGCGGATTTGTTTTACATTCTCGAAAAAATACATTTAAAAAAATCAATGGCAAAAAAATCTTTAAAACTTTTTTTGCCTCAGAATCGTAAAAACTACCTTAGGATATTGTGCAACATCTTTCAAAATTAACACTATATGCACAAGTCACTAAACGCAAAATGTGAATTTTCTGCCGCAAACTTAATTTTAACAAAACTAAGTGTATTTCTTTTAAAAAAACATTAATTTCATTCAGATTTACATATGCATGCAATTTATTAATTGTTTCCTGACAATTATTACTTAGAACATATTACTCGTAACTAATTATTTGTCAAGAAACAATTAACAAATATACACATGTATGATATTTGTTAATTGTTTCAAGTTAAAATTAATAAGTTTATATCATTAACTTTTAATTACTTTACTTACAGTCTCAATTTTATCTACACACCTTAGACTATAAATATTCAAGAATTAAAAAAGAAAATTCCTATATTTTTCAAATTTGCAAGGAATTGAAAAGGAATTTAGAGCATTTGAAAGAGTTTTACTTTTTGATTAACTCGATCGGCAGGTGGATATGTACTATTTAGAATGTGAATTTTTTCATGTTAACATTGGTATTCTTCCAGTTGGACTATTCGTAGCAGATTTATGTATTCATCTATGGCAGTTATTTATTACCACGTTTCACAACTATTTGCTGCTTAACTACTTTTGATACCATAAGCACTTTATGAACCAAAAAAACCTTCAATCGGTTTCCCCGTTACTTATTCGCCTATTAGCTAGAATAATAACTTAGGTCTTATAAGGATATTAATTATAAAAAGAAACTAAATTTTGAAGTCATTAAACGTATTGTTTGGTTATTTTGTACATCTTCTCTATATTTTATGATAATATCAAAAATATTAATTTCCATAATGTCGATAATAAGTTTTTGGGTAATTCAATAGTTTGAGATTCTTTTATTGCTTCATTTTAAAATATATGGAAACCTGATCTATTTGAGCCAAATAGACTTTAGGAATGACTAGATAAAATACTATGACATTTGGCTTTGCGTTTGCAATTATTCTTGTTTGATTACACGTTACGTAGATAATTTGTCTACTTTGGAATTGGTTCGTTTCATTTCTTACCGTTTGTTTTTTGTATCGAAGCAAACATTACAACAGTTTGACTGTAATTGTGCACTTTAGTTATGCACTTGTTAATCGAGATAACGTGCAAGACCTTTTCGAAACACGGTAACCCGTGTAGGGTTCAACATTTTCATCATGATGAGACATTTAAAATAATATTAACATTAGTTCCTCGAAAACCAATAGTTCAGAAGTTATGATTTTCTTTGTACTGTTTTGAAAAATCTTTACTCCAGTCACATAAATTACTTTAGTTCGAAAATTATTTTACTTAATCACATAACATTTGGTATATAAGTAGAGTAGTCATATAGTAAGTATGCAACGAGGCGATCGTCCACGTCGATGTTTAGTCATACGCAAGGCAAAATAGTTTCCCAATCACTAAACACGCTCAAAAGTCCAAGTCACACAAGCCGAGTAGTCAGGTGAGCAGTGATCAGTCAATAAACAAAACGAAATCGTTAAGAAAATCATTAATACTGTTGAATAAACGTAGTAAGCCCAAGCAACAAACAAACATAAAAGATACAAAACGATAAAAAGACACAATGATGTTACTAGATCGAAGATTATAATTGAAGTGTCCTTAAATTGGTATAAAAAAATCATAGTTACGTATGAAATGTCTGTTGCTTACATTTTTTGTAAGATATTTTGTCGAAAAGTAATTAAATGTGAGGATAAATTCATCAATATACTAACGAGATATTGATATTCAACAACTATATCCACCCACTTGACTCAACGCCACATTCGCTTCTTTCCAGACCTCATTACTCCGCATTTACTTGCTGGAAATCCATACACACCACCGAGCAGTAAATAAACCGTCGCACAACAAATAAAATAAGACCCTTTCTTTGCGAGCTCCCACATCCTCCCATTAATAAATCCCCCCATAACTTCGTTTGGCGGGCCCGATTAGCCCTTAAAGGAATATCGAAGAGTGGCAAAGTAAGGCATTAGGCTGACCGGGGCGGCGCAAGTTCAGGCAGAAGTTAATTTGAAAATGTTAGGCCGGGGTCAAATCGGAGCGCCGGCGGTAACGCGTATTGATGTGCCGACTGAGCACGTAGAGTTGGCCTGAACTGGTTTATTTATTGCCTGCGTAAGCATAGCCTTATATATTCGCTCATTAAGGTAGGTTCGGAAGAGCGTAAAGGTCGCTTTGGATATTCTGGTCGCGTTGTGAACGACACCATTTCCAGATAGTTATAATTTGGTAACAAGCATCCCCGCGCCTGTTAATCTACAATATTTATTGGATTATAATGTTCATGATTTATACTATAAACTATCTCGTAATCAGTCCGTGTTTACGTGTTTGTATCGTTTAGAAGATAAATGTTTCAAATTATTACTCCGAATTATATACGAATATATGTTGTTTAACAATATTATTTTATTATTAAAATCAATTCTATCCCTAACTATTTTAATATTATGTTGTAAACGCGAAAGAAAGTTTTTTTTATTTGTCTCACTCTTATATCTCAACTACTTAACCGATTGCTGTCAAATTTTGAATACACACCATACTCGCAAACTTACCTTTAAAATATATTTGAAATTGTGTTTAAATTAAGTAGAAATCAAGTACGAGTTGAACTTTTACTACTAGGTTTCCGTACATATTTAGGCAGTTATAAACATTTAAGGGTACGTAGCATTACTATTAATTAGACACTTGTAAACATTTAAAGGGTGCATACCATTTCTATTAATTAGACCCTTAAAACATTTAAGGGCACATAGAATTTCTATTAAACTTTTTACAAGTATTAAATATTCATAATGCAAATATATTGCGTGCTATACCTCTCATAGGCCTATAAACATGGTGCACATTTCAAAATGGCAAGATCTGATTGTAATCTTCTAGTCAGATTTAACCAACCCTATTTTCTTCATTTTTGCTTCAATAATTTCGGAAATGAAGAGGGGAATGCTATATTTTTTCATATATTTTAGAATATTTTTTAAATATGCAATTTAGAATCATTAAAGATAGTTTTTTATTCATCATTACAAGTCCTTTCAACAAGTGGTATCTTATATTATATAAAATTAAAAAAAATTAGTTGGTATTTTATTTACTGCTCTTTTCGTTCTTACATAAATATCTTTAAAAATTAAGCTAGTGACAAATATATGGGTATCACTATGCCAAGTTCTAGTTTCTACATTGATAATTTCTGAGAAAATCGACTGTGACAGACAGAATAAGTGATCTTATAGTTTTCCGTTATCCCTTCTGAGATACAGAACCCTAAAAATTAATAGCATATGCTTCTTGAATCATACGGAAGTCATAAGTATAATTTTACGATAAGTTTATTTTGACATAATTAAAAAGACTATATATGGTACCATAATCTAAGTTACAATTTCAGTTATAACGGTGACGTTTTAATATTACCCTTACTACAGTTGGTACTGCATTTTAATGCTGTGTGAGTATAGATGACACTTTCATTGACTATGGATAGTTATTTAAATATAACCTTTCACTAATAGGGTAGTTGACTCATCCCAAATTTTTATATTTTTCTTACAATATCGTGAAATATAAGTTAATTAAAAACCAGTCTTAAAAATAAGTCAAAAATTGATTGAAAAATAAGCTGGTTACAGGCTTCGAAATTTGAAGACATTGACAGATTCGGATATATCCCTGTCTCTTTCCCTCTTACAGGATACAATGTGCAATATCAAAAATGACCTCATAACATAGTATTACTGTCCTCGTCTAAAGGTAAATTTAAACTTTTTTAACTCCGTCAATTTTTAAGATAAGTAAAAAAATGTTTCGCTCTTCATTAGTTTGTACCTTGAAATTATGATCAACGAAATAAAAAAAAATTAGTCAAATACCCAATTGTACATTTTTAATTTCCGTATGATATTTTAAATAAATTATCGCTGTCATTTAAGATGTAACGTTCAAATTTTGTCCAGCACGATAATGTCGGTTGTTGGAAAATATTCTAGTCAGTATTTATATAAATTGACGGAAATATGGCGTTATGTTAGCGCTACATGCCAGTGCAATACTGTGGAATTACACCTAAGCATTTCATCAATCAACATGAGATAATTTTCACTTCAAAATGAAAAAGATTTTAATTAATATCCTGATATATTTTTATTCCAGTCAGTTCAAATTTTGAAAGGTTTACGAAAATTTTGTATTTGAAAAAAAACACGATAAAATATATATCTTCCATTTTCTGAATAACCGACAAAATATAAGGGTATAAAAATATATAAGGCATTTTTTACCTTCTCGAGAAACTTAGTTTCAACTAGATCTGATCATCGAATAATTATATATATATATATATATATATATATGTGTGTGTGTGTGTGTGTGTGTGTGTATATATATATATATATCTTTTATCTCCTTCGAAACGTTGTACTTATACTAGTACTTAGTAATATCAAATAATATAAATGGAATTTTTTTTCGAAAGCTATTTTATTCAAATTATACATTATAGTTTGATGTATTTTAAACAACGTTTTTCTACATTTTATCTTTCTCTGATCAAAACGTAATATTTTTTTTTATATTTCAGTTATGCCTTTTATCTTTCTCTGATGAAAAGGTGATATTTTTTTTATATTTCAGTTATGCATTTTATCTTTCTCTGATGAAAAGGTGATATTTTTTTTATATTTCAGTTATGCATTTTATCTTTCTCTGATTAAAAGGTGATATTTTTTTTATATTTCAGTTATGCATTTTATCTTTCTCTGATTAAAAGGTGATATTATATTTTGCACTAATGTAAATTGAAATAAAAAGAAACGTATTTCATAAAGCGAGAAAGTTATTTGAAGTATTTTAATTATTATAAATTAATGAACTAAGTTTCGTTTGGATTTAATATCAGTAGCTGGTTATTGTATATAGCTTTCAGTATTATTACAACTTTCAGTATTACTACAACTAATAAATAATAATACATGTGACGATATTTTAATACAAAAATGTGCATTGGAAAATTATGATTTATATTTCATTAAGGAATTAATTTTGGAATAATTAACTAATTTCGTAGTTCAATCTCCTGTAATTACAGACTTGTGATTTGAACCACATGGAAATAATTATTCCGAATTACGCTTTTACCTTACTTATTTCCGCTACTTTTCTTAATATTACGAGCTGTTTTTCTTTTACAATTTTCATCTATTACAAAAATAAAATACTACACATTCATTAAAGAAATCGAATCACGTATCTCACTTTTACCATTACATGTATGACATCCTATATAAGTTTTTGTTAAGCCAATATATTTTTCGCAGATATCATTTTAATGGCATATCGTTTTTCATAAATCTTCGTGTGTATATAATATTTAATAAAAATTTTGTCTATTCTTCATAACAGTAATACTTTGGATGAAACTAAGCGGAAAATGTTAAGAAACCAACTGAAAATTCCCAATAGTTTTTGAAAAATTCTCTGACAAATTTGCAATATCAATGATATTTTCATTTACTTTCAATTTTTTTACAAAAACACCCTTAAAATATACTTGGTTCGATAAACAGAATCACTTGTTTGAATAATAATACAAGTTCGTTGTTACATACCGTATGAGAATATACAAAGTGTAATAAAAAATTATCTGTTATCCAGACCAACGATTCTGTTAAAGAACTATTTAACGAAACTGTAAAAAAAACTATTGATTCTGAGCTGTTTCTGAAAAATTGCGATTCTAACGAAAAAAAATAGTAAATTTTAGGGTTCCGTAATTTAAACTGTAAAACAGAATCCCAATAAGACCACTGCTGATTTTTTTAAAAACCACACGGCGCAGGAATTTAAAATTAGGCATAGTAATGTACAACTTATTACTGCATATATTTTACACTAGCTAATTTTTGAAATTATTCATGTAATAGTTAAAGAGGAGGTAAATAAGGTAGCTATTTTTTAAATTTTATATATCTTGTAATTTTTTACACGTAACGTCATTTGAATAGTCTTATAATTGTAAATTGCATATTTAAAAAGATATTCTAAAAATGTTCAAAACAGAATTTGTAAAGTCTGACTAGATGATTATAGGAAAACTATAGGAATTATCCTATATTTTATAAATTATAAAATATGCACCCTCTTTTTACGCTTGTGTAATATATAGTAGGAAATATATTTAAGTTGTGAAAAATTTATACTTGTAAATGGTTTAATAGAAATAATGCTTACACTTAAATGCTTAGCGATGCTTAAATATATGCAGAACATTCGTATTCCAGATTCAATTCATTTTCATTTAAGTTTCAATTTCATTTATTTTGATTCACATAATCACCTGTATGAATAACAGAAACATTATTTGTTGCACATTATATACAGTCTGTTACAAAAACGTGTCTATTATTCATACAGGTGATTCTGTGCACCAAACTGAGTTGTAACTCTTTAGAAACTGTATGATAATTCTCATTAATTTCTGTAAAAATTAATGTCAAATATGCGATTCCAATGAAAGAAAGTTTAATTTTTTTACGGAAACAAGCTTAAAATTCACGTATTTTGATGCACAGTATCATCTTTATGAATAACAGAAACAGTGTTTGTTTTTACTGCACATATATATATATATATATATACATATATATACACAGTGCAACAAAAATATGTCTATTATTAATATAAGCGACTAAGTAGAAACTCTTAAAAAACTATATGAAAATTCTTAACAGTTTCTGAAAAAGATCACATTCAAAATTGCAATTCCACTGAGAAGAAAGCTCAAATTTGTTTAGAAAAACATATTTCATTTATGCTCAGCTTGATGTACATAATCACCTGTAGGAATATTAGACACGGTCTTGGTTACTACTGTATAAATGTTTCTTGGTATTTTAAATACATTATACCAATCGTTTCCGTCATTTCGTGATGAGTTAGTATTCCAACGGAATATAATTTTCATTTAATCAGCTATTTTCAATTTCACAGAGGTTTTTATTTAAATGAAAATTTTGTTACGTGATCATGAACGAAAGCAAGTTCATTTCAAAATAATTTGCAGCAACATATGGTCCCAAATATACAACTAAAACAAAATGTACAATTGCCACATAAAATATCTGTTAGGGGTTTAAAAGAAATAAATCAACTCCGTTTTTTTTAATTATCCTTTCAATGTTCACAAACTCGAAACGAAAGCGAATCTTCTTTAATGAAAACTATTTCACATCATTTAACGTGGAGAAAATTCAAAAATGTTATTTTAAGTCCAAAAAATTAGAAGCAAAACGTCAAAATTTTCTGATAATGTAATCATAAGAAACGTTGAAATGCTTCCATCTTGTTGTGAAGAGATCACCAAAAATTTATTTTTGGAACTATTTATTTCTAAAAAAAATATCTCTCCTATTTATCGGTGTTTATATCATGTGTTTTTCAGACAATTTAAAAAAAAATTTCCCTTTGTAAAATTACTGGCAAGAATTATTGCAACTATTAATAAACATCTTTCTTTTCTTCTAAGATTGTGAAAACACTGTAATAGATACTAAATAATCGAAACCAATATTTTCAACAGAGAAACATACAGAACAATATTCTTAATACCTTTTTTTTATTACACACCAAACCAAATTGAAAAAAAATTATCGCACGTATATTTATTGTTTTCTGTGTAAATTAGTTTTTAATTAAATTTTAAATCTTACCTCAATCGTGACTTCGTCCGATATCATTTCTAACATAAAATCATATAAAAACTCGGAACTACGAACTACTTTAATATCTTTATTTTCAATGTCTTTATTTTTACACAAATTAAATCCACATTTTCACACAATAATTTATTAATTATTAAACCAACGTTATCTATTCACTAATACAATTTAAAATACGACCCTATATTTGACTTATCCCATTGATAAAAACACGAACAAACGTACGAACAACTAAGCTTGTGCATATATGGAACACTATCGAATTAACACCGAGACCCACTGACAATAGACAATAGATGAAGAAAAAATGACAAATGACCGATATTGGAGGGAAAATGCCTGTTTGACAGCTAAATTTTGGCGGGATAACATTCGTCACAATTATTTAACGGTTTTTGCAAAATATCCATTGTTTAACATGTTTTTTTAGATTGACAATGTTAATGAACGGTTCGGGTGCGCGGAGAGCAGTTGCCGCGGCCCGGGCGCGAGATCGTTCCCTTGCTCTGGAAGGGATGCTGGCTAGATTCGGGTGGGTGCGGTTCGTATTGCGATTTTGATGCTTTGTTGGCGGTTTAAATATTTTTATATATTTTTTTCGGTTTTAATATTTTTAATTTATATAACACAACTTACAATATACATTTGTATATTTTAATTTGTATTTATTCAACAAAATTTGGACTAATTTTAAAGATTTGTTCCAATATGCCATAATTTAAAAGGCAGAAGAGATTATACTTTAATTTGGTGCGAAGAAGTGTAACTTCTAATTTTTTGGAAAAATTCACAAATTTCACTTCTCTGTTTTAATTCTGGTTTGTTTTTTATAGTTATTTTTGTTATAGTTATTTTTTACTATGATTAAATATATTTGATTGTTATAATATTTATTTATAAAACATATTATTCAGAAATATCATCTGCAAAGCAAGAAAAATGTTATTAATAACATTATTATGGATCTATCTGAAAACATTAAACATTAATTAAAAAGTGATGGAAAATAAAAACAACAATACATAACAAATAAATCTTAAAATACATTCTACGCACTAAAAAAGAACTCAACGTAGGCAGCTTCGACCGGACCGCACGCTGGCGGAAAAACACATCTACGCAAGCGCGGCTTAAAACCAAACGCGAAAACGAGACGGCTTTATTCCTTCGAGCCAATGATTGGAGTGAGATAGCGTCACGGCCGTGTGTCGCCGTACTCAACCCAATTTGTACAGTTTATTTCAATATTAATGGCGCCAGCGACGTGGCGTATTCCGAGTGATTGTGGAAATTTAGCCGACTAAATAATGACAGTATTGCCTGTTATTGTACTCCATTAACGGTAGGGAGAGGAGCAGGTTGTTGTGGTCGCTATAGCTCATCTATAAATCAGTGTGTGAACAGATTTGCACGCGAACGGCAATCTCCATTGCTTATGCTGAATAAGTTCTCAATAACATGCACTTAAGTAGTTAAAGACTCGTAAGATTTGGGTATTATTCAATTATCATTACCATACATTACTACAACTTGTTTGTTTTTTTATCTATAGAGAAAAATAAAATAAAATATTATTATATGCGCTGAAATAATAGAATGACACGTGGCAAGCAAGTAAAAAATTAAGAGTGTCAAAAACAAGGGAACATAATACGTATATAAATATATATATATATATATATATATATATATATATATATATATACATATTTGCACATATATGTAAAATAAGTGCAAATTGTAGAGAGCGATGCAAAACTAATGGTTTCATATGTATTTTCTCCTCTGGTCTATTTCGGAAACCGCTAAATTTAAAAATTATGGAAAAATATGGCTCATGGCTTGCTTATTAACGGCAAATAAAAAGGATTTTGATATTTCAAGTATCCATTTGAACTATGAATGGTTTGTTAGGGTTCTGCATGTCAAAAAGGAAGAAAACGAAACCTTTATAAGATCGACCACATGCTAGTCTGTCTGTCGAAGTCCTGTTTTCAAACAAACCGTTTGGCGTAAAATATTCTGCATAGTGATAAAGAATATTAACCGGATATACTTTTTTAACTCAAAAATAATTTCTTTTTTAATTTCCCATGTCGTGTAGAGTATCATTTTAAAAAATAAAATATAACGATTCAAAAACAATTTTTTTTCAGATTTTTACATAAGACTGTTCTGGAGATATTGTTAAAAATGTCCGCCAAAAATACGCATGCTCCCGAAATTTTTCAAAACAACAGGCAAACTATTACTGGTACATCAATCTATGGTAACTGTTCTTTTATGTTCTAGAACAGTCGTTGTATAATAAACCGTCCGTTCGAAGGACGAAGCGATCACCTTTTTCCTATTACTTCGTACATTTTTTCCCTTTTGTGGATAAAAGAGTTATCAAAAAGAAACACCACTGCGCAGAGTGCTTATTTTCGATTTCATAACTATACAATCCAGCTTCCATCGCCCGTGACGGTATTTTTGAACCAGGGTTAAATCATGGGGTATGAGCATTTCACGAAACTTTCTGATGCCTAAACGTCTGTATAAAATTTATTTTTTCTTTATTTATTCATACTTTAACGTACATATAATACATACATTTGGCGGACTTATTGGTACAAGAGCAATCTCTTCCAGTCAACCACATTAATTAAATATAAACATTTTGTGATGTAGATGACTGTAAAAGACTTAAAAATCGAAACTTAGGCTGCCACAAATAACAAAAAATGTCATAACTTATAAATAAACAAAACTAAGCTATATATGAATACCACAAAATAAAAAAATGGTTAATTATTAATCTTGACATGGTTGATTACAAGGAAAAGGGGGAATAAAATGGAATCAGGAACGGTACGATAGAGGGATTATGAGAGAAAGGAATTTTTCAGATGATCTTTTGATACATTTAAGCAGGGCGAGTTCCTGGTATCCGGATCTAGTCGATTCCAAAGCCCTATAGCTTGTCAGCGAAGGACTTTTCATAAAAAGTGGTTGTTTGTTCGGGAAAAAAGAGACTGAGCTGGTTTTCAGAGCGTAGCCCTATACCGTGTGCAGACAAATAACTAATTACTTGACTCATACCAAAGTCTAACTTGTCTTGAATCTCCTCCCTGCTTAGTTTCTATCATGAGCTGCGTAGCATTGATTTTATCTCCAATCATCGCCGTTGAGGGACATCCCTCACGCAGCTCATTCCTGATATGGGTACCATCGCCCTTGAATACTTTACACAGTTTTCTTTCCAGAACTTCAATTATATCCTTAATTACCATTATTACAACCAAATTAACTTTCAGTACTACCCTCTTATATTTTATTACTCCAAATGAATAATTTTCTGAAGAATATAAGTGTCTGGAGAAAACAAATAAATTTTCTGAAGTAATTTTAATAAGTAACAAACCGAGTTATCCATAATTTATTACTCATATTAGACGTAAGACTTAAACTCATACTATACTGTTCTTTTATAACGTGAGGATTTGAAATAGCTAAAGAAAGGAAAATGTCTCAATATTGAGAACAAATTGTTGATTTTCCTTTTGATTTTATTCTGAAAGGAAAATCATGGATAAGTGTCTAATGTTGTAAGATTCAGAAATTATTTAAAATGTGTTAAACAAAACAACATAAGGCTACCTACGCCAAATAAGACCCCATCGGAGCTGAAAGTCAAATATTTTTAATAATAACTATTTTTAAATTGCAAAACTTATGCTAAACATAAAAGTTGTTTTGTTGTGAAACTAAAGAAATAAAGAATCTAAATTTTTGTATACAATTCCATTTTCAATATATATTTTTTAAACTTTGTAAGACTCATTAAACTACGGTTCTCCAACTAGGCCCAAGTTTAATTAAATATTTATGAGAAAATAAAACACTAATCTTCTTACATAGAAACTGAAATGAGATCGATATTTACCTTAAAATTAATTTAAATTCAACCCTGGAAAACGAAATAAAATAATGTGATAATTCTTTTGCTACTTATGTTGCAAATAGACATTTTGGACTTTTTGGGGCTAATAGGTTCCACCTAAATTAGATTGGGCCTACTTAAAAGTTGATCACACGAGTATGTAAAGTGAATAATTACGAAATAAATATTTACAAAACGGTAAAATGGATTTTGGTTTAATAACCAAGAGAAGAAAAGAAGAAAAGAAGTTTTTTAAGAGAAGAAAAGAAGTTTCAAATAATACTAAAAAAGTAACGTTGAAAAGTTAACATAATAAATAAAAATTATGGTTGTTTATCGATTAAAATAATTGCCTACGCGGATAAATAGGGTATCTCCTAATAGGCCATGTGGTGCGTTGCTACCATTTTATTGTCCCGTTATATATGAATGTAGAGTCTCGACCGAATCAAATAATTTTAAATGTGTCTCCTGGGCCTTATTGTACGTCGGGCCTTATTTGCCGCAAGCACTTTACTACTGTTTTCTCTCTATTTGTTTCACGTATCTATTTCTAGAATAACTTCTACAGAAACATACAATCCGATTCTATAGTACAATACGATTTTTATAGTTCTATTCTACAGTAACCTAAGATCATAGCACCTACACTCAAAAGCCACTTCATTTTAATGATTAATATCTGAGTATACACAACAATAATTCCAAATATAAATGACAAAGGTCAACAATTTATTTTACATAAATTTCGTTTTAATTTTACTAACCTTTTAAGAAATATGTTGAGTTAATTATTGACAAAAATATACACCCTTATTAAGAGATGATTTTTATAACCATTATTATCAGATCAAATTCTAGATTTATGTCGGCCCATCTCATTTACTATGTCGCAACATAATTATTAATTTTATATTATCTATGTGATAATAATATATATTAAAATTATAATAATATATTTATAATATTATTATAACACTGCGATTTATTCGTACATACGAGTAACATTACAAAACACGAGGCCTTCGTGTTGCCAACAAACGCCATGTAAAAATGAATTGAAACGATGAAAACTGTTTAAGGATGGGTAAGAATGAATAAGGATGATTTTATAGTATAAAAAAGAGTAGAAAATTAATTTATTTTTTCACAATTTACGAAATATAATCGTAAAACAAATATCATAAAAATAAGTATTTTTTAACTCACGAATGGAAATAGAAGTAATATTCAAAAAGAAAACATTCATGATTTAAATAAAATTAAATTGATCCTTACCTGGATATTAAACCGATTATGTTTAAATTATTAAATTCCATTATTTGTTAATATTTCTATAACCATTTCAAGATTTCAATTATTATTACTATTAACATTTCAAGCTTTCAATCAATATTACTATTAACATTCCCAGCTTTCGATCATTATTACTATTAACATTTCCAGCTTTCAATCATTATTACTATTAACATTTCCAGCTTTCAATCATAATTTCATGCATTGCCCGATTTAGACGCTATTTTTTAAAATTTCTTTTTAACTTTTTTGGTTTTAATGACTATCTTAGTCATTAAATCCATTACACTTACATAAAACCAGAAAAGCTCAATTTGTTTCATTCACACCATTTGAACTTTTCCGACCATATTAATTTAACCAACATAAAGGATTGAAAAAATTAACATCCATTACATAACATCCATCGATTCCATCAATTCGACGCATACATCTTATAACAGCACTACAACACTCGCGAAGTTGATCGAAGTTAGTCGAAGAGAATAGTGTAGAGAGGTACTTTGATCCACTTTGTGCATACTGCACAAACTGTGCGCTTGTGTATTGCATTTCAGACGTACTTCAGACTGCAATCAACTTCGACGAAAACTTCGCGAGTAGTGTAGAGGATGTTTTACACTTGACGACTCTAGCGAGTAGCACGTTACTGAAATACAGATATTGTGGTTTGTTAATATTTGAGTTTCCTAAAGGAAAGACGTCTTAGAGAATTCTGAGCTTTTTTTTTCAAATTAACGCCGACTTAGGTTAAATCGGCGAGAGTCGGTCTGAAACGCTCCGAGTTTTTTGTAGGACTGATTTTTGTGTGACGTGACGTTAAACCATTGCGCGTTAACTCTTATTAAAAATGCAATAAATACCGTCATCTAGTGAAGAATTATGGAATTATGTTTTAATGCACTGACAACATAATGACTGCTTGTAAAACAAAAAAAATGTAGCTGTAAAACAATTAAACAGAAATTTGTTATGTAATTATGTTAGGTAATAATGTTGTGATCTCTACCTGTCAAATAACAAAAATAGAACAATTAAATGAAGTCAAATTTTCTATTACCTTGAACATAGACCTCAAGAAGAAAATTTCCAATGAAAAATGTCTAATATGAATACAGTCACTATCAGTTCGGCAATTGCTACGTTCCATTCGATTTTTAAGATTTTATTGTGTCCAGTCTCTATATGATGTGATCTTTGATGTTGACCTAAGAAGCTAACTATAACTGCAATAAATTTTATTTAAATCCGTCTAATAGTTTTTGCGTTACATATGTACAAAAACACAGAGAATTTATTTAAAAATTATTGTTTTAATTTCTTTTAGTTTCAACTAATAATCTTCCATCATTTTTTTTTTCAAAATATCCCGAATGTAGAGACTCGTCTCCTCCTACGCTTTTATTCCATGCGTCACATCAGATAACGTTACGAAAATATGTAACGGAAGTAACTCTAAGAAAGTGGGAGAGCATGCTACTCCACAATCGATTATATATAAACTTATTTGATGACATCTTTCGCACCGTAAAATAATTTTCGAATATAAATTCACCACCACTTCGCGTTAGTTTAGTATGAGTAGAATAGTTTATAGTAAAAGTAACGTAAACAAATCTCATACAAACTCATGAGTTAATCACATACGTTCAACTGAAAAAAATCAGAACGTTACAATAAAATAATAAATTCATCCCATTCTTAAAGTATATAATAGTATGACATAAGACAAATTTCCTAAACATTGCGTACAATCTCAACAGTAATTTAGCTAGACTGACCAATTTTTAGGCTATTTCCCACGAGAACTATTTCAGCCTACATTGTACAATTGCTCTCTTTTCTACTTTAATGGTACACGTGCGTATGTCGAAAAACTAATCGCATAACATATTCAATTATAAAACAAAAGAATTATAAATATACCGAGATCGAATCAGTGCACTATATTACTGCATCGATCTAAATTTTATATTCTCGGTCAATGACATCTCCGGTGATACCAAAATGGTATTTCCAAAGTTTGTAAATCCAAGAATAAATAAACTATATAATTCGCATTTTAAAATTCGCTCTATTTGCAATTCTCATTGTATCCTCTATCTTTTCAATTACATTCAATCGTATTGTGGTTCACCATATTGGCGGCCATTTTCGAGAAAGAAACGAACGTACTGAGTTGAAAAGATTCATATTTTATTATAATAACTTAAGAGCATCTTCAATAATGGAATCTATTTTTATTGGAGCAACGCCTCGGCGTTCTTATTCAACTATGTCATGTGGTATGAATTCAATAACAAATATAACGCCGTGCCTTATTTTCAATTCACACAAAATGGAAAAGACGCCATTGTTAATAAAATTCTGCTATAATCGTATTACAGTAGTATTCATTTTGTTATTGATCATCATAGAACGTATTTATTGATCACAAACTATAATTTCTTCCAATTATACTCAAATTTTTAACAACGGCAACACCCGCTTATACAAATTTTGATGATTTTTTTTCCTTCCCGTAAGCATACGAGAATACGAAGTAAAGTTCTTTAGTTTTCTATGTCTTGTAAAAATGTTGAAGCAAGTTAACTGAAACAATATATCTGACTTGCAATTTTTTACAGATTGTTTAATTCTATGATTAAAAATTTAGAGAGGGCACATTTCACGTCATCATGAAGCTTAATATTTCGCAAAGAGGCTTGAAAAATTAAAATTGGTAAATAGGACCTCTATTTAAATTTAAAAAACCTATTCAATAATGCTCTACTCTATAAGATGGGTGAAAGAATATTTTCGCCTACGCTAGCATACATTTATTATTTTAAAGGTAGAGTAATTGTTTTTTTGAAACGAAAACTTATTCAGGTGCACCATGCGCACCTTTTCTGAGCAGTGAACGAAACTGCGCCGGCACGCTCGAGCCAGTAACGCCGAATCGGGTAAACTCGATTCCCTTTGGCATCGGCCGAGCGAATTTACTGTCTAACACGAATTGCATCGTTTCAAGAATTATTGTTATTTGAGTATAATTTATTATAATACGCATATGTCACTGTATACATATAATCAATGTAATATTTCAAGAATATACAATTAGTGTTTAAAATATTAAATATAAAATATTTATTAGATACGCATGTGTCATTGTATTTTTTATTTTAAATTTCACTTTTATCGCATGGTCATAAGCACACACCAGGGTTTTTTTTATTTTGCTTCTTAACAATTAAGATCTCAATATTAGGCAACTGCTCATAAAATTTTATATACGTACATATGTCAAAAGTTTTAGAAACTATGAGGCTGGAACAAACGGATGGCAACGAAACAACAGAAATCCTAATTAAGAATCAATCTATGAGGTAATTTAGTACTTCCATAATAGGTAGCGCTAGATATGAGCCCTCAATTCATTCCATTCTGTGATAAATTTGAATATATTATTGCAAAACAGATTTTATACAATTTCTACGGCTATGTATAGTTCACACGAACTATTTCGATGGAGGGGATTATATTAAAATAATGTTACATCCAAAATATCGAGCTATAATTATTGAAATATAGTGGAATTATTAAAAAAATATTTTAATTTCCGTTCACTACATGTTCTTTTTTCTTATAACTCTATCTAATTATGAACGATGGCATTAAAAAATAATTTCTTCATAATCGAAATATATATTTATACAAAGAAAGGTAATTAACTAAACGTAACGAAACGAAACACAAGAAATTAAAGGACCGAAAAACTTAATAGGCGACTATTTTACTATAATAATCTCCCAATTGCAGCACAATCAAAATTTTAAAATCTATAATCGAAGAGTAAAATAGATCAAAATTAAGAGCCATATTCTATATAGAACAAATAAAAAATTGTTATGTGCGAATAGAACTCTCGCGGCAAGGTATGCCCTCAGACACACATAAATATTGAAGTGTACGCATACGTGCACTACACAATACTACACTAAATATTGAAGTGTATGTACACATATAAATATTGAAGTGTAGCTCATTACACTAAATACAAATATTAACATTATTTTTCTTGTTTTTGATTTTATCTTGCTTAATATAACATTCACAGGCGTAAAATTACCTTGAATGCCTCATAAACTATAAGACCTAAGAAAATCGATATAGTTTTCCTGTAATATTTTAGCCAGACATGGCCAATTCATTCGTTTTTATTTTTTATTTAATAACTTTGGAAATAAGAACGGAGGGAAACTATTTTTTTGCATATTTTGATGCATATCTCTAAAGTTTATACCACTTCTAACCGTAAAAAATAATTTGGAGTTCCTCATAACTACCCCTTCAAACAAACAAAATTAATCGTTTGCTTAATTTATCCACCACCTCCACTCCTTTCCCGCCCTTAATTAATTAATACCCCTAATTAAATTATCATATAAATAATTTAACGTTCTAGCTTAAAAATATGCATGTTAATAAATATGATCTATAACTATATCAATTTTCATGTCTCCACGTCAAAACATAAGAAAAACTCTACCAATACTAACACCGATAGATTATTGACGTGACCGTTGATAAAATGAACCATATCTAAGGTAAACACTGTCCAACACAAATATGAATTGTGTCTATACATTTATTACCAGGTTATATTAATAAAGTTTTTCTTTAGAAATTTCAATCTAACGGGATGCAACGTGATGATAATCTTTGTTTCTCCTTTAAATATAAACTTTTAGTATCAAAAATAAATATGTATAGAAATTTAAGTTTTAGCTCAAAAAAATATGTTTTATATATTACTTTAGTTAGAATGCTAGAACTTCCATCAAACCTATCTTATTAAGACCACTAGACATGCATACTCGTAAAATAAAGATGACCTTGCGCCGGATCAGAGCTAGCCAAATCGTGAGATTTACATTAATAAATAAAGTCACTAACATCACCAAGCGAAAGACGAAATATATGACCTTGGATATTCAACGGAAATAATGTGTAAGCATATTTCCATTTACAATCTGAATACCACATGATTCAACCGTTGATAAAACAAAAAGTCGGCAAACGCCCGAAAGCTGCTTTACATAATGTACAAAATGTCTATCACAAAACCGCTACGATTACCTATTTCCACAACACCTATACAGTTTTGCGTAACTTGTTCAAAGAATTTAACACAAATATATTCTATTTATATCATTTTGCAATAATATTAATCTTAAATATCTTAAATATAATTAACATCTTTATATAATAATATATGTATAAGTTATGAGGATTATTAGTTTTTTCAAGCGGCTATGCTCGCTTGGCTTTCTACTTAATTTTATGAAGAGCTTTTTTCTTTTTATATTACCCAAAAGATTACGGTTCATATGATTGTTTTATCATGCAAGAAATAATAACACAGCAATCTTCGATCGCTATTGGAAGAAAGACTGCCTTCAAATTTTGGCCATTTTTTTTCAATTTCATTATTCGTATCGTTTCATTACAAAAATGAATGAACACATCAATTCATTCATTTTTGTATGAGAATTTAGTGTCATTATAGGTGATTTGAATTCGTGTTTATGAAAGAAATATAATAGATATTGGAATTTTACTTCCCATCTTTAAAGATAACTGTATTTGCGCTATAATAATTGTCATTTTTTATTATAAATTACCGTAATATCTGAGAACAGTCATCCCAAGACGCGCCTATTTCACAATTATTTTCAAAAAGCCGTTTTTTCTTCAAATACTTTCATAACTTTAAAAATAATAAATATATTTCTAATGATATATTATTGACGAATATGTGTTGTATTTTTCTGTATATCTGTCATCCTTAATTACGCTTGTAACTGCATGATTTGCGTAACAGCTCGTTCGATATCCAAATATGTCCAGTAGATCGTACGTTACGAGCAGTCAAATAGCCCTACAAATAGGGGACATGCAAAAATGCCAAACAACATTTCAAAAATTCCGAATATCAACGTACAAAGGTTTTTGTTTTTCTTTCTTTGTTATTTGTGCCAATATAAGAGACAAAATAAACAGGAAGTATGTACAACGACAAAACGTTTTTTTTTTCATCTTAACATTTTGATTACCATACTAACAAAGTCACAATGCGGACGAATTCGCCGAATATTCGGAATTCGCGACGAGATTTTCTTACATGCATTCCGTTATGTAATTGACATTCCTCTTCCTCGTTGCGACGGACGTCCGCTTCGCCCGTATTAGCAGGCAAGAAACATTTTTTTCAGTCAAACAACGCAGTGCATAGCGATCAAAAGAAGTATGTTATATTTATATACAATTGGGGCCATTCGCTGATACATTCGTATTATCATGACACAACGTGGATAATATTTATGAAACTTCATTGATACACCCAGATATTCATTTCACTGTATTCCGTTTACCAGAGATTATTTACTAGGCCATTTAGTACCGAATGCTTTTTTTAGAGGTTTTGATAATATTCTTCAAATATCACCATTAAGGCGAATTTAATCCAATCAAAAATATAAATGTGAAAAAAGAGCCAAGTATGGTGATTGACAAGTTGGTAAATAGATCGGTGTAAATTGATTCCCAGTTTCATTGAAGTTCCTTAAAACTTACACAAAAATAATATTTTTTTTAAAAGAAAAACATTACTTTGTTTAAGTTGTGTCCTACAACTTAAACAAAAAAAAACTTTGTTTAAGTTGTAGGACACAACTTAAACAAAGTTTTTTTTTTACTATAGTTTATAAATAAATACGAGTACGTAAATAAAACATATTATTGGAAATTTGCATCCTATCCGATTGAAATATTAGAAAGCATAGTACGTTCGGGATATGTCACTTTTTTTAATTATTTATCAATCGCTTTCTTATTTATAACGGACTACAAAAAAGAAGGAGATTTTAAAGTCGTCCAGGTTTTTTTTTGTATATATATACCTCGTATATCTGGCATTTATTGGTAGGGTACATACCTGTTATGGTTTTGGAAAAATTTAAATAGAATTTGACTAGAAATTGAAAATACAAAATAAAATACTTCAACAATATTTTATTTAAAGTCGATCATGTTTGATCAAACTCTATCACGTGATCGAGTTTGTATGATATATGCCTAATAATAATCTAAGAACATAGTCTCTAAAGTTTTAACACGCCTAAGGGTGACAATGAATTCTGGGTACAATGATATAGCCGAAAGGTGGTCACAGGAATTCTTCATTGAAGAGTAAGCTCATCGCATTTAGACTCATTGGACTAGTTTTGATGTAACCAAGAAAGTAATAAATAAATAGGTATGTAAGCATATACGGGTGCATAAAAAACATGAAGCAACTAATACATTAGTAAGTAGGTAGATAAGTAAGTATATACAGATATATGCAAAGACGTAATAAATAAATAAGTATGTAAGCATATACGGGTGCATAAAAAACATGAAGCAACTAATACATTAGTAGGTAGGCAGAGAAGTAAGTATATACAGATATATGCAAAGACGTAATAAATAAATAAGTATGTAAGCATATACGGGTGCATAAAAAACACGAAGCAACTAATACATTAGTAAGTAGGTAGATAAGTAAGTATATACAAATATATACAAAGACGTAATAAATAAATAAGTATGTAAGCATATACGGGTGCATAAAAAACATGAAGCAACTAATACATTAGTAGGTAGGTAGATAAGTAAGTACATACAGATATATGCAAAGACGTAATAAGTAAATAGGTATGTAAGCATATACGGGTGCATAAAAAACATGAAGCAACTAATACATTAGTAGGTAGGTAGATAAGTAAGTATATACAGATATATGCAAAGATGCAAACAATATAATAATAAGTAGGTGAGTATGTCTGGACAGATTAGTGATGTAACAAGAACAGATTTTTACAAATTCGCGAATACGAATACCAATGTGAATACCGCCTTTTAAAATCAGACATCGTTTGACAATAATGACGAATATTCCCAGGGAACGGAATGTTTAGTGGCGCTAGTCTTTTTATATACCACAGGGAAACAGACTACGAAGAGTAAAGGCAGAAAAGCTTTTATTTTCTAATTTTATATTCCACTGCGCCAATTTGATTATAAGCTGATAAACATTTTATTTTTGTTTTAATTGTTAAAAGAAGTAATATTAAAAAAAAACTGTTATTTACTTTATGAGGCAAAGCATTTGTGTTTAAAATACTCTTTTTTGTTTCCGTAAAAAATTGATAATTTTAATTGCAATAAATGCTTTTTTCAAATTTAAGTTTTATGTTTTCTTAATGTACTATGGTATTTTAATAAATTCACTACGAAAATTTCGTTGCAATCACATTCGCAAAATATTTATATTATGTTTGAATACGAAAGCGAATATCAAAAACACGTGAATATTCACAAATGTGAATGTCAATATTCATTCATCGTACATAACTAGTACAAATGTATACAGATATGAATAAATGACTACGGTAAAACCAAAAGAGGCAATTTGATATATATGCCCGTATGTATATATGTAAATGTGCGTATATGCGTATGCAAGCATGTACTTGTTTAGGTATGTATGAATATATTTAGGTTCATTATCTATTTCGATTTTAATAAATAAGATATTATTGAATTATTCGTAAGTTCATTATATTCCGGATAATATATCCATAGCACAATAAAAGTGTAAAAATAAAACCTTTTAACAAAAAAATTTTAACTGACTCAAGATAACCACCAAATAAGAAGCTGATTGAGGAGTATGAAATAATGAGGAGATGAGTACATAATATAAAACGATACTTAGAAATAGTGCTTAGATATAATTTGCAGTACAATATCGTTTCCGAATATAAATAAAATTTCAAAATTCTGCTATTGATAGAAATTTTTGATATCGGTTCACTCATCTCTGTATATGAATGTGCGTGTACGTGAGAGGCAAACAGAAGCGTCGATTTGGAATAATCATCAAAAATTGTAAAATCTCCAGTAGTAGCAATATTTTGTAAATCTATTATGTCCAGAAACGATATGGTAGCGCAAAAGTTTCAACTAAGTACTCTATTTTCATTAGTTCGTACTTTTATTCTGATTCTTATTCGGTAATTATTTGAAGCGGTTCAATTGTTGTATTGAAACTTTTATTTCCTTTACATATTTCCAATGGACTAACTTCATGGTAAATTGCAAATTTTGAAATTAACTGGGAGTGATATAGGCTTTTGATGAGTGGGTCAGCGTTTAAAGCACTAACGTTCCGATATTAATACCGCAATAACTTCTTGAATTCATTTTCTAAAATGTATTATTCCAGTTAGTCGAAGTAGTCTTTTATTAGCGAAATCACAAGTAAACAAGTCGATTTAGAGTTATGGCGGGATCGAAAGTATCTCGAAATGGTTCGTATAAATACGCATTATCGGTGTGTCCGCCCATATTTTTCTTTTACTAACTGACACAATGTCATGTGCCCAGATACGAAGTTCTTCTTTTACTGATTAAATATACATAAATCTGTTTTTATTGTTTCCTCACTTTTAAACTTTTTAAGTTTAAAAAAACTAGCTAAATGCGCATCGACATACTATCCTATAATAGTCTAAATATTTGGAACTGTTTGTGCAAATCAACTTAAATAATGTTATATAAAATTTCTAATCAAATGCATGAAGTAAATATACGTTTTCCGAATTTTCCGAATCCATACTTCAAAAATTTCTTCATTTCATTGTATTAGAAATTTTATACAACTTTATTTAATATTTCATAAACAGGATTCAAAACTTAAAACGTCTCTCCAAACCTTACTATGTAGGATGGGGGAAAAAACATTTTTTCGTCCCACCAGATATAGGTAGGTACATTGAAAAAAAACATATATATTGTTAAATATTAATTGAAATTTTCATATGAAGACACTACTTATGAACTGGTAAGCGCTAGGTCTAAAAATGTAGAAGATGTGAGAAAATTTAACGCCTCTTGTACAATATCCGTCGGCCATCCTTCGATTTTTCGCATTCGGTTTTTTTCGAATCGTCTAAAATAACCTGCAGTGAGAATAGTTATATAAGTAATTAATATGTTCCAGTAGTATTATATAAACTGAATTTTAGGAAGCGAAAAATTATAGTATGATATTAGTTTTTATATTTTTTTAAATGCCATAAGTATTTACTTCAAAAAAGCTACACAAAATTGTTTGCCGTTTTGTCTGTATTATTTGTAATTTAGAAATAACGAACAATACAAACAAACCATTTCCATTCATTTGCTTGTTAAACTTATACTATGCTATATATTTGCGTAGTGAAAAATTATATTAATGTATGTAAATAACTGAACAGAAATAATGTGTATTCTTAAATGTTTAAAGTTTTGTATGAAACTAAATGATATGATAACCTCTTAGCCCGAGTTCTATTCGATATTTACAGATATCTCCATGTATATTTCTAGATCATTTACAGGTATCAGCACCAAATATATCTCACGTATATCAACTATAGCTCACATTTAATTATTTTATATTAAAAAAGTTAGTTCTTAAAATCATCCTGTTATCTTAAACACAAGACTAAATGAACAAAAGAAGTTCTGCACACAAAATATCGTCTGTATATTGCTTTTAAAACGGTTTTATAGTTATCAAAATAGGATGCTGCATAATGTCACCGTTTGTAGATTAGATTCATCAGTACTTATCGTAGGCGGCAACTGAAAAAATAAGAACTCCAGTTTCCATAAGAGTGTTAACTGGTATATCCTCACCTCATCCGTGAGATGCACGATAGGAATCACCAAATCTTATTCAAAATGAATATGGTCAATGATCTATAAGACCATATGCGATATTAGAACCTATCATATTAAAGAAACTGCCTAATTAATTATGAGCGATATCTAGACGCTCGTTCTAGATAAATCATCCAACTAGAAATCAGGTAATCCGTAGAAGTCTATCCATATTAAATATAACATGTAAATAGATATAAGATATTAGTAGAAGCCTATCATATTAAAGATACTATCTAAGCAATTATCGGGGATAAGTGACAGCGTATCTTTCATGTTAAATAAACCATCTAGGTAATTATCAGCTCAGTAGAAACTTAATGATATTAAAAAAAATCAAAGTAATTATAAGCTATCAGTATCATAATAAAAGTATATTTTAAGTAATTATCGGCGATCAGCAGAAGCTTTATTCTATTAAGGAAACTATCTAGTAATTCCCATTGATTAACATATTTATCTGCAAGAACTTTGAGGAAAATGTGAACTTCGAAAAAATATTCTCCAAAATAATGATGAAAGTTTTATTAGAATAGCTTGAACAAATAGAAACAGCGAATACAAGAAAAAACTTGAAAATATTGGTAACAAGATCGGTTAAAAACTCTGCGAGACGTTAGTTGATGAAACGCGAGTACTAGTGAAAGAAAGAAATTTAAAAAACGATTAAGTATTATTCTAGCTCATGCATCGAAAGACTATAAGGGAGCGGGGGTATTTTTTCGTATATTTTTCAGTGTAGATACACTGAAGAGACCCTGACTTAAAATTACAAAAAAATGTTTTTGGATGACTGACCCCTTCAAACGATACCCCACATTATTTATGGAATTTAAAAAAAAAATAATTTTCGAGTACTTCATTTTCTCCACCAAAACAGTCATATGCTTATTGTTGAGTTTTAGCTATTGAAATATGTGCGGGTTAAAGTTCTTTAATACTAAACCAAATTTCAAGTTTCAATGTCAAACACTTTCTGGGAAACAACTCTGACAGAGGGACAGGCGGACACGTGAGTGATTTTATAAGGGTTCAGATTTTTGGTACGAGGGTGCATTATGAGAATACATTATATAATTTTTCTATCTTGACTTTGAATGGAACTTGAAACCTACACACAGGCCTTAGGGTTATTACTTAGAAAAGTAATCGCCACAGAGTGTGTTTAGATTTTTATTTTCTTTTTAAATGTACCGATTTCTATCTAACAGTTTTTATGTTCATATAGTCACGGTATGTAAACACGGATAGCAATATCGTGTGTTTTGTGGTGATTGTTGATATTTATTAGAGATGAGCAGAAAAGATTCAGTGAATAAAATGAACTAGTTCATTAATATTCTTTGACCGAATCGGATAAAAAATCAAAATTATACATTTATTTAGCTCACCGACCAAAATTTGCACGACATTTAAAAATTATGGTCACGCACATGCCCTGCATCCAATATATTTGATGTCTTGTTGTTTACGTGTTATAATATAAAGGTACACACTTATAATATGTTCACATTAGAATTATATCAGTTGTAAATGACATTCATGAAGTGCGAAATAAAAAGCATTGCTAACAAGATGGCAAACACGATTTTTTCAAGAGAGCGGAATGCTAATTTCGGAAGATAAGTCTTTTAATCTTAAGGTCACATGTCTGTCATTTCGATCTTAGTTCAATCCAAATGAATAGATCAGTCAAAATGTATAGATTTCAAAAGATAGAGATTTATATCAACAGGTCGCAGATCTCGATGAAGTTTTTTTTAAATAATTTAGTTGATTGAAAACTTAAGTACTTGTTTTTTCGTGATCGTTTTTATAGTAAAGCCTTCACAAAATCAAGTCAATTTCTCTTCTGTGATTGCTTATATTTAGAGTATTTATTTATTTTTTGAATGATTTATGTGCTTTGTTAATTAGTATATATATATATATATATATATATATATATATATATATATATATATATATATATATATATATATATTTCGTTATGTTTGTGTATATTAATAACTAGTTATAATACTTAGTTATAAATAAAAATAGTAACAGTCAACTATCCAAATGACTGATTTTTGTGAGCAATCATGTTTTGAAATACGCCAGTCTCTTAAGAGACTGCCAGTCTCATCCCTGGAACATATGAGTGAAAGTCTGTAATTTTTTAGTTAAAAAAATTAACTAGCTGATCAAGTTCTCGAATTTTGAGGACCTATTGATTTACTTTAAACGCCCATCTCTACTATTAATACTTGTTTTATAAGATTCTATTTATCAAAAATATTTACGATAAATATTAATTATAATTTTTTATATTTGTATTATTTGAAGTATTCTGTAACACAAAATGGATTTAGTTCTGGTCCCAGTACATAGGAAAAAAGAATTTAACAAAATACATTCATAATCGTACTTTTATTATCTCAAGGATAGTTAAAGCCGAGATGAAGAAACTGTATGTTTTGTCTTTTCATAGTAACACGCCTATGTAACTGCAAACAATGTGTTGAAACTATCTCTCGGTGGCCATTTCACTGTGCCTATCACATTAAACCCTTCGTATTTTTTGCTGAAAATGAAAGTAATGCTTAAATGCTTTTGGAAATGATATTTTACTTCCAAGCATAATTAATCATAGTTTGATTAACAGCATATAAAGCATACACTACCTGAAAACTAGTATTAGTTTTGTTTTTTATTGATGTAAAAGCATATTCTAAAAAAATGTGACTAAAAATCGTGGAGCGTAAAATATTTTTTTTTTAATTCCGTGGTATAAGGCCTCAAAAGAAAATATGGATAAATGACAAATCTATAATAAATATTATTATTGGTGAAGTATATATTGAACGAAAATTATCAACTTCGCGCCCTCCACCGCGCGCGATGCATCACTGTTCTCGCTTATCGTAATAAATTCTTTGATCCTCTAGCTATCCAGTGGTATAATTTAATTTTTGATGTAGAGGATAGATTCGAAACTCCAACGCCAAACTGTATCCTCCGATTTTGTTATCATTAGGTTTTTTTTATTGCCCCCGTATGGAAGTAAATTTAAAGACGTATTCACGTCAAAAGGAAGCCAATTGTGATAGAACTCTTTGTATATACTCTAAATGCCAAGCCCGCCCACAACCGTTACCTGCTTTGTGCCGATTGGCCATGGCGATATTTTAACATGTAGATTTGACCGTTCGACTTTAAATGAAAACCTAGTCAGTACTAAGTGTCTTAAAGGCTGTAAAATGCGACGGTGACAGCGCGCGGTTGTTGTTTTTGTCGGCACCGGTAGCAAAGCAACGCGACGTGATTGAGTAACAAACATCGTGTTTGAAAATACAAGCCACTTAAAATTATTCCTGTAACTAAACTACTGGATTTTGTAAGTTGATTTTTGGTGTAGGGTTGAAGAACACCACATGGGATATGAAGATTCATTTAATGTCGAACGATCGAATCCACGTTGTATAGAAAGATAAATAGATAACATAATTAATTTAAATAAGTTGAAAATAAATACAACAATTAAACTTTATTTTCGAAACATAAACATGGAAACTGATAATTAGCTGGAAGTTATATTTACGATAAGTTCGCAATAAATCACGGTTTTCGGTATCTGGTTGCGCTTAAATTATCTTTGGATATTAAATATTACATAATTAAATTAAACCAAACTGTAAACCTATTTGAAAGTGCTTCTAATAGGGAAGCATATCTTTAACTAACTTTTATCGTTAATGAAATAAATTCTAACAACGAACTAATCAACAGTAACTCTAGTAACTCTGTACGCATCAGCAACGGCATTTACGTTACCAGGTTGCCTCTGAAAATACGCGCCCCTGTAATCCAGGCCAGCTTCCTCATTAAATTCCATCAAATTGGCGACCACCTCATTCACGTGCCTCCCACTCTTCGATCCCAAGGTGATGTTATATCGAGCAGCCTCCAACACACTTTTTCTTCCGCTAAAACTTCGACCCAAAGATTTGGACCTTTTGTTGCTGAACTTGTTTCTGTTAATTTTTTTCTCGTCATGCTTGGGACTGATGATGCCCGTGTAAGAGGAATTGAAGATGTTGGTCTGGGATCGAGTCTGATAAAGCGGGTTAGAAACAGCATTATGCTTGCTGATCTCGTCGTAAATCCAACGGTCGCGCTCGTTCTCATGGTACCGGCGTATGGTTGATGTGCTACCATATATTGAGGTCTGCTGAGAATCCTGGCATTGAAAACAGTAAAAAAGTCAGATAATAGATATCATTATTCTAGAGATATGTTATACAACCTCTGTGGTATAATATTATTTAATATGGTTTTTTATAATAAGCATCTTATTAGGGGCATTTCAAATTAAAACAGGAGATTGAAAAAAAGACACTTGTCAATCCTAACTTCATAGTCGCCTTACTTCTCCAGTTCGTTTAATATATAAAAAATAAATATTACTAATTCAGAAGAAACACTGAACCATAAAATGGTTCAGTGTTTCTTCTGAATTAGTAATTTATGCGCGATATATAAATATTACATAGAAATATGATTTTATTGAGGTTTTACCTGCGCTTAATAATTAATTAAATATTTATTCCTATTTATGACCTATATTGTATAAATTATATAATTATTCCATAAAAATTTTAAAAATAAAGAAATTTATTTACTGATGGTTATAAACATAAATACAGATGCGGAGTATTTTTGTAGTTATTATGGATGTTTTATCTTGAAGTACTCAAGATTCCTAATATGTGAGAATAACATAGAAATAAATGTACGAGGTAAACAAAAAAACTCCACCAATCTGTTTATTTTTATCTATAGTATATATTAGCTTTAACTATACATTTTCACTTGGTAAGGCGAGATAGAAATATAGGATTAGTTTCTAGCTCTTTTCACAAATAGCAAAAACCGTAAGAACTACGGAATTGTTCAACAAATACTTAATCAATGTTCTTCATATCGCGCACATGAAACAGTATTAAATATATTACGTAGTTAAAGTTGTTTATGTAAATACTTGGTTAATTACCAACTTTTTCTTGAAGATTTCTCTATTTTAACTCATATTATTTAATATCTTCCGCACAATTCTTAATTAATCTTAATATCTTCCACACATTTCTTAATTATCCTTATCTGGTTATAAGGTGGTGTGGTGGAAGGCGAGAAACTGGTGGATTAAAATCGTTTACTTTAATCATTTCGTTACATTTTGAAATACCTTCGAATAGCAAAAATATCATTCATTTGGTAACATTCACCGCAAAACAATCGTTTACAGCCTTTCAAAAATAATTTAGAAAATATAAAATTCATAAAATACCTGAACATCACTAAAACTTTTTAAGGACTGCCTGTCTTCTCTCGAATGCAGCATCATCCTTTGCGGAACGGGTCCGATCTGATCCAGCTCTTCTCGTGACAGATGCGATGTCACAGAATAACCATTCTCTTCTCGATACTGACCAGACATCCCCGATACTGAGTGCTCGTCTCGGGACTGGCGTAATGTTACAGTTCCAGATAATCCATTCTCATCCCGGTACCGACTAGACGTTCCAGATATTGAATGCTCATCTCGAGAGCGGCGTGATATTCCAGACGCGTGCTCATCTCTGGAGTAGCGTGAGGGGTTCGGAGGAGTACGTTCGTCTCCAGACATATAATCTGGAGGTCGTCGCCGATAACGCTGAGGAGGTGACTCTGATCGGCGATTAGATTTCTTTGGTTGCCTGAAAGATGAGGAAAAGGAGGACCATAGGATCTTCTTTTGAAATTATGTTAATTACTCTCTCCCATAAGAGTTTCAGCAATATGTTTTTCTTTTGGATATGGGAAATATCACGTTTCGTTATCTAACAATTATTTTATTCAACTGTCATCTTGTATTAATAATGATATTAGCATAAGTCTTTTGATATTCTTTTCGTTAAAAATTGCCCTGATCATTAGCTCTACTGATAGAATATGTGAACGCATATACGTTTGCAGATCGCTGGTAAACACTCAAACCTCCTACTAAACAGGAAGGATTAAATAAAAATTATTGCCGTACCAACAAAAAGTTCTTATAAATCTCAATAAAGACTCACACAATACTGTATTCTCTATTGGTAGACCTTGTGAGACTACGAGCAGTGGAGTTTCGTCTCGTTCCGCGCGCCAAACGATGCAGACTATAGAGTGCTCCAAGTCGCACCTGGCGACTAGGCAGACTGTTACACAATTCTTGCAGAATCTGGATTGGAAAAAATATAGGTCAATACTAAATTCTTTGATGTAAATACTTTTATACACCCCACAGATACGTGCGTTGTTATCCACTAGCTTAGTTATAGAAGTAATTATAATGCGCAGATAAGTTTACAAGTAAATCAGCTTTCATATAGTTTTTGAAATGAAACTTCTTTAGAATCGTTGTAGTTTGAAACTCGATGAAACGAAAATGCGTTACGACAAAGAAACAAGTGGAGCTTCTTTAGAATCGTTGTGATTTGAAACTCTATGAAATGAAAATACGTCACGACAAAGAAACAAGTGAAGCTTCTCTAGAATTGTTGTGATTTGAATTTTATGTCCCCTCTTTGTGCCATGCTTCGTAGTATTTCCATCTCGTCTATTAAGCATTGTACACATGTGTGCGCTTGTATATTGCCGAGCTAAAGCGAGAGAGCAAGCATCTGTGTGTATCTATTTAATTTTTTTTCGAAAGAGGATACCTTCCTCTGAAAACAAAACTATATTTTTATTTTTTTTTTTAATATTTATCATGATCTGAACCGGTGTTTGAAAAATTACATGCGTTTCTGTCCATTAGTCGTTACGTACGTTCGAAAACGTATGTATACACCTTACAAATTCTTGGCCGGTTTTGATGATCATTTTTTTCTATTGATTAGAATAGAAACATATTGATTTTCATAAAGATTTTTCAAATTATTTATAAATAATTTTCTACGAAAATTCTTGGTTTTTTGCGATCGATCACTATTCTCGGTCTACTTTTTAAAATGATTTTCTTGCCCCTTTTGCTCTACTCGCTGCTGTTTTTAAACTATTTAACTTTTTTGTGTTTCTTTAAGTATTTAGTAACGTCAACTAATATAAATGTATTGCGTTACTTAAATGTACAAATTTTACTGAAGAAAAAAAACCTGCCCTTATATTTTGATATTGTATCAAACTTATAAAAATAAACTTGATTTGTACATCCTAAACGTATCTTTAAACGACCTTTTCAAAACTTTTCTGAAAAGTTATCTTCATCTTAATTCCATATGGCTTCTTCGCTATCCCTTTCACATTATGTCTTTTTAAACCCTTCTGCCGCAATATTAAATTAAATATGTTAATTAATATTTAAATTATTTGCCAATGGTTCAAAATCTGGTGTGCACGGTAAATTGCGGTCTCTTTCTCAATATGATTTTATTGATTGGAAGAGATGAATCTTTTGGTAAACTTTTACTTTATATATAATACGTACTCATACATGTATACGCTGAAGTATACAACACATTATTTAACCAAATTGTACCGATTTACAAAAATTGTTTTTTCATGTTAATACTTAAATTTGCCGTTTCTGAAAATAACATCTGAAAATGTACAATAAAATCAGAACGTAGAATGTATAACACATAACTGGAATAAATATTATGCTTATTAACTTTGGTAAAAGATGGATACGTTAAAGTATCGCAAACTGATTAAAAATATTATTGATTAAATCGTAAGTTTTATTTTTTCCTGTAGCTACAAAATGTTATTACACATTACCCAAAAAGATTTTGTGATAATAATTTGAAATGTATTTTACTTATAAAAAATAATACATTTTCCACCCTCTCTCCACATTTCCGCCCGAAATAAAGGTTCTAATCGTCATTTGTAAAAGGGTCGTTCAAGAGATAATTGCAATTAGAGTAAAGAGGTCCCATATGGGCTGGATGAGAATTTACCATTAAAATTAAAGAGATCGTAAAATGTGTTGATATATGTGTTGATATATGAAGATTTGGAAAAAGCTCTTAGTTTATCATGTATTTATGATTATACAGATCAATGCAATAAAAGTAACTATATTAAATAAAATAGAACATATTTAAAATATTCAGAAATAATATTAATTTCGTATTATTATCCAACAAATGGCATTACCATTTGTCGGATAAAAGCCTCTCATATTTGACGCAACTGTTATTATCTTCGAAAAATCTCATCGGTCCATCATCCTTTAAATCGTCTTCTCTTACTTTACATCTCCGACCTGTCTTTTTCTCAAATGATTTTGTTCATTTATTATATGTTCTGCAGATTTCTATTTTATTTGTTTCTGGACGCATTGCGTGTTGCTTTTGCAGTACACGAAACGTCCAAAATGTTTTTTCTGTGTATGTATTTTTATGTCTATACTTAATCCTAAATTTGAGGAAGCTTCTTCTAATGTTTTTAATTTGTCTGTTACAGATTCATTGTATGGCGAAATCTGATAATATATTATTTTTTATCTTTCGCGCTAGACTTTTTTACTAAACATTTTGACGAAACTTAAATATTTCCGTATATGCATAAACATATACATATACATATACATATACATATACATATACATATACATATACATATACATATACATATACATATACATATACATATACATATACATATACATATACATATACATATACATATACATATACATATACATATACATATACATATACATATACATATACATATACATATACATATACATATACATATACATATGCATATACATATACATATACATATACATATACATATACATATAAATATGCATATGCATATGCATATGCATATGCATATGCATATGCATATGCATATGCATATGCATATGCATATGCATATGCATATACATATACATATACATATACATATACATATACATATACATATACATATACATATACATATACATATACATATACATATACATATACATATACATATACATATACATATACATATACATATACATATACATATACATATACATATACATATACATATACATATACATATACATATACATATACATATACATATACATATACATATACATATACATATACATATACATATACATATACATATACATATACATATACATATACATATACATATACATATACATATACATATACATATACATATACATATACATATACATATACATATACATATACATATACATATACATATACATATACATATACATATACATATACATATACATATACATATACATATACATATACATATACATATACATATACATATACATATACATATACATATACATATACATATACATATACATATACATATACATATACATATACATATACATATACATATACATATACATATACATATACATATACATATACATATACATATACATATACATATACATATACATATACATATACATATACATATACATATACATATACATATACATATACATATACATATACATATACATATACATATACATATACATATACATATACATATACATATACATATACATATACATATACATATACATATACATATACATATACATATACATATACATATACATATACATATACATATACATATACATATACATATACATATACATATACATATACATATACATATACATATATATATATATATATATATATATATATATATATATATATATATATATATATACATAATGCTATGTGCTATATATTGCAAAACTTAACACATAGGTTTACTTTCATTTTAATTGTCTACAGTTTATACTATGGCTATATAACAATAAAAAAATCTTACTTCATTAACTTTGCGTCGTTATGATAAATACAATTTTCTCAATAACTTTTTAAGTATTTGTGACTTATAAACGTTCTAAATAAAAACCCTAAAACCTACACTTCCAAAAAACACAGAATGAAAAAAAATGATATACAGATGCAATTTCTATATAATCATATTACATGAATGATTCACATGTCACTTTATGTTAATATTTAGTATTGGTAATGAACTTTTTAAAATTAGTAAATGGATTTAAAGGAAAAACCTTATAAAGTCATCATATTATTAAGCTCTAACCATTTTTAAATGTTTCCATTCCAAAATAGCATTAAAGCAAATCATTTGTAATAATATCACGTCCTGACTACGAAGGGTTTACGTTCCTTAAACTCCATTTAAATAAGGGCACTTGACCCTATTCAAATTAAACTCGAAATAAACAAAACCACTTTGACTTCGAAACGTAGTTCTAATTCGTAATTAATATCACGAACATGCTAAATTTCCTGTTGCATATTTTTTGCATAATTAAGTTGTATATATTTAATTCTAATTTTGATACCTGGGCATCGCTATTCTTTTTACTGTAACCCAAAAATATTTTAGTTAGATACTATTATACTTTCTAAACGGTTCAACAGAACCCTGTAATATTTACTAAAATGTAACACTAAGGACTAGCCCAGACGATGTAAAAAGCGTTACTTGACAATCTTTTATAGGGATTCGAAAAAAATCGATTTAAAATATATTTAGCATTATAGAGTTACAGACTAAGTGAAATTCCGTTTTCCTATTTATTATGCTGGGGCCACACAAAGGGTTAAATCTCTAATTTTCAACAATTTTGTATCATAAAAGTATACAACATAAAGACCTTTTTTATTTTTTTTTACATACTATCAAAAAACACTAGTGTGTACTTATGACCATACGATAGAAAAGAAAACTAAAATAAAAAATACAATAACATACGAGCGTTATTTTAAATTATACTCAAATAAAAAATTAATTAAAAATAAAACGTAATTCTTGAAGTGTGCAGGCAGTAAATTCGCTCGGCCGATGCCGAAGGGAGCCGAGTATACCCGATTCAGCGCCACTGACCCGAGCGTGCCGGCTCAGTTTCGTTCATTGCTCAGAAAAAGTGCGTATGGTGCGCCTAAAGAAGTTCTCACTTCAAAAACCCCCCACACTGCAATACCGTGTACGACGTTAACTCCTTGTTTGTAAAGAAAACTAAATCTTTGATGTGAAATAAAAACGTTTCCCTCATTTTCTCCTATTGGCTTGACGCATCTCCTTATTCATGAGGGATATTCTGTACACGGACAATATTTTTAAAAGAGTAATTGATTTAGTGTACAGAATGATGATAAAAGCTAGAAAATATATTTTTAGAATTTTTGTCTGTTAGTCTGTCATATTTGTTTGTCAATCACGCAAAATATACCGTATGGATTTTAATGAAATTTGGTATGGTAATAGTATATAATCTTTTACTGGGTGTTATAAATATATAAAAAACACCCTCACTTAATGAATATTACGATATTGGTACGGCCAAAGGCAGTACAAAAAATTAGTCAATTTTAGTAAATTTTATTTTTCAAAATTTAGAAAATTTTATGCTCATAGAATTGTGAGCTCAAAAAAAATAACAAACATAGACCGTCATGGGGACTGCCGATAGAAGTGAAAACTTAAAACTATAAAATAAAAGTAGTTTATTTTTAATTTTCATATGAATTGTAGTTAAAAAATTAAGATTTCATAAATTGTAAATTAATATTATTAACATTATTTTGGTTTTCAAATCTATCAGCACTCTGAGTAACAATTATACACATTTTTATATGGTTTATTCAATAGTCCTGGTTTATTCAATAGTCCAACATATGATGGGCTGCGAAAGCCCAGTACAAAATATAAATAAAATTTCATTGAAATAATCATTAATATCGGTGACGAGAACTCGCAAAATTTTATCCATCCAAAAAGCGTCCAACGCGCACATCATAGTCGGGTATATACAATGTGTTGGTATATATACAGATATGCTGTTAATATAGCATGTCGGTGACGCGAACCCATAAGATATTCCCCTTAATGTGACGCGGTGACGCGAACCCATAAGATATTCCCGTTAATTTAATCGCTCAATGCACCCAAAGAAATGTTCACTTCGAAAAATTCCGGATAACTTTTCTTATACCGAGTTCTACGTGAACGAAGTCACGTCGGCTTAGCTAGCATTGAATAAAACGTTGCGTTAACAAGTTTTAACATTTTCTGGAAAATGGGTCAAATTTAATTTAGTCATAAAATACTTTACTTTGAAAGATTTAACTCCGACGGGCATATAAAAGAATTTGTATTTCACTTGAAGAGATTCTTCTTTTCCGTTCTCGATGATAAACAATGAGCATTTAAATGTAACAATATATCCATTCAAGATAATGAACGATTGAAAGCGAAAAAACGCTATGATTCCACGAAATTTTCACAAAAATTCGCACTGCCTTATTAAATAATCTATGGCTAATATTACGTGAATTTGCTTATATTACAAATACTTTGACAGGCCGCGTTCACTACATTTTACACGATGTTTATACGCAAATGTAAAAGCTTTTCGCTTGATGAATCTCTTCAGTAAATTTATTTTAACTGCATTGAATATTGAATATATTTGGCGTTAATTTTGTAGAAATTCATTATTTACAATTAAATGAAACTACGTGATGCAGTATTATTTCTACTTTCTTTAAGTTCTTTACCACGACCTAGGTTTCGTTGTATTACAACATCTTCAGGTGGGCTATTAGCAAAGATTCTGATATCTCTGCTAATAGCCCACCTGAAGATGTTGTAATACAGCAAAACCTAGGTCGTGGTAAATAATTTAAAGAAAGTAGAAATAATACTACATCACGTAGTTTCATTTAATTGTGGTTAACTGCATTATTAAAAAATGAAGACCTTACTTGTAAATAGTATAATACTATGTGTAACGGGGTAATACTATGTGTCTACGTTTATGGTAACCTAACCATATAAAACAAATGGTCAAATCTGTTTCTAGAGTTTCTTCAATATAGCAAGTCTTAACAACTCACGTCTAATCCCCCACCATACTCACCGAGAACTTGTGCATGGCCACTAGCGCATAGACCACGTTACCGAGGCATTTGTGGTGTGCGGCGACACTGCGCCGGGCGGCAATCTGGTTGAGCGGCGAGCCCTCCCGCACAGCCACGTGCTGCTCGCCAGCGCCCACCTCCTCCATGTCGGAAGCGCCGGAATCTTCCACTGAGGGCATTGTTACTTCCATTATTTCACATACATAAAACAAACAGAGACTAACATCAGAGGACATACTCTCACTCCACCATAATCATTAAAATGGGGGTAAATCAATGAAATTTATAAATCGAAATTCTAATTATATTTTTCTTAAAGATATTGTCATCCTGATAATTTCATTCGTATTGCTAGAGCGGAAAAAAGAAGTTCAAAATATTATAAACGATGTATATTTTTTGATAAAAAAAACACAAAAATATTTCTAAATGTATTGAGGCCATTTAGCTTCAGCCAAATTAATAAAGGTAGAGTTCTATTTAACCAGTAGAAATATTATCATATCATACTCTATAACAGAGGTTCTCAAACTTTTTTCTCGTAGATTACTTTCAAATTTTATTAGTTTCAGTGGACCCTTGCTGCTACTTTTCTACCATATTCCCAAACCCAAACTTTACCCCCGCCGACCCCCGTCGAGTCCCCCTTTGACCCCTGGGGGTTCACCTGGACCACTTTGGGAATCACTGTTCAATATTATCGTACTCTACCTATAAAGGTTATTTTCTGTTCGTGAAACTAGCATGTATATCGTAATACTATTTCACTTCTGACTCATATTTATCAACATACTAATTGAAAAAAAACCTATCAAGTACAAGTAGAACTTGCATTGCGAGGGTTCTTTACACATTCAAGAACTAATAAATAATTAAATGTACACATTATTTCTAATAAACTATTTATAAATATTTATTTTTCACAACGTAAATATATTGCCTAATTTATTTTTGAAAGGCGTAAAAACATTATTTATAATTAAATAAAATAATTTCTCACCTAGTGGTCTTTCACAGACTTATTATATACAAAGTTGTTTTTACACTTGATTTAAGCCACTTGCATGGAGTTTCTATATACTTATAACATACTCAAACTATATACGTTAATCGATTAGTATTCAGCAGAACTTATAGTAGAACTTATTTAGCTGTGATAATTTTTCTTTTAATTTCGATATATATACTAATTATTGTGAATACTTTTCTGATATTCAATAATAGCGGTTTGGCTGATTATGTCTGGGAATACCTCCAACAAAACACTACTTTAAAGCACAATATATATATATATATATATATATATATATATATATATATATATATATTTATATATGTGTGTGTGTGTGTGTGTGTGTGTATACAATCGTGCCACATTTCAGCGTAGGTCTTCTGTTTTACTCACGAGTAATCTATGAGTAAAACAAACGGACAAGACAAAACTACAAGGGTCCGAGTTTGGCTACATCTACAAAAAGTGTAGTAAGTTTTTAGATAAATGTTACCTAATCGAAACAATATATTGTCTAATAAATTTCAGTAATGGGTTCCCTTAACGTTAGGTCTCTTATTTTTAAATTCTAAATAACAATAAAGATAAATAACATCAGAGTACGACATTAAGAGATTGTGCACATAAACATTAAATAATATTAATACATATATTTACACTGCTCGCCTTATATTTTTTAGGGGTTTGACTTCGAGTTAAAACCTAACCTGAATAGTCCGTTCAAAATCAATTGCGAATAAATATTTCAAATTAACATAACGGTGATTTACTAACTGGTTAATTATATCAAAACAGATTATTTAACGAAACTGAGTAAGCTATGCACGCCAACCCATACGGTTCCGTACCTCAAAAGGAAAAATGGATCCCTTCTACTGATATACTAACATTATCATGTTGCTGACGCGAAACCGGAACCATAACATATAAGGTGAGTTACGTATTATCAGCTTGTCCGTCACAACCGTTTTTTCTCAGAAACCGCTTTTTGGAAATTTTATAAGGGAGCATTTTAACTATGCGAGGTCAGTTACGTGTTTATCAGCCTCTCCGTGACAATCGTTTTTCTCAGAAACCGCTTTTTGGAAATTTTATAGGGGCATATCAACTATGCGATTTTTGAAGTGAAAAATTCTTTAGGCGCGTTAGCGACTTATGGTAGCGGAAAATCTTATGGGTTCGCGTCAACAACACGCTAATGTTAACAGTATGTCTGTAGCTATAAGCGTGACATGTTGGGCAACATTAGTGCTGTGTATATCTATATAAGTAAAGTTAAATTGACTACGTGGAAAGTTCAATGTGTGTATTGTTTAAATTGTGTTCTATTTTGATTATTATTTTAATTGCTTAATTGTAGGATCACTATGCAGCACCACAGTGAGTAATAAATATATTAATATTATAATATAAAATGAATAATAAAAACAAAGCATTTATTTTCAAATATTTCCAATATTCTTAAAAATTTGAAATTATTTATTTTTAATATTTGGCCTCTGCAATACATCATACAAGGAGTATTTCAAGGGACTTAGGAGTTATCTTACTAGCGTGGTAAAACAGATTTCCAGTTGTTCGATAATATATTTGTCGCGCATTTTGAAATGAAAAATGCTAGAAAATTGTATTAAACCATGTTATTTCATAGTTTTAAATTTTCACTTCTATCGGCAGTCCCCGTGACTGCCCATGTCTTTTTTATTTCTGTGCATAGTGTAGGATATGGTTTGAAAGAGCTAGTTATAAGGGTAACAAAAATATTTTTTTCGGGATTTTTGGTATTATATATTCAGAAATATAATGAAAAATGTGTTGCAAAAAGAAATATGTACCCCAACCCTTTATTTCCGAAACCTGTCCGAAACCTAAGATTACGAAAAAATATAGATTTTTACAAGCCCGCGCAGGGAAACTGGAGCGATTGTCCTAGGTCTTATAGTTTTTGGAATATGCACCAAATATGGTAGGCAATATATTTAGGTTGTACGTGTTTGTGTGGCGTGTGTGTAGATTCCCACAATAAACTCAGGCATTGTGATTTTCCATGTGAATATAAATTAGACTTTTGTTATACGAATTCTGTATTGTGAAATCAAATATCTCAACATACTTGAAATATCTTCGACCTTAGCGGAAACACTGAAATATTTCATAAAACGTTATACATTACGTACCATTCAAAGAATTCTTGATTCCGTTTATGAAGTCGAGAGTTTCCAGGATGCTGGGCCTACACATGGGCTCCTTCTCTCTGATGGTGCTGCCGGCCGACCTTGTACCGCTTCTTACCGATCCCACGTTATCGACAGATCCAGAATAGACAAGACTTTTCAGGGTGTGATATTTCCTCTTTGTTGTTAATAAAGTACCTGTACTTCCCATGGTGTCGAACAGCTGAAAGTTGAGCCAGGTTGAAAAAGTGTACTGATATTTTATGCGCAGATACATTTTCTTTACATACTTAATAAGTATTTTATTAGCCGACAAAATATAAAAACACTGCAACTGAATATGTTTTCTTTGTCCTCGATACTTCCGGATGAAAATTTTGGTTTTCCAGTTTGCGCCTAAGAGTTTTTCAGTTCTAAAAACGAGGAGCGTATAATAAAATAACCACAATTCTCACACCCAATTTCATAACGATAACAATGCAACATTTAAACTATTATGTTAACGTATTAAATATATCATAAAATTTCACGAAAAATATAACAAATATTAAATAATAAAGTTAAATGGACCTTTTAACCACGAGAAGAACCCGCGCTTCAAGAGCTCCTTGCACTAAAAACGGTAAAATTTAAATATTTAAGGCATAATATTATTCCTATAAAACAATTTATATTTCTCACTAAGTATGACAAAAAATTGATCGGTTAACATACATTTACCACACGCGTGAGAAAAATAATTTGGTCGCTTGTACATTCTCAGAGTTTACAGGTTCACTTAACTTTTTTTTAAGTTCACTAATCTTTCCGTCTGTCTGACATAGTCGTTTTTCTCAGAAACCGTTTAAAATTAAAACTTCAGATTTGGTACAGTAATAACACATACTCGTATTAACGCATACATATCGTCGTAGCTAACACTCAATAATATTTGTATGAAGATTTTGTGTTCGGGGGAGGGGGGAATTAAATACTTTAAAATAATTTTTTTATTTACATAAATTATATGTTTGACAACCAATCGATAGCTGTTTCTTAATAAAAAAAAGTATTTTTTAACCTTTTTTGTATTAAAATAATCGCGACCAAAAATGATTAAATACGTTATTTTTTTAATAAATTTATTTTATAATATAAGAAGCATTAATTATACTCATTTATTTCCGGATATAGGAATCGTTCCACTATTATTTGAGAGCCTGAAAAACAACTTCTAAATGTCACTTTCCTTTTATCGAAGGGGCAAAAATATAATATTTTTCAACATTGTTCTTTCATAATTAATGAGAGTATTAGATATTTTCAGACAATACAATATAAAAAATGATGTTATATTATAAATACTTCGTTAACACAAATTACACTGTCTATTATTCAGTGAAATCTCTGTGGAACGAAATACATCGCGCCACCATCTCGGACGCTTATGTAGATTTGTTTAAAAAATGCTTTCAGCTATGCTTCAGCTTTTTTACTTCTCAAGTTTTCTCATTATTGTCGTGAAATACGCGAGTAATTTATAGTTATGATAATTAATAGTGAGCTACAGAATGCTGTGACTGAAACGAATTGTGGGTTTAAACTGTGAATACGCACAGAGATAGGTAAGTAAAATAAGCTGTTAACTCGCGCTGAGAGGTTTCACTAGATACTTAAGTAAATATAAACATTTAAGAATACACAATATCTCTATTAAACCGTTTACATGTACTTATATTATTTTTTATTGTGCAAATATATGAAAATTCATCATATTTCTTAGCCTGTATAAGATATGCTAGAGGTGCAAAAATTTCATGATTTTTTCAAAACTGTGAAATTTATGCTCGTCGTATGTATTTTCCATTAAACTTTCGATCAAACTCTAGTTACGCTATGAAATTTATACTCATCGCTATAATTTTCCATTAAACGTTAGATCAAACATTTATACTCGTCGCTATAGTTTTCCATTAAACTTTTGATCAAAGGATCTAGTTACACTGTTTTTTTTCACAAGTTTTACTTTAGCAGTTTCGGATGGGACGTTTTCTGTATATTTCCGGAATATTTTTAATTTTGTAATCCTTTCAATAGATACTCCACACGCTATATAAATTATAAAAACAATTGAAAACGTAATTGACCCTTTTAATATTTGTCTATAAGTCTTTTTGTGTGTTAACTATCGAAATATATGAACATTAATATACTTTATATCTATGTAACATTTTAGGTTTTTAGATCGAACAGTTTCTAAAAGAAACGCCTGAGATAAATAACTCAGACAAATAAACATCCAGTCTCAGAATGAAAGGAAAAAATGGGTTTATAGTTATAAAATATCGTGTCCGCAAGATATCAAAAATCAAAGGCCACCGAAATAATTTTTCAAGTGAAAACTTCTTTAGGCGCGTCGAGCGATTTTTGGTAGAGGAAAATCTTATCACTTCATCGACATGCTAATGTTAACTGTATTTCTCTAGCTATGCGTATGATGTGTTGCGCTTGGCCAGCAGTGAAAGCATAAACACCAACACATTGTATATACCCGACTCTATGACGTACGCATTGAACCCTTTTTGGATGGGTAAAATCTTGTGAGTCGCGTCACCGACATGCTGTAATAGCAGTATATCTGTAGCTATAAGGGTGACGTGTTTTGCAACATTAGTCATTATCTATACAAATAAAGATTAAAGAAAATTATATATAAAATTATTTTAAATAGATATAGAAAATTATCTATGCAAAATTAAATTGCAATGTGTGTATACAGCTGTATCGTTTGAAGTGTGTTTTACGTTGATTATTATTTTAATTGTTTTTATTGTACAATCGCTGTTCAGTACAACAGTGAGTACTAAATATGTTAATATTTTTATATAGAAAAATTAATAACAAAAACAATGTATTTGTTTTTATATATTTCATATATTCGTATCAACATTTTAAAATTAAAAATTCTATATAATTTTATAATAATGTTAGATTTATATATTGAATTTTGAAAATATGGTTACTAATGCAAAACTATGGTTTATTAACTTATATTATTGAATTTTTTTGTTGAGAATATTGCAAAAATAATTTTCAATTTTCATTTCAGAAGATATTTTCTTCTACTGCAATATTTAATTTTAAAATTTAATTTTACGAACTTTTTTTTATTGGTTCAAATTGTCAAAAATAAAATACGCCCTTTGATATTTTTTGCAAAATAATTATATAAAACAACTGTTATATCATAGTTTTAAGTTTCCCCTTCTGTCTGCAATCCCCGTGACTGCCTATGTTTTTTTTGCAAACACCTCGCTTCTTACGTTTCGCTTGTCGTAAGGGCTTATGCTCTTCAATTTGAACCGCTAAGTATACGCGAGGCATAGGAGGCGAGATATCTTCGTGACCTTTGACTTTTGACATCTTGACTAGCGAACACGATATCATATGAGACTTTTCAGCCCATATTTATAACGTCAAACGTCTACGTAAATTTTCAGATTCAGCTTTTATTTATCCTTATTTTAAAACGACGGATGGATGCTTGAGCGACTTTACGAGGTTTCTATTTTTATATGGAGTTACAAAAGCCTAACAAATGGAAACAAATACTAGTTTACTCTTAAATCTTTGCTCTTTCACAAGGATGGGAAAAGAAGTTTCTACAGGGGAATTGACCGTTTAGGTGCCGGTCGAATGTACGTCGTGTGATATGTGTGTCACACCATAAATTTTACGTGTGAATTTTACAATGTTTATTTATTTTCAATATTTATTTATTTGTGATGTTTATTAAAGCTTTTATATTAAGTTTATTTAAGCTATTGTCCGCAGTTTCGATGGTTTCGGTTTCGGTTTTGGATACACGAGAAATAAATTTAATATGAACTTCGCGTCATGTATTTACAAACTGTGATCAATTTTATTTATTCAGTAAAAATCACCGAGTTTCATCTTATTGACACTATACCATTTCTTTATTTAAAAAATAACTAATATTTTTATTAGAATCGTGTACTGTATCTATACTAAATTTCATGAGAACCTGTCTAACAATTACGCCCAGTAATTGAGTTATAAACATCTCAGGACATATTTGATGGTATTATAGTTCACGCGAGCACAGCCGCAGATAATAATATACGTATTACGTTTTATTTCAATACAGAGTTATTAGATAAACAAACTAACAAAAAACAGAACTCAAATTTATATCAGTAGATATAGACATTTTTTTTGGGTGAATGGTATTTAGATCTTACCTTCTTAAATTCTTCTATTAAATTTGTTTTTTATCATTTCCTTGGCTTAACTTGATATACATATCTGCACCTTTTTCACGTAATTGATGATCCAAACTGACAATGATCAAGACTAAACTTTAAAGCTCCTTTAAAACTTTTAAAATGCCTCAAGATTCCCAAATGATTCGCCCCTTGCAAGCGAAGGTGCGAATCATTTGGGAGTTGCTGAAATCCGGAAGAGGACATTTATCACATTTGACTGCTAATGCTTGCTAGGGACATCGAGCTATTGGGGTTGTATTACCCTGGTGCCTTTTATTAAGAAGCAAGGTGTAAATATCAGCATATTTAATAATCCACGTAACGAACTTGTAAAAATAATTTTTGGTATCATGTTTGGCTTATAAAATATATTCAAAATATATAGCTAAGTCTTTAAACTTTACATCCATGTTTAGTCAATTGGTGCAGACGTTTTTGTAGGTATTAGAGGGGAAAACACCAATTTTATTTCACGATTGGTCAGATTTTTTTTATTTTAAAAGGAAATAGAAATAATGCAGGAAAAATATATCAAATATTAGTACAATTCGCATTACGAGGGTTCCGTATACAATTAGGCACTTATAATATTTAAGAATCTATAATATTACTACTTTTTTTCACATCGTAAATGTATTAACCACCATATCTTTTATAGGCCATATCTTTCGCAGATCTCAGATTTTTTTAAAAAACAATTATGATCTAAGATAATCGCTATGATCTTCCTACAACACTTACGTAGATTCGTAAAAATCTTATTTTCTCTCATAATTTAGGTGTGAACAGTTTCGTAAATAAGAAGGGGAAAATATATTTTCTGCATATCTATAACGATATTCTGCCTAAATTTAAATATTTTGAACCTAATTACTAGCTATTTCATTCGATACTCAACACTATATATGGAATTAAATAATTTTTTTAAATTTCTTAATTGTCCCCTTCAAATTTCCATATTTTTATATTTTTGAGTGTCAGCTATTAAGAGATATTTGAGTTAATATGTTTTATTCTGTGCCAAGTTTCATATTTCAGCATCAAGTGATTTCTGAGAAAAACTACTGTGACAGACAGACAATCAAAAACGTGAGCGATCTTATAAAGATTCCGTTTTTCCTTTTGAGGCAAAGAATCCTAAAAATGTGAACAGATGTAATATATTTGCCTGCATCATGACACATCAATACTACATATGGAAAAGGACTGAACCAAGATTGTATGTCTTCTGAACTATCAAACTAATTTTATGAAGAGGAAAATTGTATTTATTTCTTTTAATGCATAGTTTTAAATGGGCTGCAAAATTTTTCTACACTTATATATAGGCTCACCTGCTGAGACTGTACCGCGTTACTCGTCACAATATCCGGTTTCGCGCCATTCCTCCAGAAATTTCCATTTTTTCTGCTGGAGAGAAATTCTTCGCTCTTGCTTGTGGTTGGCAATTCGACCGTGTTCTCTTGCTCGGGACTTGAAATGTATGAATTCCATTCAGAAATTAACATATATATTTGTGTTAAACAATGATAAATAAATCTACTAACACAATAAATACCTTGAGGTATAAGCTACGTTATAGATTGATGGTGAACAATAATCAAATCGGATGGTTAGATGTGAATTTATGACGAACTAGTTGTCGAAATTCGACCGTAATTCATTATTATTTTAAGTTTGAACATTATTGTGGTTCTTTTGTCAAAGAGTATACCTCTATAATTATTGCATTTTTTGGAGTCAATTCAGTTTTCTGCTACAAATTTTTCCTTTTGCAACAGGTGTACATTAAGCAGGCTGTATTTCATTAATAATTAAAGCACAGATATCTATTACACAAAATACAAAATAAACGCTTTTTTGCCTTGACATACACTCCACAGATTAATTACTGAAAGCTCGAATCTCAGTCAATGTGACATTTTAAAATACTGTGCGACTGTTTGACCATAGATTATTATGTATCTGACATTGACAGTATGAACATAAACAGCGAATCTTTTAAAATATTTGTAAAATATAATTTAATGAACTTATAACACAATTTTGTAGAAATTCATTATTGACAATTAACTGAAATTACCTGATGTAGTATCATTTCTACTTTCTTTAAGTTCTTTACCACGACCTAGGTTTCGTTATATTACAACATCTTCAGGTGGGCTATTAGCAAAATGTAATACAACGAAACCTAGGTAAAAGGTGGTAAAGAAATTAAAGAAAATAGAAATAATACTACATCACGTAGTTTCATTTAATTGTGAACGAAACACACAGCAAAAAGGTTATCGTTGTATTACAACATCTTTGCTAATAGCCCACCCGAAGATGCTGTAATACAACGAAACCTAGGTTGTGGTAAAGAACTTAAAGAAAGTAGAAATAATGCTACATCACGTAGTTTCATTTAATTGTGAACGAAACACACAGCAAAAAGGTTATCGTTGTATTACAACATCTTTGCTAATAGCCCATCTGAAGATGTAATACAACGAAACCTAGGTTGTGGTATAGAACTTAAAGAAAGTAGAAATAATGCTACATTACGTAGTTTAATTTAATTGTCAACTTTAACAATGCCAAATCTCACACTCCTCCGTGCACGCGATATGCTTAAAAAGGGTGCACAGTTTTCTCTTCACGTATTAATATATAAATACAACTGTTACGTGTGTATATTATATATGAACATAGCTGCTACGATTTAACATTAAAACTGACAAAATTTCAGCTAAATGTCATAAAATATTAAAGCCTTTAAAGCTTTTAAAACCCAACTCAGCATTAGATAATGATATATAACCCATTACCGTTTTTTGTAATATTATTTTAACCAAGCTTATCTACAAAATATTAAATGTTTAATGTCAAGCTATTTGCCCAAGTTAAAACAAATTCAACTACTTTAGTAACGAGAATTGAAAATAAATTAAGCAAACTCATCGGAGCTTTGCGCGATTATTCCCTCTGCATCATTAGCGAGAGCTAATTTTGCTGCATTTTAATTTAATGCTCGAAAACTTATCGCAATTCTCATTTTATGTTGATGTGTAAGAACTAGTGACGCGATTGAATAGGAGTTCTGATGGCACGTCGCGTCTTGCCATTAGGCTAGCTTCGCGTCTTGTCGGTTCATATTTTCAATAGATTATTAAGAAATGTTTCTGTGATAAATTATTTCATAAAAATAAATTATTCAAATAAAATTAATATTTTATTATTAACAATTGTCTGAATATTTGTTTTTTCGTTTTCAATCTGTCCAAATAAAAATATTTCGTTACAATGATATAAAAAAAATTGTATTATGTTTCACATCTACTAGATATCTTATGACGGTATCCTATACTCATATTTTTTTGTTTTAAAGAAATAATTGGAAAAGAAGAAAAATCGAAAGCAGCATAATGTGCCGCGAGTTTCAGTACATAATGGCACTGTTGTATCCTTTTCAATAAAAAAAATAAAAAGTATATATATATAGTTATCTTCCTACAAACATCTCTACATATATATATATATATATATATATATATATATATATATATATATATATATATATATATATATAATTAGAAGACAGTGTGAACTGGAAAGATGCAGATCTAATATTTTTCCCTTACGTTAAAATATAGACCAAATGTATAAAAAATAATTAATTAGTTAATAAGAGGTAGAAATCTTTAAAATATACGAATTTTAGTGCGGATGTCCGGGCCGTCAACTCGTATCTGACGTCAACCTTTCGCATCTCCGCACGCCTAATTCGCATTGGCTGATTTGCCGTTACAATCGACACACTTTTTTGACCTTATTTTGTGGTTTTTACATCAAAATGGAAGAAAATTTGGGAAAGGAGGTAATGGTAATTTACTTAAGCTTGATATGTACAGTACTGAAATCTTCAAATCTATCCATTTTTCCTCAAATCTATGTGAATGCTGAAGCAAATGGAATAAAAGTTTCTAAAAAAGTGTTACTCATTACATTTGTTTTATTTAATAATAAAGTACAACATTTTTTAAAAGTGCGGTGATACCTTATAATGTTCAAATAGGTTTTCTATATTAATTTTAGTAAGTTTTTATTGACTTCATATTATTAATTTACTGTGAATGATATTTTCAATATAACATCACTGTACGTACTTATATTAGAAAACATGTAATCGAAGATAAATACTCGTACGTTATTACGTTCATGTAAATTACTCATTTTAGTTTTCAATAAGTTTTATGGATTTGATATTTTTATTTTACTGTGAACAATGTGTTAAATAAAATATGAAAAAAGTCTAGTTGCTTAAACATCCGTTAAGTACAAGCTTATATATTATACGTGCACAATTAATGTTATGTGCTATCAAACCCCCAATGAAATAATAATAATAATGCACTACGACTATGTGCTTAAAAGGCGTCCATCTGCTACACTAACCGCCGCCGACCGCACCAATGCCTTATCAAATTGCATGTGTGTGGGAAGCTGCATTTCGACGGAGCCAGATCAGAAATTTTGAAGAGACAAAAGCTGTTCCTTGAATTGCGAGGAATATTTTTTTTCGAAAAACTGTTTCTTTCAAACCAGTGGATAAACAGTTGAAAGGAAATGAGCAATCACATTATTTATGACAATTAATCGCGCCAGTATTTATCATCCTAAAAATTTTCTTTCAATCTATACCTAATTCTCAATGTTCGTAATATTTTTCAGATTTTTCTTTGTGAGCCTTTTGGCGGTAAGCCAAATGGAGCAATTTTGAACCTTCTTCTTAAAAAATGTGTAAAAAAAAACATGATACATATTTTTGAATTTGTGCTTTAATAACTTTTCATTTTCACTCTACACGGTGATCTCGAAAGTATTGTTTTTATATTTCCCAATTTAACCCCTGAAATTAGCTTCCAGAATTAAAAGTGAACTTTCTATACTTCACGTCTATAATTGGTCCACCATACTCCATATATGCGCTAAATTTGAAGTTTTTCCATAGAATAGTTTCCGAGAAAATTGTCTGTTATAGACGGAAAGACGGACACCAAAATGATTCCATTGGTGTTCCGTTTTGCAATTTTACCGCGGAAAGAATCAAGGACAAAATAAAAGTAGGTGCATTTTATGGATGTTCGTAAACAGGGTTGATCGAAACAGTATTTCATTTATCGTTATTTTCTTCTGGGCAGCCAGAGAATCGTATCAAGATGGCCCTCTTGAATATTGTCAGATAAAACGATTTTCAGATAAAATTACACCGTAAGATGCAGAATAACATCTGATCATAAGTAAAAAGTAAACTTTACCAACGTATATTGGTTTGTAGCGAAGATGCAAAAAATAGAGAATATTGTTTGTCATGATCGTGCAGCAAATCACGTACAAGGTGTCCTTGATATTGCTTTTAACAAACTTCACCTATTACTACTATACGTAATGCAATAAAGTGCTAACTTTGAATGAGTTCCTTGCGAAACTAAATACTTTTGTACACCTAGATACCGCAATTGCAATCCCAATAAAACAAAGTATTAATTAAATTAGTATAAAAATAATTATAACTAGGTAGTGTTTATAAATTTGTAATTACACTCACATCGAAATGATATTCACAAATAATTTTTCTACTTTTATGTTCAACCAAATCACACAGTAACATTTAATCTAACTCGTTTCTTTCCTTTGTCTTTTGATAAATGGACATGGAAGAAACATTCTGCGGTGTCCAATCGTTATGTTATTCCATTTGAGCACAATACAATATTCACAAAAATCTTTTTTTATTTAGCTTGTAATTACAAATATCTAGATATAATATAAGTAACGTTATCAATTATAAATATTAACCACAATTCAAGAGTCACAAAACAATAAAACAAATGAGATAGTTTCAGCTCATGTACGCTTTGTTGAATTCCCGAATGCCCGCCACCTTAATCGTACGGAGAGTGTGAGAGACGACGTCACGCAGTCGATAGACCGTACGAAATGATTTTTAGTAGAAAAAAGCATAAACTAAAACTGTGTCAATTTTTGAGATATTTTGATATGTTTTATAGTTTTCGTTAATTTCGGTTATTTTTTTATTTTCGCTCACAAAAAAAATTGTAAAGTCCTCCGCTGTACTTGAATTCATTATTCGGTCAAAATTTTCGTTTTTCCGTGAATATATTCTAGCCTTCAAAAGAGACAGCGAATATTCAGTGATTAAAGAAATGAGAGATCAAGTCAAAGAAAAGATGAGTAATGATATAATTGATAGTGGAAGAGATAAGTAACATTACAATTAATAGTGGAAGAGAAAAGTAACGTTAAAATTGATAGCAAAATAGATAAATAAGACTACAATTGATGTAGAATACGTAAATAACATTTCAATTGATGTGAAATAGACAAATAATGCTACAACTGATTTGGAATATATAAGTAACGTATATATTGATGTGGAATAGATACACATAGTGCTACAATTAATGTTGAATATATTGGTACAGTTTCAATTGATGTGGAATAGATTCGTGACGCTACAATTGATGTGGATTTTATGGATAATGTTTCAATTGATGTGGAATATATTGGTAAAGTTTCAATTGATGTGGATTGGTTCGTGACGCTACAATTGATGCAGATTTTATGGATAATGTTTCAATTGATGTGGAATAGATACATAACGTTACAATTGATGTGGATGATATGAGTAACATTTCAATTTATGTGGAATAGATACGTAAGGCTTCAATTGATGTGGAATATATAATTAATATTTCAATTGAGGTGGAATAGATACGTAACGCTACAATTGATGTGGATCATAAGGGTAATGTTTCAATGGATGTGGATCAGATAGGTAACGTTAGAATTCATAGAGGAATAGATAAGTAACATTACAATAGGAACTCACTCCGTTTGGTCCCCGCACAAGCCGTCGACGAAAGCATTCAAGAGACATCGCTGCGCGAGCCTCATCTTCGCTGCGCTCTTGTCTTTGCCGCTCAGCGTCATTGTCCTGTTATCCCCGGCGCCAGGTAGTCGGCAATCAATTACTAACCCGACGCTCCCGCCGCCAGCAAACACGAGCTTCAATTCTAAAATTGGCCATATTCATTAATATCCTTAGTTAAATATAAAAGAAGAAATCTTTCAATTAACTTACTAATGCTACTTTTTCTTTGTTTAATTACTTAAAAAAAACACTAAGTTGCTAGTTAATCTAATATTTTTCTTCTAAAATATTATATATCTTTTTTATAGTACAAACTCTCTAGAATTGTAATTTTCTAACTCAAATTTAATATATAGCTAATTCAGATTTTATAACGATTTATACTTTTATTAACCTCGTGTTAAAATTAAATTTATATGTAAAGTGTAAACTTGCAAATATATCAATGGCGTTTCGACACCGTACGATTAACGTGGAAAATTGGTTTCCTGTTTATAAATTGAAAATTGCAATAAAAATTTAAAAAGGTAGAATTTATGCAACATGTACGTTATGTGAATAGTTTGGTATCTAAAAAAATAGTCTTGAATTGATGCTCTACACAAACTTACTCCACGTCTAGATACTTTTAATAAGAATAATGATATCTAGTTACAAATATCGACGCTTTTCTAAATGTATGTAAGCAGTTAACCAATAACCAAGGTTTTCATCCACAACCGCACTCAAATATGTTTAAAAACTTGCTACACGTCACTGCTTCACCCGGTCAACAAAGATACCTTTAGTGAATTTGGTATTAGTCATTTTTTTTAAATAATAATAGAGACATTTACCCCATCTCTCCCCACTTCCACTATCCATTCCCACACGTTCCTACACCCCCGCAGCTGCCTACCATTCTGTGTGGCGCATAATTTGTTTAATTTTCTGCGTATTTTTTTATAACTTCGGAACCATTTGAAATATGATAATGAAACAAAAACTAAAACTGATTATAACCTGGCTACGATTCACGTTTAAAATTCAAATTATATTCAAAAGGGAAGAATATTTGAAAGTGGCAAATTCCCAAATTACGAACACAGCAATTTTATTTATTTATTTATGGTAACTTAATAATTGTTTTCTTAACGAAATAGTTATTTATTCTGTCTCGTTTTAGCCGAGCTTACAGAACTGTACGACCCAATCTTGTGACAGCAAAATGTTTTATAACAAATAATCTATCATAATCAGTCATTCACATCCCGCTTGAAGCCGTAACAGTTTAATTTGTTTAACTCAAAAATACATCTATAGTCTAATTTTACTACAGAAAACGAGTCATTATGGATACTATTTGCTGTAATTAGCATCATATACGATTGATTTCTGGTAGATTTTTATATTTTCTGCAATATTTTCAAATATCCAAAAAATGCTCCCGACTCCTTTCGACTCACTTTACTTGAATTTTTATTTTTAATTATTGACAGGTTGTAAAAATATATTGTATTCTCCATATTCATTTGAACACCGGAAACCTTATCATGGTGAAATTTTCGTATCAATCGGATAAATATTTTTTCGGAAAAACCGGACAAACTTTAAAAAATAATCAAACGAAACTTTCCTCTTTATAGACTTAATATGATTTAATGAACTATTTTCAGTTTAGCAGGCATTGATTAATAAAAAAATTGTGTTTTTCACCTGTTTGAGCCTACAAAGCTTTTAATTGAATTGCAGCTTCAATTATTCATTTGTCATATTTTATGATTAGCTTAGAAAACTACCTACATAGCGACGGTCTTATTGCTCTAAGAACTATTTCTTACAACCAATCACAGTGAATCAATGAGAAAAACAAAGTTATAGAAAAAAAACAAGTTGTAGCACTGTAAATGATTGTTAAATGATAATTAATGATACTCACAAAAACAATATATAATAATCAATTTACGTAGATTCTACTGTCTATATGGAAAAACAGCAACACGTGAAGGAAGGAGAAGGTTAAGAATGGGGTATAGAAAAGATTTCAGATAACTTTTAAATACAGAAAATTTTATATATTTGTGTTCAGTTGATTCTATAATTTAGTAACATATAAGAGAAAGATTTCTTTATAGAATTCAGTTCTATGCTGAGGGAAATATATATATATATATATATATATATATATATATATAATATATATGTGTGTGTGTGTGTTTGTGTGTGTGTGTGTGTATCGGAAAAGTCGTTTAACAAACAAAACTTTCATCTTTATGAAATAACTGTGATGTATTTATTTATCCATTTATGTGAAAGCGTCGTTTAACTTTGAAGCACTGTTATTACATTACGTTCACAGGTTTAATATTTTATTTAAGTAATGTTCATTAAACGGTTCTTGGTTCTACTTGTTTTTTTTTTAAACTAAACCTCGGTATTTAAGGTAATTATAGTGCTTCAATGTTAAATGACGCCATGATATAATGATTAAACTTTATGATATTTTTATAAAACAGTAAGCCACCGAGCAAAAATGAATTAAGTTAATTTAAGGGAATAGATATGTTCAAAATTCATTTTTCAGTTGAATGTTTAAAGTAGTACAGCTACATCAAAATAATATATGAAAATGCTATAGACCACATGAAAATATATAAAGAACTTAAACGACATATGTCTCGAATTATTACAACATACTCATATGTTATGATCCACTTTCCATTGCAAAATCTGACCATACAGGTATGTTTGCTTTGAACAAACTAAACTATTGAGAATATAATTTATAAATCAATCGAAATATTTATTATATAAAAAGAAAATAAAATAAAATGCTGTCATAATCCCTTTTTGCCCGTGCATAGCCAGGAGAGTTAGTGTCAGAATAAAATAATAATAAAAGTATTTACTCTTCATTTTCATCCCGTCACAAAACTCTACCATCGACTTGGCCCAAGTGTAGTTCTTTGCAGCGTCTAGAAGCCCCAATCTAGGTTCGAGTTGGCCTCCAATAACCATACTGCAATAATTACGGAAACCGACCAATTCCGAATCGCTGACAGATTTTGCAACGAACTCTTCCAAAAACCAACAGCACTCATGCGACGATGCAAAAAGCAACTCTAAATATGGCTTCAAGACCGGGCCTAGATACTTTTTATCATCTTTCGCAGCCTTGTGCAACCATTTTAGTAGGACTTTGACCAGAACTATTTCATCAGCGAGATCCTCGTTCCTTATCTCTTCGTCTCTTCTGATAGCGTCTATCAAGCAAGCAGAGGAAACGTCGTAATAGTCCCTCATTTTGTTCAATTTTTTTGACTTGGCGGTCTTGTGCTCTTGAAGTTCTAAATCGTCTTTTCCATGTGAAACTTTATTCAAATTCCTGTTATATTTGGCATTGTTATTCAAGTATAGATCTCTCGCTTGGTCCAACATTATAGCAAGGATGTGGATTAAATTTTCTATTGGTTCATCGGTGGTGGATGCTGTAAGCAAGTTCGTTCGGAATGTTGTGTGGTGATCCTGGAAGAAATGCTTATTTTTGATAATTTCATTCGGTTTTCGTTTCAAATATAAACCACAACTTAATTACATGTACTTCCACATTTTTAATTCAAGTTTAATATTGGTGAAAAATCGATACAGCGATTTCATCTTTTCATCTTGTCAATGTTAAAAAGTAAATCGTAATATTGTGACAAATTCCATTAGGACATGAACTTAAGAAACTGATATTTTTAATATGCGAGTAAAAGAAATAATTTTAATAAAGTAATGGTTACATCGGGTTAATAAAATTATTAAAAATATATAGACAAATTTAATTTACATCATATACCCAATAGTAATAAGCATATTTTAAATGTCTATACTTGTGGTACCTGGATTAATAACATATGTAAATAGCTAAATAAAATATCATGACATTTTATGGAGCAGAGACATGAATTTCAACTTAGCAAGTTCCATTGCCTGTTGGCTCACTCAATTTCAAGTGAGCCAACAAGCAATGGAACTTGCTAAGGTACAGAATGATGACTGGTGGGACAGAATTTACGTGAAAATTAGAAAAATAAAACAGTTCAATCATTCACTCTTCGGTCGTATCAGACAGCAAATTCCCCTGCAAATTCTCCTGATCATAAAATTTACCTGCACAATCATCTTTTTGAAAAGGACAAGTTCCCTACTAGCATGCGCTATGTACTGGAGCTGGACTGGTGTGTAGAAGTCGCAGCCAGCCGACCTGGCTGACCAACTCAGCTCACGCATCAGCCCGTGCCAGCGGTACAGTATCGCACTCTCGAGCTTCTCACTCGGCGAAGTGGGAATTTCTGTTGTTGGGATTAGACATTTATTTAGTTTACAGAAATATTTCCATAAAATAACCTAAGGCCACTTTTCTACACTTAGTTTACTTTTAGTTTTAACTATTGCCTTAAATACAGCTGCAAATGTTGTTCAAAAAGAGATCCAAAGAAAAGGGTTTCTTCACCCATTCGAGGATCAACAATTTTAAATTGAATTGTCGTTGAACATTTTCTTGTGCATTTTTAGTTAACAATCGGAACGGTTTACAAAATGTGACCGGTGAAATTAAAAAAAATAAATTTATTATATAATTCATAAAAAGTTGAATTGGAAAGCAAGGCTACCAAATCAATGCAAAATCTCAACAAATATTGTTTTATTTTGTATTTTAGGCTCATTCTGTATGCCAACTTTATTTATGATCACACATTTTGTGATCTTAAATAAAATCCCATCGTAAATAAAGTGTAACCCAAGTACATTTAAAGAAAACAAATTAAAACGTATGATATCTTTTGCAACGAACAAATGTCCGCGCCGCTTTGCAGCATGTTAGTGGGTAGCTCCGTGACTTTGTGCCAATTTCGAACAGCCATATTAATATTGACAACTGGCCAATTTTTTTCATATTTATGTGCCATAAATATATCCTATATTTATGGCACATGAATTTGAACAAGGGACATTTACATACTTGTATAGTTATGCACACATATCATTTACGTACATGGATCATAAACAGGACTTTTTTTGATACCCCGAACGGGCGATTTTTAGGATCACTCTCTTGCTGTTAAAACATCATTTATCCGTAAAAATATAATATTGTATATAATGGTGAATTAGATGAACTTAATAAATCTTAAAAATTAGATCATAAAAGATAATAATGTAAAAATTATGAAATACACTTTAACAAAAATAAACAAATAAAAACTAGGATTAAAATTATAACTGAAGTTGATGGAGGCGCCATTTAATCATATTACAAAACAGATTAAATTCCCACCAAATTAAGGATTGTGACATTTATATTTCAAACCTTTACTGAAACACAAAAGGCAAATGTGGTTTAGCCGATGTTCGAAAATCAATGAAAAAAACACTGTCACACCGATGTTATACCAAAACGGTTTTCATCAGCGTAGATAATTTTATTTAAAGCGCCATATATTTATAAAGCCATCAAAAATATCATGGTAGCATCCAAAGAACTATAATTAAAATTACTCTGAACTATTCATGGAAATAAAATAAGATTTAACTACATACAATACGTTTAGCGCATTTGTTTTTCGAAAGTTTTAATTTTTGATATATATTTCTCTGTCGGGTGATACGAAAAATGTTTTCCATGTTTCACTTTTTGTATCATATAAAACCCACATTTTATACTTTTATATTTTACACTCCGCCACATTTTTATTCTGCGGTGTTCCTGTACCAATTGCTTCACATTGCCTTAGCGTCTGCGAAGTGCCAGAACAGACTGAACAGGTGATCGTTGCATATCTCGCTAGCTTACCACAATGTTTCTACTAGACTCACCCTGCTTCATCTTAACGACCAAGTCATGTCATACTCGTTAACACCTCCTTACTTACAATAATGAAATAAATTTCTAAATATAGTAAGAAATCTTATTACACTAACAAATTGAACTTAAAAAATAGACAAACGAGCATAATATATATATAGATCAACCTAAAAGAACTGCTTTGCTTTGGTTATTTTCTCTATTTCATTTTATTGTAGTTTTTTACAGAGGAAAATATTATTTATTTTCTTAAAGTTTGGCATAACAACTTATTTAATTGACGTGAACATTTCGCATCAGGTCGATAACTATCGAACCAGCATCGTAAAGCTTATGGTGTTCAGATGGGCATACAATATACAACTTCTTCTTAGAACTTGCCAAAAATGAGCTATTACGATTTAAGTGAAAGGGATCAAAATGTTTTTAAGTTAAACCTTTAAGCCATTATAGATACATTAAAATAACGTGTGAAGATATTGTAGACAGAATGAATTTCCAGAAAAAAAACTGTCAATAGCATACATCGCTGCTTATGACAGACGTCTGTTTTTATCCATTTTTCGTTACAAGATTAGACCATTGAGACAATTTCTATCTGAACGTAATAAACCGTTTCAGCTACGTGAAAATTATGTTCAAAGCAATTGTACCCGATAATTAGATCTATAAAAAAAATCCTTAAGATATATGGCTAATTATCAAAGATTGTTCGCTTTGCGTTTTTTTATGTTATTATGTTGAACACTTTTACAGTTGATTAAAGTACAAAATAAATAACTAAATCGTTAAAAATATCCTTAGCAAATTAACCGCAAATAGTTATTACTTAAAAAAACAATTGGAACAAAATAAAGTTATGGTCTTTTTTGCCCAAGAACAACCGGACAGAAGGGTGATAAGTAAATAAAATGTATAAAATCTTTAAATGTCTAATAACCGCTTCAATTCTATCTACAAATATATTTATAAATTTGATCTAATAGCCTCTATACTCTAACCACACGTGAAAATCCACAATTATTTTCTTCATTAGATCATGCAGACATTGATAACGATTCTGAATCAAAACACACTCCGGCACAATATTCAAGACTTACCCTCTCCAGCGTACAGCACCGCTTCTCCGTGCAGCAATGCTAGATACAGCTGGAGACACTCTGCATCGGAGCGCCAGTCGCGATCGGAGGCACGCGACCCGCCACGCACAGAGCGACGAGCGCCCGCACAGCGACTGTATACGTAGTCGCCACCGGCGCGTGTGCGGACTACCCCCAGTAGCCTTAATTATCAGAAAATAGGATAAATTCTTAGTTCATCAAATGAATCATCGATATACGTAACAAAATGAAGCCTAACAATTCCATTTTGTACAACGGTTTTATTTTTGTGTGTATGTCTGTAATTCCGGAATTAATGCATCCAGGGAAAGTTCGAGGATATTTAACCTAAATTGAATATCGAAAAAAAATTACTCGATTTATACTGAGTCAACAGGGAGCTGAGGAAGAGGAGATATCCTTGCAGCAAAAGTTGCGGCGGGATTTAAGTAAAATTATATAACTAAAATTTATCTTTCTGGAAATGTTGTACATTCATCAAACTGATTAAAGTATTAGCACCTAGTAAGGGGGTGGGATCTGTAAAAGTAAGAAAGAATGGATGCTTTCAAAGGAAATGTTATTGGAGAGCATCCAATTTGCATCGGACTTTTTTATTTGATAGTGTTCAGAGGAGTTTCGAGCCTGAGATGAGACGAGATTTGGAACTCCTTGAGTTGTGTGAAATTAAAACAACTCGCTCCTTTAATTTCAAAGCCTCCATTAGCTTTGTAGGCCAAGAATTAAGGTAAATTATAATCCACGTCATCTTTCTCTCAGGCTAAGAAATGTTATGAAGTAATTCTTACATTTTTTGACGATTTCTTTCAGCACCAGTAGAAAGCTGAATCCTATTCATTACCAACTGTGAAACTAATTAGAGATAAATACCTATCATTTGCAATTATGAAATTAACGGAAGAAGGTCTCTACGCTGAATCTATTTGTAAATATTTTCATGGCTACATTGTCTAAGTATTCTGGAAGTATATGGAATAAAACAAGCCAGTCAAGAACCATAGATTTTCACATTCCTTTTTATTTTTAAAAACAATCCAACTAGCATTTACCCTCTAATTATAAGTTTCAGCCTCTTAATCAGGTGTTTGCTGCATCAAAATATTATAGATATTTTAATTCACACATTCCTTTCCATCACAAGGAAGTTAATAACCGTTAGGTCTGTAGTAATGAATTTATGAAAAATATACAAAAATCATTTTAGGTGAAGGTTACAGACCTTTCCCTAAAATTATTCGCTTAAAAATTACTTAATAACCTACAGATTACAAATCTTTCGTCAGGATCATAAAAATATCTAATCCACCGGAAATCTCATCTTTTCTTTTTTTTTAAACCGATTTCTTATTAATATTTGTAACACCACGTTATTCATTAATTTCTTAATTGTTTTCTCTTAGATTATTAAAATTCCATAATTGTGTGAACGTTTCCGTAATTTATTTTTTTTAATTATTCCATACATATATATATATATATATATATATATATATATATATATATATATATATATATATATATATATATATATATATATAACGTTCCCGTAATTTATTTTTTTAATTATTCCATATGTTCCATATAATTGGCAGATACCAAGAATCTTTTATAATCTACTACAAAACCAAACATTTTTACCTAATTGATATACCTATTTGACTCAAAAAGCTTGGTTATATAGCTAAGAGTAAAAAGTTATGTATACAAAAAATGAAGTAAAATGCAATACAGTACCCCATTTAAGCAGATTCACATTATAATAAACCGTACAATATCGTACAATATCAAAACCGCCCTCTTGATTTGTACTTGCTCACCTATTTATTCTGTATTGATGTTTTAATATATCTAATTTGAATGTACAATTAGTCAGAACACGCTACAGTTATTCACTGAACAGAACGCTGTTAAAACTTGGATGTTGGTTCCTAACTATGCCGACAATAAACAATTAGCTACATAGGACCTCACGGAACTTATAAATGCCCTTGATTGCAGTCATCGATTCATTCGCGGATTATCGATGGCAAAAAGTGTAGTATTGTTTTGTTGACTGCCATTGAAATGGTCTTCCTAATATTGTCAACACTTAAATTCGTTTTGTCGTCCTCTAATGCTATAGGCAGGATACGTCCGCTGTTCTTATACCCGTTGTTTTCTTATTCGTGTTTGAATTTTAAAGACTGACAACCGACAACGGCTAATTTAATTAAATCCTTTAAATATTTCATAATAATTTCTTTCCAAGTATTTAGAAGAAAGATCGATAAGCAAACAGTGGCACTGAAACAGAAAATTTAACTAATAAAGTTAGGTACTAAGGTATCGATAAATTTTCCAGTTTTCAGAAATAAGCACGTAACTTCCTATTACCCTTTTTACAGTGCTTTTAAATTGGTATAGCAAACGGTTTCTATGGGTCCCTGAATAAAAAATTATATGATTAAAGTCATTTTTTTTTCTATATCATCCTGTTCTTGAAATACTCTATTTATTACATTTTTAATAATGGGTTATATGCCCTATAACGCACGCAAAGCTGACGCCGCGCAGCTTCATCAAGCCACCTAATAGCAAACAAGTAGGCTATTAATATTAAGTTTATACGGCTTATTTAGCTACGAATGTTGAGCAATATATAATAGCAAAAAAAATGTTGTATAATGGTAATTCAATATTCTTTTTAAGATCTACTTTTCACGGAAAAGTCTTTAGGTTCATGAGACATTCACATGTAATTATGACTCAGAAAACGTTGGAAATAAAAAATATATTATTTGTCAATAATACAGACTTAAATCAAACAGTGTTATAGATTATTTTCGCCTTATATTTTCCAGAAGATCCAAAAAAGATTCTTGTTTTACAAATTAACTAACGTCCTTCATAGATGGCAAAGCATTAACAATGACTGCTAATGAGAATTGGAATTTAAATAAAGATGTTAGACGTATTTCAACTTTTATCTACGTAGATGTTCCTGCACTTCAGTAACATCTGAATAAGAAATCAATATTTGAACGCAAAAAATAATTCAGAAAAACTGAGGTTCCTCCATTTGTTACAGAAAAAAAACTATGGAAATATCGAAGATTCTGGAAAGAAATCTTCGTAATATCTGAACTCAGAGTTCATATGAATTTATTTTGTAAAACCTCGCACATATAGATTTCACAATGTAAAGTTTTTCATAGCTTAATTTAATAATATTTATACAAATTTTTAACATAACCATACATCATTGAAAATGTGAATTTCCTATTAAAATAAAAGAATAAATAGGTAACACAAGTTTAATAATCTTTCACAGTAACACAAAGAACTATTTTTATAACAAATACCTGAAAGTTAAATAAAAAATCCAATTTTATCAAAAAATCCACTTTCAACCCTGTTACCATCCAGGCAGAATAACTCGAATTCGCTAGTTTCAAAACTTCCTCCGGAATAACCGCTTTCATTCAATAAAATTTTCCAGTAAACTCATATAATCAAAATAAAGTCGATTTTGAAAGCCACTCATCTCCGCAAAGGGTATAGCCAACTTCAATAAAATAAATTTTCAACAGACGGATATCGTTATAACGAAGTGATTTGGGTCTAACGTAGACGGATAACAATAATCGGTGAAAACAGAACATGTGATATTTAATACTTCATCGCAAACATTCTACAAAATATTCTACAAAGTGCGAGCCTTTAAAAAATTGGAGCGATTCTGATCGACTTTCACCGATCCGAAAAGAAGGACAGAATATACGAGTTAACACGCGCTTACAGATAAAAGGAAGGAAAATCAGAGTAAAATTAACGGAGACGGCAGGCATTTTGTAAACAATGTGCCCCTCTTGACGTGTCAGAGTCGGTGGAGAATCCACCATCGTCCTTTTCCGAAAAAAGTCAGCATTTGGCCGCTGACTACTCACAAAAGTAGGTCGTCTGCGTTAGACTTAACACTTACGGCTATGCTTGTAATCCGTTCATAATTCCCGTAACACGATCAATATATAATGTTTGCTATGTAGAGTTGTGAAAGGCGTACAGCGCCACCCGTGAGGGTTCCGGATGTGATTACTTCTCGTTGTCTACGTAATTATATATCAATTCCGCTAACGGCTTCCGGTCTCCCTTACCCTACCTCGTCGAAACATGTACACATTAATGCTGACATGAAAGAATATGTATAGTTGAACACGATTACATACGTGCATAACGTTAAATAAAAATGGTTGTTCTAACGCCAATCTGTACCAACTCAAATCATCAAGATAAATCGAAAGACGAATCAGTTCTAAAAGTGTTTATTACAAAGCTAACAAGAAAAGATCTTGAGCTGTCCGACGAAATATAACTCCAAACTTTCACGAAAGTATGGGTAGTTTAAGTGTGCTAGTTGAAAAATGCCCTCTTTCACAGAAAACCTAAAAATTACTGCGACTTAACTTACTTAAATATGTTTATTCTAAAATATCCTTGACTAACTAAGAATTTGGTGTCAATGAGTTAAACAACTCAATATAACACCATTATTAACAATAGATTCCTCATTCATCATATCATATGTACAATTAAATGAAACTACGTGATATAGTATTATTTCTACTTTCTTTAAGTTCTTCGCCACGACCTAGGTTTCGTTGTATTAAAATATCTTCAGGTGGGCTATTAGCATTCGCAAAAAAAATAAAACAATGTTACTGGCGATCTGTATCTGATCTGTGTTATTTAGGGTATTATTAATTAATACGTAATGCCAGGAAAGGAACAAGCTGTAAACAAGTCAAAGTAATTTGTTAATTTAATCAAATTTTAAAAGGCAAGCAGTGTAATACGAGTGTACATTGATATATATATATATATATATATATATATATATATATATATATATATATATATATATATATATGTTGATATTTGTACATGTAATAACGTAAATTTATGTGCAGATAATGTAAATTATAATTTCATGAAATACTTGACTTATTTTATAAAAGACTTTCTAATTTTTTTGGATCTCGGAGAGTTTTCCCAGCTCAATGATTTTAAAGAAGTGACGTCGACGCGATGTAAGATAAAGTAAATAAATGACATATATATAGCTTATAGGATTATGGAGAATGCAACAATATTACGTAAGGAAGATTTAATATTCTCAGACACTGTCACAAAATAGTCAACGTGTATCTATCACACGTAGCAACTACTCTGTTTCGTTCCCACCTGCTAATCGAATAGAGAATATTACACACAATTTCGCTACGTAGCTCCCAAAGACAACTTTTCTTATTCCGTTGTAACTGAGATAGGTAGTCATCGGATAAACATGTCGCAGTGGTCAGCATGCCTTTTTTTTCGCTACTTCCTTACATTGCATTATGACAGAATAATTTCCTTCCTAGATTGATAAATATTACTTTCCTTCCTAAGCCTTTAAATACGATAGACAAAACAGTAAATAAATTTGCTTACCGTTTTTGTAGGATGGACTAACAAATAAACATACAATTTCGAAAACATTTAAATTATTGTATGTAGATTATTTACAATATTTTAAACACGTTTTTAGGATTCCGTAGGCGTAGAATCTGCAAGGAAAGTCCCTGTTGTTATGGTAACGCTTTCTGCCCGTTTGTCCGTCTGTCAGTCTGCCCATCCGTCGATCAGTAGCTTTTAATTAATAATATAGGAAATGAAGTGTTTTGCCTCAAAGCTGCAAATCATATTTGAATCGGCTTAAAATTATAATTCGAGGGGTCGAAATGAGTAATTTTTCTGCATCGACACGCTATATAGATAAAAGTAGTTTTTAAATAGAATTCAAATTTATTTTTTTCTAATTTATGTTTTCACTGAAAACAACTATTTGGTGGAACTTAATAGTCTCTTTTTGTCAAATTTTGTTTCCATGTCTATTTCAAAATCTTCAAAATCTTTACTAGCGATAGACGGGGCATACAACCAGAAGCCAAGATGAGGAATTAACGGGGCCATTTTCGATTTGGCGATCAAAACCAGGACTCGTGGCATAGGTCGTCCTCTACTTTGCTGGCGGGATAACATCAAAATCTATATATTGGATGCATCTCACAATTGAGACTTGCATGGAATATTATTATATTAGAGACCTATATCGAGAAGTAGATATATAAGACACGCTGAAGAGGAAGAAGAATTGAACGACATTTCGTAAGGGACATAGTGTATTTGGGAACAAAAATTTTTCTAAACATAGACCCAGGCAAAAATATGTATAAATCCGAAAGCGAAATAATAAAGACCGTAAAGATTGCCCTTGAATGCATGCTACAACTAATCTGCTGTATAACTTTAAATCGCTCCTTTTAGGGTTGTAACTTTCCGAATCCTGGCGATAATATTACGTTTAATTTAAAAATCATACAAACACATTAAAAAGATTTACAGTTGAAGTCTTTTATGAATAATCGCCCACTTTAGTCGTAAACTAAATCCCTGTAGTATAAAAAGAAAAATCAACGAAGAAAATGTTAATATCGCATATCGCAACATAAGAAAAAGCTGTTGCAGCAACGCATTTCCCCCCGAAGGACTGTTCGCGTATCACATAACAGCCTCTCAGGACACTGTCCTTACATAACTAATCACCAGGATAAATCAAAGTCGCCGCGACGAGCTGCTCGCGACAGAATAATGGTGTTGTTAGCCGCAACACAATGAAGACCCGCAGAGAGGGAGACGAGATACATGACTATCTCGAACTAATGGCGTGTTATGGCTGCATTTATACGAATAGATAGCAAAATGCGTCTTATATGGTTTAATATAACAGTGAACAGCAATCTGGATTAATATTGTAAGGTTTAGAGTTTTGTACCTCAATACAAAAAGTTTGTACCTCAATATATGATTTAATATATAATAAAAAGATATGATTTAATATAAAGTAATAATAATTTAATATATAATAAAAAGATATGATTTAATGTAAAGTAATAATAATTTAATATATAATAAAAAGATATGATTTAATATAAGTTAATATATGATTTAATATAAAGTTTGTACCTCAATATATGATTTAATAGAGTTTTGTACCTCAATATATGATTTAATATAATAGTGAATAGCGATCTGGATTAATATTGTAAGGTTTAGAGTTTTGTACTTCAATACAAAAAAGCTAAACTTTTATGGAGTCATTATCGGCGGATCATAATTTATGAACTGTTTGATATGGATTCGGAGAATTCTGAAAGTATATTTATTTTAAATACTTTAAAAAAAGTAATTAACTTCACTTTTTTCTTTTTTAATTGAAATATAACTAATAAAAAATAACATTTCTGAAACTTAAAGATAGCACTTGATTTGTTACATTCAAAAAAATCGATTCAAAAAGTTATTTTATTACAAACCGATATCTCTAATGGATTTGTCTTTCACGGGATTGTTTTTCAATTCTTTTACTTTTTATAAATATATAGAAAATTGTAATAAGTCGTTCGTTACTAAACATAGCTTGCACGAGAAAACATTGCTTAATACATTCTGTTACGAAATATTCCATAGGCGAGCTTTCTCATTATAGAAATAGATGTTTAATGTAAATTTTCTTTTATAAGTTTTCTTTAAATACATAATTAAAAAATGAAAGACCCACATTTATTAAAGTGCATTTGTTAAGGTATTTCTTTCTAATCTGAACACATTGATATACTAAACTAGTATAAAATGAAAAAAAGATAACAAATACGCGTAGAATATGCAAAATGAATGTTCCGTAGGCTTTTAAGCCCTTATAAACATTTATGGATGTGTAGTATTCCTACTAAACTATTTACAATATTAATTTTTCACAACAAATATATAGCAAACTATATTTTTCACAGGCTTAAAAAGATTGTGTATATTTCGAAAATTACAGGATCCCCATACTTTTGCTATAATTTTCCAGTCAGAATTTTCTAACCTGGTTTTATTCATAATTTTGGGGTTCAGTAGTTTTAGAAATAAGGGCTCTATTTTCTGATATTTTCTTAAAACCTTTTCAAAAATGCAATTTCTAATCATGAAAAAATGTTCATATCCCTCAGAACAAAGCCTTATTAAGTACCCCGTGATATACAGGAAATTAAAAAAAAATATTTCGATATATTAATCGAGTACTTTATTATTAAGAGATGGGGGGGTCTGTAATTCTTATTTGAATATTTTATAAACGTTAGCAAATTTCAAGTTTCTACGCCGTATATTTCGGAAAATGTCGGCTGTGACAAACCTACAGGCAAACAAGTGACGCAATCTTTAGAGTTCAGTTTTTTTTGAACTTAAAAAAAGCAAAAGTTGCGATCAAAAATGTACCAAGAAAAACATTTTTATTGTATATTTCTGATATAAGCATGACCCATAGACTCATTATACTAGATAGACGAACAAAGATGAGAGAGAACGCGATTGTATGCAGAATGAGCCAAACGCCTTTGCGAATAGCAATTCTTAAGACTACTTGAGAAACTAAATATTTTGAAAACCGTTTCTAGTCATTTATATCAATTATTTCATAAATATCGTTTCTAATCAATTATTTAAATAATAATAATGTAGCACTTACCTAAATTAATTATTTAACTCTTAAATTTGAGAATATTTTTGTTGGAAATATTTAATTATTAAACTGATCTATAGGATGCAACAAATTAAATTTACTTTAAATAAAGTAACTCTTTAAATTATTTCAAATGTCTATTTCTCTCTATATATTTTTAAATTGTTCTTATTATAACACAATCATTTTTTTTTCAGATTATTTGATTTGACAAACTTTTCTCAATGTAAATGAAATACGTAAAGAAAACTTTAAATTGTCTTTGCTCTGATTTTTTTTTTCTAGATCTAAAATTATTTAATAAAACTCGATTGAAAATTTTTTTGTTGTCAAAAGTACATTGATGAATTAAACGTTTTGAAAATAGAATTAGTTAAAACTAAACAAAGGTTATCGACATCCTTGTCGATATTATTGACATCACTAAACTTACACTATAGTAAATTTAAGCACACAATTCGATTTAGGTTACCCCGAATTTGAAACTATGGTAGTCCTTATAATAAGTTTATGGTATGAACAGAAAATTTTCAACTGAATGATTGTAAAACTAAATTATTTGTATTTACTTCGTGGAGCTTTGGATATATTTAAAAAAAATCGTTTGATTCTATTTCGACATATCGCACACTTCAATAGTAAACTTATTAAAAAAACTAATTTGGAAGTCGTTAAAAAGTAACTTCATATTTAGAATTTCTCGAAATTATTTTATTATAAATGCTTCACGTTATAAATGCTGCATTATTATAAGTGAAGCATTTATAATACTATTATAAATGCTTCAGTTTCTTTCATTAATAATTTTTCGTTTTGAGTTATGGTGCACTATTATTAAGCGTAGAATTTTTACTATATGTGTATAAAACTAAATAAGTGTATAAAACTAAATATTTAAATAAAGAAATAGGCAGACAAACCGTCCAGCAGAGTTGGATTTTCAATTGCCGAGTATTCTACTGGGCAAATAAAAAAAGTTTAAAAACCACTGTTGTGTCTATTATAACCTATACGAGAAATAAATTCCCAGGAATCTCACCAAAACTAAGTCAAAAAATAACAACTTGCCGAATAAGTATTATTATAAATTTACAAGTGAATTATATTTCACTTAGCCTTAATAAGCTGTGCCCCTTTCATTTATTTCGAAAAGATTTAAATAAAAAATAAACAATTTTTATTTACGTATTATAATAATATTACTACTCAACTACCATATTTATATTTAATCGATACGTTCTAAACAGATAAAGAGAATAAAATAAACCTGTTAAATACGTGCATAACTCGCACTACAAGGGTTCCTTATATTTATATATATATATATATATATATATATATATATATATATATATATATATATCATCCATATATTTATTTATGTATTGAAAGATACATAGTGTTTTTGTTAATATATATGCAAATATCAATATCATTCTTAACAACAAAAATATATTTCGTAGCATGTCTTTCACAGGCAAAAAATGTCGAGAATTTCTCAGAGATACTTTAGATGTATTACTAATTATATGATTATTACTAATAACTTTTGAATATATTTGGCGTTAATCTTGTATAAATTCATTATTCAGAATTAAATGAAACTACGTGATGCAGTATTATTTCTACTTTCTTTAAGTTCTTTACGACGACCCAGGTTTCGTTGTATTACAACATCTTCAGGTGGGCTATTAGCAAAGATCTTTACTAATAGCCCACCTGAAGATGTTGTAATACAACGAAACCTAGGTCGTCGTAAAGAACTTAAATTAAGTAGAAATAATACTACATCACCTAGTTTCATTTAATTGTGACTAATAACTTTTTAACATGTCATATTTAGCTTTTTTAATAGTTTTTTTTTTAATACAGAATATAAGAAATATTAGAATACAATATGATGACAGCTTTCAATATGATGGCGTTTTTCATACATATTTAGTAAAAGGTTTAAAAATGACAACTGGAATTTTGTATGAAATCGTTATTTTTCAGTGAACACAAATTAAAAACCAGATGCAAAACTCTATTGAAACATGTGTTTTATACAATACACCACATGACTATAGAGAAAAAAATGCAGCCTCCCTTTACACGGACCCCTCGAAATATATTATTTTGAATACCATTTTAGTTTTGGCAATATTATATATAAATTCTTCCTCATCCCTTAATTAGAAGTTAAAAACCTCTGAGAGACAAACAAATGCACGAACAGACAGATAATGTTGCCACAATAATAAGGTTCCATACGGAACCAAAAATCAAATGGTCTCGAAAAAAGTAACGAGTTTCGAGCTCGATTTTGAACCTTAGTTATGGTCCTTTGTTGTGAAAACTACTTCACATCGTGAAAGGAGATTTTCTCTTTATGACGATATACGTTTTAGGTAGCATATTTTTAAACGTAAACAAGAAATTTACGTCGAAGCAACTCCGCTCCAATGAGCTGACCGTTAATAGCACACCTCGTTTCACTTCAAGGAGCGCATTGCGAACATGGAGTGTACAATAAATATAAAAATAAACGTATAATCTGTAAATAAGTCCTATAGTGGAAAATGACTAAAGTAATCTATGTCTACATTGCAAAAATAAAAAAACTATTTACCCATGTATGAGCTACTGATAATTCGGGATTTATGAAAGATAGTTCTCCAATTTCCTCGAGAAATTACCTAAACTAATGAAAACTCCATTTTTATAACAAAAGAAACTTAAGTAACTGGAAAATCTATTTACACAACAGATGCTGAAAAAATTAAGTTAAATTATATACCTTTTCAATGCATACTACATTTTTGTCCTCTATAATGGAAACTCCTTGATTAGATTTATGGACGAAAGAAGATCATTTCTTTCGTACACAAAATTATATTTTAGATATAGGAACGGTACACATTCCATAAAACCCAAAAAGTTACACTTAATTTCTTTTAAATTTCTATATCCATTTGGTGGAACAAAGGGCATCCAAATTGCTTCGCCATGCCGATCTATCCTGGACATCAGGCCTTATAGCAAGTAGGAAGTAGTAAGGATGGCGTGATGCTCAGGATCCAGATTCAAATCTTGTTGATACTTTCTACTTCCGCCAGCATAGTCTGCCTGCTTCAAACTACCATGTTTTTACTTTCTCTTGAGGTTTCCATTAAAGGGTTAACATCTATTAAAAAAAAATGAACGAATTCCATTCAGAACGTATGACCAATCCAGTTTTACTTGCGATGTTCCATTTGATGTCCAGTCGGAACTCTGGTTGATTGGTCTAAATGTCTTTGTTAGAAATCTTCTAGAATCAAAATATTCAGATAGAACGGTTGACGAAGGATTGGATTTCATATCCGCAGTGCAGCAAGCTTTTGAGGTTGGACCGAAATATTTTTCATTTTAATCTCAACGTCTCCGAGAAGCATTGTATCAAAAGCACTTAAATCAAGGGCCTCAATATATACACCGATTTAGATGTATAAATATATCGCAATTTTCACCAAAAAGGTACATTTAAATAAGAAAGAACAAGAAAGAACAAATGTGAATTATATGAAAATCGTATAAGGTCACACCAACATTTTCCAGAATACAAGACAGAAGATACTACAAAATAATCGAAGTGTGAAAAATACTCGCCGATCTATTTAAGGAAATTTTTAATCTTAATTATCTTAAAGAAGAACCTATGGGTTACCTTGGAAAAAATGCAACATTAAACATGAACCTTGAAACCTTATCAAAATAAAAATTATTATTTTTAATATTTTATTTGAACTATAATATTTATGAAAATATGAAAATGAAATTAAAACGAAATTCATCTGAACGATCTGTCACTTGTCACTATCAAAATTAACTTCAAGTAAATGCTAAACTTCAAAAACAATAAAATATTTTCTAATCGTGTACGATCATTGAAATCATCCATTCGAAAATTTATTTTTTGTGTATTATAACTTATAATTCCCTAATAATACCGTGTCAAATAATAAAAAGTAGACAAATTAAAACATCTTCTGCTTTAAAGATTTTAAAAGAGAATAAATACCCTTTTGAAGACTCGACAATGCTATAAAGCTCTAAAATATACAAGTCAATTGTTTTTACTTAAATAATCTTAGTCGAAACACGTGACAGAGTGATCACGATTGTCGTATCAAGTGTGTTGCAGATGAGTGATGCGTCACACAATATATCACCATTCGTATCTGGCCATTGGCTTGCACTCGTGTAGCAGTGGCAGTGGACTTATCGGTCTCTTCCACGTAATTTGGTCTTCAAATTTACCCTTTACTATCAGACGCTTAATAAAAGCTGCCCGATACGGGTTTCACAGTACAGTACGGCACTCAATGTACGATACCCCAGGCGTTCTTCTCTAACACCACATTTCCCGAGGTGTCTATCCTTTCTCTCGTTTTAACGTAATGTCTACCACTCTGTGGCGTAGAAGAAAACGGGGAATACTAATGCTCGAACGAGTCGGGTTTTCGTAGTTATTTTCCTTAAATTGTCCAAAACAGACCTAGTAATCATCATATGCCTTTTCCTTTTTCAGTTCATCCATCATTATTAAAAATGAATGCCCGTAGATAGACGTACTATTGAACCACCTAGTAATTTGCTAATTGTATAGCTTTAGTTGAGTTATTGCTAGCATGTACAAAATCTTCGTCTTATTGCAATTAATTTTCAATCCGAATTCGAGGCTGATACTCCCCACACTTAGCAGTAGACTTTCGTACGACAAGTGTTAATTGCGAATATGGCGGTGTCATCCTTATATAGAAGATTCGAAATGGTAAAACTCCGGACAGTAAATCCGTCCATCCACAATATTACGACTTATATATTAGAGTTACTATAACTGAATTTTAAACATGGTTTTATTTTAAAGCGACATAAGGAGAGAAGAAGGTACTGTATTCGTCCGAAAATTCGATGTAAAATTTTTAATTAGAATCAATTCTAAAACACTGATGAGCAAAAAAATCTAATTAAAAATGTCTGGAGGAGGAGTGTGATATTTGGTATATTAAAGTTTAAATGGAGAAAGAGTGCTAAAAGCTAAAATTTATATATAACATGTATCTGTATATTAATACGTGAAGAAAAAACTTTATGCCTCTTTTTAAGCATATTGCGCTCATCGAAAAAAGTCAGTAAAAATTCAGTTTTCAAAATAAGATTATTACAAAACCTGAGTATTCCAAATTATATTAATTGTAATGATCGTTTGATCGAATAAAGTCTGAAATTTACATAAAACACAGGTCAGATAATCTTGTTCTAATCTATTATGTCTTTTCAACAAATCTCTCGTGAATTTGGTGTGTTCTCGCAAACTATAACCTCGTTTAAGTTGAAAAAAAAACATCTTGTACCTTCATCAAAACGATGAAAGTGTAGTGTTAGCATCCAAGAGATGGTCAATCGAAGTATGGGAAGAAAAGTATTTTCAAATGAAATGTTAGAAAATAAAAATAAATCACATCGAAGTATGTGGCTTTATGTATATATATATATATATATATATATATATATATATATATATATATATATATATATATATATATATATACATGTACATATTTACCCTCTCAAAGGTTTATAAAATTTGAAGGGAACATCTAATTTACTGCGGACCATTTCTCTTTGATGGTGCTCCTCGGAACGAATGACACGAAAAATACTGATTTCATACCTTTATATCGCCTTTGACGTATACCACAGACCAGTTTAAACTAATATCGTACAAAAATTAAGAAAAATTGTTGGATACAAACGAAATAAATTTCAGGTTCCATGATTTGTTACGTAAATACTATCTTTTGGTTTTGATTTAACTCGGAAAATATTTCCGGAGATAAAGATAAAAAACTGAATTTTTTGCTTACCACTAATTGTTGAATCAAAGTTAACAGTCATGAAAAGTTTTAATCAATTTAATCGTTTTTTTTAAACCTAATGTAGTGAATATATTTGGCGTTAATTTTGTAAAAATTCATTATCACTTAATTTTTATTTGCAACTTAATGAAACTATTTATTATTTATTTTTTTATCAACTTTCATGCATAGTACATATAACGGACGTATTGTTGCAAGAGCAATATCTTCCAGTCAACCAAAACAATTGGTATTGAAATTTAGTTGGTAGACTATAGCTTGAAATTTAGTTGGTGAAACTACGTGATCCATCTACTTTATTTAAATTATTAACCACGAACTAGGTTTTGTTGTATGGCAACATATTCAGATGGGCAATTTAAAGAGAATTCCTCTTCCTGAAGATGTTGTCTGTATTTAATTTTCAAAATTCCTTAAAAGGGAAAACATATTCGCGGAAAAAGGGTTTAAAATTACCAAAAAGGGATGTTTAGTAAGTCTTTTAAATGACAATCTAATATATAACACTTGAATGGAGATTAGGGTGCATTGCTTTAAATCAAACTAAGATCGGAAAAATATTTTTTATTACTACCAGAGTAATCGAGAAACAAAAATGAAAAATATAAATCTACATCTACCGCAGTTCGTAATTAGCGAAAACGTGTAGATCCATTAAATTCATATTTCTAAATTGTCTTCAAAAAAATCCTACCACTTAGTTTTGTTATTTCCAAAAGAAAAGTCTGATAAACGTAACTGTCAAAATAATTGTTGACAAAGCCAATTTCTGTCTTCTTGCTTTTTGCAAAAAATGTTAATATTTGACGCATCTGATGAATTGAAAATGAAGATGGAGTTGTCCATCTAATGAGAATTTATATGAGAATTTAATGGAGTTGTCTATAATACATAGGCAAAATAGTTACTAATCATCAGGATCGATATTATAAATAATAGTTCATACCTATCATACCCTCAATAGAAGTACATACCTATCAAGCACTACAAGCATTTGGTGGGCGAGATGCTGCGAAGCCCATGCCCGAGCACCCTCTTGGGGTCGCGGCGACATCTCCTCCAGGCGGAACCGAAGCAACGTGCTCACCATGTACCGGCTCACCAACCGTAGACTTGGCTGCGAGAGGGATGCGTTGTGGTTAATTATATATATATATATATATATATATATATATATATATATATATATAAGACTTCGTATTTTCTACTGAAGCATTGATTAAGCTAAACAGCTTTATTGGATCACAGGTGATGAAAGTAATAAAAGTTTATTACTTATTTGTCAATATCAGTGCAATATTTGTTCGTTAAAAACAATAAATATTATTTTTAACGAGCAAATATTGGTAAAATACGAAAAAGTACGAGTAATAAGAACAAACTATTTAAACCCGACCAAACTTCTGGATGAAATTATATGACTAAAAGCTGTAGTTTTATGAAAGTTCATATAGTTAGACTTAGTTTATCTCAAAATAACTATAATTTCTAAAAACTACTATCTTCAGAAATTCTGATTAAAAAACCGCTTTCACCAAAATAACTTCAATAATTAGTGAAATTGGGCATTTTTGTCTCATTTTACTATCATATTTGACATTAATAAAACTTGCACATTGTTTACAGTGTTCACTTGTCAACCTTATATGCAATTACACATGCAATGGCAAAGAAAACAGTACGAATATTTAATATAGAAATACCTTAACAGCGCCATCGCGCATTCTGTCTACGGCCACGTTCAGCAGCCTCGCAACACGCGCGACGCAGCTCTGCTCGGCGTGGTGCCGCTCGAGCAGCGCCTCACTGGCAGGATGCCACAGCTGCCAGCTAGCCTGTCGCTCTGGACACGCCACGCAGCCCGGTGGACCGCCTGCCACCATGTAGTAACCCTGCGAGTTTTTGTACCAATTGAAATTGAATGTAAATAACCGACCAAGCGCAAAGAGTAACAAAACATAATATTTCAGGGTATATGTCAATATGTCTTTTGTCCACGTACAAATCGCTTTGAATTTTAATTAAAATGATAGGAAATATAAAATCATATGTTGCAAGACTTTCTATAGGCTATCATTTGTGATATTGTATTTTGAATGCAACTACATATATCTTCAGAACGAACTTTAATGAAACTGTGCAGTTATATTATAACTATGTAGTTATGTTATTACTATTTATGATATCCTAATTCTCCTCCTAATTTGAAGATCCACTTAATTTGAAGATCTAAAATATTTGAAAGATCCTCCTAATTTGAAGATCTAAAATATTTGAAGATAAAAAATAAATAACAAAACACAGCTTATCTCGCACTATGAGTAAGCATCATTTTTAATTAATTAATGTAACTATTACAGGGTTAAGAAGTTAAGTTTATTGAAAACACCTCTTTATATATTTATAAAGAGGTGTTTTCAATAAACTTGCCATAAGAATTGTATTATTTTACTGAGTTGTATTATTTTAGTGAGTGTTTTCAATAAACTTGCTATAATAATTGTATTATTTTACTGAGTTGTATTATTTTAGTAAGTGTTTTCAATAAACTTGCCATAAGAATTGTATTATTTTACTAAGTTGTATTATTTTAGTGAGTGTTTTCAATAAACTTGCCATAAGAATTGTATTATTTTACTGAGTTGTATAATTTTAGTGAGTGTTTTCAATAAAATTGCATAAGAATTGTATTATTTTACTGAGTTGTATTATTTTAGTGAGTGTTTGCAATAAACTTGCCATGAGAATTGTATTATATAATCAATATTATTGTATACAATAGCTTCTGTCTTTAATAGTTTAAAAAATACAACATTGTGACAGACAAACAAACGTGCAAGTCTTAATGTCTTTAGCCTTTTCAAAGTTATGTAATGAAACAAGGAACATTCATCGCGTCTGTCCTTTATCGTCCTTATTGTCATATCCAACTATCCGTCTGTCCGTCCTACCCCTCTCAGTTTCAACTATATCTGGCTTATATAAATGAGATAGCATAAGGACACTCTTTCACATATAGTTCTCAATTAATGTGTAGCAAAATATAAAATAAATGGCAGTACCTTCATATACATGTAACATGAGGGCAATACTTTTCTGAACAACAATGGATGAAGTATCATTGGCTTCTTAAAACGAAATTGAAGTTCCATTTACTACTTTCTATTTTAAATCTCGTTTGCAAAATATTAAGCTTAAAAATTAGTATACAATCCTAAGAAGATTGAGTATACAAAAATTTAGTGTACAGCTGTTAAATGTAATTCCGATTACATAAGTTTTTCTAAGGAAACGGCTAGATAAAAAGGTCAGTGACTCTCCATGTGATATCCCACGAAAATTGGCACTTACTGTCACACAGTGCTCTGTTATTGCTTACTTTTCCCTAGTAGAAAAAAATATCACTATATACACTAATATAATGTTAATATCTATTAAATTGTATATAAATGCGGTATCGATAATGATAGTGTATATTTAAAAATTAAAGTGGCGTTGGATCGATAATGATAGTGTATATTTAAAAATTAAAAAATATTTTTGGATAATTGATACTTACACAGGTTATACGCTGCTGACAATATAATGAAAAAACTAAGACAATGTCTGAAAAAACAGGCAGCGATAGGTAGGACCAATACTCGTAGTTTCTAGGTTTCCATATGCCAAAAAGGCAAAAAGGAAACTCTTGTAAGCTCATTCATATGTCCACCAAAATTTTTTACGCGGAAATTTCATGTTATTACAGCGAATTTGACACTCAAAAACATTTATTTAAAAATGTTAGAGGGTCACGACCTCAATGAAGTGTTTACTATTTGTTTACCGACATTAATTAAAAGGACTAGTTACAAGAATTCAAAAATTATTTTATACAGAATGCTGTGCAAAAAATTTGTATAAGAGAAAAATAGTTTTGAAAACAGATATTTACAATATTTTGTACAATTGCTGTAAATATCCATTTCCGAAACTACTAATGTCAAAATATCGAAAAAGCAGTGTTACTAAAAGTTTAACTAAAGTTCACCGGAAAATTATAGCCATCTTATAGTTTTTTGGGAAATCCATGATATTTTTAGGCCTGTGAAATATATACTAGATGATGTATTTATATAATCAATATAATTATATAAAAAATATAATTAATATTTTTAAATATTTCAATGGGAGCACCGGACCCTTTTTAATATGAGTTGAGCTAGGCTTTCTATTAAAAAGCCAATAGGACGATAACTGAGTACCAGCAAAACGGCAGTTTCTGAATCTGATATAACCAATTTATACTAAAATGGTTTGATTTTAGTTTTACTATTTCTATGGCCAAAACTCGTAGAAATATAGGAGTTAAAAAATGCTTATTTTCTATTGAAATAACCTCATTAAATAACCTCAAAAATTAAGAAAATTAAATAACCTCATTAATCCCGATTTAAATAACCTCAGAAATGGTAAGACGTAAAACCATGGTTTTAGTACCGTTATTAACGGTAAAAGACTTTGGTAATAATACAAGCCTTTGACAGTATGTATTACCTTACTATAATTGTAATAACAATAATTATGCTGAATGTTTATAAAAGTTTTAGTACCGTTTTTAACGGTAAAATACTTTGGTATTAATACAATTATAGCCTTTGACAATATGTATATTACCTTGCTATAATTGCAATAACAATAATTATGCTCAATGGATATTAAAGTTTTAGTACCCTTATTAACGGTAAAATACTTTGGTATTAATACAATTATAGCCTTTGACAATATGTATATTACTTTACTATAATTGCAATAACAATAATTATGCTCAATGGATATAAAAGTTTCAGTACCCTTATTAACGGTAAAATACTTTGGTATTAATACAATTATACCCTTTGACAATATGTATTACCTTACTATAATTGTAATAACAATAATTATGCTCAATGGATATAAAAGATACTAGATATTTCATACTCAGCTACTACATTCCACGAAGTACTTGACTACTTGGTACATCGAAAGCTACTACGGCTACTTCCGCTCACATTTCTCTTTCAAAAAATGATAATTATTAAATCACAATATTACAAAACATTTACAATATTGAGTCAAATAGTCATACAATTTGATACAAGCAACCGTGACGCAACTCACCATCCTCCCGGCACTGTAATGAAGCAGCGACTCGCTGTGTGCTAGGGGAACGCGTGCAGGCCAGTCGGCCATCCGCGGCCAGCCCGCCCTGCGCACCGCCAGTGCCAGCTTCGCCTCCGCCGCCGCGCCCGCCCACCGTAACCGGACGCGCACCCACGGCGCCCCAGCCACTATCGCAAGACGGTACTGGAGTGAGGACGGATGCGGGGTGCTCGGATCTGATCGGCAAAGGAATCATCCTTCAAATGGAACTATTTTATTTAACGTAGCGAACCAAACTAGTCTGGAGGCATCTCCCCAAGTCTCTTTGCCACACTGTTAAATTATTCCTTTGTTGCATTTATTTTTTTTATTATTAGACCTGTTTGCAAAGAATATGAAGTAATATTTTTAATTCATTCACAAATTATCGAAACCCAATAATAAATATAGTAAACTTATCATTTATACTAAAACCTATCTTATTGTAAAATAAATTTAAAAAATATTTTAGCCATTAAAATGAGTCGATTATTTTACGAATCACCTTAAAAAAAGGTTTGATATATTAAGATAAAGGGATTTCCATTCGTAGTTCTATTCAACTGATGATCTACTCGTCTCCCCGAGATTTGCCCGAACAAAAATCTATATCCATGCCTGACCTTTGTATTTCTTTGCTTAAAATTATAATTTTTGACAGTCTGTTGTTAACAGTGATTATTAGCGGCATTCTCAATTATTTATAATATATGGGTATTCGTTCTATGATTCAATTTAGTATAAAACTGTACGGCTCAATTTTATAATTTAAAAATCTCAAGTACTAGACCTCACACTGCGAGGGTTTCATACACATTCAGGTGCTTATAACTATTTTAGTTTACTTAGTAGTTCTAATAAACTATTTATTAATATTAACGTTTCACAACGTAAATATACCTCTTTCACAGGCGTAAAAATATGATGCACATTTAAAAAATTATGACATCTAGAATCATCGCTTAAATTTTCGTACAATATTACATAGGCTTCGAAATTTTCTTAATTTTGAGTTCATTAGAATTGGAATATATGTACTTATAATTTTTTTTATTTCTGAAAACCTAAAACTTTAAAAAAAGATTTGGATACCCTCATATCTCCAAATTTTGCTCCTCATAAACAATACCCCACACAATATTGGAAATGTTTAAAAAAAATTTTTTCCTCTAAAATTTCTAAACGAAAATGTTTGAGTATTAGCTAAAACGATACCTGCAGGTTAATATTCTTTATCGCCACGCCAAATTTAAAATTTCCACGAAAAACGGACAGCCGGACATGGGAGTGGTCTTATAAGCGTGCCCCTTATCCTCTTAAGGTACGGAACCCTAAAAACGTTTACAACAATAAATACGTCATAACTAATGATATAAAATGTTCTGATTTTTATTTATAATTATTAATGGTGAACTATGTCATGATTAATGGAGAACCACAACACGCTGGTATTTTTCCCTTCTTTCAACATCGCTTTAATATATGTCTGATAAATAAAACATACCTGTTATCATGAGGAAGAAACTCTCAATTTAATAATATCAAGTAATTTTCTGATTATTAAATGTTTTAGTCGTTAAAAGATTCAACAGCGTTCCTGGGATATATGTAAGTATTTCGTACATTGAGAAATATTCTATGTATCGCAATTCTTGACGGACTTGTCTGTATTGTTTTTCTTTACGTTTATCAAAATACACCCCAATTGAATTCATTGTTATCATCCATATGACATAATTTTTAAAAGGATGTATGTAAAAAAACGTACACATATAGCAATAAAAGAAATCTGTTGTGGTTGTGGTGATTATTAATAATTAATTGTCATGAACAACATTAAGAAAATACTAGATGGCCCTTGCGAATAATTTGCATGTTACCAAGTGTTAATTAAAAAGATTGTCAATAGATGGCGCATAAACATCATTGAGAAATAATATATTGAGAATTAAAAAAATTGACAAAATATTACAAAAAATGATATTAAATTGTTGGTTTATTTTTTTAAAATGATGTTTGAATCATTAATTTTGACGAAAAATTAAGGGAGATAGGGCGGTGCCACAAAAACACCTTTGAGAAATAATACATATTATCATTTTATTAACACTCAACACAAGATTCTCATATTCTTATGGAAATGGAAAACTTTGTACCATTTTTAAATAATACTACCCTAATAGGACACAATTCATATTTGACGTAAATTCTAAATGAGCCAGTGAACTGGAAAAAGATGGGTTTCTCCCATGATAGAAAGGTCTCCGTTCTAATACTTAAGTAATCTATTAAAACTTCATTAAATATTACATCATGACATTAATTAAAATCATATATAACAAATTTCCTACACCGCTATTATTTGACACTATTTCTATTAAAACATCTTCAATATATCCATCGCCACTGATTATTCCATTAAAAAATTATGAGCCCACAAAAAATCATCTAAAAGTTCGCGAGAAGTACATCGTGTGATAAGCGTAACCTAATACGTTTAAAGTATGTTACGTATATGTAATACTGTCACGTGTGTACGTAAGAAGTGCATCGTTGCATAAAACAGTATTGTCCTAAGGCACACGTTCCTTGCACTTTGTCGCCGGAGTGCACTCGAGCTGCTCTAGCTGTGTCGAGGTAGGACTCAGCTCGCCACAACTTTACGATGCGTTAACGTTATAAACTAGGCGATAAGTATTTTGTGCCTCGATAACATTGCTTGTTGTTTGTTAACACTTTAAGACAGATTTATTTTTTTTACCAATGTTACAAACTTTGTGAAATTAACTTAGTTAAACCGAAACCGGTGCAACCAACAAATGTTCAATTCACCGACTAACAGAATTAATAAAGCCGCTGTCTCAGTTCATCAGTTTGTACTCATATGGTAGCTACTACTAATTGCCGTATCGATTTGAAACTTTGCAAACTTATTCATTCGTGGTGACAATAAAATAATATGTCCCTATTGAACTTATGTTATGGTGAATAAAGAAGCTCGAGTTTGGGATCGTTTGACTTATCTCAGTAAGTTCTTGGTAATATATTATAACCGGAAGATTGGATGATACAGAAGGAAGCTGGTCTTGCGAATTTCTCAATGGCTTCAACTTTGAGCTCGATTATATATATATATATATATATATATATATATATATATATATATATATATATATATATATATATATATATATATATATATATATATATATATATATATATATATCTTAATGATTCCTTTTGGAAAACATAATTTAACCATACCCTTCTTGGGATGATGGAGGAGAGAGGTGGTCATGGAAAAATATAAAAGGTTTATAATAAATACAATAAGCCCTTTGGTTACATGTTGTAACCGGAAGGATCTAATGATAGAGGAAGAAGGAGGATGACTTCTCAAAGGTTAATTGTAAACCAATCGAGTTTGAGCTCTTTTGACTTATCCCAATATAAGTAAAGCGAATTTTTTGGAACTGTAAATGATTTATTCTATTGCAGCACGAGTGTATGAGATTAGCACAGCCATACAAAGGGAACGTTGAATTTAATCTGTTTCAACAAAGCTTTTTATTTTTTCTACATATATTGTTAGAGGTCACTCTGGATAAGAGTTACGGAAGAAATTAAAACGTCTTTCTTTGAATCTTTGGAACCAATGCACAACAATATCATTCAAGAGTATACTTTGACCCACCTTTGAGCAAAATATTGAGAGTCGCTTCGCTCGCATTTTACCCTCAACGGAATTCATGAAGCGAGGGTACTCTAGGTTTTCTCCGTAAAATTACCATACAATATTGCTCCCCAAAATAATTGAATTTTGTGGAGCAATATTACTAAGCTAGTTAGGAGCTAACTGCGCTCTTTCTATGCCTTACCAGAAATTTTCGTAAAGTTACATATAATATTACAGAAACCACTGAATGTACTAAACTGCTCGAGAAAAATTGAATCAATAAATTTGTCAAAACGTTGCGTCCAACTTAGCTCACGTTTGGCTGACGCCATAATTATTTCGTTATAATAGAAGTGATCTAAAGGTTTTGATGACCTGTCAGTAAGTGCCAAATTTAAGTTTTTTTCTTAGGTTCACATGTCAGGAAATAAAATAGTTAAATACCGCAGAATACCAAATTTAATAAGCTACTATTATTAAATTTGAAATTCTGTAGCAGAAAATGCGTGAATTTAATTTTACACATTCATCTCAACTGAACTGAGCACAGGGGGTCCAAAGTCGCTGGAAATGGTTATTTCCGACGTACATAAGAACTTGTCCTGCACATTAAAAGTAAAAGTCAAAAGCGGTGCAGATTTTATAAGAAGATGACATTAATTACGTTGATTTCTTCACAGAAATAAAATGTTAATAAATCACTATAGTGGAAAGTAAAATTATATTATTTTCGACATTAATGCGATTAATTTGGGCAAAAAAGTCTGATAATTTAATTTTTTTTTATTCATTTATGAGGGAACTATTGGCATTATAAAAGTAATCAATATAATATATAGTCCATAATTCTGCATTACGAAATAAGTATATTTACTACAATATACACAACTTACCAAATATTATGATACAAAACAACCTACAGAAAAATATGAATTGAATATGACAATACATTCTTATAAAGGCGTTACTCATGTCATGGTTCCCATTTAGATTCATCTCCTAAAGGAAAGTTACAAAAATAAGATCAATGAAGTGTCAAAAAATTGCTTTCGCAAACTTTGGTACACTTCGTCACCGGTTCGTCGTGGGTTGATAAGAAAATATAAGTATTATAATTGAATTCTAGTATATTGCTAATCACTCTTGCGTATAGTAAGCACCATTGTTATCTATAACCCATTGCCAACATGCAGGTAAAGCGTAAATTCCTTCTGCATAAAAACTTCGGGGCTGTGACTCAAAAAACTTATTAGGGAAATCTGACAACTCTGCTCTATCATCAAACTTTTACCCTGGATGTGATTATTTAAAGACCGGAATAAATAAAAATCTATTGATGCTAAGTCAGGGGAATATAGTAGATGTGGTGAATCTCCAAAGTAAAATCCAGTAACTTCTGGCGGACGACTTTAACTGCATACGGAAAGATGTTTGCATCGCATGCTTACATCGTAAAAGAAATATACTTTTAAGTGTTCTTCAGATTTGTTTTATATTGTGTGGTATTTCTGTGTAAAATCGGTCAAGTTAATTAGAATATATTTCCGAGTATACTGTCTTATTTTCTGGTAGCAGCTCCAAAGACAAAATTCTTTTGCATTCCGCCAAACAAAGAACAAAACGTTCTTCTGCGTATATGGTATATATATATACCCCTAGTTTACATACTTTGCCCAATTGATGCAAGTGTTCAAAATACTTGCATATGACTGCAACTGAACTCTGCTACCAGGCAACGTGAGGTAAGGTGGGGACCTCTTTCAATTAAATCTTTTAAAAGGTCTATGTTAACTTACACTTCTCATCCATTACGGGAACAGTCTTTTAAATAATTCATATTTCTGAACATCTGAAATCAACGTCAAGTTGCATCAGAGACCGCATTTTCACCTTCTGCATTACGTATAATTCGAGCAGCTGTAACTGCTGAATTAACCAAACGAAACTCGTTAAAAAAACAATGACGTATATGCCCTCTTGTCGTTTCCTACAAGTAATAAATACTGAAGCTATCCGTAGCAGTTCACACATATTTATACAGTTTATCCTCACCACTTTATATTATTGCACTATAGATAAGTTCTCTATCACTTTCTAGAAAAAAAATAGAAACTATAAGAAAAGCTCATTACTTTCCTACCAACCCAATATTAAAAATAACTTCAAATAAACCAGCTGGTTTTTAGGGAATGCCAAACCTTAGACGTGTGCCGAAGAGACTTATCGTGACAAAATTTTAAAGGGAATTTTTGTTGAATTATATTAGTAAGGATGGAAATAAGGCAAAAAAATCGCCTTTTTTTAAAGTACTACCACATATATCGAACAGGAAGATGGAAATTTTTTTCTCACAGGTTGTACCGAATGGGGTATGACTGAAGAATTGTTTTGAATCCACTAAAAAGTTATATTATTAATCTCAAGAACTAATCATTAGACCTGATCTGGTCAACCTTGTAGTTATTTTGTAAAATAACAACTACCAGTAGCAAATATCTTCAATCACGGTTGATTTAATACCAATCGTTAAAGAGCTACATTGTTTGTCAGAAGTATATATATATATATATATATATATATATATATATATATATATATGTGTGTGTGTGTGTGTGTGTGTATATATATATATATATATATATATATATATATATATATATATATATAACGTTGCGTCCAACTTAGGTCACGTTTGTATAATGTGTAGACTCAATATTAATAACGTTAAGTAAACATTTAAGAAAAAATAAATCAGTCATATATAGATAAATAAATAGATAAAATGTTGGTAGTTTATTTTTGACAAACATAACGTACTAAACAGCTGATAGCAATAGTGAGCGCCAATTTTGTTTGTTTTCTCGCAAAATTTTCAGTTTACTTTTGACACACATAACGTATAAAACAGTTGATAGCATTAATGAGCGACATTTTTGTTTATTATCGTGGAAAACTTTGACAATTCGCGTCTGACACACATCATTTAAAAACCGCTGACAACCTGTAGTAAGCGCCATTTTTGTTTTCGCGCATGCGAACACTTCTCGTCTTAATATATCGTGTTCATCTGTCTCTTTCAGTTGTTAGCTAAATATCTATTTTGCATCTTTCTTGCAATATATTCGTTACATTCTGACGTCACAAAAGTTGCAAAAACCTTGCATAAAGGATATTGCGACCTTCATATTTTACTCTCATCACGTCAGATAAGTTCCATTTTAATAATGAAACATATTAAGCGGTATGCATCATTCTTAATAGGTAATACTCAAAAATATTAATATATAAATTGTTGAGTTAGCAAATAAAGTAGTTACCCGACATTTCCTTTTTTCATTTCATGTGTCATGCGGGAAAAGCAAATTTTTAGAATTCCAAATCAGGTTACAAAACGTTTACTGTTATAAATTTTGTACTGAAAAAATACATACCCTCTCTCTCTATTTTCAAATTTGCTAAAGTCGAAATTACGAAAAAATAGCGTTACTGAAAATTTACTGGAAAACCACAGTAATAATTCTAATCTTTATAGCTTTTCAGATATTCACGATATTTTATGCCTGTGGCATGTATGGTAGGATATATATATACATATATATTTATATATATATATATATATATATATATATATATATTATATACATTGTAAAAAATTATATTAATATTTATAAATAGTTTAAAATTGTAAATGTATCTGTAGACACTAATATGAAAATACTGATGATAATACTGCAAATAATCTACATTACCATTAATAAAACATTCACATTTATAAAGATAATGTCCACGCCAGAACATTCAAAGAAGCAATTACAGGAAGAAGACAATTTTAGAGATGTGTTCATTATCACTCACCGTCGAGCCGGAAGTAGCAGTTGTATCCTTGGCACTCAAGAAGTCCATGGGCGGCCCTTGCGGTGAGTATTCTACCGGGGCAAGTGGCGCGGAGGCCACCCGCGCCTCCGCAGCTCGCCACCAACTCCACCCACCGCTCCACCAACTTGTCTCTACGGACAATGAAAACATTAGCTTTCGTGACACGTTTCAAAACCGATATTAAGATTGACTATGTAAAAAGCACTTATTCCCTTTTTCATTCCATTAGACATGGACATTTGAAAAACCCTTTGTTAATGAGTACCTATGTCATAAAAGGAACGCAATCTCATTACGTCAAGTTTAGGGGCAGTGATTATAGGATTTTGTTGATGTTTCGGTATATGTATATATATATATATATATATATATATATATATATATATATATATATCTATATATATATACATATATATATATATATATATATATACCTTGGTGCTTTAATCTCATATAATGGGGGCTGCGTAGATGAAGTCAAGAGGCGAATGGCGATAGCCAGAATTGCTATGGATAAGCTGAAGAAATTATGGAGAAATCGCAACTTAACTAAAGCCACTAAGACCAGGCTCGTAAGAACACTACTTTTCCTCATATTTTTATACGCATCCGAAACGAGAACATTACGAGAGTCTGTCAACCCAAGTACAGTCTCGAATATTAAAGTATTTTGGCCATGTCTCGAGGCAAACAATTACTCCATAGAGCGTTAACTGAAGAACACAATCGACGCACTTCTTCTTCTTCTTAAATTGTTTTAGCCCAGAAGTTAAAAGAAATATATTTTTAACTTATATTAGTATGAATACTATTAACTGTACGATAAAAAATATTATGTCAATCGAGAAGGCCGTTTTTATTCCATTCTCTAGAAAATAAAACTAATAATACTTTCATCTTTATAAAATTAGTATGCGTTCGGGCAAACGGCAGCCTCTTATCATCATGTCACGCAATATACCATGTAAAGAAGACTCTTTACAGTACACATACATTTAAATTAAACTTAAGGACCTTGTAGAATCATCGATGTAAACTATTCAACTTGTTTACTTAAAAAACACCCAAGCGCCAAAGCAGTTTACTACATAAGACACAATTCTTAAATACAGATCTGTTTACCAACCTTCGAAGATTCCAAAGGCCTCGAACTTAATATCAGTCAGTATATTTCAATACACCAAAATTACTACTATTACTGTCTCCATATACATCTAAGTAAAAACTCTATACACCAACAAGTATCAGCTTTAAATCAACTACTGAATAAATCACTTCACTACTTCAGCAACCTGCTTTATCTATTATTTCAGATATCCTCTGTTAGCTACTTGGTACAGAAAGTTTTATTTTGAATTCCTCTCAAAAATATATTTATCCATTTACTTGCATATCGCATTTATCGATACATTACAAGTAAACTATTCGTAACGATAAGCAATTAATACGTGATTTAACAAATTAAACCAAAAAGGGTATAAACCATTAATACAAAATACACAAGAACTATAAAGCATAACAATGACACATTTCGACAAATTTACTTTTACTTATCATAAACAAATCACACTTAGGTCAGGAGGTTGAGCAGCTGAATGTCGCCGATATTATTCGGTTCTGGAGGGTGGTATAACAAACAGATGATGATTGCCTGAATGCAGGATATTGTCAAGTACGAGGAATTAAATTTACCCAATAATGTAGGGCGTAGAAATTCCTTTTAATAGCTGATATGTAAATTTCATAAGGGCAACGTCTCTTCTGAATTGCAAGGAATGGAAACCTAGCATACACACGTGGAAATCGGCAGGAAATAGAAAGGGAAAGTAACCATACTGTCTCATATCAAAGATAAAGGAGGAACGTCCTTTGTACATGTTTAATCATCGAGCTGTACTTGGCTTCGTACGGAATCCAAATAGTGGAACCGATTAGAATCCAGGTCCATTAAGATGCAAATAAACTATAACATGCTTTAATTTAAGTCTTTGTTATGGAAAAATATGTTGTTCTTCAATTATCATTTTTTTTTATTATTTTCAAACTTTTCTCGATCATAATTATATTTAAACCTTTCGTCATTATAAACTCAACCTCCATAAAAAAACTTAAGAAAAACACTAAACAACCAGTATAACAGATTTTTCTTTCTACAAACTAATACTAGTGTCGTTCTCATTTATGTTTAGAAACCTATATTTATATCCGTAAATGTAGTTATAAAATGTGAATAATTGCAAAATCTGAACAGAAATTAATTAAATCCTAATAAATATGTTCCCTAATTTTTAAGTGTATAATAGGCGATTGTGACGAATGACCAGAAAAATAATTGGAGATAATCGTATCCTTGCAATCCCGAGTCATAGATAAAAATATTTACGTAGTGAGAGTTGAACATTTATATTACTAAATTTTAATTTTTCTTATTGGAGAGGATCGCATTCAAAAGAATAAAATGACTTACGAGAAGAAATTCCCATGAAAAAAATTACCAAAAGAAACAATGAACCTACCTCCACAAAAACCCAGTGGGAGTCATCATATCGCTCCACTCCTCTGCCATCTTCCCCGTGAGGCTGATCCGCGCGTATCCTGCAGGTCCCTCCTGGATATCCAGCTGCTCCTCGTCTGGAGATAGGAGGGAATCTGAGGTCTTTGGATCAGACAAGGCATCCAAAGTCACCAAATATTCAAGTGATTTTGACTTCATCTAAAAATAAAAAATGTGTGACAAAATTAAAAATTCACAGTGGTAATATTAACACATAGACATTATATTTTAAGCGACAACAAAATAACTAATTTGATTTTATTTTAATATAATCAACATCTTAAGCGCGTATAATTCACAATTAATGGAAACGAGTAGTTCATGGACGTGAGTTATACCTCGCGTTGTTCGTTTTTTAACTTTCAAATAGGATGTGACAGAGTGGGATGGACTCGTCCTAAAGTTTGTTACTAGGAGATAAAGAGTAAGTATGAAAAATTTTAATCGAATCGGAAATCGATCGGAAATCAATCGAAAATCGATTGAAAATTAAAAGAGTTTATGAAGAATATACACCGATATATACGTTAAGTTTCATATATAAAAATAGTTTTGGTTTTACAGGTTGTTGACTAACGGTTGTATCAGGAACTTTTTCGAATTCCTCATGAAAATATGAAACGAAAAGATCTGTAATATTTTTTTTATTTGGATCTTTATTATTGAGGAATTATTTCTTTTTCAATTATATCATATTTATTATTTTCTAAATTATAATTACATTTAAACGTTTCATTAACTTAAATAACCTCCATGAACAGAAAAACTTAAGGAAAGCACTAAATTACTAGTTGATATTAGGCATTGATATTTAATAGAAAGCCTTAGGCCGGGCCCAGCTGGCCATGGTTGGACGGGCTGCCTCGGAGCCGCACATTGGGCCATTGCGAGGTTTCTGGGTTTTACCGGCACAGTATATGCTGACGACTGTCAGGTGGTGGGTTTTTCTCAGACCAAGTTGAATCATAAACATCCGAAGGTAAAATCTCCGTGTATATGTAATTAGTAGATTTCGAAAACAGGGTAAGAAGCAAAACAAATTCTTAATTGTAATCATCTTAGCTTGTATTCAGTAACCAATGGAATGCGATTTTTTTTTACCAATTTAACGACATTTGTTTACTAATATGGGGCAATATTTTATTTTAACTATCTAGAACGCTCAAATATATTCAGTAACATATATCTTCTCTCCGCTCGTTTAACCTGATTATTTTAGTATGAAGAGCTTCAGCGGTTAGTTAGTCACATGTCCTTTTTCAGCTGGCATATACTCGTATTATTTCGGTCATTTTTTTTAATATTCACCTACCCCAATACTTTGAAAAACATCTTGAATTGGAAATGAGACATCAAACAAATAAATAAATATTAAATTCATCTCACGAGTATTCTTTCCTTAAACACTCCTCAAAATTCTTATTTAAACTTGATTACTATCTTACCCACTTCTCCTTATGTAGAGCTACGAGGTATTCGCATCGAAACCTGGGATCGGTCTCCCCGGCACAGTCCACCAGCTGCTGCACTAGTGACTCCACGATGCTCTCCAACTCCTCGCTCATAACGCCTACGACGCAAAAAAATATTTGTGTTGTTTTTAGAATGGCATATCTTTAACCTAACCAATTCAGAATGAATACTTGCAACAAATCGATTCTGATTAACGCATTCGCCTACAGTCAAAAAATGGGTATTTTGGAAGAGGAAAAGTCAGCTAATACGATCTCGCCTAGTCGTGCTACCAGAGACAAAGGGATATATATATATATATATATATATATATATATATATATATATATAGCCCTAAAAAAACAAACCTACCTCTGACAGGCGAATTAATTCTTTCTAAATGAGACAGATATATCATAGTATAATCCTACACATACTCTCAATCGGTAGTTGCCCTTTTGTCCGCGAACGTGCTAAACTATTAAATACAAATTTAAATTTAAATGCATTCGAAAAGAAAAGTATATGTTCTAGGATGCATAATAAGATCTCCTGATCCAAATAATAAGGTAAACAAAAATCTGTGTGTGTGAATAAAAAAACATGTGGCCCACGGTTTCGCCCGCATGGACTTTTTCGGGTTTGTCAAAATACTGTTCTCGTCAAGTTCGTCCACCGACAGGACGTTAACGCGAGTACTATACCAACTTTCCAAGTATCTAATCTCTTAGTACCTAATCTCTTACAAATATTATTTTTCACCCTGTAAGTAAACCCCTGTACAACCCTTAGACAATAAGTATGAGATTTACAATCATCGATAGAGTTTTCCAATAAACTTTAGTTAAACTTTCAAAAAATGTTTTTTTATAATTTTGATTTTAGAAATTTTGAAATGATAAGAAGGAATTTTTGCAGATATTTTCATGAAGATCCCCATAACCAGCTTACATAAAATTTTAAAAAAGTAGTTTTGAAATCCTTATTAGAAGCGATTTCAATTGTCACCCCCACACGATATAATCAATTAAAAAAAATATCTTCGTCTTCACCCTCTGCAATTTCCATGTAAATATTTTTAACAATTAACTGTATACAATTAATATATATGCAGATTGACATGTTTTATCACTATGTCAAAATTTATGTATTGGTATGAAATAGTCTCTAAGAAAAAAGGCTGTGACAAACGAATAGACGGACGGATATATAAATGGACTTATAAATATTCCTTTTTTTTCCTTTCCATGTTAAAATAATAAACACAAACTTCTAAATTTTTCCCCCTGAAAATATCATAAAAAGCTGGAATACACATTTTTATCTAAGTTTCCATAATACGCAATGTCTTTTAACTTCCATCCTTTTTTTACCCCCTTTATATCGTTACTTAGAAATTCTCTTTTTATGTAGCTACCTACACCGTCAATAGAAAATACCTTCTAAATGTCACTAGTCTAGAAACAGTTGTTGACCCGAGGCATTTATGTGTTAGTGACACAAACAAAAATAGTTATATATGTAGGGATAACGCACATTCTTTTATCACCAATCATCAAACTGGTGACAATATCTTAGTTTATTTGAAAGTACAAAGAGTGTTTTGTACAATTGTGGCTGATATGCATAACTAAGAAAAACACATTTTGATGACCACTCTGATAGAGTTCTTATGTATATTACATAGCATTTGAATTGGTAAACGACTTCTGCTCTTTTAGACTATGAAGCAATCAGTGGGCATCAGAAGCAATCAGGTCCTATTATACCTCACTTGCATCCCACTACTGCCATTCAAGTCTACATACAGGACTTGCAAGCTATTTACATACAAGACGAGAAATGTGACATATAACTAGATATATTCGGATCACATAAAGTCTTGATACATCAGTTACATCGTTTACATAAATATTATTTATATTTTATTTTATTTTAGTATATTATAATAATTATTAATTATTATTAACGAGGATTTTATTTGATTACATTATAATAAAATAAAATCCTCGTATTTACCACTTAATATTTAAATATATGAAATAAATAATTATCTATAAGGTTAGATCCTATTGGGTTGAAAATTTCTATCTCATGTCTTGTTAAAACGAAAGCAAATTATCTCTGGACATTGTCTATCTACGTAAACAAAATGTTATATCGACTACACTGACTTCTTCCAAGTGTATGTCACTCAGGAACAAATTTATTTTCACAAAAATATTCCATCATGCGTATGATTCATGGATATCATGTTGTTAAACGTAATATAATACCGAATTAGTATTTTTAAATAATTGTTTATGTGCAAATCAAAATATTATAGCCCAAAGGTTATCCCATGAGTCCATATTGAAACGGGCGTCAAACATCACAAGACGACCTGTCAGAATTTGATTTTTCACGTTTAATGAAAATACTGCATTTGTCTATTACTATAAATTAAAAAGATTACGTTTTTTTCTTATAAAATATTCTAAAAAAATTTTACAGCCTCACACGTATTAATTTTCGTCTAAAGTATACATGATATATTCGGAAATAAAATTATTTCTTCAAATTTTATGCACACTTTTTTCATTATCCAAATTTGATCTTGATGGTGTAAGAAAATGTAATTCGCTAAAAAGGGAAATTACTTTTAAATTTTTCCTTATTAATTGAAATTTTGAAATGGTTTTTATTTTTCCCTTTTAAGATCTCTCTACTACATCACTTACCAGGTCAGTTCTGGAGATGAACAATGGAACTTATTAACGGATGTTAGTTAATCAACTACTAGTAATTTTTACTTAGCAAAATAATTACACCATCGATCAGGTCAGGGTGATCTGATGATGAATTCTGGAAATGAACAATGGAACTCCTTAACGGATGGTTTAAATTAAACGTGATTCTGAAGATGAATAATGCAACAGTTCTGAAGACGAATAATGCAACTTCTTTATGGATACCAGTAAATCAATCGCGATACAGTATATCTGCTATTGATTAGTTGTTACTTTAGTTATTAGTTTACAAAATTTGTATTGGATCTCGAATATAGAGAACGGAACCCCTCAAGTAGTAGTTGCTACTTTGCAAAATTTGATATTGAACTTCGAATATGGAGAACGGAACTTCACAACGGCTAACAGCTAACCACTGGCGGATACTACAATCGCTTCGTTTCTGCGTGTTGTTGAAAACACACTTTAGACAAAGAGGAAATTATATATATACTAGCTTATGTCCGTGACTTTTAATAATTAAGGAAATTTAATTAATTAAAATAACTTTTAATATTGTAAGATAGAACATAATTGAATGTTATAGTATGATGATTAATATTATTAATCACTAAAAATTCTAAAATAAAATATTTTTTTAAAAAACAGACTTCAAAAAATAGATACTAACAAGTAAAAAATAATTACCTGAAAATAGATACATATTTATTCGCAATAAATTACTAAGTTATTTATTTTTCAAGTTAGTGCCAGCACCGTCGACCAATTTAAGCGAATGTAAAATTTTATGTTCTAAACACGCCCTTTGTGAATCTATTTCGTATTGTGAGTACATTAAAAGTTAAAGTTTTAAATTTTCATTATAAATTTGTTTTAGTTGGTCGATAGTGTTGGCACCAACTTCAAAAGTAAATAACTTAGTTATTTATTAGGCACCTATTTTCAGGTAATTATTTTTTACTTCTTAATTCCTATTTTTTTTAAATCTGTTTTTTAAGAGATATTTTATATTGAATATATTTCGCTTTAATTTTGTAGAAATTCATTATTCACAATTAAATGAAACTACGTGATGTAGTATTATTTCTACTTTCTTTAAGTTCTTTACCACGACCTGGGTTTCGTTGTATTACAACATCTTCAGGTGGGCTGTTAGCAAAGATTGATTGAAGAATCTATGTTCTATTTCTGGATAATCTCTGTTCTATTTGGCTACCCATTCAACTTCAGAGAAGAACTAATATGTACTTGGTGCTACTGAGTTGTCATCGTGCCAACGAGAGACTAAAGTATCTGGTTACAGGAGATGAAAAGTGGGTGGCTTGTGCAAATTTTTGGCGTAAACGCTAGTGGCTAGGAACTGGAGAAAAAGGTGTACCTAGATAAAAATATAATATTGGACAAAAGATACTTTTGAACGCATGGTAGGGGAACGCATGGTGAGTTATTCATTGGGAACTCAAGTTAACAGTACAATTACAGCTAAGATTTATTGCGACAATTGTGTAAAGTCACCGCTACACTTCCTTCAAATCTAAGCAAAGTTTATTTTTTACATGACAATGCTCGACCCCACATAACAAAAGTCTTTCTCTTTCATCTTTTACATATCACGATATGTAAAAGATGAAAGAGAACTTTTATTAATAGCGAATTGTTCGCTTTTATTACAACAGATTTAAAATGTCGACTTTATAAATTTTAAATTTAAATATAAGCTGATATACAATTTTAAGTGTGAACTGCTGGAAATTATCATTATTTCATATATCGTCATAATAATTATATAAATGTGTTACTTTCATTATATTCCATTGACTGTTCTATTCATAATGGAAAGTCATTTCTCACAAGTAATAGATCTTTTCTCTAAGAGTTTCATGAAGATAAAACCTATAGACTGTCTCCAAGTAATACTCCTTATTCACAGACTTCACTTTTTTTCAAATAAATCCCGAGGACAAAGAGCTTAGAATGTTTGCATTTTCTCAATAAAGAACGTTGAGCAAAATTTAATCTTTTTTGAAACCACCCTTCGTTCACTCGAGTCCAAGCCGAATCTTATTGCCAAATATACTTCGTAATATTTTGAGAAATAAGTAAAACTAGAGCCGGCATTTTTTTAATGCCACAGTTATCACTTTACTGTCCTACTACGTATGTATATTTCTTTAATCTTCTCTTACAATTATTTATGCTAAGAGAATAAATTGTTTAATTTGACCAGAGAATGTTTTTTTCTATTTTTCCATAAAAAACAGTTTCATAAAAAAAGAAGTAACTCTAGCCAGGTCTTATAATGTCATTAGCACTCTAACTTAAAAATTCAAAACTTTCCCAATGAACATTGTTTAAACACAATAGCACTATATTAAAAAAATCATGAGATCACAACAAAACTCGTCCATAAAATGAAAATGTTACGCGATATTTAAAAATTCGTTTAAAGTCACAAGACAAAGAAAAAATTAAACGGCCTTACGTTAAATAATGACACAGAATTTAGTAAACTATTCATTAACAACACTGCCCCCAGCTGAAAAACTACGAACGGAAATGTGGTAATAACAGAGAATTTTCCGTATAAATTGCATGAAGTTAGACAAGTACCAAGTGACGATGGTATTTTCTTGATTTTTTATGTCAACAACACAAGTTTACGTTTAAAGAGCGACGTTAAAATATATAAACGTCATTATAAATAGTGAAGCTGCCGATTCATGAGCCTAAAAGTATTACTTAAAGGTTTGTTGCTGCGAATTTAATAAATAAGTACATTAAAATAAAGTTAAATTATTATTTTTTTCTTAACTATTAGAAACGAATCTTAATAATATAATAAAGATATAAATACGGAATGAAATTACTCTAAAAAGCTATTAAGCTTTTTAATACAAGTATCTTCATAAGAAATTATATTAAAATCAGCTAATAGTTTAAAATACTTCTTCTTTCAAAGAAAACATAAGCAAATTCATGATATAGCTTATAAAATTGCAATAAATAAAAGTATATATCGATTTAGCTAACAAACTTTCTTCCATTATTGGAAAAATAAGTAAAATGTTCAGCGCGCAAAGATAGGTTAGAAAATTGTTTATAACTTATATTTAGCTCCGTGAACAAATATGGCGTATATAAAATATACGATACGTGAACTTATATTAAGCTCCGTAAACAAATGGCGAAAACGGAAACTTTATAATTTCATAATGTTTGTCTGGCCCGTCATATGTCATTGTCGTAGCTCTTCCAGTTTATTATTGATTGCAATTAAATATCACGAAACTCGTCCGAATTACGTCAACACATCTGAAAAAAGAAATTAATTATATTTGAAGGACCTGTTCGTATATCAAACTTGGAGATAAAATTGTATTTCTCTCAGACGCCAATCGAGTTAGATGTCCTTGAGGAGGTCATTTCGAATAGAAACCAAAATGTCTATTAAACTTTTAATTACAGGTTCTCCTCCGCGATATTTGATTCTATGAATCATTCTGCGGTGCTTAATTGTTTTAATTACATTTTAGTGATCATTAGTTTAATATAGAATGGAATCTCCGAATGACTCAAAGACTGCGACCTTTGAGACAATAGACGGAAACACTCCTACAGTTACTTCAGTCGTAGCATCTTAGACACTATCGTGACCCATGGCATGTCTTTATTACTTATGAGCACAGTAACGATATCGGGAAAATATGAAGAGTAAAATTATATTTGTTACGCGCCTATAAAACTCTTACATTTTGAATATCTCAAAATCATAAATATTTCATGCAGCCGGAATCTAGTTTTTTGCTACATATCATCAATGAATTATCGAGCTGGCTCATCAATCACTACTTTCTTACTCTTTAACGTGAAAATATAAAGCTCCATTCTTTTTTATAGCGAACATATAAAACCTGGACCTAAGGCATATATTTAATATAAATAAAAATAATTTTGCTTTCCTCGCGAATCTAAGTATATTAATCTTTATGTACATCGGTATTTATAAAAGTGTATCGATGTTTATTTAAAAGCAAATATGACCACCAACAATGTGCCTTCAAAAGTAGTCTCCTAAATTTCTCCCGATACCTAGCGGTCCCTAAAAGTACTGACTCAAACAAATCAGTACATCACCAATCGCAGCTATGGTAATCTGTGATAATAACAATTCAACAACACATTTTACAACTACAAAGAAATTGAAGAAAGCTCATTACGACAAATAGTAATGACTGCCAATTAAACAGTTTGTGACAAGTGATATTATTAATAGGGATATTATTAGTGATATTATTAGTGGAACAAATATAATCTAATCTGTAGCGTAGCGATGAGGATAAAAATAATAAATTGATGAGCTATTTAAAAATTAATCCGGCGTAAATTGTTGGCATCTGTATATTTATCCCCAAAGACATTTTAAATATGTATATATTCGTTTTAACTCGGAGTCATCACTGTTCAAAGCTGTTACACTAATGTAAAGGTGAGTCGGTACGATCAATAAGCAAATGTTTTATATTTTTGGCAAATATTTAAGAAACTATTGACATATTTAGGATTACTAGTAATTAAGCATCTACATTCTAAAAATAAATAATATAAACCGTGAAAAAATAACTTCTTTCCGTTTATATCAAGCACATATTTTTATAAATTAGTTTTGAAAAACACAAAAAAAATATGTCTCAAATAATTTCATTTTATAGGTAATGAAACTCGTCTGTTTATATACAAAATCTTTCAAAAAAATAGTTTTTTTCTAGTCAAACAAACTTTATACCCGCTTCATAATTTAACATGAGGAGAGAAGAGTTGACCTTCACCTGCAGAAAATTTCAGCAAAATTTGATGAACATAGTTGGAATAAAATATTCGAAATTAAAATATCCCAGATTATTATGACCCAAATCGCAATGACACCGGTATAAACTCATTTACATTAGTCGATAAACCTTTACGCATTAGTTTTTCATCTATAGTTATAAGTACTTGCTATTCATATTACTACACTTGAAAAACTGACAAACAAGAATACATAATAGACATTTTGAAAAACAGTGTTTTATCCCGAATACAACATGCGAATTACAACGTCTCGTATAAACGGCCTATTTAGACCTTTCGTATCGTCTGTTGTAAGCGACCGTTTAGCTTAATAATTACGCAGTTAAACTTGTTCGAAAACCCGCTATTTCAAAACGCTTGTAAAAAAGGATTTTCTAAACTCCTTGATTTTGGTGACTATAACTTGTGTAAGAAAGTGATAACACCTAAAAGTCTTGTGGTTTAGTTTAGAACAATCACCAAAACGAAACAAACGGAAAGCCTATTGTTAGCAATTAAGATTTAAATATTTAGGTATCGCCTGTTCGATCTGCACAAATCCAAAGTTGTTTGAGTTGTTTAATTACGTGACACGAATAAACTAATAAAAAAATGGACGATGTATGTTGGTACAAACATATAATAAGATAGAGATAACTATCTCTATCCTTTGAAGTTGTTCACACAAGTTAACCAAAATAATTTTAATTGAAAATTCTTATCAAAAACAAGTTTTTCAGAATTTTAAAATCCTTTATTGAAAAATTAGATGATGTAAATTTGAAGCTGATGCTGGAAAAATAATAAATGGAATCTCAGTTTCGGTATACTTTTCTATTAATACACCTCTCGATGTGGTGCGCCAAAAAAAACACTCTTACTGAACATATGCGGTGAGGTAGATTAAAAACAATTTTAAATTTTGCTGCATGATAATTAAGAACATATATTTATATTTCATGTGACTAATCACTGTTCAAATAGATATTCTCATGTTATAAAGAATTAAAGGTGCCCTTTGTTGATGTTTTGAGTAATCCAGCCAGAGTTATGCACTTTGTACTTGCAAAATTTCCTGCCCATAAATCTATAGCTGTGGAAAGTCTGAGGCTGTGACAAATAGATGGACCGAAGGACGAACATAACGAAATTAGAAAAGTCACTTGTTTCTCTATAGAACCCTGAAAACGTAATTTAAAAACATTTAATTTCTATTTGAGTCATGATACTTTCCATTGCATTATGGAAATGTATAAAATAGCCCATAACCACAATTTTGCGAAAAAAAATGGGATGTGGCTGTGTCATGGACACGGCCGTGTGTTGTACGTGAATACGTCTATGTAACGGGATATATTTTTTTAATAAAATATTTTTGATAATATTTTTTTAATCTAACGCCTTATTATATCGACTGTCACTACTTTAAACTAATGTTTTATATACAATCTATAGATTTTAACGACAGCTGACGATTATCGTAATGAATTCTTTGATTCTTTAGCTATCCAGTGGTATAATTTAATTTTTGATGTAGAGGATAGATTCGAAACTGTATACTGTATCCCCCGATTTTGTTATCATTAGGTTTTTTGGATTGCCCCCGTATGGTAGCAAATTTAAAGACGTATTCACGTCAAAAGACTATGATCCAACTCATAGTTAAACGTAAAGTAACGTAAAAATTAAATACATTAATTAAAACATTTATAGTTGACTAGCAACCCAAATAGAACATAAATAACAACGACTTGTCTCTGGTTTATCCTTAAATTCCAGACATATTACGAGGCTCTTATGGCCACTTAAACGTTACATAATATGATCATAATGCAGTGATACCTAGATCGTAATGTCCATTATGACAATAAAATTTGAGTATCCGTCTGTCACAGTGTTGACTTTATGGGCGCAGCAATTTCGAGTATGGCCGGAACACGTGTCCGCAGAGATCTGACCTTCTTCTAAATGGAAGTGGCATTTGTAACACGAACGTAATGTGTTGGTTTATTGTGGTACGTTGCGTTAAAGTAGTTCAAAGTACACTAATCTTCGTAAAAACGGTACGAAGAAATAATTCGTTCAGTTTACGTGGTACTCCCGCTGCGAGTTTTGTCAATTGTACAAAAGAACAGTAACTATAAGGTAGTTCTGACTAAGCTCCAGATTTTCAAAAAACCGCGAAAGCTATTTCGCGGTAACCATCATATATTTCTGAAACATAATATTACTTCGTGCTTACTCATAACTGTTTCAGCATTTTTGTGCTTTAATTAGGGACATGATAGTTTTATTTAATTAAGTCCAAATTCCCATCTTTTTTATTGATTATTTATACTTCAAAAAAGCTGATAAAGACGCGTCATTTGAGTATTTTTAATAGATTTAAAACATTTTGTAAAACTGTCTGTGTATAACAAAAATTTATTAACAATATCCAAAGAGAGTTAATTGCTCTGTATTTAATTGTACAAAAGAACAATAAATATCAAAAGGAAGTTCTGGCTAAGCTCCAGATTTTCAAAAACCGCGAAAGCTATTTCACGGTAACCATCATATATTTCTTAAACATAATATTACTTTATACATACTCATAACTTTTTCAGCGTTTTTGTGCTTTAATTAGGGACATAACATTTTATTTAATTAAGTCCAAATTACCCTCTTTGTTATTGATTATTTATACATCAAAAAAGCTGGTAGAGATGCGTCATTTGAGTATTTTTAATAGATTTAAAACATTTTGTAAAACTGTCTGTGTATAACAAAAATTTATTAACGATATCCAAAAAGAGTTAATCGCACAGTATTCGTTTATTCAAAACGATAATAGGGGGTGCCATCAATTCTTTAAAACGCTAAAATGTCTAGTTAACATTTGAATATACAATATAAATAAGTATTTACTGAGCATGTAACCAGTGAAATATAAAACTCCATTCTTTTTTATAGCGAACATATAAAACCTGGACCTAAGGCATTTAGATAAGTTAAATAAAAATAATTTTGCTTTTGTCGCGAATCTAAGTGCATTAATCTTTATGTACATCGGTGTTTATAAAAGTGTGTTGATGTTTATTTAAAAACAAATGTTTATGTATAATTTGAATTATTTTGAAATTAGTGTCAGAGAATTTATTATCATGCGTATATTATTCTCTAATATTAACTGCATTACGAGGGCAACTGCTATTGTTATATAATAACAAGTAAGAACAGAGGATAAAGAGTCACTACCCATATAGCTTAGGACGCATTCAATTATTTATTTTTTTATCATAGGAATAAAGAAAACTGTCAGCCGACTGGCGCTAATACATAGATATAAACAGAAAATATCGTTACAAATTACTTATATCTATTACGATATAAGCACATATTTATAGAAATAGCTATTATATATCAGCACATATTTATAGAATAGATATTATATTTATATAATTTGGAATGTTTAGTGCCTTTTGTAATACTAATTTTATATTGGTTTAAACAAATTTAAAACTATTAGTGACACGTATTCCCCCTAAGTCTATGGAACGTCGGATGGAACGGTATACGTCTATGGAATACTATTCATAACACAAATTGTCTCAAGTTGTGGGATTTTGAAGGCAGAATTTTTATGCCTCGAAACTCCCCAATAAAAGGTTAATTCCTTAAAGGTATATTCTCTGTAAAATTAAGTTTCACAAATACGACGTTTAGACATAATTATGAATAAAAAGGGGCAAGCCGACAAAAGTCTGTTTATTAGGTTCAATTAAGCAATTAAGTGTATCCTGTAGTACAACACGCTTCACGCGTTATCCAGACGACCATCCCATCACGATACATATAGCAAAATGTTAACCAATAGAAATTGAGAATTTAAGAACACAAGGTTTATCTATAAGCTAAAATAATTTGCAAAAATCTATTTTGTCACCAACATGTGACTTAAATTCGTTTAAATCATTTAATCACAAATCGGTGCGACTCGTTTTAATGAATTTAAATCGCCAGCAGCATTTAGATCTAGGAATCACTAGATTTTAAGATCCTGCCTACACGTTAAAATAATATCATCACTAAGATAAATTAATTGAGAAAAATTTAATTGTATATATCAATATAAACTGATAACGAAATAAAATAGATTAAAAGAATTCAATTTATATTTTTTCCTTATTTTACTTTGTTTTACGTGTTTTGTTATCTAATAAATGTTAATTATATTATTTTTATTAATTTTACTTTTGTTATGTAGCTGGACTATTCCGAACAGGAAAATATTAGCCCAGGCAAACATATTGGCTACCTAATAGTTGGCAGTCAAAAAGTCGATTCAGCCAGCTAGGGAGCCAGTGGATAGTGGTCAGAAATAATACAACAAAAATTATAGATTATGTTCAAGTAACTTTTGCAATAAATAAATTACACTTCATTTTCAGAGTTTTTTTGTGAACTTAATAACATCCTGGTCAGATGTCATCCTATAGGGACAGGCTACCTTTGTACTAATTATTTGTAGAAAACATGAATAGAACTCAAAACTCGAGGATTCCGTTTCCTTTTAGGTACATATAAAAGTTTAAATATTTAAGACTACAGTATTATTATTAAACAAATTTATTGCCTACAGCAATTTTCCAATACAGCGTGATTTTTTTCAGATTAAAAAGTTAATTAATGGAAGTGGTGTATACAAGTTTGACATATGGGGAAGTCCGTGAAAAAAATATATATATTGTAATTTCTTTATATGTATTGGGGTTAGTAACCTACATCTTTCTCTAAAATTTCATTATTTCATCACGAAATTAGAAAGATTCTTTTTTCTCAACTTGGCTGCGGAACGCTATAGAATTAAATAATATCCTATAGATTTATAAACTAATGACTGATAATGAATGTATGAAAATATATTACAATTAAAAATAATTTAAAGTTAATCTAATTATTTAGGTACTCACTGTAACCCGGTGTTCCATTTACTTTTATTACATGTTACAACGTATTCTATTAATCATTTGTATCATACATAGGTGTTATTTTAATTATTAGTATAATACTTACCAGGTTTGTTATTATTGGCCACACTACTAGCGAGCTGATGGTTGAGAGCCTTCAGCTGCTGAGTGGTGAAATGTAGACCGCTGTGTTGGAGGCGCAGCGCCGATCCTGGCGTGTCTTCCAGATTGCATTGACTGCTGCTCGATCCCATGACTTTCTGAGTGAGATTATAGTATAACAAATATTTATTGAGAATTACAAAAATAAATTTCATTCCTTAGATTATAGAGATAAATAACATCATACAAATTAAGCACCTGTAAATTTCGTTCCTTAGATTATAGAAATAAATAACAACATAAAAATTAAGCACCTGTAAATTTCGTTCCTTATATTATAGAAATAAATAACAACATAAAAATTAAACATCTGTAAATTTCGTTCCTTGTATTATAGAAATAAATAACGTCATAAAAATTAAGCACCTGTAAATTTCGTTCCTTAGATTATAGAAATAAATAACGTCATAAAAATTAAACACTTGTAAATTTCGTTCTTTTAGATATAGAAATAAATAACGTCATAAAAATTAAGAACCTGTAAATTTCGTTCCTTAGATTATAGAAATAAATAACGTCATAAAAATTAAACATCTGTAAATTTCGTTCTTATATATATAGAAATAAATAACGTCATAAAAATTAAGCACCTGTAAATTTCGTTCCTTAGATTATAGAAATAAATAACGTCATAAAAATTAAACACCAGTAAATTTCGTTCTTTTAGATATAGAAATAAACAACGTCATAAAAAGTAAGAACCTGTAAATTTCGTTCGTTAGATTATAGAAATAAATAACGTCATAAAAATTAAACATCTGTAAATTTCGTTCTTTTATATATAGAAATAAATGACGTCATAAAAATTAAGCACCTGTAAATTTCGTTCCTTAGATTATAGAAATAAACAACGTCATAAAAATTAATAACCTGTAAGTGTTGTTCTTTAGATTATAGAAATAAATAACATCATAAAAAATTAAGCAGCTGTGAATTAACATTGCGTCAAAAATTAAATAAAAAATTCAGCAAAAGAAGAGGAAGTAAAAATAAAAGGAAAACATTCATTGCTGTATAGAACTGTATTCAATTACATGATATTTTCCAGATATGTATCCAGAGATTCATTCGTTAATATTTCCAATTTCTTTTATTTTTTTTTATCACTCATATAATATTTATTAAAAGATGGGGAACAGTTTTCAAAAATTAGCTCTTTATATTTCCTCATAAATGTTTTTACAACGTTTTTCTAGTGAATTACATACTCAATAAATAATATAGAGCCAAAAACCCAGTAGATTTTTATTAACAAAAAAAGTAAAACTATATATAGCCGTCCGTTTCAAAACATCGCCAAATATTTCTTTCTATATTATAAGCCAAATATTTCTCTCAGTACTATATATTTCACTATTTTATGTATAATTTTTCAAATATTTTCTACTTCTTTAAATAAGTAACTTTACTAAATTAGCATTTCTTTCATTTTTACGCTATATTAATTACAAATTTTAGAACTTGCCAAGTTATTTTTATAACTATAAATGAATACTTTATTACTTTTTCTAAAAAAAAATATTTTGCATTTAATTTGGGAACCATGAACTATAATACTATTTTAACATAGAGGTCCGTATAATCAAGCCAAAGAGTCATATTATGAAAATATATGTGCATATGCATGTATTTTATTTTTTTTCATATCTTCCCTAATTTCTTTGGAATAGTTCAAATGGCAATAAAAGAATCTAAGTAATTAAAGAATTTAAGTTTATCTACCGAAACTACAAACTTTAAACGATTTTTCAATCGATTCGTCTTTGCGTATATCCGGAGCCATCATTTGATCACACCATACTCACGTACGTACATATGAATGACATCTAAATGATTGATTGGAGATTGATCGACGAATAATAGTAATAATAATTATAATACTACACATGAATGCCACAGCATCCATTATTTTCCACATTCGGTGCATGAACACGGTAATGGTTGCCGACAAAGAGGGACGGGAGGACAAAAGGCCACTTCCTGTTTGTCTACGGCCGGACGTGGAACATCCGCCATTTTCATTGTTGCCAGCCGTTTGAATCGTTCTCGCGGGAGATATTGAAAGGTGATCCATTTCCAGTACCATTATTAGTTTGTGTACCCAATACGTAGGGGGGGGGGAGTGGATATCGATATGCTTCAGCGTGATGTAGCACAATGCGTTGACTAGCAAATTTGACAAGAGCTTGCTTTTTATATTGTATTTAGGTAAGATGCTCGGTTTTTAACCATGAAAAGTACAATCTTCAGTTTTTAGCTATGGATAAAACAATCAGTTAACTATGGACGTAATGTTGTCTGAGGCGAGTTTATAAGGGGAAAACTCTTTAGGTAGTGTTAGTCGAATACTATGAAACAAAGGCATATTTTGTCTGACTCCTGAAATCGAAAAACTCCAGATGCTATCACTAATTAAATGTTTAACCGCACACCGAACAGCATGTAATATAAGTTTCCCCTCAGGTTTCATTTTCGATAATTATTTCCAATAATATATGCATACCAATTCCTGGTTGTATTTCTAAGTTTATAGTCCATGACATGAAATGAGGTGAGCGTATAATAAGAGTGTACCCTGTATTACACTGCAATCACTGCAAGCAAGCTCCATTCACATTCCACAAAATTATGGCACGAAACAGCAATTATTTATCTAATGATGATATGAAGATTGCATAAAATATATATAATTGTACTTCGTTAAGTTTTAAATATTTTTTCGAATTCTTTACGTGTTTTATCTAAATAGATCTGTATCTTCACAACATCTCTCCTGAACGTAATTCTACATTCATATAAATTTAAAACAAAATCTTTAGTGTTTTGAGGTTTATTTCTGCCATAGTAAGTCTTATTAATGCATATTTATCTTCATTATTAAATGGCAATAAATTGTTAATGTTCACACGATTATTAACGATAATTAACAGGTTGACGATAATTAACAGCAAACTATACAACTTTCGTTATCGATAGAAATTGACTTTTTTACTAAACAATTTTGACTTATAAACGTTTTATTTTTCCAAAATTTTCATCCTTGCAAAAATTTAGGGTATCCAAATACTAAGTGTGAAGAACGAGAAGAGCGGAAATTAAATTTTTTATTCATAATTCGACAAAGCTGTATATTTTCACATTTATTCACAATGAACTGAGTTAAAAAATTATAAAAAAGGGTAAACATAGAAAAAAAATGAATACCACGTATAAAGTAAAACGTTTATTTAATAGAACTTCTCCCGTAACGACTAAAACGTTGTCATATTTTTGCCGCATAACACGTAATCATATCATTCCCACTAGAAGATGAGTCCTTGTTTCTAGAAATAGTTTAAACCATTTGTATTATCCATACAACCTTTATACGAAGCGCTAAGCAAAACTATTGTTTTCGTATTTATTATTTCAACCTTCGAATTTTAATCCCACAAATATCAGTACCATTACGGAATACAAAATAACAAACGCTTACTGATTTTCTAAGACCTGATTAGCATAACAACGTATATTTAGGCCGCATTACAAACGCTTCTGAAGTTGACATTAACAATACGTGCTACATTGTAATTGTGATTTAACACTAAAGGCCGTTAATAGATATAAGAGTTATAGTTTTGTTAAAATTTAATTGCGGAAGTCGTGTATTGATGAGTTAATTCACATACGTATACCCGCAAAACAAGAAATATACAATTACTTTAAGCGATACAGCGATTCTCGTACTTATGGCATGTTAGGTTCCATAAATATGCGACGTAAATCGAGTTGACCTAAGTCGAAACATATTTTCATACATTTCCATATAATATTGAGGAGTTAGATTCTACAAGGGCTTTTATTGAAAATAAATTTACATTTAATATCAAATAAAAATTATATATTACTTAAGGTAAGTACGTAAAATACACATTTATTAAAAAATATTATTTTTAGTACATAATGTTAGATTATAGCTTTTGATTAAATGATTTCATCACAATTGGATAAATATATACGAATAAGAAGAACAATAAATTAGACCTTTGCACGTAATCCACTCTAATTCAAGTTGTTGCTCGAAATATAAAAAAACATAAGGTAAACGAATCGATTAGAGATATGTGTAATTAAAATTAGGACTAATTCGGGGCCATTAGTACATAATTATTTCTTCATTAGTTATTAGAAGGTCCCAATGAGCGTTGTTCAAACGTTATAAATATATAGTAATTAAAATTGCAATTATTGGCATCTTGTGCTTATTATATGTAGTAATACAGTATTAGTGACATCTTTGGAGCCTTTTAACGAAGATACCTTAATCACAATAGTTACGTGGTTAGACTCTGGACGTTTTTTTTTCAATTCATTTTTGAGATATTTCAATTTCAAAGGTCTAAGAAAAATAATTAGTAGTTACAAACTCAATAATATTTTTTTTATATTATAAATGCAAGCTTATGTGACGTAAGTGATACTTTACAGTTCGTAACATACATGGAGATCTTTCCAGATGCACCTTGGGGTTTAAATAAAGCTGACTGTTTTTAAGCCTGGCAAGACAGCCACAAAGAATGCAAAATTAGCGGTGTTTAAGAAGCTCTCGGAACTGTTTATGATTTAGATTACTTTTATGATGAGAAACGAACAGTTTTCAATTAAAAAATTAAAGTTTTTTGTATGGTGGCATCAAAAAAGTAGACCAAATTAGGACAGAACAATAAACAATTTTTTTCTAAATACAATAACATGTGACTGACTGAAACATTTGAACTGCAAACTATATTCTTCATCATTGGTGAAGTGCCCGGTCTCGGACACTCACTAGGCAAAAAACCAAAGACATTTGACAAGTGCGTCCTTCTATGAAACGAAAGAAAGTGAAGATTTTGGTTGGTAACCATTCCATCTCTGAGTTGGTGCTGGCATAAACTATGTCCTCGTGAGCTGAAGGGTATTTTACAGCCCCCAATATTACAAATAAGGTGTCGACGTCATCTGCCAAGCCCACCACCGATCGAGAGGAGCCCAAGAAGGTACTGAGTGATGAAGAAGCTTTATCATTATATATAGATTTAGATCTTTGGCAGAGTATATATAATTTGCTCCGAACTATCGCCAATAACTTACACCAGAATACCTTCCCGAGTATTGCCAATCTTAGAAAAGTCAAAACATTGTGTTGTCCATTAGATGAATTGCTGAATCTCAAGAAGATGATTCACGTTAAATATCTCCTCACGGCGCTTTACAACGATTTCAAAATATGGATTTGATGGCAGTAGTAGGCATAATCTGTATAAACAAATATTTATATCTTTATTAATTTTAATATTTTCATTCCATAACTTTAGTCCCCCTTCAGTTGAAGCATACTTAAGATGCTTCAACTGAAGGGTGACGGCTTATATGGAACAGTCCCGAATCCACCAGATATTGTAGACCAATTAAATTGTCAAAGAAAATTCTAATGTAACTAAAGAAGAATCTGCTATGACAGAACAATTGATTGGAAACTTAACTCCATCTAGTGTAAGCACTACTGAGTTACAATCAAGCATTACTCATGACTAGCATGGTAATATATAAATGCCAATAATACGTCTTAGTGCTTTATATATCGCACAAATCACTCAGACATGAATAAACCTGTAATTACAAAAAATTCAAATGCGAAACCATACTCCTAAAGGTTCAATTCTGAAACTGGAAGCTGATATTAAGACAAGGTGGAATTCGACCTTTCTCGTGTTAAAACGTTTCTCACACGGGAGAAAATTAATATCTAAAATTGTGATTGATAGTGTTTCAGCACCCGATGTACCAACTGCTGTTGAGATGGAAACTTTTAACCAACTTACAGGTTTATTAAAGCATTTTAAATACGTCACAAAAGAAGCGTCTAGACAAAGTTATGTTACAGTATTTAAAATTATACTAATGATTAATTGTTTGTCAACAGAGTTTTATAATATCACACCAGTCTCACCAATTGTCAAAGAATGTAAGGATATTTTATTAAGGGAGTTAAAGAAAAGGCATGCAAATTGAATTAAGTGATCATGCAGCCTTTGCTACTCTGTTGGATTCAAGACTTAAAAATCAGCATTTTCAAGATCCTATTAGATATGCGATTACCATACAAAAACTTTTCCATATAAAAACTCAGAAATATGATTCACGAACAACAAACTAACACAAGTGAATCAGAAGAATATGCTGCTTCGCCTAGTGTAACACAAGAATACGACTTTTGGAAACATCATAAAGAACTAGCGCACGGCCATAAAAGTAAAAGAAAACATTCCAAAATGACGAAGCAACTCTTTATTTGTCAAACCCTGTAATATCTCTAAAAATCAGAAAGGGAAAACATGAAATCATTTTTCCTTGTTTGGACAAATATGCTCAACAATATCTTATAATCGTTGCAACATCTGTGCCCAGTGAATTCTTATTTTCAAAAGCTGGAGCAACTATGACTCGAAATAAAAGTAAGTTTTCTCCTAAATATTTTTAGCAATTGCCCTTTTTGGGAAACCTTCAAAAGATTACTTTCATCTGAAGATTTTCGGTAATGAAGAAATAAAATATATTTAACCTGTGTTATTACATTATAAAATAAACGATCGAGTTAAGTAACAGATACCCTACTATTACTTCTTTTTCATAAATAATTTCGTATGAGTAGGTGTCGATACTTTTGGAGTACTCATACGAAAATTATCGCAGAACATTCTGAATACTACTCATTTGCGTAGGTCGTAGATCGATACTTTGATGGTATCCGAAAATCCCTACTAGATGTGACTTTTCCAATTTAAATCTCTCAGTTTCACACCTTCGTCTTCATTCGCCTTGACAGCTTGTGAAAGTGTTCTTCTGAGATAGTAGGCCTTAAAAGAAGCAATAACTCATTGATCCATTGATTGCAATAAAGATATTAGTTTTTTGATACAGAAGTATAACCTTGATTTGGGGATCAATATCGGCAATAATCGGAGGATAACCGGGAACATTGTCCAGGAGAAGTAAAACTTTATAAGCCAAATTATTTTTTAAACAGTACTGTTTTACTTCAGGCAGTTGGCATGTCGGGTTCCAAAACACTTTCAATCAGGATTTCAGATATCATAAAAAATTCCGAATTATACTTTGTCTTAACATCAACAACCAGTTTCAAAATTGAACATTCAGGTTTATTGTTTTGCGTTTGATTTCTTTTTAATTTGTCTAACTGCATAACACTATTTTTAATCCGAAGCACTATTTCTCGAATTTTGGATACAGCTGTTTTAATATCTAGTAATTTGAAAGCTTCTTCAATAACGAGATTTATCGTAACCACGGCAAATGCTTATTTTCACCAATAGACGTTTTATGGCTGCTAACATGGAACTGGCATTATTTGTAACTATGGCTCGAATTTTATTTTGTGATATATATCCAGATATAAAAAATACCAAGTGTTTTCAATACATATTCATCTGTATGTCTTTCATTGAGCACACGAGTAGCTAGGAATAACATTCACATTTCGCCGTTTTATAGAAAAATGTTTAATTAACCATTCTCCAAAAAGTGCCGATGTTATCCATGCCTTTGGGTTAGACCTCCAAATCACTGGCAGAGTATGCTTAAAGTAATTTTTAAGAGCTCGTAGATTTTTAGACCTATATACCAAAAGTGGTTTTAATTTGAGAACGCCTTCAGCATTTGACCGCAATAAGAGTGTTAAGCTATATTTAGCCACTTTAAAGCCGAGCATAAATTTCTCTTCCTGCCATATGAAAGTGCGGATGGAAATTTTGTTCCAAAATAAACCAGTTTCATTCACACTGAAAATTTGTTTCGGTGACAAGTCCCCGCTTTCGATGATTCCTTTTAATGTACCAGGCAAATTCGGTTAAGCTTAATAGTCCAACGCGGCAACAATGAATTCGAAGATATAAAAGGACATCAACTGATCTTCCAGCAAACATATATAAAGGACTTGCAGGAGAGAACGAGTACTTAAGGGTTAAGGATAAGGTTCAAATCTAATAACTAGGCTGAAGAAAAGAAAAAAAAACTGAATATGGTAAGTAACTCGTAAACATGCCAGTTTCAAAGAAAATAATTTCCAAGAAGCAATCCATCAATTATTCAACACACTATGTGCTTGTACAGTTTTAAGAAATTAAATTAAATTAACAACAACGTTTTGACATGGATGTATCTTCCAGAACATATTTGACATAAAATGTTATTACTATATGCCACCGATTCTGATTTAAGCCGTTAGAAACAGCAAATAACTACTTATCGTTAGAAACAGTAATCTTACTATAACTCTTTAAATATTCTATTTAGATCTATTTAGTACTTGTTGTCTAAATACATTACATGAAAAGTATTACAACTTAATTACAGCTTCGTATGTGATGGTCATTTAGATCTGATAACGAAATGCGTCTAAAAATACAAAAATTTGATAATCTACTAAATCATTATTATTTAATAAAAATAATTACAAAATAGGTTTAGAAAAATCATAAATAGGCAGAGATTTTTTCGCATGCTTGCACAGATTTTTTTATTAATCCCATCTACATGCTTGAGAGTCCCTCGAAAATGATTTTAGTTCTAATAAATTACTAAAAAAGAGCCAAACGATGAAAATCGTTAAATATTGAATATATTTGGAGTACATTTTGTAGAAATTCATTATAATTAAATTTTTCACAACTAAATGAAACTATTTGATGTAGTATCATTTTTACTTGATTTAAATTTTTTACCACGACCTAGATTTCGTTTTATGACAACAATCTTTACAAATTGTCCACCTGAAGATGTTGTCATACAATAAAACCTAGGTCGTGATAAAGAATTTAAATAAAGTAAAATTAAAATCATTAAAGATTTAGATAAAATAGAGTTCAAATATATATTTTTTTCTTTTGCTCAATATAGTTAAAAATCATTGCAAGAATCATTTTATTAATAAATTAATCTAATCACAAAGTATATACTTTTTACTTAAGAATAATCATCATCGATTTTCACTCTTCTGCACGTACTTTAAATATTTCTTGTGCATACGTCTTTACCAGTTAACTCAATCACAATGTATGTGCTGTTTATCATTAAATAGTAGCATTATTGTCCTACAAACCTCATCACCATCTTACACCAGCAATGTTTTATGACACGAAGAGTCACTAACCATCACTCTTAATAAGTTGACCCAAACACCATACGATTGATATGAGAAATGAAAGCATACATCAATACAAATACTATGATTGAGGCTATGTAGCTATTTTGAAAGCCTACTTAAGTATCGGTTGCAAGCTGTTAAAAAATTGCCATCAACGCTATAAGAATTAACTTGTAAACGAATATTCGGTTTTTCATGATTATTTAACATACTGATAATATAAACCTGTAAAAACGTAAGTACATTTAAACTTGCTTATTTAAACGTATTTCTATAAAACTATTACAAATATTGATATTATTGTTCTAATTATAATTAAAATCGTACATCTTTCACAGGCCTAAAAAAATTATTGGTCTCTTACAACTTTTCAATTTGTTAACAGTTTGAAAGAAATTGACTGAAATGCATTGATATCATTGTCCTGATTTTTAAGAGTTCAACATGCGTGGTATATTACTTAGGAAAGGAAAAACATACTGAAAAACAATTTAGACACTTATATATCACAAAGGAGAGAGACTAAAAGAGACTATTAGAATCTGAGAAAAAAATCAACCCGAAATTCAATATACAGAGAATTACTTTGAATAAATATTGAAAAATACTTGCTCTTATTTTCTTATGTAATTTATTTCTTTGTAGTCGCCTAATCTAAATATATCTTATTAAAAATTTCATCACAGTCACTCTTAAACAAAAATATCTAACTATCGTGCGGTGACTTTTGCGAAAGACTTTTTTACCAATATTTACACTGTATTAGTATATACATAATATATTTTCACTGTATTAGTATATACATAACAATAAATACATATTTTATATAGTTCTGGTTAAAAATTGTTAATATAAAAATTATGAGAAACAAAATATTTCAAGACGTTATTTTCCGCTCCAAAAACTTCTTCTTTATTCACCATATTGTACAAAAACAATTTCATACATTCCCTTCAACTTATATAACCGATATACGTTTATATTTTACATCCTATTCTCGCTTACAACGTTTCTACAGAAATAGATGCAAGAGACGACTCTGATTAGTAACGATGATGACTACACACAATGTACCAGTTTTGTTATTCAAATTCGTTTTTGTTTTGTAAATTTTCCGTGGCATTTTCCAGAAGACCAAATGGTAATTGTCTCGGTTTAAAATTGTCACTGCCGAGTTAGGTTTCAGCCACGCGGCTTATGAGACTTTCAAGTTACAGCGGTCGTAACCGTTTTGCTATGCAAATGCACCAAGGGTATTTGCGTTTCTAGGATGGTGCAAAATAGCTTCGATAAATGCGAATAATTTCTTTGTACCCATAACACAGTTTAAAGCATACTTTAAGTAAAATATGTACCTAATAGTATCACCCGCTGTTACCATAATGAAAATTCCTTTTATACTTATTCAAATTGAGACAGAACCCTTTTCACAGAAGTTAATCTTCAACATATGTAAGCGTGCTACTCCTGTGTATAATAATATAATTATAGCACCGAGTAGCTGTAACTCATATTTTTAATTTTTTTGGGAAAGCGCGATAAAATTTCAAAACGTACTGAATTTTTACATATATTTATGTCATTATTAAAAAGCGCTTACAAATTTAGCCGCTTAAGTCGTCTTTTAGGGAAATATATAAACAACAACTAAGTGTATGTAATTAGAACTAAGAACCACCAAAAACTGAATTACAATATTCATCCTCTCATATGTCAAATAATATTAATGGATGTTTACGACAGAGCTAATGGTGCACTTAACCTTCTTCAGCTCCTGTCAGATAACGCAAGAAAATTAGCAATTTTAATTAGCAAAAATTAGTCTTTGGGCATCGCAATGTTTAGGTCTTACAAGTTACTGAATTCTCCAAAGCGACTAAGTAGTTAATGAGACATCGTCATACAAACAAACGGCCCCTTTTTTGTAACGTTGAATTTTAGTTTTTATCAATAATTATCACTTTAATTTGAATAGTCTTTTACCTTCAAACTATAACAACAAATTTATTTGCTACAATTCGATGGATATGAGTTAATCTGTTAAATCTGTACTTCGTAGGTTTAATGAATGTAAACTTCTAAAGTTTTCTAAAAAGAACTTATTTCCTCATCTTTTTATGCAGGTTATCTGACTCTCCAATAAATGGGAGCAATCACATGAGATGAGAAAACAACTGCAGCCCTTAGAATAACGGTCCCAACATTAAAAAAAATGGTTCTTTCGATTATTTCGAGCTTTTATAACAACGTGACTAAAATACTAAAGGATTCTACCACCAGGTCCAGTTAGGGTACGCTTATTTGAGATGGTATTATATTTCAGACATTGTTTTACTTAGATACTTGATTTCGACGATTGCGATAAATGTCCACAGTTATAGTACGAAATCTTGTTTCTCTCTCACTCTTATCTTAATTTTCGTTACAGGTAACAATTCGATTTGGAATCTCCTCATTTTTTTGTTGGTTTAACCAAAAAATAAGAAAGTTACAGCGATAGAGATATCGACTCCTTTTTCTAGCCTATCTTCACTCAACTCGTGGAGCATAATCTTTTGAGCTTCTCTATTATGGCTTTGAGGCAATAGCAACCAGCTGCTAACTCAGCCGTAATTAGTTCGCTTGCATTGCCACCTTCGTCAGGTTACCCCATGATATTCGTTTTGAGATCAATAACACGCCATGCGTTCGTTTGTTATACTCGGTACTCAAATTCGTACCTCATCGATGCTATTGTGCTGCGTTACTTTAATAATGAAACTCGCATTTAAAATTAAAATAATTTATCGACTTTTCCATAAATTGCTGCAAATGTGAAGAATTCGAAATAAAACACCATTTTGAAACCATGAATTTAAAACAAAATATGTTCAAATTTGGAATTCAACACCACGTAATGTGGCCAGTACGTAAATCTACGCAACGTAATGTGGCCAGTACGTAAATCTAACTGAAACGAAAATGTGCAATTTTCCAAACGTATATCGACTTTTTGTACTATCTTAAAAATTAACTATACGCTGTACGTTGACATGACGAACTGACGTTGCCGAAAATAAATATAAATTTTAAAGGAAAACTGTGTCAACCAAATTAATGTTATTTCAAAAATATAGCGCCGGTTGTAAAAGAGTAAAATGTGTATTTTTAACAAGAAACAAATAGTTCTCATGCAAATCGAAAAAAAAAAACAGAGAAACGCTAAAGCTTATCCATCTCCATTCTTAAATTATCATTTATTTTGGTAAACGATAAAAGGCACATGTGCGCATCGAAACCCGGTTACGAAAATATACCTAATAATGCGTTCTGGGTTTAGACAGGAAACAAACTTGTGCACCGACAGACATATTAAGTGGATGAAAATACATATTATCTTATCGCCATATTTCCTGTTTTTATTAAATTTTACTCTTTTAAATCATTATATTTAACCAACATATCAATAGTATTAAGAATTAGCTATCAAACAGCTTCAATTAAAAATGCATCGTTAAAAAACGCCTTTATCTATCTTTTTTATCTAATGAAGCGCAATTACCTGAACCTAATTAAGGTATATTTTAAGCTTTGGTCTCCAAACTTTATCAACTTAGACTTTGTATCACCAAAATGGTAAACTTTTTAATTAATTTCAATACCTGAACAAAGTATTTACTGCTATTCTCATCTATGAATAACGGCGATAAGTCTAGGCGACGACTCTTTCTATATATAATAGGCTGGCAACTCATAAATCCACTACTTTTTCCAGTAATTTCTCCATTATTATAGGAACTTCTCGTACATCGCTAGTATATAAAGTGCTCGTCGCTCGATCTTTTGTTCAGTTTGCAATTAAACTTGGGCAGAGTAGCGAACAAAAGAAATATGAAAATTTACTGCTTCATGAACTTCATTTAGACCAAAAAACGATCCAACTAAGACTCAATACATACACAACTATCATTGAAGATGTAATCTCCTATGAGATAGCCAAACATCGTTTCTAAAGATTGAAAGAAGCAAATTTGATCTCTGATAATCCTCATTCAGAATCTCTTATATTAAATTATAAAATTTAAAAAAATAATTGATTATGTTTGTTCTTCTGAATCATACAACTTCAGGCTTTGGGAAAAAGTAGAAATATTCCGTTTAGTACCGTGAGCTAACACCCATTCAACTTCAAAAAAGGGATCGATGAATTCGTGGAGCTATTGAGTCTTCCTCTTACGATTGATTAACTAAACTATCTTATTACATCTTACCGACCATATTCTTCGGACTTCTCACCTTTTATTCATCATATGCTTCGCTTGCTGTCTAATTATTTACGCAATAAAAATAATTAAAGACAAAGCAATTGAAACTACGTGATGTCGTATTACTTCTTCTTTCTTTAAGTTCTTTACCACGACCTAGGTTTCGTTGTATGACAATATCTTCAGGTGGGTTTCGTTGTATTATAAAATATTAGCAAAAATGTATTTGCTAATAGCCCACCTGAAGATGTTGTAATACAACGAAACCTAGGTCGTGATAAAGAACTTAAAGAAAGTAGAAATAATACTACATCAAATTGTTTCATTTAATTGTGAATAATGGATTTCTACATAATTAACGTCAAATATATTCAATAAAGACAAAGCGTTTAAATAACACTTAAATAAAGCGCATTGCGTTGAATAAAGACAAAGCTTTGAAATAACAATTTTCAATGATATATCTAAATAATATTACGAGATCTCTGCGCACGCCCTGGCTACTAGTAACAGATAAATATGGTGCTTATATAACTAAAATTTATTTTATTGATTACGTATAAAAATAAAATAACTTTATAAACTGAGATGGTAAGTTTATTAGTTACCAACAGTACATAAATTGAAAGACATTCATTAGAATTCCATCGGACCACGGTAAAAAATATTACATAATCTAACTTCCTAAACTTAAAATAATATTTGTAATTAAATTTAATTTGTGCCAATTTGAAAAAGTTAAGGCAAACTATATTGTTGTCACTTTGAATCAAAAGGTCAAAATTAGCCAGATAATAGAACTAATCTTTTCCTTAGCGCTGTAAGGAGCAAAGCGCAAGTGCAGAATGAACGACCGGACAACACCACTTTAAATTTTTGTAAACACGATTTACATAGCTCGATGTAGCTATGCTTTAAAGTAACATGAAGTCGTATGATGTTAATCGCAAAGACGCCGAATTGAAATTTTTGAATAAACCTTTTCATCAGGCAATATCTCATTAATTACTTGAGACATAAACTTCGATATTATCACGTTCTTGTGACCGATAACCAAACAGACTGAATAATCAAAATCTCCGTTTTTAAATACAGCAAACAACATTTATTTCTGAAAACCAGCCTAATACATATCGGAGCACACATGAAGTTGGATTCCGTAGTTGGTTTAACACTTCAAATGTTTGATGCAAGCTATTTAGAACTTTTATGGGAGTAATTTTAAATTACTCCCATAATAATATATATATATATATATATATATATATATATATATATGTCTATGTGTGTGTGTGTGTGTATGTGTGTGTATATATATATATATATATATATATATATATATATATATATTTCTTTTTTTTTTCTTTTTTTTTTGGGGAGGTAAATAAAATACTCGAAAAAATTTGTTCGAACTAATTTTGTAGTTGTATATATCAAGTGAAATTCTATTTTTTCCAAATTATATTTATAATTCTAGGAAAAAATAGCGTTATTAGAAGTTCTCCTAAAGTTTAAAGGAAAATTATATATGTAATTCTAAATTTCATACTTTTTAAGATATTCATAATATTTTTACGCCTATCTAATATAGAGCAGCCATATGGCAAAAAATAATATTAATATCTTAAAGTAGTTTGATAGAAACATCAAATACTCATAAATGTCTATATATGCCAAAGTGTGCACGCAACCATCATAGTTCAAGTTCTTCTGGTACTTAAGAGGTTTTATTTATAGACTATTTCTTTATCATCGTTCAAATCGTTCTCTACAAAGGTGTTCTTCCATTTTCTTAATTTACAATTCCGTGCCAAATAAAAAACCCTTGTAATTTCATATTTGTTCATTCGTCCGTTTGTTTTAGTTCATAGTTACGAATTTTGGACCAATATTCATTTCAAGTCGATGCTCTACGAAGAAATCTCAATTAATATAGAGCAAAATACTAAAATCGTTTTTTTTTCAAGTGTAAAATAAGAGTGATTTTTTTGCACATTCCATTTGACAGGATATTATTGAATAGATTCTTTAAAATTAATTTGAGGTTTTTTCACAACTTTTCGTTTTTAAGCTCCATTTGCAAAATATTAAGCTGACGTGCTATATGTCTTGAACTCTCCTCTCTTTTCTTAACTTCTATTACAAACAATTTATTTTTTTTCGTTATCATGCATTGTAGATGATAACATTTTTACATGGCTGACGATAATAATTTTTTAACTATTTTAAACTTACAGCTTTTTTTAAAGTTATGAATACTTACACAAAAATTCATGGTTTTTTCATATTTTTGATTGAACTCCTTTTATAGTACAGGTAACAATAAATTACAACTGAGTGTTTTTATAATTCTTTTTTACCCTATTGTTTCTTTTCTGATATATACTTCGGATTGTGGACTAAAATGATTAATATTACCTTATATAACCACATTCATGACAGACATTGTGAACACAATATTAAAATAAAATGAAAACGAAAATATTTGGAACAATATTTGTTTTAAAAACTTACATCGATTACATTAATCCCATAAAAGGAAATGCTAACATAATAATATTAATCGGCGAGCGAGTTGTGTAATGGACACTACAGGAATCAGCTACAATAAACGCGCAAGACACATCACAACTCTTCCTTAAGAGGCTTAATTTATTCCAAACTTAATTGACAAAAGCTAAATAAACATACTATCGTTCATTTGAAAAGATAAAATGTTGCATGAAAATATAAAAATTATTATTATAAATTTAACAAAAAATATTGTTTGTCTTTTTTCTATTTTAGCAAAAAGACAAACAATATTTTTTGTTAAATTTATTTTACCAAAATTTCCATAAACTTAACTACAAAAAAGTTATTTCTCACTCTGCAACGTTATGTATGATCTTTTTAGGTTTCCTTCCTCGATAGGAAAAAAATTCATAAAGACATTCATAAGATCACTTCGTTATCCGTCTGTCAGTCTATCAAATCTCAGGTACGCGTGGAGGTATAACGTTGAAATTAATACCTAATACTTAGGTCTACGGTCCCTTGGGGTTGGAAAAAAATCAAGCTTCTAAGTCAATGCAATCAAGAAGAACTCTAAGAATACGGCAATTTACGTCACACTCGTAAATAAATCAAAACCTACTTCCCGTTGACCTAGAATCATAAAATTTGGCAAAAAGCAAGGTCTCAAAGCACAATTAAAGGAAAAAAATACAGAAAATCGTTAATTTGTGGTTACAAAATAAATATTTTTTTTAATTTGCGCCCGTGAAAGATATAATAGGCAATACGTTTTCGTTCTAAAAAAATTAAATTTTAGCATTAGTTTAATAGGAATATTATGTTTACAAATGCCTAAATGTGTACGGAATTCTCTTAGTGCGAGTTCCACTCTTGCTTGACAAGTTTTTTTTATACTTTGGTCCCAGCAGCATATTACATAAATTACGCTTGTTCTGATTTGTACTTACATAGTTATTAACAGACTTCCGTAAAGGAGGTAATTCCTAACTAGAACCGTTTTTTATTTTCTTGTATTTCTTGCTTAATATTATTGCCGAACAATCTAAATATTATTTCCGAACAACACAACATTCAAAAGCACTTATTTATTTAGTCTTATATTATCCTTATTTAACGACACCGTTAGTAAAAAATATTAAAACAATTTTTAAAAATTGTATTAAGGTGAACATATATTTGAAATATTAAATGAAACGATTAATAAATATAACACAAATAATTTGTTAATAGATACGAAATATTAGTCCTGAAATACTTCGTTCTCACACTTACCATTAATTTTTTAATCCAAAAACGTACAACCAAGTAACTAAAGTTTTCGCAACGAGTTCACCCAGTTTTACATTCCGTAAGGACTTAGTTTATTTTTAAGAACCCAAGTTTTACCTTTTTGCTATTATAGTTAGTGTACGTACCTCACTTGTATTAAGCTACTTTTATTTCCTTCCACGCTGCTATAAAAATCATTACTTTCATTAATATTACCTTATAGATATATATCATTACTTTCATTAATATTTCATTAATATTACCTGCGTGTGCAGGTTGTAACTAAGAACGTGTATATTACTAATTTAGATGATTTCGTATATCAAATAGCGTAGAAAATGTTAAGGGACTAAGTGACAAATCTTAACCGTTTCTGAAAAAAACCTGTACCAAAGTTGCAAAACCAATGAAAAAAATATTTACATTTTTTACAAGAAAAGCGTGTTTTTACACGCTTTAAAAAAACTAAGTTTCAGTTTGAAATACAAAATCAAATGTTTTTTGTTACAGACATTTTTTTCGTTACATTCTGTACAAATATTATAATTTTTTGGTATAATTTTCTGTTTTTTTCAAAAAAATATATTTACTCGAGGAAATATATTTCTAAAAAAAATTGGATTTATGAAGCACGTGATTTGCATATCCACCCTAACATATCTCGTTTTTTTTTTCTTCGAGCTACTTTATAAAGAAATACATTAGAAACACATTTCCCCAACAAATACATTAGAACTAATAATCCTTTACGAATTTACCAACATTGGAGCATTCCAATTTGCTATATATTAAGAATCTCTCGAACACTGTTGAAATCACCGATTGCAATACATTATATTAGTATTGATCACAGAATGTGCATGTGTATTATTGTTATCCATCATAAACATATAATATATCGATAAATATGTAATTAATAATATGTTATGTTTAAGCGTGATAAAGTGGAGATTATTATATCACACATAAATACGCGAATTTAAAAAACTAGCAGCACCAAAATTCATATATTATGTCACAATTTTTTATATTTCCAAAATATTTCAATAAGATATTTCGAAATTAAAACAAAAAAGATGTAAAATATCCAACAAAATATCACTTTAAACAACTATGTGAAAAACTATAATAATGAGTAACGATTATAACTAAATTATAAAAAAGTATTCTTCGAAATATGGAAAGTAAGTCGATTTTTTTATTGAGAAATCGTTTTTTATCAATTTTCAATTGTACATTAAGCGAATCAAATTTCTGGAAAATTAATAAACTTCTACCACGTTCGTTATCTGAGAACGAAGCTAACTATTACAATGGGGGCTTCCATTACGAGCAAGGCGAAATTTAAACGCACCCAACAAACGAAAGCGAACGACAAGAGATAGGGCAGGCTCGACAAGATAAAAGTTTGAACAGGACGGGCTGCGCGTTCCGGACTAATCGGCGAGTTAACCCGCTCACGATAACGTTAATGCGCAGGATTTTAATGCCTGCCCGTAATGACTTTCTATTTCTTTACGTTCCAAATACGCATATTTCTCACGTCAAACAACGATACGAATTATGATCGATGCGGCCAGAAACTAATTGTAAAGACCAATATTAAATAAATTGGTGATAATTAATTGTTTTTTTTTAAAAGACAATCTCAAAAATATTCGATTCGATATATTCCTTCAAAAATATTTTGACGTAAAATCGCATCTTACCCTACGGTATTAGACGAAATATGACGCAACAAATAATGTTTGAGTGCTTATATCTCCAAAACTAATGATAATCATAGAGAAACAAAAAATAATAACGATTGTAAAGATTATATTTCAGTATTTATAGTAAAACAGCTTCAATTCTCCTTGTTTTTGCGTTTGAATATAGCAATATTATAAAATTTAGTTAAATATACCACAACTGTGTATTACCTATATAATAAGAACCGAGCTGTCCGCACAATGTTTTGATTTAAAAAAGAAGAATATTATTTAAAAAATAAAGCAATCTACTTCTAATTTGATAAAACTGATTATGAAAAATGTAGTAGTGACTGCATTGAACGATGTTCCAAAATTTCTATAGTGCAAATGGCAAGTTTCTATAAATCTATTTTTTTATTAACTTTGTTACTTTGATTAATTTAATAACCAGCCTTAATGGTAAGAACTGATAATTAGTCTACAGTGACATACAAATTCTAAACACCAAATTCCTTTCCTGCAAAGTATTGAATAACACGAATCATACTGTTTGCTACATCGACATCATCATAATTACAGACAATTTCTCAAAACAGTTTTCAATCTTCGAGTAAATAATGCCAGATAATACAACTTCTAATTTGGAATAAAAAGAATATTTCATATCAGTTAATTTAAACACTCCATAATTTAATATTATAATATAAATGTCCTTAAAATATCCTTAAAATATATCCTGATATCCTTAATAACCTAGATGAGACCCCTTTTACCGTAAATATTAGTATCTAAAATCCAAGTATGTCATATAACAGATAATATCTCTATAAATAGTACGTTACATAACATGTTCGAAGTTAATCTTTAACAAAAAGAAAAACGTTTCCAACGATAAAATTTAAAATTATTTTTAATTTCTAATATTTTGACTTGAAACTGAAATAAAATAAAATATATTTTATAAACCAGTAAAGTAATTTGCAAGAAATATTTTCTTTTTAATTTTCAAATAACCACACGTCGTCAAGATTAATTTGAATCAATCTTTAATACTTATTAAGATATGAAACAAGAAGAAATGTGTTAAATAATTCTGCTACTTAAAATATTTGAAATTTTTTCAGGGAAAATAAATTCAGGCTTGTGAACTGTGAAAAAATATTATAACAATCAGTGTTTAAAAAAGAACATTAGGACGCGATTCAATTATACGATTAAAATAATGCAGCAAAACACCAATATTCCAATTTATTCTAAACCTTAATAATGAAATAAAATGTTAAAATAGACGTTACCTTTCATATTTCACAATTTTTTTGTCAAAATAAACGAAAATGAAATAAACCATTAACATAATATCCTCCATTCAACTGAAATTAAGAAATGTTAAAATAAGCTCACCTTTTTCCAAACAAATAATTTGAAATGACAAACTTTGGGATCACTTATGTAAATAAAAACACTATTTATTATTCAATATACGACAAAATGTCTAATTGATATATAATTTTCTTTATTTTTCACTTAATTCACAAAAAAACACTTAACCGTTCCTAGTTGATAAATAATATAACTAAAAGTTATCAACAGTTTATTTCCGAACACGCGTAATTTCATCAAAACACGGTAATGCAACAATGAAAATAGTTCTCTCCATTACGACCTATCACGAGGTGATCGCTCAACCGAATGACGACAAATAATGAATAGCCCGCCAAATCTCATTCCAAATTCAAGTTTCAAACACAAATGGAACAACCTGTCAAATGGAACAATAGATTTATTTTTCATACCAATGTTTTTTTTCTTAAACCTGACGTTCATTTGGTGACCTCTGCTCAAATAATGCGTTCGTAAAAATAATAGTAATTTAAAAGCAAAACAGTAGGCGATAATTATAAAACTCAACGAGGACGCTAATAATGACGAAAATGTCGAATGTTCAAGATTTCCAATTTATGTAATTACTGTCAATATTGGAGCTTAATTAAACGTTGATAAATAAAAAGTTGTCGCTGTATCAAACTTTACCTTGTACTTAAGGGGCGCCTACGACCTTTGAATTTTATTATTACTTTTTTATTTAACAAGTATGTATAATAAAAGTATACATATACGTACTTTTTGAACCTACTGAGTATCTTATTGCTTATATATTCTCCTAAAATTAGTTGATCGATTTCAATAAAATAATTTTAGTGAAACATGTTTACTACAGTCCGTGTTTACTGTATATTAGATTTTTTTGTAATCCACATTTTCAGTTTCGGATTATTTCCAAAATACACTCACTTGATTTTTGTCCATTATGAGCTACGATATGTATAATTATAAAGTTAATTAAAAAGTAAAGTTATATGTATAATTAAAAAGTAAAGTTATATGTATAATTACTATTTCGAATTTCGGAATGTTCACATTTTTTTTCCAAATACGAACACTAATTTTACATAAAAATATACTATTTAAAATTACATCTCTATGGAGCAACAAGCTTCTATTTATTTTGATAAACGGTAATTTCCTCTTGCTCTGTAAATCACCAAAAATTAAAAAAAAAAAAGAAAGTTTTTAAAACGATTATTTTTTATGTTAGTAGATATAGTATCAAATTTAGGGTTTATTATATAAAACTTCATGACAATCAGTATTTCTTATATTTTACAAGGTTTTCATTTATTTTATATTATAATTGTTTTTCCTTTTGTTTAGGAACATTACGGGACATCACAAATATACGGACCTGGAGAATGATAAATACAAATAATTTAAGTAATCACAATTTAGGCCAACAAATTAATGCAGTTTCTGGGCCAAACAGTGAATTTAGGTCGATGAGTGATTGCAGGTTTTCTTGGCCTTCAATGATTACAGAGTTTTCTGGGTCAAATAATTTCGAACAAGTTGGCTACGCGCTATCAAGGATTGTTTGCATTTCACACGTTCATCTTTTAATGTAATGACATGTAATCAATTTAAATACGACTGTATATTATAATTTGTAAATCCGATGGTGCGTAGAACCACGGGACCGTAGCGAATGTCCTTTTTTCCACGCGGTCGTGCCTGCGCGAATGTGATGCTATACTCGACTATTTATAGGTGAGCGTCGGGAGCAGGGAGCTCGTAAGTTTCTGAATGCCTTTCAAAACCTGCACCGACTTCGAAGATCGGCGCACCGTATGTACCGATTGTGGGCGAAGTTGAGCACCGTTAGTGAGCGTTCTCGAAAACCGTGAGAAAGAATATAAAAGTTGTGATTTTTTTGTAGTACATGAACCGACATTGACTTTTGCCTGATTTTTCCCATTCCAAGTAACGATGTGTAGCTATCTGAAAATAATTTCAAATATTTTTCATAGAAGTTTCAAATGAGTCATAAAAAAATTATGATCTCCATCATCAACGGAAATTGTGTCCATACGTAAATACGTATGCATATTTTACATAGACGCACACACACACGTATATATATATATATATATATATATATATATGTATAAATATGTATATATATATACATATACATATATACATATATACGTATATATACATATATATATATATATATATATATATATATATATATATATATATCGGTGGTGACATAATCAATTTTTTTTTTAATCTAACCTCAATGTAACCTTAATAGCGTCCTTACATAAAATTCGCTGGAAGGAATAGAGTATGTATGTATCTAACTAATATTTTTTTTAAATTATTCCATCGTTCGGAACCTTTTTCCCTATTTGAAAAAAAAAAATTCCTTCGCAATAACAAAGGATGTATATTAACTGTCAATTTACTTAGGCTGAGAACTGGCTGGCTTAAAAAGTAATATCCAAACACTCAAACTTAATTCCACGTTTAAGACGCCTCTCTAACAACATATCTCATTACAGCATTGCCATCAGAAGCTAGTAATAATTCCATGCTCGGACTTATGATTACGAAAGTAAGTATTTGGTAACTTAATTTGTTAGTTAATTAATAAGTTAAACGAATTCGTAAAAAAATAATTACAGCATGTGACAAAGCGAGCATTTAAAAAATGTCTTGTGCAGTAAGAAGATGTCAACGCCTGAAATTAAGTTATTTTAAAATAAATTACGCATTATATAAAAAAATAGAATAATAAAAAAAAGAACGAGAGGTGTCAACGGACATCAAACCCCAAAACCCAAAGTTCCTTTCGCTGATAGTATGTATTAAATTATAGACACAATGAATTAAGTTAACAACGTTTGAGAGTAATTAAATAAAAAAAAATAATAAACCAATGAAGGAATCACGATATTCTTTACATCTTTGCGCACATGTTTTCTCTTTTGATCTTATAAATTGTGTCTCAGTCGTCAATGCCTTTTTTGTATCTCAACGTCAATGTCAAGTTAATTTACATATATATAATAAAATATTTATATGTATATATATATATATATATATATATATATATATATATATATATGTATTGCATGAATAGTATTGCATGATTTAATTTTGGTATCAATTAAACTATATGTGTAAACTTTTGTCGATGCAAATAAAAGATGATACCAATTTAAGTTTAAAATAAATCATCCACTTATTGCCACTTTAATATTGGTAATTACCTTTCTTCGTTATCACCACCCTCAACTTCTACTGAATCACTATCAACATTTATTCTTTACTGATAACAATAATAAAGGAGTTTGAAAATAGGGAAGAGTGGTTATGAGTATTATCGCGCCCACGGATTGATGAACACACGCCCTTAAACGAATACAGCTGATGCGCACGCCGCACGTCTATACTGTAGTAAAAATGCTTATACTGTAGCAAAGGTGTCGGTCGAAATCTTACACTTTTATACTGTAGCAAGTTTCTGTCGAAATAGCTCTCATTTGCCAAGTGTGTAAAGTGCGATAAGGAACTGCGTTACAAAAAATGAGGATAATTAGAAGCTTAATGTTTTATACATATAAATAGAAAAAATATAAATATTCTTATGAAGAATATATATGTGATACGCTGTTTATTTTTGCCTTAAGAAGATGTCAGTAACTGAAGTGATGTCAGTATATGAAATGGACTGGGGCGACTTTCCAGTGATATATGAAGAAATAAAAGAGGGGAATATTAATTGTTTTTATCTATTACTCTACCTCGATTATTGAGACCATCCTAATTTATATTGTAAATATAAAAATGTTTTTGTTTGTTTGTTTATTAGTTACTAAATAGCTCTTTACATATCCATCTTGCAAAATAATAGAATATGTTACGGACTAAAATACTCTATTTATTACGGAAAAAAACATAATAACAAAAATCTTTCTCAGGGTGCCGATACACGGCGCTGTTGCTGATTTGCTTTAATAAAAGCACATCATCACATCATCCATTATTTATAATCTTTATATTTTCATTGCACGATTCTAATAATACAGAAGGATAGGATATAGAAGGATAGGATTCTAATAATACAGAAGGAAGATATAGCGCAAGAAACGTAAAGGTCGCTTGCAAACGACAAAAATAAGCACTTTTGGTAATATGTGTGTCAAAAATAAGCACTTCTGGTAATATGTTTGTCAAAAACAATCACTTTTAGTAACATGTTGTCGATAGAGAATAGTAAAGGTCAATGAATATAAAAAGGTTATTCTTTACACTTAATTTTGATTGATTACAATTCAGGGACTTCATATAAGATGAAGTCCCTGAATTGTAGGCAGAAGTTTAACAAAAATTTTATTAATTGACTACCAGATGACTCTGATAGCACATTGCACGGTCTCTACATGCAATCAACAATTTTCAAGTCAATAAAGTCGCGAGTAACAACAACGTCTTGTGAATAATTTTTGTCTTTTTTTTCAGTCTGCACACTTCCCGCGTAAATGAAGTGCATTTGAAAAAATCTCCCTCCTTACTTTAGTCGGTGTTCCGCGAAAAATATTGAAAATTAACGCCATATTAATTAGTAATTAATACTGTCGCTATTTTAATTAACCTCTCAAAAATACAAAAGATAATATATAAAGATAACAATCATCTGCATTCATTCTTACAAATATTACAGGTCCATAACTAAAATCATACCGAACTACTCGAATATCATTAGACAAACAAAAAACGTAAGAGCTATTGAGAAGTTGTGCATATTAATTATGCAAATATGTTGCCTTATTTTTATGAAGAAATAAAGAATCTCTGCTGCAGCAAGGACACCTCAGCATATGCAGAAATAATTAAAACACAAAGTCACTTTACCTTGACAGTTTGCCACAAGTCACCAATAAGAATGAATGCAGGTAATTCGTCATAATTTTTCATTGAATTTATGAATTTATTTGTGCCATGTCTAATATAAAATTCTGGTGATTATAAAACTGTGATTAGTTCGCATAGATCGATTGGGCGATGAGGATCTGTCAAAGAATATACAATTACTTCATATACAAAATATACATAATTACGTAATAACAAAACTCCCATCTCGGGAAAAATGAGTATTATTAGGCTATAAATATACAATATTATAGTATCATCGTAACATATCAGACAATATTAGAAATACAAAGGCATGAAAATATTAGGTACGAAAATGGGTTATACCGTCTCCATTGTTTGACTTTGATAGCTATAAATATTAAGTGCGAAAATGGTTTGTACCGTCACCATTGTTTTACTTTGATAGCTATAAATATTAGATACGAAAATGGGTTATACCGTAACCATTGTTTGACTTTGATAGCTATAAATATTAGGTGCAAAAATAGCTTATACCGTCACCGTTGTTTGACTTTGATAGCTATAAATATTAGGTGCGAAAATGAGTTATACCGTCACCGTTGTTTGACTTTGATAGCTATAAATATTAGGTGCGAAAATGGGTTATACCGTCACCATTGTTTGACTTTGATAGCTATAAATATTAGGTGCGAAAATGGGTTATACCGTCACCATTGTTTGACTTTGATAGCTATAAATATTAGGTGCGAAAATGGGTTATACCGTCACCATTGTTTGACTTTGATAGCTATAAATATAAGTTGCGAAAATGGGTTATATCGTCATCATTGTTTGACTTTGATAGCTATAAATATTAGATGCAAAAATGGGTTATACCGTCACCATTGTTTGACTTTGATAGCTATAAATATTAGGTGGGAAAATGGGTTATACCGTCACCATTTGATAAGTAAAATATACATTTTAATCATTATTTGATTTTGATGGCTATATCTTACGTAAATGAAAATATTAAGTACTAACCACGTAATGAGAAAATGGCACATGATCGTCCCAGAGTTCGAAGTGAATCTCCTTTGTATATTTTTTCCTTCAGAATAATGAAGGTAAAAAGAAAATATTAGGACAATATGTAATAGAAAAAAAAATTAATGACAGAATAACTGCCTCCACCCAAGTCCTCCTACCACGACAGTGTAAGTTCGTATACTGATGTGAGAATTATTGAAACAAGCTTTACTTTGTTGGCGGTCTGCTATACATGTTTCACTCTCCGTTACGATTTTATTTCTCACCCTAAAACAGTGGCAAAGTAAGTTTAACTTCAAAAATGTCGACTCTTTTTATTAAAAAAATCCTTCAATGTGTCTTGATTAACAATTAAAACTTTCCCAAGGAAAAAAATATAGTGTGTGTATAAAATAATACATAGCGAAGGGAGACTGAACATTATACAGTTATATGTTATATAGTTTTGAAGACCAGATGTTCGAAAAGGTAAGTCTGAGGATATGCTATGTGAAAAGCATACTGAAAGCGATTTAACAAATAACTACACCTAGAGACACCATGTCTGAAAAAATGTGTGTGATGAGACCATGGATATCAAATAAATATTTTTGGTAGTTTTTTATAAAACCTACATTTCCCGTTAATTATTTGTGATCATAAAAACTTATCCTTGTAGATCTAATTCTGTCTTGCAGATCAATCGTATAAATAAATATCTATTCATAAATTGAAATTTTCTATGAGTACATCCAAAATATAGGAATCTTTCCATTTTCGCCCAAACAAATTTATGAAAAACAATAAAATACATACTTCATGTTTATCAAATAAGGACATATAAAAATCGCCAATTTAATTAACCTTACTGGCTTTAATTAACACGTCGCGATATTTTTGTCACAGAGACCTTTTTGAGAAACTCGAATCAAAGACAAAATCAATCATACAGTTAAATTTATTGGATAGTCCTATCTGTTAATATGAAATAATAATTGTTATTATATTGTACCAGTAATTAATTAACAAAAGGTAAATGGAATAATTTAATACTTATTATATCGCCAAATGCATCGCGTGTGCATTACGAGTATTTGTAATTAATATTTCATAATGCATCTTCATACTCCTGTGTCCATATCTATAAAACTAACTACCATTGTATTGTCTTGTTAGAGGATATTAAACTTTTCTCATTAGGATCAGTTTATCTCATTGTTCAGGCGAAGTTTTAATAATACAATGTGTACTAACCCAATCGGTTTCCGCTTATGTTCGGACAGGCGTGAGCCTGATATTTTTGCACGTACATTCATTAATGCCATTTGTTATCTCAGTTAAATGTGATGATGTATGCTCTTTGCGATCTCGGTTAACTATAATATAATAAGTCTCGGTTTACATTAAAACTTGCTACATGGTTTTTCTTACAAAATGTATATAAGCTTATGTGAACTATCACTCCACCGATGATATACGTTGAATTTCTCGCTATATAATCATTTATCGATATTTTAAATTAAATTCACTCATAAATTTCAATTGGTATATCGATTTTAACAACTGTTTTAAAGTATCATCGATGTACTAATAAAATACAGGCCAAGTAAGGTTCAGAACATGCATGAGGTAGGGTTGCTTGTAATTACCGATACTAATTAATCGAGTTAATTTCCATTTTAGTCCCTAGAGTTTTTCAAACTTATGTTGGAAAAATTCGAGTTGACGGTACACCTGTTGTCAGTTTGAAGTCTATTATTTCACAATAGGGGCCTAAACAGATAAACAGTAATTGAGTCTTGTAACAAATAACGTGCCTACTGCTTATACTGGTGATTCAGAGCTGCAAACTGTAAACTTTTTTTTATTGGAATCGCAATTTTGGGTGTGATTGTCGTGATTTCGTGGTTATGAACCGACATGTATAAATACTTTTACTCAGTTTGACACACATAATATGTTAATCACTGAAATATAGACACTTATATGTGTGTATGTGTATGCGTGTATATGCGTGTGTGTGTGTTTGTGTGTGTGTGTGTGTATGTGTGGTTGGCTGTGTGTATACAGTGTGTAAGAAAGAACTTGTATATTACTCGTACCGATGATTCTGTGAGTCAAGATGTAAATTTCCGCGCTAGAATTTTATTTTCGCGACGAATTTCTTCAGAAATGGTTGAACATTTTCATATAGTTATTATATCTTAACATTTTTATACGGTATAATATACGGAATTGTTTAAATGAAAAATAGACAACCTCTCAGTTACATGGTACAACACTCGAAAAATTGTTTCGTTTCATGTCAGAGATAAGATAAAATTGATTTTTTTTTTACATTTGCCTGCGTTTTAATTGATCTCCATATGAAGAAACTACGAGGACAGAGGAAAATGACCAAATTATAAGGATCACTTGTTTCAATACGGAACATTGAAAATGCATTTTAAAGAGCACTGAATTAATTTATCTTTCCAACTGTAAAAAGGTAAAATGGACAAATATGGATTTTAATATAATATTGACATTAATTAACTCGTGACGTGATCGCGGTTATGGAGGATCGATCGTGTCAAAATAAATTAAACCATCAACCGTGTAGTAACCGGTTCAATATCCAAAACGTAGATTCAACCTACGGAGATACTTTACTCTATTATTTCACTTTATCTAAAATTGCAGAAGTAAGTCCTTATAACATTTCCCAAAATTAAATATACATTTTGTACTTGGTATGATTGTAAGTACAGTTTGCATTTATTTAAAAAATTAAGAGTAGTTCCGGTGTAAGCGACGAAAAGGGGTCAATAAAAACATGATAAACAACAATGATAAACAGTAAATCATACGAACTTACAATTAATATAATTAAATTTCTTAAAGAAAATAATCGATTTAAATAAGTCACAAATAATAAACATTACTTTAAGGACAGTAATATAACATGTAACAAAACTTGGATGATTAAATACCCGGTACCAATAACATAACACTAAGGGTACAGAGTAAAGTTAAATTAAAGATCCGGAGTTAAAAGTATGCATAGAAAAGCGCATAAGACAAAGATAGACGGAACGGATTCAGGAGTTGTAGGAAGAACACGCCAGGAGTCTAAATAATAAATTATACAGAAGGACCGATAAAATATATGATGACGACAGTGTAATGTGTCAAATTCTAGGGGTACTCCCTCGCAGACGCGTTCGTGCAACGCGTTTAGCGTTCGGGCAGAGACGGGCATTTTAGACGACGCAAAATGCTCATTGACCTATAGCTTACAAAAACATATTTCGTAGCGTGTTTAAAACGTACTCCTCAGTGTCCGAACGCTAAACGCGCAAATGCGTCCGTGAGGCTGTACCCTTATACATCACCTAACATAATTCGTGATAATTTTTTTTCAATTTATATTTAATAAAACTTAACAATTTTAAAGTATGAATCCCAGTTATTTTTAGCTTTACCAAGAATTACTTACAACTCTGACCTTCTTTGTCACTCAACTGACAGATAGTTCATCACATTAAGGTATTTGGTAAAGTATGTAGGTATAGAGTTAACTAAATGTCTTTTATATATAACTTTATACATAGATACCATTTACAAAAGACATTTCTTCAATATTTACTCGTGAAACAGTATAGTTTTCCTTTTCCTACCGATTATTTCCAAAGCACGCTAAGTTTACATTCTTAAATATTGATTTCTCTATTACTAAATGGATATATAAGCCTTTTTGTTGGGAAGATTCGGTCTTCGTGCCTACTAAATTCCTACGGTCGCGTTGTTCCGATATTTCCTACGTTATTCAACTTCTCAATCAGATCGACCGTTACAAGAGATTACGATTTGTTTACGAGTAAAACTAAATTTCTTAAACTGTATCACTACTGAAAGTTATATGTGCATAACTGTAACGTTTATCAACTGTATGTGGATAAATAAAGAAAGCAAATAAATTTGTATGTCACATTATAAATTATCATACTTGTCAACCTATTTCAAAACCTGAGACCTTTAACACATTTCTACTACTTTCAACACATTTCTACTTATCAACACATTTCAAAACCCGAGACTTTGATACTTGTGCTGTGTTGGATCTTCAGCTTTTACCCTCTGGGATGCAGTCAGGACACTCTCTGGAGTCTAATAGCTAATGATGACATTGCAGTTGTTTATATGTGAATATAAATTCATAATTAAATTAAATAAATTTATTAAAAATAAAATATAAATTATAGTTGCTGATTGAAGTAGATAATTTACATTTTCGTGTAAGTACCAAAAATATTCATAAATTATACTATTTTTTATAATAATATATCTAATTGAAAATTTATTTATCAAAACGTAAAATTGAAGTGACAAAAAGTAACGATTATTGATTATCGAAGGGCGTATAATTTAAGATGTATTCCTACACCAAACAAGAATTCCCCTTATATAGATTACCTAGAACTTTCCAAAGCAAGAATATCTCAATACTTTCTATAGCAGAGAGTTACATTATATTCCAAAATTGTTACATTATATTCCAAAATTGTTACATTATATTCCAAAATTGTTACATTATATTCCAAAATTGTTACATTATATTCCAAGAGAGTTAGAGAAGTAAATTAAGAGAGTAAATTACATAATTATACAAGTTTTATGGCAATTTGTCTTGTAAGTTTTGCGTAATGCGGAAACAGATATGACCTCGTACGATATGTATACCTTAAAAACCCATGTAAGTTTTATCGTTTTGAGTGTAAGTTATAAAAAACGGCGTGTAAGTTATATCGTTTTGAGTGCTTACTATGATAATAACAGTATGTAGAAGTTCTTTATTTCATATATACAATATACCTACAGGTATCCGCAATTATTTATCTCGGTATTATGATCGGTGCTACTTTTCACCATATTTTGATATTCGATCCACGACTTTCAGAAAATTGTTGTGGAATCTACGAACCATTTACTAGCCATTCACTATATTAAATTGACATTTTTCCTTTGTATTTTGTTTTGTCTCTTTAGATTTAACCGAGACTTTTTGATGTGTTTATTAATATTAACACTACGCTATGGATCGTGAAAATCATTTTATTTCGAAATAAATAAATAATAAAAAGGTAATATCAACACGTTTCAAATAATTAAGAACCGAAATAATTTTGGTACTTGGGACGAATAATAAACTTTATCTACATGAAAATGTATTGGCTAAAAAACGAGACTTAAAAGGTCCCTTTCAAATATGCCTAGATCAGATTCAAAATTAACTGAAAAAACCTTATTAATTAAAAAGACTATTCATACCATTATCTTTTGAGAAAAGAAGACAAATAAGCTTGTTAGAATTAAATATACTATACAGTTTCACCACTGTCTACTCCAGTTCATCTGGAGACGCTTTAATGCAAAATATAAAATATAATATCTACGAGAACAAGTAACAATAGAGAGTTCCAGCGAGTGCTAGTTATTTTCGCATCTCTCTATGTTGTACAGTTTCAGCTAATTACTAAAAACTATTTAAAACAGATCTTAACTACTTATGGACCTTAAGAAATCCAAAAGAATCCTAACTAATTAATAAACATGGCTTCGCCACCCTCTGATTGCTTTTTCACCTCCCAATCATAACCGAGGTCACCTGATACAATTTCGAAGGTACTTATCAATTTCAATTAATATTTCTCTTTGATAATTTTAAATGAAAATGACTTTAAGTCATTTCCAATTCATGCCTGTTCGATTTGCCTTTGTTGGGTAGACATTTCAATTAGTTGGAACGTAAATATGGATATGCCTATAAAAGCTGGATAAATATATTTAAAAAGTATTCACCTGTACAAAATACAGAAATTAATTCTTTGTAATATCTCATTTTTGGCAAATCTTAAATGTAATAATAAAAATAGATAAAAACGATGTTTAAGACTTTTTCGAAAAAATCTCTTTTGCGATCTGTTCGATATAGCCTGATTTCTTTGCGTAATAAAAGTTTAATAAATTAATGAATCCATTTCTTTGTATATATTAGGTTAATCGTATGTATTTAATTGTATGACTATTGGAGATACTGCAAACTTCCCTAAAATTTACTAACGACTCCAGTACTTGACATAATACGGACTAAAATCCATAATGATTTATAGATCTAAAGCAATTATTAAAATTAAAATTATAATATTAAATATACTACTCGACTATTATCCCTACCATCTTCTAGAATCATAATAAAACTTGCCCTCGCTCTGGAGAACTTCTGGTCGGATCGATGTTTTCAATATAATTGTGCAATTAAACAAATAAACAAGCCCATTCATCTGCACAAATTGTCAACTGACGAACTAGAAATTTAAGAGTTTAGTGAGCCTCTTAGTCATTCAATTACAATTAATCCCCCAGTTTCATTAAACTTTTCGTGGTACGGATACACACAAAAAAAGATTTTAATTACAACATGACACATTGCCTACAATATCTTACTCGTGAAAGGTTAAATTATCTAAAATTCTACGTTAATGAGTGAGCGTGGACAGCGGCGATCAGTGTTTGGCCTTCACAGTCGAGCGCCCGCGGACAATGAGGCGGTCTACATCCACCGGCTGCGCTTTTTGTGGAAAATCACATTTATTTAGAGCGTTACTCGCCCATGGACAATTGACGACGCGCAATCGCCTAACATATCACCGCATTCGACGGATAAAAATTTGACATTTAGGCGGGAAACGATCGACTGATCGTTTTCCGAATTCAATTTCCGAATTCGATTTCCGAACGTGTGTTCGTGCCCTAGGTACGTTATGTCAAACGGGTGGCCATTTTGATATTGAGTAATCTCGTATCCAGGAATATATATACCATTATAGAAGTATTAATAACCGGTATAGGTATAAGTTATAGTTGACAGATCACAATCATTTTTGGAGTTTACTCCTTAAGAATCTATTTTCATATATAGCGCCCGGTATGAAGTTTTATAAGGAGTAAAATCAGAAGTTCAGGGCGTACGAAGTTCAAAGCGTTAAAATAGTGTAACCGATAGATTCTGATCGTACGAAGTTCAGAGAGTTAAAAAAGTGTAATCATTAGGTGGCCTCTCCATGCAACATTTCTGCGCATCTTTAGAGTGGGATATCAATATGTTTATTTGGCATTTCCTTATCGTTCGCTTATATCAAGGTGTAATCATTAAATTTCAATATGTGTGAATATTTAATGTCTTCGATCTCACAAAATTGACTTCTTAGTCTGATGTTACGTAATGTTTTTAATTTTGTTGTATAAATTTGATCTAGTGCATTTGTGTTTTACTTAAAAATAATTATATTATCAGCATTTTTTTATTAAAGAAGATTTCATTTACATTCAATGATATTGCTATTTCATAGATTCCAAGACGATCGTACTTAAAGAGTAAACTCTAATCGCGCGTCGGAACTGACACGCACAATTTTTTTTTTGTTTGTCTCATATACGGAATTACAAACATATTTGAATTGAGCTTGGTGAAATTTTACAGATTTTTTAAAATGATATACCTATGTGTATAATCAGAATCATATAACAGAATTGGACAAAACTGTGTTAAATCTTGAAAATAATTAAAAATTTGTTTGGGCAATGAAACGGTTTAATATAATAACTGTTTTCCCGCTACTTTGCTTGCGTGGATTACTTGGTGGGTAGTGAGATGTGTATCGATAGTTAATAATATGATAATAGTTAATAATATCGCATTAATTGATAATATCGTAATAATTAATAATTCACAATAATTAATAATATCACAATCGACCGAAGCTGAAACTTTTTTCTTCATATTTCAAATCCATGATATAATTTCTAGGTATCTCTAAACCAACAACGCGTTTTAATTTTTAAATTTTCATTTAAATTTTCTCAGTATTTTTTTTAATAATATAAGTATAAGCAAACGAACAAAGGAACATTCTAACAAACAGACCGACAGGCAAAAATTCCAGAAACTGGCAATACTCTGAACTTTACAATATTAGAAGTATCTTTAAAAATCCATCCAATAGCTATAGTTTGAAGCAAAACACGCCATAATTTTGCAGGGAACAATTTGAAGAAAGAACAAAAAAATTAAAACGATGTCCTCTTCTCATTTGTTTTCTCTGGTTTATATAGAGGAACTGGAACTGGTGGAAATATATTTTTATTTTCAGAATATTCCGAAAAATAATATATTTTCCAATTAGTTTAGGATACGAATTAATTATTTTTTATTCACTTTCTCATAACACAATTTACTGTACGTAGAGCCCCCGCTCCACCACAAGGTATATGGGTTCATTACAAGCATTACTTTAATAAGTCATAATTTAAATAATATCGAAAACACTATGACATTTAATAAAGTTATTAATGAAAAATAAAGAGATATATAACATACAAAGAATAAACTTAAATAAACTTCGTACATAAAACATTTATACAATTAACAGAATAAAAGAGTTCACTGAAAATGGCACGTACGCTTAATAAATCAAAGTAGATAAAAAAATCAATTTGGTCCACTTGCGACAAAAAAATTTCATTGATAATAAATATTATAGGAAAACTCCACCCTTTCCTTGGGGAAACTCCCACACAAATTAATGTTACATCCAAAATGTTTAATCAAAAAGGCAATTCATACTTCACACTTAATGATTACATCAATTTCGACTATCGCAGCACTCCTGCAGCTTACAATTTTACAGTAATAACAGGGCTCTGTAAAATGAAAAACGCACAGTAACCCCCGTCACGCAAGAAGCTCACCACGAAGTCACAAATCATTTCACATTACACCCTCCGTGCCCCTGTGTGCGCCGATGACTACCCTTTCAGCAGGGGTATACTACTGAAAGATAATTTCACTTTCCGGAAAGAGGGGGTTGTAAACTAATTAGTCAATACCAAGTACTCTACTTAATTATGTACCCTTAACTGAAACTAATAATTTGACAGAGCATGTTTGATTTTATATAAAAGCACGAATGATGCGATGTTATATTTACATATATAATTAAATCGTAGTGACGTTTCATGTTTACACATAATATTCTTTTATTGACTATGATTTATCTAGGGTAAACAAATTTAAAAACACCCACAAGTTCATAACAGTCTTTAGAATATACAAGTATGTTTATTTGTTTAAGTTGACGTCACATAAAACTGATTAATATCACATAAAGTTGATTAGATTTTCATTGTTATGTATTCTCACATTAAATAAAAGTACACACAGACAGGAAATGAGATAAAATATAAAAGAACTAAAATAGATATATACTTATCAGTTAGAACACATAAAATGAGGAAAATGGTACAATACAAAGTTCTTAAACTCAGAGTGAACCTCAAAAAAATGTAAACATTTCTTGGTTAGATTTTCATTGTATTGGTTCATTTTCATTGTTAGATTACATGCTCAAATCAAATAAAAGTACACATAAACAAAAAATGAGATAAAACGTAAAATAATTAAAATAAGCATATACTTATCCATAAACAACACATAACACGAGGAAAACGGGACAAAACAAAGTTCTTAATTCAGAGTGAAACTCAGAGAAGTGTAAATATTCTCTAAAGATTCTAATATGAAATCTTTCTTAGGTATAGTATTAATACAAAAGTTTTCAAACAAATCAAAGTAATTGGTATGTTTACTTTATCGGATAAATAAACTTCATTTACAAAATCGCACGATCCAAAACAATAATTTTCTGGATTGTACTATCGAATACGTATTAGCTGTAGAAAATAACAATAAAAAGCCGGATGTAGCTAATAATTCGATGTTTTTCTATTCGATTAAAAATATTCTTTAGAAAGCACATAAACAAAATCCTCGGATAGGTTTGAACATATAATTTCATATTTTGTAACTAATTGACTAGTAACATAGCAACAAAAAGAGTATCTTAAATTATATAAGCCAAAAATAAACGTATATCATGTAGATATAAAAATATTTAATGATACAACAAAAAGAGTGTATTAAATGATATAAACCAAAATAAACGTTTATAATGTGGATATAAAAATATTTAGCGATACAACAAAAAGAGTATCTTAAATGATATAAGCCAAAATAAACTTTTATCATGTGGATATAAAAATATTTAACGATACAACAAAAAGAGTATCTTAAATGATATAAGCCAAAAAAAAGGTTAATCATGTGGATATAATAATATTTAACAATATAAATCATAGTAGATTGTTATTCGAAATTGATGAAGAAAAATTTTTATTTTTTTCTCTATTCTAAAAACCAATTATTAAGCTTTTTGATTCGTTTCCAAAAACTATTTATACATTACCTTGGCTCGCGTGTGACCAATTTGAATATTTCTCTCATTGCCACGTCGTGTTATATGGCTATCTCTAAAAAAATTTGATTAAATCAGTAAAACCAACATATGAATAAATTGCTATGTTTTCATATTTATCGTGAAATAACAAACAGACATACATAAAATTTTAAAATTTACTGACACCAACTTTAAGAACAAGTTTTTAAAAAAAATATGGCACGAACTAAAAATGTAACTTAACCATTAAACGAAATGTATATAATATGCATGTAGGATAATCCCACATTTTTAGTCTCAAATTTCACATTTTCCAACGCCGCATTATTTCAAATAATTTAAAAGGCTGAGCACTATTTTGGAAATGAAAATAAGTTTCAGTTATGTGAAAATTCATCTAGTTACATGTCATTAATTTTAACTATCTCTCCCAATCATTCAAAGTAAGTATGTACTCGCGTGCTAGTCAAATTTGTTTTCCTCGCAAGTCTCCTAAGCTAAAAAAATATGGAAAAGAAAATTTAATTACGAAATCTAATTTTTTAATACATAAGAAAAATACCATGACCATAATTACATTTCGTATAGAAAATCTAATTTTTTAATATATAATAAAAATACCATTGTGACCGTAATTAGATTAAATATGAAAAATCTAATTTTTTAATGTATAAGAAAAATACCATTGTGACCATAATTAGATTTCATATGTAAAATCTAATTTTTTAATATATAAGAAAAATACCATTGTGACCATAATTAGATTTCATATACAAAATCTATTTTTTTAATATATAAGAAAAATACCATTGTGACCATAATTAGATAGAAATTAAAAAATTAAATCCTCGATAATAGAGGTGTACAACATTTGGTGCTTTTAGCTTGCTTTACTTAAACAGCAACAGTATAGCGAAAGAAATATCCTTATTTTTACAGACAGCTAATGATTTTGCATGAATACAGTCAGATAGCTTCACGTATGTCCAATTAAAAGCAATGCCATGAAAAGGCAAGCACAAATGGTCGAATGGCAGAGCTCAGACTTCAGGGACCGTAGAAATGGGGGGTTGAGGAGCATAATCAGGTGTATTAAGTAGAGGTGGCACCGAGCGTAAGTAAACCGTAATTAATTCACCTAAACTTAGTTTAGTAGTAAAATAAAAATTAAATATATCTGTTTTGGTACTATCAAATGTCCATAATCTTTCATTTATTTATAAGTGCTACAGAGAGACGGGTCAGTCTCTTTTCAATTTGCTATTTTCAAGTTGCTTTTTAATAGTTTTTACTTACAAAATTTTCCCCAATAGCAATTTCTTTTATATATAGTATATTTATATATATATATATATATATATATATATATACATTTATATATATATATATATATATATATATATATATATATATATGCGAAATTATAACCATACTAGCACAATAACGATTCAGAAACCGTGCCGATATAAAATAAAATTGAATAACAAAAGGTTAAAAACCACATTTTGCCCAGGTTGCGTACCTCTGTTTGGAAGTACAATTAACGGGCGTGTTCGAAAACAAATCCCAACTTAAACTAAACAAACCGACATTAAAACTTTGCACAGCGCCGCCACGGCTTTAATTACAATAACAATCAGCCATCTAATCTGTGAGCCTGTTCCTAGTCCGCCCGCACACGATAGCACTTTTTGGAAAACGTGGTTCGCGAGATCACTACAATTCAAAGCCACGTGAGTTACAGAGGTCACAGAGAAATAAATAGTATTATTATTGTAATGAATTCAGATTATAGTAACTTATGATGAAATTTGTATTTGGATTTCAATAGGAATGTTAATAGTATAAGGCTCTGATATTTGTGAGATCTGCAACTTTACAGAGCTTTAGCAGACAGAATAGCAGAGCGTTAGCCAGAACCTTGACAGTAGAATACTTTTCAATCGTAACTTTCATCGCAAGCTTTTAGTTTACTTTTTAAACAGTCGGAATATTTTTTAATTTACTTTTTTCAACTACTTCTTGGTGCGTGTAAAATAACGATCGGAAAATTTAAAAATATACAAATATATTACAATACATCATCAAAGATCGTCTTGTATTGCCAATTGCGACTTTAATCACTAGTTTCTAACCTTTTAGTTTACTTTTTAGCCAGTCGGATTTTTTTATTTACTTTTTTCAACTACTTCTTAATATAAACATTAAAAAAATATATACTGCACTTACAATACATCGTCAGAGATCATCTTAATTCAGTTACAATACATTGCCAGACTTATATAGGGATAAGATTCAATTTAAAACTATATAAGTCAATTTTTATCAATCAGTCCATTTTACAAGAAAATTTTTACTCAATTGACGAATTTTCGAACTGCATTTCCCAAAGTGATGTTTGTATTTTTCAAGTTACGTGGATTAAATGTTGGTATAGGACACATGACAATAAAATCACACTGTATTCACTTTTTATTTGTACCTACAATTCATTACCAACATTATTATATATTAATCCTAATTTTAGCTGCATCTAGAGGCGTATGCTCTATACGAGTATTGTCCACCCAGAAACCTGGAAATGTAATATAAAGTTTTACTTGAAAATTGCGAATTGTTATAATGTTTACTATATATTTAATATTTACATATCTATAAACATTATAGAAAAATAATATATGTGTAATAAAAATTATGACATTTTAGTTTTCATTTATATCTAAATGTAGTATTTTCCATGTGATTCCTGGATGTTTGGATATGCGCCCTCTGTTTAGATTGTGCCTTCTCTGCTATGCCGGGACAGCCTGCGAAGTCAACTCGCTTGATTCGTTTTTAATAAAAATCAAATCTATAAACAAACGGATTCGTCAAAATGTTTCCTTCTTTAGGCGGTACATTAATAAGTCAAACTTTGACACTATTTCCAAAATCCTTTCTTTCGACATACGACATACTATATTCTCTATACCGAGGCAAAAAATTCCTACGAGCCGAATTCTGTAAAACCTCCACCCGTTGAGAGCACTAAACGAAAGCGTAGGCCCGAGTGGTATTCCGGGTGCAGGGGCACGCGATCCGCCCGCCCCAGCACTGCCGCCTCGGCGCCTAACATTATCTACGCCGACAATCGCACACTTAGCTTAATGCTTTCAATTATTAGTTCCATTGTACGAATGCGAGTGAGGTGGTGATCGCAGCTTTATAACTTACTTTTAGAGAAAACTGTAGTTAAATATAGCTATTAGTCTGTTCATAGTTAGCTAAATTACACTACGCAATTTACTTTCACATTGAAGTCAGTATCATATTTATTTTCGACATATTTGAATAGTACAACTGAAAAACATAAATCTTGAAGATTTTTTTTCTTTAACTACGGGGATTTATCATTCTTTAACTGTAATAGGGAATACCTATTGACATTTTAAATAGCAATATCCGTGATTTCTAATATTTACATACGAAACCCTAGACATAAGTAAATATAAATAAAAGACAAACAGTTATCAAATTGGATACAAACTGAATTTTAAAACCAATGTATCCTAACTATTTTAACGTTTTGAATACAACTTTCTCAAATGCAATTTTCTCTTAATTTCTTGAAAACTCTTTCAATTAGGGATAAACGTACTAATTTATTAAAATTTCCTACTCATATTACCATATTATTAAAAAATTGAATCTTCCAGAGTATCTTTAAACTGGATAATAATTGGATAAGATACAAACTCCCAGTCTCTTCATCATCAGTCTTCTTTTTTAACCCTCCAATTTTTCGGGCAAAAACAAAAATAAAACAGAGGATATCTGAGATAGTCACGGTGTGGTCTGATATAAGGCCCAAGGTTTGTTATTGATTTAGACGATGCTGGTTTTCGCCATGTTTTGCAACCAGCTTTGGAAAAAAATCATTGATGGCTTCTCCACAGAATTCGATTGAATCGTCCTACACAGCTGTTACTGTACAAGTTGGGCATGTACCCAACTCAGCTTCAGTTCCTCATAGGAAGATGTTTGTGTATGCGTGGAAAGACAATTGCAAATTCATATGTTGATTCACATTCATATATTGATGGCCACATTGCAAATTTACCCACACTTACCGACCGGAGAATTTTAGAAAACACTTTTGAGCATCAATATGATCGTTTCTAAAGTTATATTAAATATTTTCAAGTTATAAATACATTAACATTTATAATAAACTGTATATAACTTCAAATATAAAAAATCCAAAATATAACTTCAAATATAAAAAGTGCATAGAAAGACATATTGCTTTAAAAACTGAATTGATTGTGACAGATGAAAATCGGATAGTCCGGTTGAAAGTTGAACGGTTGGTAACACTGTTAGATGGTTGACACGGTTGGAAGGTTGAAAGTTGGACGGTTGATTATGACCTATAAATTTTCGAAAGTAGTGAATGACCTGTAAGTTTTCGATCTCCAGTAGTAAATAAACACATGTTGGTACTAGACTCCGATATGAGTATACGTACAGTGAACTGCAGTTCTACCATAGAAAAATATTTACCTTTTTCACTAGTTAAAAGTGTCTGCATTTTCGCTATTTTCCGCAATCAGTTTCTGAAATATGAGGAAAACCTCGTCGCCCATTAAATAAATTAAGTTTTTCCTAAATGCAAAATGTCATTAATACAATGGCCAATGTGATTGTGAAAAATCACTTACTAGAATATGTATTTTATTATTTGTCACTGCCGGTATGTACGAGTATATGTCTTATCGAGTACATTGTGCAATGTAACGTTTGTATTTCACGTGAATTATAATTCATTAATTACGAATGCAAATGTTATACATATTCATCATCAAGCGAGGTCATTGATTCATCTCATTTGATTGCAGACTATTGTAATATCCTTTCGCTAGTTTGCACATACATATTTTGAACAAGGATTACAAAACCATTGCAGTCCTGGTTAACAAAATTTATGTTAATGTATCTGAGTGTTAGATCTAATTTATTGTGTAGCTCTTGTGAAACAATTGTAAAAATGCGATATTTTGCTAATACAATTACAATCGGTAAATGTTTATTGTGCTCTAAAGTCATAACAATCATCTAAGTTGAGTATTCTGTATCACTGTTTCGAATATATATGAAGGTTATACACTCCAAATTTCTTCTGTACTTTTTGAACGACATTTATATACAACCACATCATCTTTTGTAGATAACGATTTTTACGCCGTGCTGCAAAATTTACTGTATTGAAAATGTCAAATAAAAATTAATCAAATATCAGAAATAAAGAAATTTGAAATCGCTTGACTTGGGGAGTAAGTTGGTGAATGCGTGACGAGAGCGTTACGAAATGTGTGATCGGGCGAGGCGAACGGAAGTTGAGAGGGAGATATAAGTTAGTGAAGACAGAAAGAGAGAGAGTTACGTTTCGTATATTACTCTAGGGACAAGAGAGAGAGGTACGAGCACACATTTTCTTTCTCTCTTTCTCTCATAGCCAGTTATGTTTCGTATATCTAAGACACAGTGCAAGCCTATTGTCTGTATCACACTGTAGGAGCAAGAGAGAGCAGTGCGTGCGCACATTTTCTTTCTCTCTTGTCGCACTGTGTCTTAGATATACAAAACATAACTGGCTATGAGAGAAAGAGAGAAAGAAAATGTGTGCTCACACCTCTCTCTCTTGTCTCTACAGTAATATACGAAACGTAACTCTCTCTCTTTCTGTCTTCACTAACTTATATCTCCCTCCCAACTTCCGTTCGCCTCGCCCGATCACACATTTCGTAACGCTCTCGTCACGCATTCACCAGCTTACTCCCCAAGTCAAACGTACGTAAAGAAGTTTTACTTCAATAATCAAAAAATCACCGTTCGCGTAACGCTAGCAAACTCATATATATATATATATATATATATATATATATATATATATATATATATATATATGCGAGTTTGCTAGCATTACGCGAAAGGAGATTTTTTTATTATTTTGTAATTTCATTTCGTTCTTGAACAATTTTATAAATTATTATTTTGTTCAATACATTAAATATTCTACGTTTAAAGTGAATAAAATTGTAAATTCATATTTTGTGAATTTGAAGTTTTACTTCAGTCGTGTGGTCTAAAGCACACTCGTTTTTTTTCAAATCGATTTTTTTGGAATAAATAATCGCGAGCGAATTATTTGCCTCGAATACGTCACATTTAATGTGTAATCTTTTGTGTCATAAGAAAAAATAGTCAAAATTGCACTGTACCAGTAAACTATGTTACTGTTCCCAAAATAAAATTCTAATCATGATTCTGGATACTTACTAGCTTTAAGCCTGATTCTGAAGGGCCATTGAAATTAAATTCGACGTTATTTAATTTATTTAAACAATTAAACCAACTGATTAATATATAGATGATAAAATATTTAAATATTGTTTGTGGAAAAAAAATGTGAATTTTCCAGTTTTTTATAAAATTGAATGTATTTGCAAAAAGTAGATTGAATCGCAATTATTTTTTTAAAGAAGTAATTTGGAAAATTTCCCTTTTCAAGGAAGTATTAGCTACACATTTTTCGACTTAATTTCGATTGTTAGTAATAAACACTGAATTAATAAACACAAAACAGGAATTTATATAAAAAACACAAACCCAAAAAATCAAAATATTAAAATATCAATATCATGTTCTTTCATTTAAACCAAAAAAAAAACAGGAAAATTCTCAATTTGCCAAACCAGACTCATACCCCTGTCACTTTATTATTTGTGTCTTTGCTCTGTCAAAATCCCTACATATTTTGAAACAAAATAAAACTCACATTTTAATTGTTGACTTCTATACGACTATAGGCTATATGACTTCTATACGACTATAGATATATATCGATTGCGGCTAGTTTATTACAAAAAACTGATTTAAAATGAAAGTTCCCATACAAAGTAAGTTTCCTTAAGGAACTGTTTGCTATAATTGTTTCTACTTAATTGCCATTCTTAGTAACACTCAATATTTAATATGCAAATAAAAAAAGGAAAAATTTAAAAATTTTGAAATAGGCAATAGGCATCGGGTAAAAAGAGGTCATAAACTTAATGTTTGACTAATTTAATGTTTGAAGTAATTAACAGCGGTTTCTTCATGTCAAGAGCTTTTTCACTAAGCATCGTGACTAGAATTATTTTTATTAGATATATTGCTTTTCATGTATTCTCTTTCATTTAAGAAGTTTGAACTAATCACTTTTTAAGTCAGTGATTAGTTCAAACTTCTTTTTAAGTCACTTGAGAAAAATTATCTTTCCAGAAACAAAACAGCACAAATTAATTGAATAACATATTGTAAAGATATTTTAATCCGGCAATTCTGCCCGCCTTACGCGCGACAAAATTTGCACCGCGCAAACGTTTCTATGTATTGAGAATATTATGGTTACTTGTAAAGGAAACTTAATAGGTTTTAAATTTTTATGTAGTTATTATTTAACTGCTTAACCCCATGAGTAATAACACAATGTCAGATATTGATCAAAACTTTAAGATATAAAACAAATAATTTTCATTAAAATACATTCAGTGATTTTAGCGTGAACCTACGGACTCGTTGCCATTTTAATATAAGTTAAAATGTATCCGTAACTATAGCATACTCTATTTGTAAGCACTAAATATCATTAGATGAATGTGAATTATATCTTATTATATATCGTGATAACTAAATAGTTAAAACCTTAGAGCACTTTGAAACTTTAAAGTGACTATCTTTTTTACATTAATTTCATTTGACATTTTTTTTTATTTCATTAATCATAATTTCATGGTACAAGATGATGAAGAGTGAATTTTTTTTTAATAATCTTAAAAATTGATCGAGTTATAACAGTTTGAATTTACTCTTTAGACAAGGATGGCAATACTGTGTTGTGAGGTCATTTTTATATTGCACATTATATTCTACAAGAGGAAAAGAGACAGGGATATACCCAACTATATCCGTATCTTCAAATTTAGAAGCCTATAAACGGTTTATTTTTCAATCAATTTTTGAATTTTTTAAAAGTCTGGTTTTTAATTAAATTATATTTCACAATATTATACGAAAAATATCAAAATTTAAAATGAGTCAACTACCGTATTATCGTGTATCCATCCGACACTTTCAATTGTCTATGGGACATCACACGGTACTTCGATATCTTATATCGATAAAAAGGAATACTATAAACGCTTGGATGGATACAATTCAAATGGATCATGAATAAAGTAATGAAGTAGCACAGTCAGTTAAAGTAAATTATCAAATTTATTTATAATGATGTACCCCTTTGGTATGTTTACTTGCCGATTGACAGCAGGCGCCGGTAAAATTGTTTTGTTAATACATTTCCATACGGCAGCTTGGAACTGTAGGCGATGGCTAATTACATATATTTTGAAGTGCGAAGATTGATACATTTGATAATGTTTTGATATCCGGATCATCCGATTAGATCCGGACTGTTTGTCAAGACAAAAATTTTTAAAAAGCCTTAAATTTGAAATTGGAAATTAACAGCATTGTTTTACAGATTAAAAAAAGCAATTATCAAAAACTTTTTCAGAAGTAATAAACAGTCTATCAAGAACAGAGAAATCAGTTAAATGTTATATAAAATACAAATATTGTTATATTTTTCCTTATTTACTTACTATATTTATACGGTATACTTTTAAATATGTATTGCGTGTATACGTTATTCTATTTTAACTAAGCAATAAATAAACTATTGCATACATTGAAAAATTATTTTATTCCATAGTCAACCCAATTAAATATTTGGAGAATCGGATCTTATGTCGAATTGAATAAGTGTCGTATCGTATAGTTGAGATCCGGATCGATCGAAGGTATCGATACAATTGAGAATATCGTGCATCTCTTGTCTATGTGGGTCTACAACTATAAGTTTTGCAGCGACAAATCAAACGGTATAAGAGGGAATATATCATCACATAAACGCTAAATATTCCACACCAAGCTTCGACTTCCCTCTTTGGTTTCACAAACTTTTTTCACTGTTACAAATATCGCTTCCGGTCCCACCTTCAATTTTAAATCTAAAATAACCACAACGCCACAATTTCAGATTCTTGCCGAGGATGTTAATTGTTAAAGTTTCAGACCTTAGTTATGCCGTTGGAATCCCGCGTGCGGTGGTTTCCATTAAAATTGCATAATGAAATTATACACGGGGTTAATAATTCAGCAAAGTATGTGCGGACTGAGCAGAGTCGACATACATGCGCGTTTTATCAAGTGCGTATGAAATAGGGTGACCAATTTCGAACTGTCTATGTTATTAAAACTTTAATTTTATTTAACACTCCTTAAACACAAATTAATTCTACCATCCATTACTATTGTTTATTATACCACACGAATTTTTGTAATGTTATTTTTCACAGACTTGTTTACAGAACAGGATTACTTAAATGTGTTACTGATAAAATACTTAAATTCAAATTGAATCAAAATCTGCCGATAACCCTTAAAACTTGGACTACAAGGTTTCCGCATGTAAGAGTTAACGTTTTAAGTATAATAGTATTTATATAAAACTATTTGTAAATATTGACATTATTTTTCGCCAAGTTTATCTTTCATAAGGTAAGACTTAAAAATAACTACTTTGAATTATTTACTAAATTGCGTTATCTTGACCTTTGATCTAAGTAATCAGGGTGTGGTCGGATACTGGAAAAGCTTTGCAAAAGAGATGTTGCTGTGAAGATCATTTCGAGGTAAACTACACTTATTACCTTCTCGTTAGAATGAAACAACAATACTCACCTCTAGTAAGGTATTTTGTAAATACTGCACAAATTTTGACACGAAACAGTGACAAAAACCGTCAGTTGTTAACGCGTTTTACGTAAAAAGTATCCTGCCTACTAAGAGCTACCTACTAAAAGGGTTACCTATTACAGAACTTGGGGTATCCAACAATTTCACTCTTTAAGATTCACAGTTATTGAATATATTTGGCGTTAATTTTGTAGAAATTCATTATTCACAATTAAATGAAACTACGTGGTGTAGTATTATTTCTACTTTCTTTAAGTTCTTTACTACGACCTAGGTTTCGTTGTATTTCAACATCTTCAGGTGGGCTATTAGCAAAGATTCTTTGCTAATAGCCCAACTGAAGGGATTATTTTTATCTATTTTAAGGGATTATTTTTATCTATTTTAAGGGATTATTTTTATCTATTCGTACGATATTGTCATTGATGACAACCACTATTTTTGGAACTAAATTTGAGAGATTTTTTTTTACAATAATCTGACGGATTTTTTATGGTAAGTCTACTTCTGTAGCATAATTCGTTATTTTCCTTTTCAGCTGGAAAAGTATATGGAAAACTATGGGAAAAAGGGAAAATGATGGGCGAAAAATAAGGTTGAGAAAGAATGTCTTGCCAGATATTTTCGAATGTCAATATCCACTATTAAAGAATCTAATTATGCAGAAAAAATACGTCATACTCGACTGTATAATCGGTTGCAGAAATATATCTCTAAGTCTAAGGAGATTCAGCCTTCTACTTTGACTTCAACATATATGGAATATACAGTGCACTTGCCCAATAATGACATTGATTCAGACGATAATATCGCTTCGATGAACAATAAAAAATCCAAGTGAAAAGAAAACGCTTCATATAGTTTGAACAAATAAAGACCTGGCTGACCGTGATCAAATCCATCCTCAATTATAGAAAAAAAAATCAAAACACAAAATCATTTTTAAATATCAACGTACATAACACAGCAACGAATAAGTCGTTGCTGTGTTATGTACGTTGTTAAGTCGTTGCTGTGAATGTCAACAACTTTAGTATATTATCTATGGTCAACAACTAGCCCATGACTCTTGGGCTTAACAACGCAGTATCTAAATATCGTATGTTAACTTTCAAACCTTTGGCCATATTTTTGTAAAAAGATATCGCTTCAAAATGAAATAAACATAATTATGCTTATAAAGTATTTATACCAAATAGTAGACTATTATTAATTATATTATTATTTTTTAATTTTACAAACCAATTTTGTGACAAATAGGTAAGACGTTCTGCTTTGTGCCTGAACATTATTTTTTTACAAGTTGAATTGATATTTCGTATGTGATTGGAACACATATAATGAATTACCTAAATGCTTATTTATGTAAAAACTTTGCTGTGTTTTCTTATATTTCGTCCTCTGTTAGAAAAGTAAACATGACTTGGGTCCTTAACTACTTCATTTCAATTTTTCCATAAGTAGAGATTCGTGTCAATGGGAAACATGCAAAAAGTTTAGCTTTTAATAAAACCACTACAAACATTAATAAAAAATCAAAAGTAAATATTCTCTTTCCATAGACGTTACATCTTCCATTCTTCTTCCCAGTGACACTCGTTCTATTTTGATGGGAAAGAGGGATAGAAAAGAGAGCCTTTGATTACTTTAGGTTAAAGTACTGGCTAGGCTACATTCTATAGTCTGGATATCTGTCACTCTTGCTTGGTTAGTCACGTGAGCGACTTTTAAAAAAGAGGAGGTGAAAACAGATAAATTACAGATATCACCTAAATGACTACTTCAATCAACATAATAACCCATATAGGAGAGCACACATAACCACATATACTGATATATAAACATGACATGTATTTAGATTACTGATAATAGAGATCTGATGTTAATAAAGAACTGAATATTATATTTTAGTAATTTCTTAAATTAGAAGAATTTTGTCATTTAGGGGACTTACGAATATGAGATGTCAGAGATTACACTCTCCCATCTTGCACCCACGGATTGGAAAGGCTTTGACGCACAGTGTAGCCACATGAGCAGGAAAATTTTCTAAACGCTTGCGTTGCTGAGGTACCCTTTCTGGAAAATATAATTCTGAATTTTTATAGATTATATTATAACTTGGAAGTACCCCGTACCCATGATCTGATATGATCTCTCCGATGCCCTCTGCTTGTCAAAGATCATCTAGGGACCAGTCAAAGGAAGAAGGTACTTAGTAAAATGATGAGTATAACATAGATCCTCGTCCACGGTGGTGAACCGGGTCTTTACGTTAATTATTAAATACTATTATCACTAGAGATCGATGCAAGAACGACATGATATCACGACCTCTCCAAGTAAAGCGTGAGTTGCTCGGTTCAGAGAATAAGGAACTAACAATTTCAGAAGAAATGATTATTGGGGAGGGGCTGCAATGAACTTAAGGAGCCGGAAAGGGAATATTAATGAGCAGAGTTAGAAATCTCATCGCTACCCCAAAGTTACTCTAAAACTTCAACAATAATAAATCGAAGCATATTTGTGTATTCGCGTCGAATATACTCCAGTTATTCACAATGAAGCTGAAAAGCGAATTGATATTTCGGTAGCTCTTGCGGACTCCGTGAAATGCACAGGATACATGAATACGTCATAATTATATCATCTTAATAAAATAATAGGGCGTCTTATTATGGTCAAATATTAAAAATTTCTCACCACTTGCTAATTTTTAATTTATTTTGAGATTACGTTATTGTTATTCGATTCCATTTAATGACAAAAATGATAAAGACGTCGTAATTCTCAAAACTAACATCAGTCCAACCTGATTATTATGAATATTTAAAAAAAATCTAGAGTCAAAATTAGAGTTAAAACATACTTAGTTTATAGTTTTTTTAAGATATAGTAATTTTTTTCAGGACCTTATATGCACTAGTAGCCGTTTACTAGTATTAATTAAATATATGTAGCGACAGAACACTGAAATATTTTGATTGATCATCTTATCGGACTTATCTTACCAAGAATCACTTTATAACTTTAAAGAGGGTCTATAACGAGAATACCTCCTTGTGACTTCTATTTACTTTTTTCTGGGTTTTTTGATACGATTAAAAATAGTTTCTTAGGAATCTTTATTGAATTAGATGGGCATAATTGCACAACACTGATTGTGAATAGTTGTTTCTAAAATTGTTGATTGAAGAAAAGGTCTTTCTAGAAAGTTATTATAAATTCATACTTCTACTATAAAATATTTATTACCTTATAATAATTATTTATTTTTAGTTTGTTTTCTAAACTTTCTCGACATTTGACAGATGCGACTGTAATAAAATGTTATATAACATAATTAGATATTTTATTGCAAACGTATATTTTGGGTTCATATTTATTAATAAAAAGCCCATTGCATACCTTTTGGTTTTAATCATATTTATTTTAAGTATAAATGTTTATTATAAGCTTAACATGGAAATTCCTCGCTTAAGGTGTCGTCACCTTTATATTGAGCTCAATTCGTTTTGCATAATTAGCAATATAATAGTCGCATACACAATATGCACTCGCTCGTATAATTTTACTGTAGCATGATACTATTTTGAGTATGTATCAGTTGGTTTCAATAGTTTTGTTGCAGTATCTGTACGAATTATTTCATATGAAGTTCCATTAGGCGAATGAGAATCATAATCAGAAATAATAGCAAAGTACTTTCAATACAATATGACAGTCAACGTCATGAGTCTGTGGATTTTCATTGGTAAATGATAATTGTTACTCTTAATAATTATTTTCACAATATAGGTAGAACTTTATGAGAGCTCCCGCTTAATTTTTATGCAAAAGGTGTATATATATTTTAAATTAAAATATTAAATAATTTGAAAACAATTCATTCACTGTGAATACATTTTCAAGAGCTATAATTAATGAATTTTTAAATAATCTATCCTGAATTAAATTACATGAGTTTATATTTCTTTGTAACATTTCGCAACGTTTGTAATCTCGTCATAATTTTTGTTTTTTGGTATTACAACAATTTCAATATTTATTCAATTAACCTTTTCGAATATAATTTTAATATTATGATAACCGTATGTATAATATATACGTTTTTAATAAAATTATCATATATATTTCGCTATGTAATATATTTCTATTCTGTTAATTATATATTTCCGTTAATTACACTATTCAGTTAATTATAATAAACTTATCATATATATTTCGCTATGTATGTATGTATGTGTATGTAATACACTTTACGTATTACATACACTCATTCATTAAAAGAAAATATAATTTAATAAATACTTTTATCCCTTAAATATGTACCGATTTTTCAAAATTGTATTCAGTAAGTATCGTGTAAATATACGTATCAAATGTAGATGAAAACAAATATTCAATCATCAACGCTTTATCTATCTGTTCTCTTTCATCCTTTACCGTGGCTTTGTCGATATTCAAGATAAACTGTGGGTCGAAAAACATTCCAGGATCCTTACCATAAACCAAGGAACATAGAGTTTAATCTATGCCATAAACAAAATACACCAAGCAAACAATTGCTTACTTTAGCCATAGACGAAACTCAATTTTATGATAGATGTCAGTTGTGAGAAAAGAAAATATATTATCCTTAAAAATGTTGTTATTTCAGTTATAAGTTAACAATTTTCTTAGTTCCTTCATTTATAACGGATTACGTAAGCCGACCAGAGAGATACATTTTAGGAAATAAATTTTATATTCTACCCTTTTTTTATAACCTCTTTGTTTACATGATTATGAACGCGAATAGTAGCATTTAATATTCGTAAAATCACAAATCGCTTGTTTTCAAAATGAGTTACAACTCGGGCAGAGGAAGCAAGTCGACGGGAGGTTTTGGCTTCGCCGGTTTCCAGATGCCAAAGCGACAGCCCTCTGCGACGTCGCTGCACGCAGTGCCTCCTCCTTCGACAGGCCTTTCGAAGCAAGGATACTCCACCATGACTTCAATAACACAAAACGCTTTAACCGCAAACTGGGGCGGTGTCGGGCGAAAAAGATCTAAGACTGAAGACGAGTAAGTATCCCAAGTTTTAAGTTCGTTTGTGTTTAATATTAGTCAAGTTTTACCTATGTAACACATAATACGCCAGATTAGATTGCGCGTATTAGCATATTACATTTTAATTTTCAATTACTTTTGGAATTGAATTTTTCTTTTATGCCACATATTTATTTTTATACTGTTATTGTATTTTAAAAATCATCCATAAAATAAAATATTATAAAGTTGTTTAAATTAATGCTGGACCAAATGGCGATTAAAAACATGTTATTTGTAATAAAACATTAAAAACTTTATATGCTATTTACTATTGCTTACCCCTCTCAGTTATTCCAGCTATCAAGCTACAAACACCCTTGTAATGAAGAAGCCATAGCAATTTTCATGTTGGGCAGTGCAAGTGATACTTCTTATCATGTCTCTACGAAATACAAATAATTATACAAATAAGTTTTTCTCTTATTCACTTATGAATAGAACGATAATGAGTGAAACAGATGTTTATCTTTTCAGCTCCCCACTATCTTCGGCTCGTGTCAGAGCTACCGTCCTTCTATCCATATAAATTATATCAGTAGCATCATTAGTAAGCCCCTCACGCACCGCTAAAAATGATCGTACCTCTATGATTCTAGCACATTCTTATTTTATTTTAATATAACCCAAACCAATATGTTCCTTAACAAAATTAAATTGCTCTTCTAAAATTTAATATTTCAAGCTTTATTTATAATTTTTGGAATCAAAAAGAAACTTTTGTAATTACTTCTAATAAATATTTTATTCACGGGAACTACTAGTTACGGGTTCTAAACTAAAAAAGCTCTTGCTCCTAGAGCAAGTTATTTGATACATATTTCTCCATGAACAACAAATAAAATTATCATATTTAATGGAGCCATTTTGCTACACTGTTACTATATGCAGTTATGCATCGCAGCTTCTAAATGGCATATATTTGTTTTCAAAACTTGTAATACTTGAAAAAATGTCTTACATTCTTAAAGCGGCCATACAGATCCACATAGTGATATATTAGTAAATGACGGAGACCAATCTGTTGTATTTTAAAACATTCTGCTTCATTTCTGCGACAACTCATTGTATTATAATAATACATTCCTCATTATTATTAGCTAATTTCTGATTGTAGTTTGGCTTTCATCCAGCGGCAAGCAACCTTTAAATGAAGACATGCCAGCATCATTCTGAACAATTAAGAAATTGTCTTTCTAAGTACTTATAAGTTTAATAATTGTCATAGTTGTTAAATCAACTATTACTATTGTATATTATATGACATAAGTACTTATGCAATAATAATCGCGCTCTTCAATATTTCATTTCATTGTCTTAAGTTTATTTACTATTAATTTACAATGCTAAGTTTTGTTAATTATATAGATCGCTTATTACACTATACAAGTTAATGATGTATTGAATAAATGAATTGTTTTTAACAATAATTTTAAGCCTCTTAGGATATATCATATTAAACATTTATGGAAGTAACCATCCAATAAACCAGCTAAATGCATGTTGGAACACATAAATTAGAATTGTGTAGTTTCCTAAATCTCCTGAAATTATTGAATCAAGTTAGCTGAAATAATGTCAATTTTAAGTAAATAATATACTGCTAGCATATATAATTTTTCAGATTTTTAAAATTTGTGGCTGAGTAGCTTGAAGGGATGGGGAACATTATATATCACATTGAAGCTTAATGTTAATTTAACTGGATTTAAAAACGATTAATGACGAATGGAATCTTAAACCCTCAACGCTCGCTCGTGCCGTTCAAACTTATATATTTCAGTTAATATGAGATAAATATTTGATACATAAAAGTTTGGCGCGAGCCAATGGTATGTAAAAGTGATTGGTACTCTTTACAGGTCAATTTCATTTTAAAAGCCCTATCCAATGCTAATGGTAAATACTTTTTTAATGTTTTGCTGCATATCAATTGAGATTTTCATTTGAAGCATTTAGCTGGAAAATTTCACAAATAGTTCTAAAACTGTAGAAACTGTAAGGCGTTGACAGGCAGATGGACGTAGGTATAAGGATTAATTGTTTCAATATGGCATAATATGTGGTATAAGAGGTCTTCAGAATTAACTGTATGATAGCGTGTTTATATAGATTATATCTAATTAATATTCCGGTCTATAGCAATATTGATCATATCTAATTAATATTCTGGTCAGTTAATTAAACTGTATAGATCTCTCACCAACTATATTAACACATTATCTGCGCAGATGCATGATGTGACAATGTTTAGATATTTCACAAGCAGACTCATTGTCTTGCATTTTTTTGTATTACTGCATCATATTTTATCTTAAATTTTTTTTGTCATTTGGTTTTATTTGTATTGGCCATCATTAGAATGCAACTAATCTAGCTGAAGATAAGATAGCATTATATTAATAAAAACAAACGAAAAATGATATGGCATTTCGCTTGGTTGCTGAACTGGACAATCCTGCAGGGATAAATCACTAAAAGGAAAAACGTTCAGCAGCGAATTTGCTAAGAACATATACAACTATAAATTTGTTATGAATATATTGTGTTGTTTCATTGAAGATAGAAATTAATAGGATGTGAAATTTAAATATATTTTAGTTACTGCTCATAATTGGATGTATTAAGATAATTTACAATTTGCACTTATAATCTGTGTATGTTCTTTTAATTTAAATGTATAACTTTATTTAAATCTCAGATACTTTGACGAAGATGAAGAACCAGCGGCACCAGCTTTGGCATACATACCTGCACCTGGAAGTCCTTCCTACGATCCACAGAAGCACAGAGGATCCGATAAAGAAGATTCGGATGAGGAAGATCCTCTAGATGCATTTATGGCAGGATTGGAGAAGCAAGCTGAAAAGGATATGGTTTCAAGCAAAGGCAAGGAGAGTCGGGGCACCAGAGGCGATATTGATGAAGAGGATGATGAAGAGAGTTATTATAGGTAAAGGATGAATATTTTAATCCTTCACTAGGTGGGCCCTTACTCTAAAAACATAATATTGCTAACTCAGTAAGTAGTTCCCAACCAGGGGGGCGCACCTCCCAAGGGGGCCATAGAGAAATGTCAAGGGGGGCGGAAAGCGTTTGCATTTTAGAAAGAAAAAACAAAAAAATATACAAACAACCTAAACAAATAACACTACAATGTAATGTTTAATTTACATGCATAAAATTAATGAAATTAAATATCATATTCACTATTATTACCACAAACTTGCGAAAAATTTGACGTTTTGGTGTACATTTTTTGTTGAGAAATCAGTTTGCATGTGTACAATTATTGTGTCTCACTATTAAAAGGTAAGTTTGTGTATTTACAAACTTCAGTTACCATTTTTATTTAATTTACTAAATCAAAGGGGGGGGGGGCATGAAAATATAATTTATAGTCCGGGGAGCCTCAACAAAAAAAAGGTTGGGAAACCCTGCTTTAGAGTAAACAAACTTTGAAATTAATTAAATGCAATGAATTCTATTGAAGTCTTTTATGTAAGAATGAACTTTTCCATAGTTATTTCTCCATCACATTAGACTTACTTTATTCAACCTCCTTAAAAGCTGTCTCATAGAAGTAAACTTGAAAAGTTACAGACACTTATCATCTGTCCTTATTATCATTGCTCTTAGGTAAAAGTAATAATGAATGCCAAAAGTTTGGTAGTATTAAGTACATGATATCTGTTAATATAATCTTAGTCCCAACATACTCTTCCATGCCTTCAGCAATTACTATCAAATAGAACTATATTAATAATTAGATAACTACCCAGTGTTGCCTAGTTTTACAAAAATAAGAGGGTGGGGTCAGTATCGATACTTCCTTAGGTTTTCTTCCTTATGATTTTAAGTATTGAAAAATTTAATTGAAAAATCTAGGAGCCTCTAAAGAATATATACAGAGATTTAGTTTAATATACATAGATGTTGGAGGATTATAGAAACATGCATCTCTTTTATGTTCACCACAGGGTTTGACATAAAAAAAATTGGAAACAATCCTTCAACTACGAGTATATCAAATCATTGTTTTAGTGAAAAGAAGAAAGACTATAACAACTGGATGAGGAGTCAGAATAAATAAATAAAAATGTATCTGGAAACCCTAAACACCAATTCCCCAAAAATAAATTAAAAAGCCTTCTGTCATTTATGGTTATTTCATATGCCAGGTACATGGAAGAAAACCCCCTGGCTGGTACAGCAGATGATGGCTCCGACGTAGAGATAGAATACGACGAAGACGGTAATCCTATTGCTCCGCCCAAAAAGAAATTTATTGATCCCCTGCCGCCAATTGATCACTCGGAGATAAGCTATGAACCTTTTGAGAAAAACTTCTATACACCACATGAAAATATAGAGGGTCTCACTAACGAACAGGTGGAAGAACTCAAAAAAAGCCTCGGCGTTAAGGTGAGTGATAATGAATTTATCATTTCGTCATTTGAAACACAGATCGATTGAATCAATTTGTAGCTCACTCTTCATAGTCATATGGCAAATGTACAATTGAGGCTAAATTAAATTAGTGAAATTATAAAACCATAAATCTTCAAATCAATAAGCAAAAATATTATGGCATTGAGGAATGTATGGCCTAATAATGTGGTGCTTAATGTGTGGAAAACTGCATTTGTTCATTTCGTTTGTTGTTCCATCATTTTTATTACTAAAACCCACTTTGAAATAAAACTAGCAAACTCTTGTATCTCTGCATTCAATCAGGAGCAAAATATGTCAAATTGAACCAAATTTAAAACTCTGGTCTAAAAAATTTTCAGCTTGAAGTTCAGTAAGTTGTTCATTTGTCCGCACGTTCCGCACTGTATCATAACACTTTTAGTTTAACGCTGATCGTTATAAAAGTTTACAAGAAGACTTGATTAAATTAAAAAATATCCTAAAGACTTGGGTTTCATTTTAAAAATAAGTTGATTGGAATATCACTATAATGGATATGGAACATATTTATATCTACACATCATTTTTTTAACACAAATTCTGGGATAAAACAAACGTACTATAAATTAATGAAATTACTCAAAATGCAATAACTGAGCACATAAAGCGCTACGTGACTAATGTCTATCTCATGATATTACTATGACAGGTAATATTTTGATTTGCTCGATTTTATGCCAGAATCCCAAAGGAGGTTTTGTTTTATATACATTCTATTTCGTTTTTTACTTTTTCACAGGTATTTTGTTTTATATTGATAAATTATTATCGACTAGAAGTAATTATACGAATGTCTGTAAACAATAGTACATTGATTAAAATTATTCTAATTTTATGTTTGCATTTTAAAAAAATAAAGAAGGTGTAACATAACTTATTTTAAACAGAGCTGTGAATGAAATGTAGATCTAAACATACTTGTGAAACAATACCTGACGTATGAAAATCAAGCCATTCAAAACACCTATCATTGTGCTGCATACGACGATATGTAATGCACGCAGTGCTTGCTAACATGTAGTGCACCATTTCTAGATATTGAGTTATTCATTTCTAAAGTTGGATTAAAATTGGTTTAAAACTTCAATCTTAATAATGAAGTTAATTTATTAATCTTAGATAATTGTAACTCAATTTAATCTGGTTTTTTATTTTTGATTTATGTTAATATTAAATGTAATTATTAGCGTGAATATGAAATAGATATAGCACTTGGTAAAAAATATTAAGAAAAAGCCAATATTAAGAACATATTATACCCAAATATACCCAGACTACCTCCAAAACATATTACATAAAAAGTAAACTTTCTTTCAAGTAATATTCCAAATTGACCTTAAAGATTTCAGGAGCAGAGCCACCAAAGCCAGTAACTAGTTTTGCTCATTTTGGTTTTGATGAGCAATTGATGAAGGCAATACGGAAGTCTGAGTTCTCGCAACCCACACCTATTCAGTCGGCTGGCATACCCGCAGCTTTGTCTGGTAGAGATATCATTGGTTTGTATCAGTTCTTTTATACTACTCAAATAGATCAAAATATTTTTAATTTCAAAAGATAGAATGACTTCACTCTATCACATAATTTACCTAATATAGAAAATGATTGGATCTTAATTTTTTTTTTTCGGTTTTAGTTTTCTATACTAAAATTAGAATGACATAACAGATTATGGAATAAGCCCAGCGTCCATCTGTCACAGGCATTTTTGTCGTAGACCATTTGACATATAAATTGAAAATTTAGCTAGTCTACTGTATTGGGTATCAAATGATAACTTGTTAAAATGCAATTTGAAAAATATTCAACTTGTTTTTTTTAAAGTAATATTTTTCTATGGAAAATCCCAAAAATTTGTGAAGGAAACGCTGTCTTCCCCCCATGATCTGAAAAATCGTATAAAAAAATTAGAATATTGCTGATAATGGTGCATATTGAAGAAAAAATATCTACCTATTACCTAAAATAATTCTGTTATAAACAATTTCATTATATAAATCTTGGTTAAATCCAAAGTTATAATCAAAAAATAATATCTAATATAAATTATCAAGTTTAATAACTTTATTTAACATAACATATTTGTACAAGCGCTATAAAACTAAAACGTGCATAAAATCACATGCTACCTGTATTCACATATGTCTATACGAATCTACATATTACAGAACAGGATACTAATGGTGCAAGTTCAACTTGCACATGGCTAATTTGTTATACAAAAATGTCATAAAAAGCAGCTCAAAAAACCAGCCAAAGCTAAACCAGTTTCAAAAATAAGTAAGATGTTTACAATTCTAATACACTGCGCAATGGGTAGCTGTCTTTGTCATAACATGAATGTGCGATTTGTTACAACTTTAGGCATTTTTCTATATTTTAATGTCTTTTACAAGCAACATATTTACATAAAGAAAAATTATATTAATATTGCAAGTAATATTTTCAGTTTGTACCTAAATGTATTTATAGTTTATTACCCTTAAGCTGTGCTAACCCATTTGAGGGTTTAAGAAGACAAAAATGGCTTTCCTTTAATATGAGTCAACTCGAGTGCCTCGAGTAACTTGAATATGATATTCGTATACTCAGCACCCAAAATATGGTCTGGAGTACTTACAGTACTTGAATCAGATTCAAGTTGTATACTTTGTCCATAAAGAAATTGCACCTTTTCTCTTACAAATGAATCTAATCATTCCTTTGTTGTCCCAAGATGTTAATTTAAGTACATTAACATAGAAATATTACATAGTTATTTAGGGTTTTTTTTGGTATTGTGATTTTCATTATACCAAGTAAAAACTTGTTGGTTACTACTTAATAAGTATTACTTCATATTGGGTAGGTATTATAACTAATTAATTAAAACTAATTACAATGTGTTCTAGATTACTCCAGTACCAAACATTTGTGACTATCTATCACTTTTCAACACTCATTAAAGATTGTTGTTAGGTATGCTTCTTTAATTATAACCATTTTGTAATTTAATTGTGTCATAAATGTTATAATTTAAGGTATTGCAAGAACTGGTTCAGGCAAAACGGCTGCATTCCTTTGGCCTCTTCTCGTTCACATCATGGACCAAAGGGAATTGCAGCCGGGCGAAGGTCCTATTGGGCTCATATTAGCCCCGACCAGGGAATTGGCGCAGCAGGTATACTTGTACACTTGATTTATTCCAAATACCCACTTGACTAATGTGACATCTTCAATTTTCAACAGAATCTGATCAAATTTTAGTAGCAATAAGCAACATGAGATTATAATGCCTGATGTTGTCCGAGTAGAGCTAGGCATATAAAGAACTAGGCATATAAAGGATTCAAGTGAAGCTAAAGTTTTACTTAAATTTATATAAGCATTCTTAGATAACAAAAGTATGATTACACTCAGTCAAAAAAATTTATAATAGCAGTGACAATCAAGCAATTAAAACAAAGATTTTGCCTATAAATATATATGTGTTGATAAAACTATTAGAGCTATATCAAGATGGTGTGTGGAAGAAAGTCATTAACATTGTAAATATATACAAAAAATATTTAAAACAAAACAACTTGCAAAAACTATGTTTATAATTATTGGTAATAAAACAATTATAATTTTTTTTAACAATCACTGTAATATCTATTGTAATTTTACTGTGGATATTTAAGGAGATAATAATGTCTTGTAGAGTTTTATTTGCACAAATATTTGAAAATGTTTATACGAGCAACTAAATCACTTAAATTTTGGAATAAAACGTTTCGTACATTATTTTTTAATGATCTGCGAAGCCCAATAAATGTCTTAACTCTCGCACAGCACAAAGTGAATTAGTGAAAAGCAAACATGCTCATAAAAATTAAAATTATTTCTGTAAAATAACATTTGACATTTGTCTACAACCTTATTCTAAAATATTATGGAAGTTGTATTTGGCTTCGTAAAAAATATTATCTTTAATCAATTGCAAAACCTTTTATTTGATCTCACCAAAATATTTATCCACAGATCTACCAAGGTAGGCTGAATAGCAATTATAGAGAAAATGTTAATCCTCATTCTTTGTAAGACCAATATCGCATAGAGCACCTATCTTTGTGAAAAACGGATCAGCTAGATCTACCACCAGACTAGAGGTAATAATGCTTTCGGATACAAGAGATTTAATGCCATCTTGGAGACATTGAATATCTTGTGCCCTACTACAACATAGACCTCTAGTCTAGCGATGAAAAGACTTACATCATAAATAGTCTTTTAAATAATGTTACAGAAATGTTTTAAAACTTTCATCCATTTTCTGTTAAAAAGGCAAGTTGAATTGGAAAAAATTATCACATACATGCTGAATTTTAAAAATAATTTCAAGCTTAACAAGTTATGGTGATATTTCTTTTGCAGTTTTAAATGTTGTTATTTTAAATGTAGAAGTGGCTGAAGAAAAGTTATTTCAATTATATTTTTAATAGCTTTTACTTTGAAACAAAATAAAAATAAACAATCTCATCGACTTCAGATCTATATGGAAGCAAAGCGGTTCGGCAAGGCGTACAACATCCGGTGCGTGTGCTGCTATGGAGGTGGTTCACGTTGGGAGCAAAGCAAGGCACTCGAAGGGGGCGGTGCTGAGATTGTGGTCGCCACACCTGGCCGCATGATCGATCTCATCAAGGCCAAGGCCACAAACCTGCAAAGAGTCACATATTTAGTACTAGACGAGGCTGATAGAATGTTTGATATGGGCTTTGGTATGTGTTTGTTGTTATTTTTTTTCTTATTCAATTCAGTCAGGTTTTCTGGCTCTACGTTTCTTTGTGTAAAGCTGAATATTCAAAAGAAGTTGTACAAAAGTACACACACACTAAATCATTTCGTGAAGGCTAACTTCAAAAATCTGCAGAATTTTCATAGCTGGATGAGACTGATGGAATGTTTGGGACTTCATCACCAAGACAAAATCTAAAGTCTTTTACCTCTGCAATATTATTAAGTATCTCTGTATTTTTCAACCAGATCAACAGCGAACAAGATGGCGAGAGCTACCCTATCTGTTACATATTATATCTTTATTTTTTCTATATTTTCAGTGCTGATAAACCTGTAATTATTTGATAACAAAATATTTATTGAAAGATATGTTTATTTTAAAATTAAGTTTTATATCAACAGAGCCACAAGTACGATCAATATGCAATCACGTGCGACCAGATCGGCAAGCTCTGCTCTTCTCAGCTACATTTCCACGTCGCGTAGAACGCCTAGCGCGAGATGCCCTTCACGACCCTGTACGCGTTCAGCATGGTGCTGCTGGGGAGGCATCCGCCCTTGTCACTCAGAATGTCAGGTAAAGTTTCATCTCTGAAACAAAAAAATGTCGAAAAATAAATTAATGAAATAATAATTGATTAAAGAATCAATTATTATTTCATTAATTTATTTGGACTCTACTTACTTAATTCTATTTTGGACTTAAAGATAGTTGAAGCAACTAGCTCGGCCAAAGAAGATTTTTTAACACTATGAACCAGGTATCAAATTGTTACGTTAATGATGAATATTTTATAAGTTTTAGTGGTATGTAATAATTACTTTTCATATATTTGGCATGTACACATATTGCTTGTGTGTTCATTGCAGAATATTTACAAATCAACAACAAAAATGGCAGTGGCTGCTGGCGAACCTGGTAGAGTTCCTTTCAACCGGCAGCGTCCTCATATTTGTCACAAAAAAGGTAAAATTAGTGAGATTCCATTTTTAAATACAAGATGAACAAAATTTTTCTATGCGAAAATGGTTATAGTTCTGTACTAGAAATGTTCTTATATTTGTCGCGACAGACACCACCGGTGTTATTATTAACTTTCAAATGATTGCGAGGCATCAAATCAACCACACCCTTGGCAAATATTCCGTTATAAAATCGTACTTTTACATCTTAGGTGTCCCATCTCTAATAGTATAGTGTAGTAAAAACCTGATACAGGTGTCACACATTTTTACTACTCACATAAATATTACAACACCCCTTCCCCGCGTGCATCATTTTGTAGAGTACAGGCTACGTGTGCCTGGTGTCAAAAAGTTGACACACGACTCTTCGTGCAATTTCTTTCTTTTCATAATAACAAAGCTCATATTATTGTATGTATTTTTTTTTTACGAACAACGGCTTATAGACATATTAGTGATAATAGCATAGCACAAATACTTCTTGAAGAAGATCGAGAGAGTGAATCAACGCTCAGTGGCCCAGGTTCAGATTCTTCAGATCACCTATAGGATGTAGTAGAAATTGAAAGAATTCAAGTTGTAGGTGAAGCGAGTATTTCGGATGAAGATGTACCCTTATCAGTAAGAACTGAATTTCTTACGGGATACCAGGTGGCACAAACAGTGTTTAAAAATATTGTAGTGAATATTATAATAGAAACATTACATGCGATTGGTACGTGTAGAGCGAGATTTTTAGAGCGGTTATTTGCAGTCATTCTGTCAATACAATTAACTTAATACGTATGTATCTTTGCTGCGTTACGAATACTCCACAAATAAGCTCCCCACTGCTGATACAATTCAACAGTTTAAAGTTACAGAAATATATTTAATCTGCAACAGAGTTATTAGTCTAAAATATATTTATTAGTCTAATTTATGAAATATTGGATACCTGGAACATACTAATTTCTATAAACAACTAATGTATATCACTTAGAAATGAGTTACCTTTATAAACCTGTTTTTGGACTCTATTATTAATGTAAAACTATTGAAAAATGGCTCTTGAATAATATTCAATAAACTAGAATACGATGTTCTAACAATATGATTAGCTCTCCAGTCTACAACCTTGTAGCTTTTTTTAAAATCATGTATAACTCGATTTATTTTGTTAAATTTATATTTTGTTGACGCGCTTTTGCTGTTTTATTGTTAGTGGGTTTAGGACATTGCTTGAAGAATTTCTTTCTTTGAAAATCTTGAAATTGACAAAATTCTTTGTAAAAAAAGTGGACAACAGTTATCACAAGGTCCAGTTGGTTCCTAATTTATCATTATGAACTTCAGTTTTGGGGCACCCGTGGCGTTTATTTTTGACTCCAAAATTTTCAAGACCAAACCAATTGAATCGACAATGCATTAATTTATGGTATTTGATTCATCATCATTCATCTATCACTTTGACATTGTTTTACTGTTACTTGCACTAAAAACATTAAAAAATAGTGCAAAATTTTCAATTAATCTGTAATGGCTAATCTATTAAAATTCAAGCAGAAAGCACCTGACTGATTTTGCGAACAAAATACCGTAATTTTAAAACAAAATATGTTTAAATTTAAAATTCAATGCAAATAAAAGATAATGTATTAGAAAAATGCTGGTGTTTAAAACAAACGTTGATCTTACACTACCGTTTTCACCCATCATAAACAAATCTCATTCTGGCATTATCATGATTAAATATAGATATGATAGAGCAGTTTAAAACGATGGAGAAATGACTATTTCCATAAATATATATATATATATATATATAAAATGAGAGCTTCGTCAGTAATGTAGGACACAAAAAGTTAACAATAGCAAGATAAATTTGATTAGGACATTGTTTCTGTCATTGAAAGGGCAAATGTGTGTCCTTTAAATAATTGTTTTAAAAAATAGATATTCATAATTTTCCTAGTTAAGGCCCCATCGCCAACTTGGAATAATTTATTCGAATATAAATGTCAACAGTCAGATATATATAGCCTTTCTGCCACTAAACCAATATATTTGATTTACATAAAGCTGACTTTATTTGAAACGCATACAAGCTAATTACTCTAATATAACATGTTGCAGAATATTCATTAAAGAAAGTCCAGTGTATCAAATATTGTTCTAACAATTGAGACCGACATACTTGTTTAAAGTAATAGTACTTGCTATGTGTTATAACATATTATGTGTTATAATATGTAAATATAAAGGCAGAGAATGTCAATGACAAAGACTAAGTTCTTACATAATAACAATATTGACAAAAGACAGAATTCTACCTGTACTGAAATCATCTCTTTCGACGTGTATTAGTCCAATGTAGGAGTATATTCTTTCTAGTAAACATCATATACAGGTTTAAAATAATTATATGATTTCGTTAATGAATCTTCAAAGAACCTTCAATTATATTAGTACATATAGTACACACTCGCTAATTTTTCACTGCTTCATCTAGACGTACCTATGCCATAAACAATAATAAGTTCATTACATAAGTTGTAGTAAATTACATAAGTTGTATACTAAAATATAGTATTTTGTCATTTCTGTATTAACTATGTATTCTAGGCATTTATAAAAAAGTAGGAGAAGAGCTGTCAAATACAAATAGAACTTCCACTATGAAAGTTCTGTACACATTTAGACACGTATAGACATTTAGGGTACATATTAATTCCTTTAAACTATTTACATTTAGGGTACATATTAATTCCTTTAAACTTTTTACATTTAGGATACATATTAATTCCTTTAATTTATTTATAATTTATCATCACATAAATATATTGCCTACTACATATTTCACAAGCCTAAAAACTTGTAAATATTTAGGCCTGTGAAATATGTAGTAGGCATATAGAAATATGTAGTAGCTGTTGTCTTCCACAACAAGCCCTTTTAAATGATGATAGATGATACATAAAATTTAAAAAAGGTGTTGAATAGTTTATTTATCCCATCTTTTTAATTGTTCATATAAGATTTACTTATATGAATATTTAAAAAATGTTAAAAGTGCAAAATGATTTGGGTTAATAAGATGTACCACTATGCCAAATTTCAAATTCCTACGTCATATGGTTGCTGAGAAAATTGGCTGTGACAAACAGTCAGACACATGAGGGATCTTATAAGAGTTCCATTTTTCAGTTTAAAATATGGAACCCTAAAAAAAATTTGTATTATTCGTAGTGATGAAAACAAAATAACATTAAAATTATTATAATTTATATTTTGTCATCATCAGTGTATCCTGATTCTAGCAAAATATTGTAATTATCATGGTGTAACGTATTTCAATAATACTGTACAAAGTTTGGTTTGCCAACAGTTTGTTTGAACCAGAGTCATAGACCAAGAGTTATACCATGGATAGAAACAATACAAGGCTTATTCAATGCTAAACTAACAAACATCCAAAATTAAAAAAATAATAAAGATTTAATAATCTTAATGATCAAAATTGTTTTCACGCACAATGCGCACTATGGGAATATGACATAAACACAGCAACGAAGACCATCCTATCACCGCAAAGTCTAACTCGCTACTGGCTGTTGCGCTTGTTGTGACATTTATGTTACGTAATATGGAGAATTGATGACCTTTATGTCACGTAATATGGAGCATACGAAAGGAATTTGTTTATTTAGTTTATTTATTTGTATTTTATTTTTTTCAATATATCCATAAATGCAAAATATAATTTTATAGTAGACTAGATGCGTAATATATCAATATAATTTGTTTTGTTTATCTCATAATGTATTAGTTTGGCAATGATTTTTTCTTTCCTCTCATCAGTTTTTGTTGTTAATTTTATTAGACTTAACGGAAAAAAGGCAAATATACAAGTATAACTGGAGAAATTATCTGTTCATTGGTACCTTAATTTACCAATATGAATTGAGATGAACGAAGAGCGGACCAATTATCATTGTATGGAAAATGATTGATTTCTGGAATTCGCGTTGATGGACCCTTAACTAAATATGAATATGTAAAGTATGTACTTCATCCACTGATACAAATAAATTCTTTACATTCCACACCATAATAAACCCTTGACAGGTATCATTAAAACCATATATTTTTCCACTTGTCTCTTCCAGCTAGAAGCCGAGCAGGTAGCTGCAAATTTGGGCATACAGGAGATGGATGCTCTGTTACTGCACGGAGATATGGACCAGGCTGACCGCAACAAGGTGATCACAGCATTCAAGCGCCAGGAGATGAAGATACTTGTTGCAACGGATGTCGCATGTAATTATAGTTTTGTTAACGTTTATAGATTAACTTATAGAAAGATTAATAGGTGAAATATGCGTACGGTGACAAAATATGTTTAGTCATTCACTAACAGTAAGAGTGTAGTTTGTGGTGACCATACATCAGAATGAAAGAACACGGAATTATTAATAGTCCGTGTTCTTCTTAGGAAGCAAAAAACTTAAACATTGTGAGAGATTATCAACGTTTAAAATTATTGTCAGTCTCCTGATATAAGAATAATAGGAAACATGCAATAAATACTATTTTACATTAAGCTGATTTTATAAATGAAAACTTAATCTATTTATGATTTAATGAACTATAAATTAAAATACGAATATGGTATTAGTGAAATTTTAAATAAAAACTAAATCTGCATAAAATTCTCCATTCACAATAGGGTATTTGATAATTTTTTGAAGTCTTCAAAATTATTCTAAATGTACCTGATAAATCTACAGTTGCCTTATTTTCTCCAAAAAACTTGTTATGCTTGAAAAATTGACTTTTCTTTCAAAACTCTCAGTCACATAATATACAAATTCCTGGATGTCAGTATGTCCCAATGAAATAATTAAATTAGAAAGGAGAGGCTCTATCTCTTTCACACACTTTGTCATTCTATAGTACGAGATAAATCTTTTTTATTGAATTTAATTTATGAGATCCACTTTCTTACTCGCATAATTACTCGAAGTTGGCCGTCCATTAATATATTATGATGTGTGTAGTACATTTTTGACATCTCGCATTCTGATAGGCGGACACCTGTTGTTTCGGTGTTAAACTCCAAATTTTAAAACACAATACAATTTTTTATTTCAATAAGTAAATTACAATATTTACGTAATTTATTGCAATGAAACATCATTAATCTTAGCCCGAAAACTATGACATAGATCAATCAGAACCTTTTTTCATACATCAAACATCGTCACATTACGCATAAAGAAATTGATTAACAAAAATTAATACTTAAATGGGACTGGAACTGGACTATGGGATGTGTCCTCCAGTTGGTGACTGTGTCGTCTAATCTCATTGCTACTATAATGACATAAGACCAGTTTTCCAGTTCCAATAGCATAGACAGTGTGACAGAAAAATATCATTCCTACCTCTCGTTCTCAAATGAATCAATAAAATTGTACCTTTATTAATGATATTAAATACACGAAAGCTCCATATACTCTTTACACAAAAAAGTGACGTAAGCTATATCGCATCATAGTGGACAATTTTTTTATGTGAAAACGTCGACGGAGAAAAAAATAAACGTGATATTTTATTTTTCAAGTTGTTCAAGTTTGCTCAAGAATCGCTGTATTTATACTCGGCTGATTAAGATTATATTTTTTTTTTCTTTCAAACTTTGGATTCAACCAATGTTGAATAAACTAGTACATTTTCTTGACTTTAGATTGTATACTTTCCACATATAATAGGTGTTACGAAATATTTTACAAAAAAAAATTAAAATACCAATTAATGCCACTTTTTCATGTTTATAATAAATACAGGGGTGAGACAGCAGTTCATATTGCAGTGTTATCATGATGAAAGAGAACTTTTCCTTCGTTATATATAGCCGTTTCTCCTTTAATTTAGCAAAAAATTTGTCCAATAAAGAAGCATAGTCCTTATAATTTTTCCCTTTTCTAAATAATTAATATAAGTAACACTTTGGGAATCTCGGAAAATAGTCACTGTTGTCTTTTTAGCCAATTTAACAGTTTTCACCTTCTTTGGAACATATTTACCAGCCTCTTTGGTTGGGCACTTTTTATTCTTTCATTCTTGTGTGTATTTGTAAATTCATAGCACATCCACTGTAATGTATCAATGAAAAACTCACTTATATTGTGTTTAAACATGTCCAAACACAGTGGAGGAATTGTTACATGATATTGTCTTTGATTGCTGTCAACAAATGTGGCATCTGTCTTGCTGAGAGGTTTTTCATACCTCTCATAAAAAACATTTTCTGTTGAGATGTTCACAACGTTGACTACTTTTTCTTGCGCTAGTTCGAGTACAATGAAATTAACTAAACCGCTTAGGAACCATTCCAGGAAATGGAAGTCTCCATATATAAATAAAGCAGAATTTAAAAAAAAATTGTAATGTGAATAATGAAGTTTTGTAAAAGACCGACCTAGCCAAATCATACCCCTAAACACAATACACCCAACCAGTCGCAACATGATTTGACAGTGCATTTTAGCAAACTAAACTAAAACTACATGAAATTTTTGGTCAACTGATATTAATTCTACTTCCTACTTTGCACTTTTAAATATTTCAAAACTCTCCACCAGCTCGCGGTTTGGATATCCCTCACGTACGTACAGTGGTGAACTATACAGTGGCACGTGACGCAGATACTCATACACACCGTGTGGGTCGCACAGGTCGTGCTGGCGTCCCCGGCTATGCACACACTTTGCTACTACGGGATACCGACCGTGAATTCGCAGGACACCTCGTGCGTAATTTGGAAGGAGCAAACCAGGTATACAAATTTATTTCATTTATTAATTTCAAGCAAATCTCATTAATATATTTATCATCCATCGCAGCCTTTTTTAAAATGGACTTGATACCAAGCAGCAATTTTTGTCAGATGCTAGAAACAAAAAATTTATGGAAAAAGCCCACAATGTGGGGTTCAAGAAAAGCATAAAATTTTTAATTTTTAATTTCCACTTCACTGGTGGTACATTAATAGACTACCATATTCCCTAAACCATATTATACTGTACTATTTTTACTACATACCATTTTAATATGAAAATAAATATTCCTTCAGCGGACAGGGCTGTTGTTTATGTATTTACTGTTATGTAACATAATGTGTCAAAAAATTACATTTTTAGCGTGAATTTGGTAATTTAAACTTTAAAAGTGATTTTATATGAAAGTACAACATATATCCTAGAAATATAAACGTTATGTGCTTTTAATGCAATACAGAACAATTTAAAACACTTTTACAATATAAGTCAAATAGCCTATTCTACAGTGCTTTAGCTACCACCATAATATTGAACATACGGAACGTGACTGTAGGCAATTGAATACGTGTGGGACCACAGCACAGCATGTTTTTACAAGAGAGAAATTTACAAAAGAATATTGAATAATCTCCTCATTGTGTATAAATGCATAGTCCTACGTTAATGTAATGTCAATACATCGAGTGAGTAATGTTGATGGCCAGAAACAGTTGTTTGAAATATTTGAATGACACCTATAGTTAATGTAGATGTTTATTGCAGGTGGTAATATTACATCACTGGGATGCGCCCGGTGAAAGTAACCGTTTGCAGTAAAAGAGTTTAACCCTTAATCAGTCATTTGCATCACCATTTAGGTGTACATGTATTGTTAGTCAACATTATGGATTGAGTATAGAACAGCGATGGTAAGAGCCAAACAACGATGGCAAGAGTCCATGTTTGTGACGTCTTCCTTAAAAGTGTTTTGTTCAGGTCTACTAAAAATATCTATTTGATAACTTTTAAAGTTAGCATTTTTCCAACCCGCACAAAACACAAATTACTGTTAATTTCAATTGAATGGTTGCGGTTTGTCATGCAGATTTGAATAAGTTCTCTGTGCGTGCATGCATAACTCCATCCCATTTCCTTTATTATGAGGTATAAAACCAGTCCTATTATTTTTGATATACACTTCGTATGTTTGCAGTTAACAAATGCCATTAGAAAGCAGTTTTCTCTCTCTCATATATAAAAATATATAAGTAAACACTAACATATGGTCCTGCGTTAGGAAGCCATGCAGTTGTTATATTTTATATCGGTGTCATTACCTCATTCATTCATCTATTCTGTGTAGTATATGTGTAGTGACCCATCATTAATTGCAATCCACACTCTACATCGGCTAAACCATATCTATTACAGATCTTTTGGACATGGAAATCACAGAGCTTCCTTTCTCTAATTCGAATTTACTCTTTACTTTTATAACTCAAGAAGTAAATGAATAACTCTTTGGTTTCCAAACTAGTAAATTTTGTTTTTGAGAGAGCCGATTCAAATTTTTTCGATAAACATTTAAATTTGCAAAACTTGGTTCAATATCACCACCGTCTATATAATTGTATTATTTATACTAACTACAATTATAATTTCACCAATTGTAGTACATTTACCCACACAAAACTTAATATCCATCCACAGTCAGTTCCCGAAGAACTCCTCCAGTTGGCAATGCAGAGCTCATGGTTCAGAAAGTCACGATTTAAGAAGGGCAAAGCTAAAAATCTAAATGTGGGAGGCTGCGGTCTCGGCTACAAAGAGAGGCCAGGTCTTCCTCAACGCCAGGAGCTGGATACTGACATATCAGGACTCTCATACGATAAGACGAAGGGTGGACCTGCCACTGACAGGCTGGCTGCGATCAAATCCGCCTTCAGGGCACAGTATAGTCAGGTACGTACGCGATGTTGAAAATTGACACAATGCCCAGTTATTGTTCTACAAATGAAAAAAAAACCTAACATTTAGGAAAACTTTGAATAGTTTTGTCTGTTATGTTCTCAATACAAAAATTGTGAACATTTTGTTTTATTAACTCATAAAAAGAATTCTTTTAAACAAGTTATAGCCACAGTATAAAATTATACACAGTAAATAACCTACAATATAAAATACCATAAAAGCAATGGTATTTGCTAGAAGTCTTAAAAAATATATAGACGAATTTGATATGCAAGAAGAACAATCTGAAAAAGATAAAGGACAGACCTATATGTCTGTTATATACCATATATATATATATACGTATATATATATATATATATATATATATATATATATATATATATAATTTTTTGTTTTGGCAACTTTTCAAAAATTATATTACAAAATGTACATATGTACATATATATATAAATATATATATATATATATATATATATATATATATATATATATATATATATATATATATAAAGATATAAGACAGAATGTCAGGTAATCATAATGTTGCAAAAATGTATTAAAGTAGTCTAGCTGCATGAAAAGGCAAATCGACACAGTAAATAGTATGCAAACACAAAGTAATTGATAAAATGATGCATAACCCGATGTTTCGTACAGCTGGGTCTTTCATCTAGGATTTATTAAAAGTTGCAATTTATAATAGACAAATCTCTGTGTAAACCTACAGATCAACAAAAAGAACAAGTACAGTGACACTTTGGATTACTGATATTATCGTGTTTTTTTTATTTTAATTCCATGTTTTGTTAATTCATCTCATCATTACAATTTCAAACTCCTAATACAGGTGCGAGATAAGAAACTTGTATGCTATTTGCTATTTTGTCAAGTTTTCAAAAATTATATTACATATCATCATAATAAGCTATCCTCAATCATTTTAATGTAGGCCTCCTGCAATCTGCACCACTCTGTTCTATTTTGGACTGTCTGGATCCAATTTGTCCCACCACGTTCATTATGTCATCCTTCCAATTCATTTGTGGCTGCCCAACTACTTCTAGAGAATTTTGCTTCATGAATCCAACTTTCGAGCAATGTGACTAATCCACTGCCACTTAGTTTCGCCACTCTCTTGATAATGTCAGCAACTTGGTTTTGTCTCCGAAGCCTCTGAATTGTTTTGCGATCCTGATTCCTACCAACCTTCTTTCCATCGCCCTTTGAACAACAATAAACTTTTGCAGGATAGCTTTTATTGTTACCCAAGTTTCGGCTCTGTAAGTGAGGACTCGTAGTACACACTGATTAAATATACGTGCTTTTAAATGTTTCTTTATGTTCATTTTAAAAGCGAATTTGAGTTGAGAGAAGGATGCCCAACCCACCCGTATGTCTACTTTGTTGATCTGGTTCTTTTTACCCATTTGTAGTTTTTTGCCCAAGTATATATACTTATGCGCTCGAGTATAGTACTGCCCATATTTATAGACGCAGGGCTATCGCTATCTCTAACCCTTCAATCACAAATTATACATAAAATTTATTCTTGTGGCTGCATACATTCCATTTCATTTAGTGATGTAACTTACTAGCAGAATATTTTTATTGACTTCCTTAAATAAATGGTTCACATTACTATTTTTGCTAAAGTACCAAGTAGATGTGTAAGCAAATAGTTTCATACTAGATACATGCATACATCCATCCTTTTGAAATGATAAACAGATAATTTTATCCATTTTTCAACCACAAGAAATATTATATGAACATTAACAGATAAGGATCTTTTATTTCTTTCTGGCGCTGTGATCAATTTTTTAGCGATATCGCATTTTCTGCATAGTCCCTATATTACTGCAGATTGCACCTAGTTAAAGCTACTAACTATTTGTTTATGCTGTTTTTTAGGGTTTCACTTTCCTTAAAATAGGCTCCAACCATGGAAGTAAGAATCTAAGAAGTGGGTATGTGTCCGTATCCACGTGTAGAAAGTTTGTCAATATTTGACAAAATTGATCTAAGGGAACACACGTCACATTTTAACATCAGTCGAGCTGAGACAAAACACTTTTCCTTTGTGAAATATGGCACTTGCTAATTTTAATGTTGTAGTTGTTCAGTTTACAGAATAATTTTTTAAGGTATTAATTAAATTTGGGAACACCACTCAGTTCAATATCAATATAACATTTTGAATTATAACATTTTGTATTTTGAATTACAATTATCATATACCAGTGAATTAAATTTTCAATGGAGATGGAATGGCATAAATTATTGTAAGTAAAATGTTAAATAAAAAAAATGGGTGCGTGTACTTATGTATGCGCGTGAGAAGTTATACTTCTTTGGCATCATTAAATAATACATACGGATAGATAACCTCAATTATATTGGAGCACTTGAAAAAGTCTATAAACACAATTTTTTCACTAATATTTACGAATAGTAAATATATTAATCAAAATATTGAATTTAAATCACTACTGAATATAATTTATCAGCACATATATAATTCGCACTTATATTTTTTTATCCAATAAATTCAAATGAAAAAGCTGCTCACTGCGTCAATATTATGTTATTGAAGTATTTTTTACGTGAAATTAATAATCATATCTATCAAAAGATGGCGCTACACTGATGTAAGGAAATTATAAACTAATTGATATTTTAATTCTGTATGAAAAGTGAATACAAAATAAAGATAAAAACAATATTACCATAAAACTAAATGCCTTATGGTAATATTGTTTTTATCTATTATCTGCATAAATTAAAATCATCAAGTAAATCTGCATCAAATGGTAATATTGTTTTTAAATATCATCTGCCTCTCTGTATAAGTATTTATCTGTGAAACTTGGATATTAGATTTATTAGTAATATAAATAAAGAATCACAATTAATGACATCAAACATTTTTAAATTATTCGAAAGACAAATAAAATGCAGAATCTAAAAATAAAAAACTTGTCTTGGAGGCGCCGGGTATCGATCTCGGTACCTCTCACATGCTAAGCGAGCGCTCTACCATCTGAGCTACGCCACCAACGTAAGTTTCGTACATAATATTGGTATTAATATATAGTCTCAATAACTGCAACCGCTGCAACTTCATATTGTAACTTTTGTGTGACGAATCTTAAAATTTCACTCTCATCATTTTTTCATAACGCGCCTAAAGAAGTATAACTTCAAAAATATATAAAAAATCAATATACATCAAAGTTATATCACTCTATGGATGCTTTTAGTTTGTATAATTGTGCATTTTTAAGTTACCTTTTTCACTGAAGTGGCATTAAATAATTTTTCAGTTGGACAAAGTTTAAAGAAAAAAGTACAGATTACAGAGAATCATTTTCGATAATACATAGTTTGTAGCTCAGTAATGAAATATATCGAACAATGTTTATCAATATTGTCACAGCTGTGACAATTGCGATTTAAAGCACACACGATTGGTGCATATTTTAATGAAATATATGCATGGTGTCAGCCAGTGAGAAGCGATCCCCTGTTCCCCCAAATTTTGTAATTTTTTTCACAGTGAATTTGTTTAATTACTTGTCCAGTGGTTATTAGGTTCATGGTGATTAAAAATAAAAACATAAAGAAAGAGGGTATGTTACAACTGAATATAAAAATTATTTTTTTAATAACATTTTGTCGTTTTCAATTTTTGAATTGAATTTTTCTAACATCATTAATTCATGACTTCCATTTCTCTGTTTTCTATGATACAATCATATTCTGTATAGAAAGATATTCTGTATAGAATGGTGTATCTTGATTTCTTATATTTCTATAGGTATTCAGGAACATTTTATACAACATATTATACACCTCATTATATCATTATAAATAATCTTGATAACATTATGTACACTATGGGTAATTCACATAAAAAATTACTTAACGCTAACTGTTTATTATTTTATTACCAGATGTTGCGGATAACATTTGCATGATCCTTATATGCCCAAGCAAGTGATGCACCCATTTCTATCTAATTGATCTTTACCATGATAATTAAAATTTAAGTATTTGCGGGCAGATGAGTGTTACAAAAAATACAATTTTTCTTCAAGCCACTTAGAATGTATTCAAAATTAATGTTTAACTACACCATCTTGGCTACAGTTCACAGCCTCAACCGATCACTCATGGGAGCAGACGAGGATAGCTCCGGGTGTGGTAGAACCAGCGACATCTGCTGCGCCTTTTATACCGCCTGCCGCACCCCTTGCAACTCCTCCTCCACCTGCCGACCGTGCGCCTCGCCGTAGCGGCAAAAAGAGCCGCTGGGAATAGGGATTGAAGGGGTCTGATTGGAGCACTCATTTGAAGTACGCAGCTTGCCCACAGTGGAAGGAAAATGTTACGTCTATCTATTTTATAAGATCATGCTGCCTTCTGCAGAAGAGAGATAGCAGAAGTAATTGTGCACTATATTGCAAGATCCTCTTAAGGGCTTGTTATTGAGAGTTCATATTAAATGAATTCTGGTTTCTTTTATGTGGTGGAATATGTATATATACATTTACCACCTTGTGGAATAGGTTTATATACATTTACCACCTTGTGGAATATGTTTATATACATTTACCACCTAGTGGAATAGGTTTATATACATTGTCACTTTCGTTCATTTGATTGGATGTGTCATTAATAAATTATTCTATATTAACGTGCAGTAAAAAAATAAAATGGACTGTTGGAACTTTTTTGCGATGTGAAATTGGTAATCAACACTTTGATTGCATATCTAGTTATTACTACCAAAAACAAATGGTCTAAAAACCTTTTGTACAGTTTGATTACAAAAGCATTTCAAGTGGAATTTAAAAAAAATATTTTACTACAGCAACCTCAATGGTTGCAAACTCAAAACTTGCATTTCCTCATATATATGTTATTAATTATATCTGCAGTATACAAGATTCCTTTGTCTGATGATGGTAGGTCTCGTATAGGTCCTACCGTTGCAGCAGTTTTTTTCATAGATCATAAAACATTTTAGCGAAATATGAAAATCTTAACCATTTTTAATCCTACTCCTACTTGCATAAAATTTCGAGAATATATAAATAAAATAAGATTTTTTTATTAGTATCATACCACCAACATTTATGCGATTATTTTTCATGGGACACCAACGTGGTGTTACCGGATGGCGTAGTGTTAAGATGTCTTAGGATTTCTTGGATATTTTTTAACCAAATCTTATCCAGTATTCTCATTCAATGTTATCCATTAGTACTACAGTTCATGATTGACCTTGTCTTGTGCTACCAGGTCAAGCCAATCCACAAGGTCTGCCACCACATCACACCAATCCACATGGACACTTTCACTAGTCTCGTATATTTAGTACAGTCATATTGTCAACAACGTTGTCTAACCATTGTACCCTTGGTTGTCCTAGCCTCCTTCTGCTTCCAGGCCAGCTATGCATCACATTATGAGCTGCTCTGTGTTCTGTAATGCATTCTACGTATTCCAGCCACCAAATAAACACCCTATATAATCTCAATGATTAAATCTGGCTATTAATAGAAGTTGTAAAGCATCTCATTTTCTATTCTGTAATATAAACCATTCAATATTTTCCATTCGTCAATGCCGCCAAACTATCTTACGATATCTTCTACTATTAAACATAAGTAAATTTTTATGTTGAATAAAATAAATATAAATTTTTTTATACTGAAATAAATATTCGCCGAGTGCAAGCTGTACCATGAGACTGGTCTCCTGGAAGAAGGGAGTAATATAATGTTAATGTGTAATGTGATGTAATAAAGGTATGATAATTATTATTCACTCGCTGTAGTTTTTATTTATTTCAACTTTAGAACAAAATATCAATTAATTTGTTAAGAGGTATGATTTTATTCTATTGTAATTTTTAGTCCATGAGTTTTATAAACTATGGTATGTAAGTATTATTGTATATCGATTAAATTATACGAACAGAGTTAGGTAATTATAGATCAATAATACGGACACAGTTAGGTAATTACCGATTATAGATGATGCAGACAAATAGGACAACAATGCCTACAGTTATGATATAATGCCCGATTATAATAAACATATTTTCACTAATATACCATTCTTTAGTTAATAATATACCATTCTTCATTCAATGGGATGAAAAAAAATTATTACCTATACTGTTAAGAAATACCTTATGTATAAAAAATAAAATTAAGTTTATTCATAAATTTAAGTTAATTCATCGAAATTTATTTTGTCACATTCAAAGTTTGCAATACCCATTGCTTGCAATACAACTGTAATAATGCAGGACCCAATCTTCCATATACTTCTCATAGACCGAAAGTGATATGGCCTTTAATTCCTGCTGCGAATTCTGTTTGATGTCTTCAATCAATCGATTCAATCATTCATTCAATTCAATCAATAGTTGTCAAAGAACTTAAGCTCTTTCGGAACCAGTCTCGCGGCGACACATCTTATGCACAAAACATTGGCTAAAATTCCATGAATGATCATTTTATCAATATTGAATTCCCAAGCCAACTGTAATACTGAAATGATAAATAAATAATAATAATTTTCAATGACTGATTGTTTCATTTTTCAATGTTATCCTCAGTGGCAGACGTCGAAGGCGATCTGAACGACGCAAATCTTTGACCAGCTCACGCCTCTCTTTGAACAATTTGTACCACTCATACTCATGTGCGTTTTCAACGTAATTGAATATGGTGATACAGGCCTTTTTTAACATTTTTAACGATTCGGCACAAGAAATTTTCTTTGAAACACAACATTTATGGCAAACTCTTTGTTCCACCAATTTATCCATAATAAAATTGGCAGAGCACCATTAAGGTCAACCTATTACGACAGCTGCTGTAAACACCCTAGTTGACAGATCACTCAAGTTTGGCTTGATAATTAAGGAAAATTTTGTGAACTGAGAAAAAAAAATTTACCTATTCCTTTTAAGCGGTTTATACAGAAGGTATATGCAAAATTCTAGCAGAAATTTTAAAAACTTACAACACAGAACTTACTTATTTTTTATGCATATAATCTTCAAAATGCCTAAGACTGCCCAACATAACGCAGACACAAATTGTCCTATTGAAAAAATATTTATTATCATTAAGCGGCACAAAGGCACACCTACCCCTGCCCCTATTTGTTTTTTTTTTAGAAAATATTTTCTAAGTTTTGAGAAATTGATGGTATTTTGGAAAATTTAAAATTTTTGAAATAAAGAATAGCATTATTTCCAACTTTAACTCGATGCACAAATTTTAACTTTATGCGCATCGTCATGCTCACAGCCATCAAATAGTATATGATTCACATCCTGTATCGTAACCGCAGGAACACTCTCTCAGTGCAAAACGATATAAACTCATGTGGAAGGCGCCATGTCCTGTCAAAAATTGTAAGGTATAATAACCGATATTGAGCCAATTTTTCTTTATTCGCTCTGAAACATTCAGTAAAAAGAACCTAGTAGTTTCCCTCATAGAGTCGGGGGAAGTCCACCTTGACTGCCAGTGAGCAATAATGATCTCAAAAATGTGTCTTTTTCTGTTCAAAACTGATTCATTTGTATTAAATTCAATGCTCAATTGACCTACAGTGAAACTCCTACCTCGAGCTAATGTAAAATTGGCCGCCCGTTCTACGATCATAAAGACAGCAGGCGGAAGACCCGCCAAAACCAGCAAGGCATATTAATACCTCAGTCAAGTAATCCTGCGAGGGAGTCCGCTGCCCAGTTCTCTATCTCTCTTTGGCTCACTCCCCCGACCAACAGCAGTGTGTCATCAGCATATGCAATGGTCCCACATCCCTGAAGGGGTATTGCGAGAATCCCATCAAACATCCCGTTCCACAGAATTGTTCCGAGGACCGAGACCTGCGAGCAAGCCCCGGTCAACATTTTCCTTACTAATATGTCTCCGTCCTACAAATAGACGACTCGATCACAAAATAATCACTAATCAATGGGCAGAGGTCCACTGACACTCTCCGGGATTCTAGTACGGTTATAAAAGCAGGGCACCAAGCATTATCAAACATGTCCAGAAAAATACTGAGTACATATTTATGTAACTATTATTTGTTTGAAGAACTCCCCGAAAGCCAGAAGGAGAGCAATGGGTCTCTAGAACTTTGGATCGCTAGGCTATTTCCCATTACTCTTCGGTATGAGTTTAAGCCTCCCCACTTTCCAGGTTTCCTAAAAATGATCCTCCCACAGTCAGCCATCTGTGAGTAAATATGTTCTCTAGCTTTCCACCACTTTGACTATATCCTCAATTGAGAGCCCCAACAGCAATGATCAGTTATAATCAGTTCTGCTTTAGAAAATATTCTTTCAGACAGTACAGAAGTAACCACAATGTCCAAACACTTTTTTTCTAAGTCACCGTCTGTGGGTATAGAAAAAAAGTGTTTGGTGTGGGTATAGAAAAAAATATATTCTCTGGCTTTCGACCAGAGAAGTGGATTTTTTTTCTGGGGAAAAGTGGGTCTTCGATACATTTCCTAAAAATGAATAGGAATTTGCTAATGGCATCGTAACTTTACTGTCGCACATTTTCAATGCAATGTCTTCATCTGTACTGTCACTCACTCCTGGATTATTTATTTGTGGTCCCTGATTATTTTGAATAAAACCTTGCATCCTGGTTAAATAATGTCTAATTTTTAAAATCACCTTTTGCTTGATTATAAGAATTTTCTTCATCGTTAAACGGTTCCTTTTGAGCAATGAGTCCAATATTAAAGCCCACAGTAATATAACTTTACGGAATTTATTATCCATGCTATTTAAAAGTTCTTCGATCAGGATTATGGCAGAGAATAGTGACATTTTCTTTTTTAATTGCCTTAAGTGTGCAATTATGCCATAATAAATGACCATTATTTTTGACACAATCAATTCTTTTTCCTTACTCAGATCTATTGTTACCTGATAAAAAAGTTTTAAAATGTTTATTATACCTGGAAGACTATTCCACTCATATGCTGTCAGAAATTTTACACGGTTATGCAGAAGTTCCAAGGTAACTTCAATCGTCTTCTGAATTCTGTGAAGACATATCATGCGAAAAATTCCATCTAGTAATGACGTAATTTTTTAATTTAATTAGAACCTGATTAGGACAGAGCTGTTTCCTACAGATATAATTCTCCAGATATAATTTCCTACAGATATAAATGGCTAAGGCACTCCGATGGAAATATTCGGCTATTTGTAAGAGAATGTAAGTAGACTGAGGGAATTTAGCACAACGGTATTCAACATTTGTGCAACACACACTAAATAGTTCCCACCTATATTATGCACAGCAGCTTTCATATTTGACACATTGTCTGTAACAATAACATGGATAATGTGCACCTTATCATAAATTTCCTATTCTCATTAAGCACGGCACTAATGTTCTCCGCATGATGATGGTCACTGTATTTAAAACATGAAAGTAGGCCAGAACACATTTCCCACGAATTAGAGATAAAATGTGCCGTTACTTTCGAGCTACATAACTTTCGACAGCATCTGACATCCAACTATCAGTTGTTAAATTCACGTATTTCGCAGTATGTAGCTGTCATTTTGAATTTATAACAATGTCGTCACACAACCTCGACAATAAAAGGGTGTAATGTTTTCTAGTCAGCATCATGGTTCCAAGAAATTCATTAGTTCTTTAAAGCCAATATCTCCAGCAATAGAATGTTTTTGTTGCCCGATTATAATAAGCAAAACATATGCTGTAATTGCACATTGTCGTTTAACCGGCGGAATACATATTGTAGTGGAAGCAAATTCTTCATCAATTTTTGGCAGTTCGGAAGTCATCAGTTTTGGCTTAGGTAAACTATTTATTTCCATACATTCAGTCAATTGAATGTTATGTGTGATAATGGCTGAAGTATTTGAGTCCAAAATGTTTTGATAACCCAACTCATTGGGACTAATATTTACTTTTAAATAGCTGTCGTATGTAGGGCGATGTTTGGACATAAAATGCTTCTCTAAATTTAAAGTTGAACCCCCTTTTATTGAATATATATTTTTAAATAAATCGCATTTTGCTTTTACAACGGATTCGGAAGTAAAATATAGCCACACATTGCTTTTCTTGGTTCTATTCATCTTCACAATATAATGGTACTCAAACGACAAAGGAACAATAAATTAAAAAGAATAAGATTATCCACCGTTCGATAAAAGTTTTATGAATATTACACATAAAATAAATATTTGTTTAAACTAGAAAAATAATAACTATAGTAAATTTTCACTATTTCAGCTAATACATTTATGTCTTTATTACACTGAAAATTTAAGTTTAATAAACAATACCAACACGTGTCTCAAGCACATTCAAATATGGTGATGAAGTAACATCTACAATTCACACGAATATTGAATTGCAGTTTGCCTTAACAACTGCAGAGATTCTCGATCGACTGTGCAGTGTGTTTATAATACTTCTATTTTCGTACGACAGTAAGTAACAAATGAATATTGCTTAGTGCTACTAGTGTCTCCTTTATATACTTACATACAAAATTAAAGTAACAATTCAGTACTTCAAATATTCGTGAATACTCTTAGGAAAATAATGAAGGCATACAATCTTACTCATCTCTACCTGACGTGCTTGGTGCAATCACTCGGTCACGAGATGCAGTACAAATCGCTCTCAGTGCACCAGCATTTATTCGTGCACAAAAAACACACTGAACTATGCTAATAAATAGGATGTTTTTAACAAGATTGGACAATTGTTTGTGCTAACTAACCTAAAAAATCTGGAGGTAGATCAAGAATAGTAACACTTTTTTTCTCTTCAATTTCTTGAACAAATAATATGCAACAATAATGTTTTTCTCTTTGCACTTAGCATATTTAACATCATCACTTGACAAGAGCCTTAACACAACCGAACCATATGTGCCGTCTCCACATTAGTTAGAAGACGTCTTCAGATGTGGTAAGTTTTCGCTGTGAGCAAGCGTCCCCATTTTTTCCACAATCTGGTTTTTACACCGACATGACTGAAAACTGTGTCATTAACAAATGGCCTTAGGGTAATATCATTGCCAATCAAGAAATTTTTTAGAGATGGTTTAATAATATCTTTCAACTAAACTACATTGTATTCCTTATGAAGTCACTCGAATGGCCTAGTAATTTGTAATAAAATTAATTATATTGATTAGTCTTTCGAAGCCATAATGTGTCAAGTGTCTAAAGATGGTATGAATACATTATTCAAAACCTTTACCATTTTCTATTCCAACTCCCGTGTATAAAGAAATAAGCCGTGGGATTGTAGCAAATTTCTTTTCCCCGTACAGTTGTAGTCATCAACGCACCATTTTGCACATTTATACACATTGTTTCACAATCGCACTCTGTTTGTGTACCTATTTCTCAAATACCATTTGGTCATAGCGAGTTGGTAATGAGAGCATTCAATTTTGTGTTTGAAACTCTATTAAGTTTACCTATTATTTTGTGGACCTTAGAAAACACTGCAATACAATATCAGACTAGTACCTAAAAATTTTGCAAATTAGTTTGAAAACGATTATAAAAATGGTGATCTCTATTTTTGGTGGAAATTTTTTTCACATATTCATACGTACATTAAACTTATCGACGGCCCATTTTTTTTGACAGAGCAGCCTCAATGGCATTACAAAATTTGCTTAAAATAAAACTCCCAAGTAAAAAGTTGACCCAATAATGCTTCATACTATACAAAAGTACCACAAAACCTTTTTTAGAACATCAGCAAAAGAAGACACTGGCGGCTGTATATTGACAATAAACCATTATTTATTAAAACAAACCTAAGTGGTCCAATACTACTTCCATTATATTAGAATTAGTTAAAAAAAAAGGGTAACTAACTAAAATTTAAATACCTTATTACTTAAAGACATTGTATTATTCTGCATTTGCAAAATTTTTAATTAAAATAACCCTCAGTTACTTATAGGCACTATCCCTTTCCTGCGCATAGCTATTACAAATTGGACCATAAATACTCACCACCTTTACCAAGTTTGTCTCGTAAATTTGCATGCATCCATCAGATTTATAACATGAAATGTTGCTACTCTAAATGACACTATTCTAAATTATCACCACTTCTTGTCCAATTAAAGTTGCCAGTGAATTCTTTAGCACAAAAGCCACCCATAAAATTTTGAAGCATTTTTTTAGGTCCTTCGAGTATATTTTTAAAAAAGGCCAGTAAGAATAAAGCGTCACTAATAATACTGAAAGTAACTTCTATATACTCCTTACTGGACTGTCGCAATGTTCTAAAAATTGTAAGAACACCGTAACTTCCACCATTGGAATCAAGTATTGTGCGAGTTGCGCCTAATGCTCTTATGAAAATAACTATGAATGTTAAAATGACATTCATTACATATCTTATTGCTTTCTAGATAAATACTTACCTCTCTACTTTTAATTGACAGATATATAGTAATTTCTTAATCATAGACACGCAATCTGTCATAATATCATATTCAAATATTTAATTCCATTCATAAACTACAGATTTTCCAATTAATTTATGTATAGGTTACAACATCAAATTAAAGACCACCACATTCTCAGCAAATTCATTTTCTAAGTAGCAGTATGCTTAAATTATTTAAAATATTTACAGTTATTTTATATAATCTATATATGAAACCACAGTCAACTATATTTTATTACATTATTTACAAAAATTATTATTAAAAGAATATTAACTCCGGTCAATAACTTTTCATACTAAAAACAATATGAACAATAATCATTTATATGCAGAAAACTGTTCAAATAACCGATTTGAAATCCTTCAATCGATTAATGAGAACCAATTTAGAAACTGTGAAATTTTTCTAGATTTGAATCAACCGAAACTGACCTTTATCACACAGCTTTGGGGAATACAAACATAGTTAATAAAATTCATACGAAAATTGTACAATAACCGATCGATTCAAGTGTGAAGCGTCGAGGTTCTAAAACAAGCAGGGACATGCAAAGTTAACTCTCATTCTAATAATCAGAAACTGTACATTAAGGAGAATAGTCCATTTAAGATCTACATATGGTGCCTACTGCCTAACTTAAAACTCTGTTCTACTAAATAGACTCTAAAGAAGCAATTTCACTAACGACCTCATTCTTTTTTGCGATTTTCTCTAGCTGATCCTTTTCAGGACTTTTGAGTTCGCCATAATTTATTTTCTGTTCTAATGTCTCTATTTCCCGGAGCTTCTTCTTTAGGTTCTTCAGTCGCTTAGCAGGGTCAACTTGACTAGTGGCGATCGGCGTTGGCGAATTGTTAGCCACAGCCTGAGTGGGCTCTGATTTCGGTGGTTCAATTGATGTTTTTGCTAATGTCTCTGTTATTTCTTCTGAACCTAGAACATATATTTAAAAAAAATTGAATACTTAATTATTTGTTTACATAATAGGGTAGTTGACTATTCTTAAATTTGCTGTTTCTAGTAAAATGTCACAAAATTTAAAGATTACCTATGATTAACCTGCTAAGCATGAGTAAAATTTGCACTACGAGGACTCTATACATTTAGGCACTTAATTATAAACATTTAAGGGTGCATATTATTTCTATTAAAATATTAACAATAGTAATTTTTCACAAAGTAAATAAATTGCCAACTATATCTTTCGTAGCTGTTAAAACATATCTCTGAATGTCACTAAAATTATGAAAAAATATTTTTAAGGATCTTATTATTTAGCCCTTTCAAACGATTCCCCATACATACAGAATTTAAAAAAATTTAAAGTACCTAATTTGACCCCCCTAAAATTTCCACATAAATATTTTTGAGTTGAGATATGTGTAGGTTAAAATGTTTTATTTACGTAAAACACAGATACGTAAGTTATCTTATAAGTGGCCCATTATTCGTTTTGAGGTACGGAACTCTAAAAATTATAAATTGATTAATAAGCAAATTATAAATGAACTTATGGCGGGCATAGAGTAAGGATATCTCCATGTCTCATTTGCTCTCATAGAATACAATGAGCATTAATAAAAATAAGATCATAATTCAGTACTGCAAATATACTGTTAATATGTGCTCTCAGTCAATTCAGGTAATCCCCTGCTACAGTAATATGTGATGTTGAGTGCTGATTGGATGTATTCATGAATGCTATTGTGTAGTTTGTAAATGATTCGCAATCTATCACTAACATATAACTTAATAGTACAAATGTAAATGTTATCGGTAATAGATGTACAAAAATTTATTTAACTTATTTACCCGACTTCTTTTTCTTATTTTTCTTCTTCTTATCCACCTTAATTAAAAGTCCTGGTATAGGAGAAGTCATGTTACTGCCACCCACACCGCAGGCTCTCAAGCCTTTTTTAGGTTTACTAGCTGCAGCAACAATCTCGGCTGTTAGGCCTACAGGTATACCGTCGTTCCTCCTCGAGGCAAACTGCTTACCCTTGCTCTCGTACAAGGGGACCTCTTCTTGCGGAACATAACCGTCTCTGACGCGACGTGGTTTTCTCCACGTCCCGTCGGGTCTTTGTGATGCAGGAATAATCTTCCCACCTTTAACATAAAACAGGATGTTTAAAGGTTTAATACATTTACTGCCACACAACACAAAGTGGGTTACAGGAAACTTTGTTGTACCAGATGTAAAACATTACATAAATTAAAACATTGAAGTTAAAATCTTAATCATATATCGATATTATAGTTTTATTTCGGCCTTTTTTTCTCTAGACTCTTTTTCTCATCCCCTTACAAGATGCCGGTTTCAGAAAACACATTGCCAGTAACGGGGAACAGTATTTTTTTTATAAAAACTACTTCCATATGATGTGGATAATTCCTGCAAACTTCTTCAGATCTTGTGAAAACTGTTCTCTTTTACTGCCCACCAAGTAAATGACTACCTACACTTTCATCACTGCTCGTTTTATAGAATGATATGGCCTTGGAGTCAAATGTTCCAGTCAACTTTTTTATTTATAAATATATTGTCTTAAAAAACATTGCTTTAACCTTTTTTGCACACAGCAATATTTATTTTTAATTTTATGAACTTACGTATAATATTCACATGTGGAGTAATATAACATATCCATAAAAGTCTCTAATGCAGCCGACTATTCAAGTAGAGCTCTTGCTGAATATTAGATGCAACTCTAATTTTAACTTATCAGTCATAATATCACTTTTACTGTTTACTATATATTAAATGTATAGTTCCAAAATTATTAATATGTGTCGGAAAATGGTGATTACACAGGTGGCAATCCTGGTGTTACCCTACTCGATTCCTAAATAAATTGAAGATGCTTCCATTGTGCCTTTAAAATTTACAATTACATTATGGTATTATAACTCCATTCCAATTATAATACTATTAAATAACATTTTGATACGATAAATTTTTTTCAAAACCACGATTTTTACTTTAGCCAAGTTAAGCTGTGATCGGGTAGCATATCCCACTACCATTCATTCCAGTTAATTACAAGATTAAATAGGTTCGATAGACACTATCCAGATTACTAACAGTATATTAATTTTATCCCTACCATCTATATAATATTAATTATATTCATAACTTTACTATATTAATATAAATGAAAAATATGTTAAATTAAAAGCAATAGGTTAATTCTTTTATTAAACTCATTGTGAATGACATAAAATTTACATAATTTTGTTTTCATATTTTCAATTTTTTCATATTTATTCTATTTACCTATTACTGTAATTGTGACTCCTCTAGTATGCTACGAGTAAACATACACAAATGAATGCAAAACGAGGAAATTTAATAAATTATTAATTAAAGAGTAATAAGTTAAAAATCAGAACTATTATCAAGTTACAACAGGAACGGTTGCCAATATTATTTAAGTTATTGAATGTGTGCAAAACTACAAACACTCCTTACTTAAACATCCTAATAAGTAACGTTTGGGATTTATTTTCTAGCCAACCAAATTATTTAATTCAGTACATGAAAATTACAATAATACTATCAACATATGGCGCGAATGACGAAGACCATTATTTAAAATACAATCTATCAATTAAAACTTTTCTTTATATCAACATATTGACTACGATTTTAATATTATACTGCTGAACGTAATAATTAATGTGTTATACCAGAAAATATATTACTCTACACTTTTTGTGTGAGCAAAATTTCTTCAGGTCAATAGCGAGGGTTAGGAAAAATCTATGCTGGGGGTTAGGAAATATTAAACAGAAAATGACAAAATGAAATAATAATAATTGACCAGATACATTTTTACTTGAATATGGGCGTCAGTAATCAGTGGACCGCACGAACGAAGGCTGTACTTTAATATAAAGTTTATAAACAAACATCCGAAGGCTGATTAAACGCTGTCATATTGAAGGTTAACTGAAACATTACACTAACCTACCTTCACCATCCTGCTCGTAGGTCGCCGCAGAAGCCATTATCACTCATAAGTATAAGTGATAACTATAAATAATAATATTCAATAGTAATAAACGATTGTATTCAGACGCGGACCACTTCATTTGGTCATTTTGAAAGCTACAAATTGTGTTGCCACATAATAAATATTTGTATGCAATTATTGCGCGCTAAAAATACTTCCCGGAATCGCCGGTTTTCCTTATTGTCATGATGCTCAACATCACGGAACAGTATGTACGTACAACATAAACGTTCATTTCGTAGTATGTTTCATGTATGTAATAAATTACTATGTAAATCAAGGAAAGGAATTTTTGTGAATGTGAACCTTAAAAATAGGGAACAAGGTAAAATTTCGTTTAAATGTAAATGTCAATTTCATATTTGTTGTCGTTTGTTCCTATCGAATCATAGATTAAATTATTTTACAATTTTGACGACATGCAATAATAGATTACTTTCCCATAATGAAAAAAATGGTTCAATCTTTAAATTAATTTTACTGGCCCGTTATATAAACTGACGTATTGAAAAATTAATAATTATTTATGAAACTATTCAAAAATAGAACTTTCGTTTTTGCACGGAAAAGTTTTCTATTTGCCGTGCATAGGTATTATAGGATAGGTACACTTATACTCAAACATTTAACTTACACCCAATACAAAAACAATATACCTCGAGTTATTAAATTAAACATACTTCTGATGTTTCTTTCAATTGACATAGTTTAAGTAAATGCTACCTATAATGTCGTGCTAAGCACAAATACCCTACTTACAATTTACATAAAACAGAGATATTTAATTTTGATTGTTTAGGCTTTGCCTAAATTGTAAATACTACAACTGATCATAAACAATCCTTTCTATATAATATTCAAACTATATTCAGAACGAAATAAACAATTTAAAATCAATCCTCAAATTCAAAAATATGTCAGTTACAGCATTTGCGCTTTGCTCGGCAGTATTCATATAGTATTGATACATATTTCTCTATATGTAAAACACTGTCCGTGTTTCTGTTCGCATATAAGTCAATTTCTATTAAATGGATTTTGATACGGTTTTCATTATCATAGAGTCACTGTCACTGAAATATGTCTTTGCATATCGGTCGGTATTTTAATGTCTTGTGTTAAAATGTATCCCACAAAAATATTAATGAAAAGAGTCAGAAAAAAGCCAAGTTCTATGCTATTTTAGTTTGCGCCACTGAAAAAAAATTAACAATAAAATGAATACCAGGTTCTATTCTAACCTCAAATAAGATTCGAATTTCCCGCCAGATTTTTATTTTTTAACATTTCTAATTCTAAATGTATATTTCATAGACGGTTAGTTCAAAGAGAATATATATTGTGTAATACATATTGTACACAATGGGCCCCGGTTCCTTTTAGTTAAATATATAATTAACTAGTTATTTTACTTAACAAGTTTTCAGTTTTCCTTTCCATTGAAGTACCAAACACGTATGGCAAACTTTATAAATATGGTTACCGCTTATTCTGTCTTGCCACTAACTTTTTTCCTCATGTGTATCCCTCGTGCCGTAAGTCTAGTTACAAACTCCTTTGGCCACATTCGTGCCGTATAGACTCGACGACACGCGAGTTTCGTTGAAGATACGTTTAATACCTTTTGTGCTTGAGATGTGTGGGTTTAAGGCTTGTGATTTTTAGCATTTATTAAAGTAACTAATCTAATAAATATCACTCTAAAATTAACAGTCACAGCTTAACCGTCACAGGCGCGGTCGTAATGCCCTTGTTACGAGTTTCTAAAATTCGTAATGTATTACGCAAAGGCCGTGCTTGCACCGGTTTGTTCAGGTAACGGTGAAACATATTAGGCGTTCTTTATTGGTCACTTCTGTTAAAGTACGAGAAGACGTTTAGTATGTTTTATTCATTAGTGGATGTGATTTGGTTACTTAAAAAACTACGTAGGCATACAATTTTTCGACATGTACGAAATGTAGCACTTGGTATAATTCGTCCCTAACAAAATAAATGCGTTACTAATATCAATGCGTTCTAACACAATTGGGAAAGTCCCATAATTCTCGGTACACCAATTCAGATTTTTTCCAAATTTCTTCAGCTGGGTTAGGCATATATATTGGCTGTAGACTTATAACAGTGCTTTTGATACCTCTTCGATAATCGAAGATACAGTACTTCGGCCAACGCGGAACGAAAATTATATAGAAATAAATACGTCGCCAGTTCTTATATACCTAAAAATCAAAAGGATAACTTATATTATAGTATTGTATGGTAATAATTTACTTTTGTCCCCATTACACTGTAACGCGATATTAATTTTAATGGCTGTTATGTCATTAAAATTATCATCGTATTACAGAAGCGTGGGACAATTAGATTTTTTATATAGGCTCGGCAAAATTAGTGTATAATTCCTATATTATAGTTCTCATTATATTTAATTAGTGGACCCAATGCACGTTAGTGAAGATTGTATGTCTAGTAACCGTAACATATATACGATGTATCTCCGGTGTTCCCTCATAGAGATAGAACTTTAAATTTTTTAAGCTCTATCTCTATATATTTTTTTTTATTTTAGGAGAAGCGACAAAAAGAGTCTGGCGGTCAATGAAAGATGATCACATGCGATTCGAGGAACATATGAAGCAAAAAATGGATTCAGAAAGAAAACCAAACGTTACTTATGCGAACAGCTGACATTTCTAGATGGGGCGCTGGTGTTACGAACTATTAACACAAGTATCAGAGCTACTTTATCGAGTGCGCACCCTTACTCAGAAAGAAGTGGAGATCCCTGTGCACCAGATATACCATCCTCACAACTGCCATTTCCACTGTTTCTGCTTCCGACACTGTCGTACCAGCCAATGACACCGCCTCCGCCGCCGCTATCACGATAAATTTCCCCAATTTTCACAGCTTGAGGCGACAAAATATTTTATCCTTGCCATACCAACTTCCCTTAAAAAATTCCTTCCAGAGAGAAAAAGCTGGTTTAGATTGGCTGAGAGGATTTCGAAAGCGGCACCCAGATATATCCCTTTGTGTTCCAGAATCCACTTCAACTGCTTGAGTGCTCGCTTTTAACAAACTTTCCCCCCTCATCGAATTTACAACATCGATGAGACGAGTATTTCAACAGTACCAACGAAAAATACAAAAGTGTTTGCAGAAACTGGACGTAAACAGGTTGCAAGAGTTACATCAGCTGAAAGGGGAGAGACTATAACAGCTGTAGTTTGTATGTCAGCTGCAGGAACGTTTGTTCATGTTTATCTTTCGTAGAGTCCGTATGAAGATAGAGCTAATGGATGATGCACCACCAAGATCTACATGGGCGTGTAATTCATCAGGAGGGACGAAACTTGATGTTTTTACTCAGTGGTTTGACCATTTTTTATAACAAGCGAAGTCTTCTGCAGAAGACCCAGTGCTGTTAATTTTAGTTGGACACCTTTCCCATACGAAAAATTTACAAGTAATTTTAAAAACACGGGAGAACCATGTCACTATTGTCTGTCTGCCACCACATAGCATTCATAAATTACAACCTTTGTACGTCAGTTTTATGTATTCCTTGAGCGTTTACCATAACCATTCACTCGAAAAGTGGATGAACAACAATCCTGGCAGGCCAGTGACTGTATTTCAAATTTCAAAAAATTTTCGAGGTTACTTAAAAGCAGCAGTTCCATTAAATGTCATCCATGGGTTTGTCAAAACTGGCATATATCCACTAAACCCGAATGTGTTCACCGAAGCTGATTTCATTGCTGCTGCAACGATTGAAGTGGAATTCAGTGCGATCAGGGCACATCACAAATACAGAGGCCCACTGTTAACTTAAACACAGACCAGCTGCTACAAACGGATCCTTCGCCATTGGAAGACAGATTAGGCTTTGCAGAATAAATTACCATTGACATGACCAAACCCTACAAATGAAGAGTGTCTCTTAGTTCGTAGTCCTTTGTCGCTGATACCATCCACTAGCTACGCATTCAACCAAAGTGTGTCACCATAAATTCTTGATGATAGCCAACATGGTCATTTTCATATCTCGGCAGCCCAGATTCACCCATTACTAAAGATTTTAGGTAGACGAAGTCATATGAAGAGAAATCGATTGGATACGTCAATTCTTACTGGTACACCATATAAATATTATTTGGAAGAAGAAAGCAATAAAAAGACTAACAAAGAAAACAAAAGAACACAGAGCCAAAAAGTCTCTTACTAAAGAGAAACAAAAAGGGGAAGGTGTAGGCAAAGGAATGTCTAATAGGAGGAAGAAAACTTCTTATATCCCTGAATCGAATACATCTACGGAAGATGAAGACGCAGAATGTCTATACTGTTAAACAGCATTTTCCAAAGATGGCAGGGGTGAAGGATGGGTAAAATGTAGTGTATGCCAAAAATGGGGTCACGAAGCCTGTGCTGTGAATATGATTATGAATTTACTTGTGGTTTGTGTATAACAACACCGGGAAAAACACGTTTAAATTTGTAAACAAAGTTATCATTTGTTTTTCTTTTTGAGTTTATTTTAGGTTGCTTATTTATAAACTTGCTTTTGCTTTTGTTCTGTTTTTTAATCATTTTAGAAGATTATATAATTTTGTTAAACTAAATAAGTATACGATATATATATATATATATATATATATATATATATATATATATATATATATATATATATACAATCTTATATTTTGTAAAATTAAGACTAGCTTCCTTTTGAGACTGGTTAGTGAGAGAGATTATATTATTATTCGTTACAACATACCCAAGGCAACACGAATAAACACATTGCTGATTCTAACAAATTGTCGTTTCAATTCTATTTTATTAAAAATCGAGAACTTTTGTGAATAATGAAAAAATAATCCGCGGGATCATCTTTCATCATCTTGGAGGCCGGGAGTATAAAAATAGTAAGTCAGTTTTAAAAATAGTAAAATATTATACTGAAAGATCTATAAATTAAATCTTTCGAGTATGACTAAAGGTGGACATATAAATTTGCCATCATCAAACGCTTTTATATCTACATAAAGTTGAATATCGTTTACACTACGAGCATTCTCCCTTAAGGGGATCATCTTGTATACCTTTCCTAATAAATACAAATATTTCACCCTTATATTCAATATATTGACATGGTCCTTCTGCTCTTTTATTATACGTATAATATTAATATACAGTAAGTTATTTTTAGTAACTACGAATATAATATTTATGTAGTAATTTTCAAAATGTAGGCTAGCTTTCTTTTTATGTATCTCAGTGCAATATGATGTCAATTTTGAATAGAAAGGAAGTGTGATTGTTGAATTTAAAAATATTTATAATGTTTTCTTTTGTCGGAAATATTATTTATATGTTATCCCTTTAAAGTGATGCTCATTTTGTATTAAAGTGTTTTTATAGATCAAAACGTTTTCATTTCAACTATAAAAGCCGCGAAATGCGTTTAAATAGTGATACATTTTATTTTACCTCATGCAAATAGCCCATCTTTCCCTCGTGCCTATAGCTTTACGGTTTGTGTTTTGCTTCAGTATGTCAGATTTAACTCGTTTGTGTAACTCATTGAGAGATGGCCGAGAAATATAAATGTACCAATAACACCGGTCTTCAAATGACTCCAACTCTCGGCACAGGCGAAGATATTCTCTGCTTTCTTTCCTACTTTTATTTATATCATGCACCCACAGTGTTTTTCTCCTTTCCGATGATATTCCGGTAGTCGGAAGCGGCAGTTCTTCGTCAGATGCTTTCCAACCATCCGTCGTCCTTAATACCTGACATATTCGCAAATGGCTGCTATACAGAGCGTTGCGTATGCAACGTAGCACGTTACGTCTGCAGTTCAGCGCGCTGCAGCAGACTATACTCCACACGCAACGCAAGAGAGAGTGCTATACTCCACACGCAACGCATCAAGTGTGCTCCAACCTTCATCCTGCTGCCCCCGGATAACGGCCGCCGCTGCGCCGCCGTCGCCCACCAACAACTTGATTTGCAGTAGATTGATCGTCACATTTGATTGAATCGATCGTGTTCCTATATGTAAACTTTACTTGAAATTTCGGCGCCTCTCTATGACGACACTTGTACGGTCGTACCGCTCACATAACCTTAATATGTACACGACGTTTGCCTATATGGACTTCTATAGCACACTGCGGTGTGTCCAGATATGTGTTAATATGTCAAACTTTAATACATATTTTATATTACGGTTGTCGTCTGCGACAGCCGTCATTTCATCAATATTGTTAAAAAAATTATTCGCTTACTGGGAAAAATTAAAAAATCTTGATAGAACATAAAATTGAAGGTTGCTCCTCGGGTTCCCAGAATTACATCCGCAGGTGAATATGCCTACTCGAAGAGGTGTGCTTTTTGTAGCAGAGCTCGAGACCAGAGCACGCGCAAACAATGCGTCAAATGCACCAGGCGTATATGCAGTGAACATTAGAATCTTGTATATCCTGCATGTAATGAAAATTAATAAACATGCACCGCATTTCAACATATGCCTCTACTCGATTGAGAAAAAATGATTTTGCTAGGACTAAATGATAATTATTAGGACTTGATCTCATACTGTTCAAAAAACGTTTATTTTGTTTATAATTACAAAAGTGAGGTTGATTTTTGTAATTGTTTGTTTAACAAATAAAAATATAACGTATTCTTAATAATATAGTTTATTCATGAATATTATATTCATGTTTTATTTGACTTTTTCCTCTTTGAATAGTAAATAACTGAAATCAAAATGGGCTACACATGTAGCCCCCGCAAGTACTCAAGGAGTAATTGTACACGCATGCACTCTAGTGTTAGTCATTACTTTACGTACATGACATCCAGGGTGAGGCCCTTCCATTGCACTACGAACTAGATTTACTCCGTCATATTCAGGTAACGTTTTCATGAATAAGTTGATATCAGTGAGGTTAAAATGATGTCACATGGACTTCATTCATTAGGTTGCACAAACACTGACCTAAAATGTGTGAAATAAAGATTCTCCTACGGATCAAGCATGACCATATTATATCTTATGTAATTTGTGACGTAACATGACATCATTCTAATGTAAATCTTAGGTCGAAATGTTTACCGGGATGCAACTACGCAGTCATATTCAGGTATAACATTTAGATAGAATCGTATTTGTAATATATTCTTAAAATTTGTAATCATTAAGCGAAAATAAAACTATGGGTTTTCTTATTATGTATTTTTACAATTAAAATGTGTGAAATAAAGATTCTCCTACGGATCAAGCATGACCATATTATATCTTATGTAATTTGTGACGTAACATGACATCATTCTAATGTAAATCTTAGGTCGAAATGTTTACCGAGATGTAACTACGCAGTCATATTCAGGTATAACATTTAGGTAAATAACTTTTAATATCATTGTTAAATTATTATTATGTCACATAAATATCAGTAAGGTTAAGATGATGTCACATAGATAATATCTAAAGCTTAATGCAACTTGTGAACGCAGCTCGGGCAGAGCGCGGCAATCATCAGCCACTCGCGATTGGAATGTATGGCTTTTGCGGGTAAGAAAACAAATTTTGATGTTTTTTTTACATAAAATTAAGATATGTGCTGTGTTTTGTTGTATTATGAGTATTTTATGTGAATTTCAAATTACCTATATTGTGTCGTGTCAATTCCACTATGGGATAGATACAACACAATAATTATAACCTATACATCTGTTTGAATATTTCAAAAATATTCAAATTAAGATTTGATGAGAGTTCACGAGTGACCCGAAAGGCAAACCGGCAGGCTAAAACGAGCATGCGTCCGCTATACCCTCTATGGCTGATAGATAAAATCGTATTTGTAATATATTCTTAAAATTTGTAATCATTAAGCGAAAATAAAACTATGGGTTTTCTTATTATGTATTTTTACATTAATATCATCTTGAGATTCCGTGCCACTGTCGCCATAAAATAATCGAAAACAGGACAACTATGAAGCAACTGGCCAGTACACTATATAAATATATTTTTAGTGAGCAGTTTCATTAAAGTAATAATTCAAATTTATAATGCAAATAAATACTTACAGAATTGGAAACAATCTGGTAGATGATTGGCTTACAATGGAAAGCCAGCAGCAAAATAAAATGGTGTGAAACTTATTTTATAAATAGGTAAGGAAAATAAAGTTCAGTAAGAAGACACAATAATTTTATGAAAGACCTTTATTACATTAATTATAATAATTAAAATGATGTCAAAATGTACCCATCACGTCAATCATTTTGCACAAAGACACGTTTTCTTTAACGCACTAATAATTAAAATTGCATATACTTTGAAAGTTAAATATATTCCTTATTAACTGTACAACAGTAATATGTTTGTTATTATATTATGGTTCCTCACCTTGAGACTAGACTACGTAAAACTATTTAACAAATTTTCTAAATGCCAACAAAGTAACTACTTTCCAATGGTAAACTTGGAAAGGTTCTCCAGAAGACCAATGTATGAAGAGTGTTCATATGCAGTACTGAAGTCTGAGAGTTTTTCTGCAAACTCATTGCTGACACCCTTTTCTTCCAGCAGATTCATGAGTAGATCATACAGGTACTGTGGAACAATATGACAAATTAGTCATTCACGTAAAATTAAATAAAAAAAATTATAAATATGCATAACATTTTCCATCTTTCAGTTGTGACAACAACTAAATTTATAAATGCTATTATTACATGTCTCTCCCAGCTTTTCCCAAAGAAAGCAATAAAGTGACACACGAATTTAAAGCCTTTTTTAAAGGGTAATTCACTAGTAGTCCTTTAGTGAAATCTGTATGGTCCAATTTTGTAACAATGAAATGCTTAATAATAGATAATCTATAATAAATAAATTTATATATCTTAGGATTTCATGCTGCCTACTATTTCCACAGACTTCATTTTAATGTAACTATCTACCTATAATTGTTTAAACATTAGAACTCAACAATTCATTTGGTATACAAATTCATATAAATTATTACTGGCCATCCATCAGGCACTACAAGCAATACGAAGATGAAAAGACTATGTGTATATGTGTACTATACATAGTGATGTAAAGGTGTGGAAAACGATAGATATATCAAATTAATAAAGCGTAAAAAAACATATCAACAAAAAGAATTTAAAGACGTAATCAAAAATTTTAATAATGAAAAGTGAAGTAAACTCTGTGAAACAACCAGTAAGTATCTAACAAATGGACAAATCTGTATTCAAAAGTATAATAGGAACAATATATCAATATAGATCAGTATACGACGATACACAGCTAAATAGAAATAATATGTCAAAAAGTGCATCGAGAGTTCACACGTCTTAAATGACAGTTCTTCATCAAGAATAAAATAATATTAAATAATATATTTACAGAATGTAGCAAGTATGTTCTATATTATCTGCCACAAGACAGTAATACAATTTTTGTCCAAGCATTTTATTTACCCCAATTCTGGCACCTGATCACTCAATTAGATTCAAGAGTCAGGTGTGGCGAAATAATTGGGGATTCATTTAGGTGTATCCAGAACTCAGATTTAAATAGCAATCAATGTAACCATAACTGATTTAGCATATATAGCAATTGCACAATTCGACATAACAATTGCGTAATTCCTTTGGCATATACCATCAAGATTTGTACACATATGTAGAAGATTCATCGAAACAGTCTATTTCTAGTTTTGACAATTCGTCATTTCATTTTTATCATGGAAAATTATCATTTTCGACACAATAATATATTTTTTCATCTCAACATTTAACGAGTTATTGTTTGCTGTGGACATCTTCAAAAATGAGGCTGGAAATGCAGCAACCGAGAATGGTGATTGTTATCACCATTCTTGGTCACACTGTCACTAACATTTCTATAGCGCCAACATTGATTATGCAATATGCAAATGGAGCTACCTCTAATACTGCTTAAGAAATAATCCATACACTGCTATATCAATTTCAAGATCACATAATATTATAAAATTAGGACGTTAAACGCTCAACAAAATCCTTTTAATAACTATATTTTCTTGATAAAACTCTTTTTAATAACTTGTTTTTGTGGGGTTGTCGTAAGTACAATAATCCTCATTCATTTGCTGATGTGGGGAGTAAAATTCAGCATTTGATGTTGATGAAACAGTCATAGAAAAATTTATCAGAAGATTATAAGGTATCACAGCCATAGTCAAGATAGTCATGTCAGATATAATTTTTTGTAGTCTCTCTTTAACACTTAATAAAAATGTATTAATACTTAATAAAAATGCTATAATATATAAATAAATAACTATTTAAAATTGAATGTCAGTTTTGTGCCAAATATTCTAACAGAAATCATTCTGTATAAATTTAACAAGGATTTGTACCGTAGTTTTATGAGCATACAATTGTTTGAGGTATCATAAGGGATGGGGAAAAATATAGCGAGTTTTCAAACTCAAGTGTAAGTATTACATGCTAATATTTTGATTATGCTTAGAGTATTGCGAGAAATCATTTTTTATCGAAGTCTACTTCTAAAATTATTAAAACTTTTAGATTTTTCCGTGATGCAAAATGAGATTTCTATTTATTAATAAAAATGTCGTCTTCCCTAATTTCTTCAGTTTCCCAATTTTAATTATTAAATACTTGCAGCAACCCATATTATTGTCATTATATGATAATTATAATTTAACAACTGTTAAAATTTAACAAGTAACGTATATTCAATATGAATATTGTGTACTTTCATACCAATAGTTCCTTAAAGAATCAATTTCTGATTAAAATTGATTTTTTGTATAAAAAATATTGAGTTTTGAGTACATCACTCCATTAGCCTGTATGAAATTATTTCTTACCAACTCATTATGTAAACAAGATTGTTAATTTTAATTATACCGACAATCCTTGCATATTGACACGCAACATTTATGCAACACTACAACACTATATCGAATGCGTCACTCAAGCTATCGGTGGATAAATATTTTTATACTGTGGCTGTACTCACTGAAGATAAAAAAATATCACCATCCTCATTACAAATGTTTGTGTGACATTGAGTCAACAACTTGTAGTTGAAAGTAGAGTCGAGTCTAAAACTAACCCAATTTCAATAGTAAAAAATAGTATTGTTGACGTGTTCGAGAAATTAGTATTTTACGACATTAAAAAGTATAACAATCACTTACAGCATCCAAGATATCTCCGGCCACAGCATAAATTTTATCATTCCATTCGCCTTTGTATAGCGTGACCTCATCAATTCCAAACACATCATCTATAGCCAAAGACAATACAACAATTAAAAGTACTATTTTATAATAAAAATTCAGTAATTGGTATAAAGTATAAGTTGACCTAATTTTAATAAACGTGTGAAACTTTTTTTTATTAGTTTCAGACAAGCTATTTTGACAACTTACATAGATTACTAATAATGTCAACCTTACAATTGGAACAGGCTGACAAAATTTCCGTAATGGAATACAGAATAATAACGACAACTAGTACTGCAATGTAGCACGTATGTTCGATATTGCATTGAATGAAAATGCAATATTTCTGTCCAAGCATATCTCTTTTCCCCAATTCTGGCACCAGCATATTCTATTTATTTTTAAAACAGCTGGTGTGGCGATTTAATTGGGATCTATATATCAAAATGATATCATGTGAAGTTCTGAAAATGGCAATAAATTTGAAAATTCATTTGAAAAGTAAATCATAACTTTCTTATAAATTCTTGTATTTAAACTCGAACAAAATCATATAAACAAACTAACTGTATTCTTCACCACTTTGTTCCTGATCGACTTGCTGATCATTTACAAAGCTGCAGGTAAAGCTAAGAGTCTGGTCACCCTTAATGATGTCCACTTCAAATTGAGGCCGTGACTTCATTTCTTCAACTTCATTCTTCTCGGAGACCGGCTCTTCATATTGTGGCTCAGAATCCACAGTGTGATTGATGTTGAATGAGACATTGATACTGTTTTAAGAAAAAAAACAACACATTGTATAATACGTTTAATTTCAATAATATTAAAATGACAAATCTGTAAATTATGTTCCTACCAAGATGATACCCCAAAAACACTACATTAGAATGATGTAACTATAATAAAGAAAGTATATGAAGGTAAAAAAAACAAAGGTGACGTAAATATATCTTGTTCTTTACTGCATTCACAACATCACTATACGTTCTGCTCATCGTTATAGTCAGGAAAGGAGTGAAAAGACCTTCAGTCTTTTTGCTCTTCAACAATAAACATCCTATTGTACCACATTGCCTGTCATTATTTCACATACTGTTTGATATTAATTTTTTTCACTCATTACACTTATCAACGTTTTATGTTGATATCTGTATTTCTTGATATTGTATCAGTGATGTGCAGTGCTTTTTGGGTATGGCAAGCTACCAAGGGAAACGTATTGAAAAAACTATATATACTCACATATACATATATACTTGTGTGTGTGTGCACACACACTCGCACTGAACTCTCACTCACTCACCCACTCATCACCCAAAAAGTCAATTTAAAGTCAAAATTATATCATAATAAAGATAAATTTGCAAATATATAACCAGAAATTTAACTTTTATTTTAAATTCATTGAAAATTTAGCAACCTAGCATGAGAGACCTAATGACATATCAATGCCATTTTTGTAATGTATGACTTATGTAGGCTAACATATGTAAAGTAGGAAATGTAACAAACATGTTCAGTGTAATATGAGATTTATTCAAATATAACACATTGTTCAATGTATTTGCTATACCCCTTTACTTGGCACCCAATCATCCCATTTTTCAAGGATATCGAGCGTGGCGAATGTATGGGGATCATATCATAGAAATTATGTTCATACTACTATAAGTTTCGTACAACAGTTAGATATCAAAAATTTAACTCCACTCTTTTATCACAAATATGAATAAAATTTTTTTTGTTTGCTCAAATCTTTGTTGATAATATTAAACATTATACCAAAGAAGTTATAGATAAACCGGCAAAGATAAAACTTGAAATCTATTGTTCTTGGCTGCACACTACAGTAGTTTCTTGGAAATAATAAATGCAATTAAAACATAAATTCCCAACTATGCAAACATTTTAAAAATGGGAAAAATTTATAGCTAAAATTAAGATATTGAAAATAAAATCAAATAGAAATATTGTCAGAAATAAGATAGAATTGAATACGTTACACATATATATATCAAAATTATAAACACATAAAAAAAAGGAACACATGTAAATGTTTCCAACTAGTAAATGAAAAGAAACACATTTGACTTACACTTCATTTTTATTCTGCTTAGTTAAGGTAACTTCCGCACCTTCTGTTTTTACTTTGAAACCATCAACTTCTGTAGGAATATTCTTAACCTTCTGTGCTTTTCTTTCTGCAACTATTTCTTCAGTAAGGAATTCTACAAGTTCACGTTCACCTGAAATACACGTGTTTCCGACATGTAAATAATTACCACTTAATGTGTGTTATATTAGACGAAGATATCAATAATTTGGAGCTATATGTTCTTTGCAACTTTACGAACACTCACACAGTAAAACAAAAGCTATTTGTTGAACAAATCTCATCAAGCCAAAGATTATTAAACTTCTAGTTGAATCAGTGTTTAAAAATAAAATTCCATATTTTAACTTATAAATCAAATGTCGCAAGTATGTTCTATATTATCTGCCATAGGACAGTAATATAATATTTATCCGAGCATTTAATATATCCCAATTTTGGCACTTGATCGGTCAATTTATCAGAAAGCCAAGTGTGGCGAAATAATTGGGAAGGGCAAATGGTATTTAATACAGAATAACATACATTAAAAGGTTGACTACAAATTTTTTAAAACCATTTGTTTTAAATCATAAAAATTGTTCTTACAATTTTGAGATGATGCAACAAACTGAAATCTACATTATGTAACTAAATGATTTAGTATTTATACCAGTTATAATTTTAATTTTCACTTTAATATTCACTAAAACTATAAAGGCCCAAACTATAACATATAACAATATAACAACATACACATTAAATATTGCCCACTTAATTCTGCAGTGAAATAAATTATCTTCATTTCAACTCTACTAAATCTATTCTAATTTATACTTATACTATCAAAGTAATTGAAACTATAAATTTTACGTTGAGTTTAAGATTAAAATTTTTGTGCAACAACTTTTATATACAGTCTAATTAAAAATTATCTTTCTACAGTGAATATGTGAAATAAACCTTTGTATGGAATTTGTGCCTGAGGAGCGTGTGTTCGTTTATTGTCAGGAATTTCTATAGGGGACAAAACAAATAAATTAATAGGGCATATAAAATATATTTGTTATAATTATGACAATACATAAACTAATAAATATTTAAGTTTTAGTATTCTACGAAGTCTTAATAAATTCGTAAGAATATCATTAAAATATTATTGTTATTTAATAAACTATTGTGGTTTCAGTACTAAAATATTTTTTAATGTTTTAATTGAAGGGTTATAAATGTATAACGCCTAAAATGCGACAATACGAATTTCAATATTCGATAATTTATAAGTTGAACTTTGGTAATTTATAAGCACCGTAATATTTATCTTAACATCGCAATAGTAGTATTTAAGGTTTTTTTTATAACGTGGAAATACCGTCGCAGGAATAAACCACGTGTTGAATTTCTTGGCGGTGTAGCACTTTTGATAAATAATTTTTGCTGAACTGAACTCGTACCATGTATTAATAATTACATAATTTCGAGTTATACTGGTGCAAATCTATGTATATTAAAGAAAGAATAATTATTTCTTCGCGTGGTATTCACATGATCTATAATGACAAATTTGATAGTATGAATAAAGATGCAATGCTGTTTAAAGTTATGAAACATTTAAAACTCTTATAACATTATGAATAAAAATAAAGAACAGAAATACTACTAACCTTTTGTATGTATCGACTTGCACCCGCACCCACAACTGCACAAATTGGAATGATTAGATTGAAGGAGGCTCGTTGATATAACCCTAGCGCCTTGCCTTGAAGCGGACATGTGCCATATATTGCGTGCCACAGGCAGATCTTTTTTAACGGAGAGAAAACTTCGAGTGGATAAAAGCGAGGCTAATTGGCCGCTATTCTTTATTCTCAGTGCCGCTTTTACAATTCCGTTCATTTTTATGTTATAATTTTGACGAAATGATTAAATAAAAAATTCGCCGGCTTCTCTGATGCCTAAAATCGTTCTCTATGTCATCTATGGTATTTGTTCAATTATAGAGTTAGATCTATACTTTCAATTGTCTCTGTCTGTGCTTTTAAACACTATGCAAGTAATATTTTATTCCATTTTTGAATTTCATTTTTGAGCAAAAAACGTTAAAGATAAAGAAAATTTTAATAATACAAAGAACCAAAATGTAACATGAGCAATGTTTACTTTGTTCTGGTAAATACTTTGTTGAATGACATTTTATAAGTATTGTTTTATACAATTAAGTATTAAAAAAACATTTCACAACATTTTTTTAGAGTATTTGTTTTCTTTTCTTCTTGTGCTCAATTTTGTTTATTGTTCTTTGTTATTCTATGTTCGCTATTTTAAAACTATTGTGCGTTATACTAGTTTGAAATAGGTTTGGTATGTTCCTCATGGCTAATTTATTTAGTAGTTTTATTTTTATTCAGGGCGAATTGTTGTAGTCACTGTCGACGAAGAATGAACGAAACGGTTTTCGAAAAGACACGGACAAGTCCGTTTCCTTCTATTAGGTTATTCTTGGCTCCCGTTGTTGTCAATTCCCTGCATATGTCCCATAGTATTCGAACTACGGGACATTTTATCCTCAATTCCTGACCCATACATGATCCTGGGAGATTGTATTGCTTATTACTAGTCTTAGGGTTCTATTCGAAGCAAACTCCTAGAGGACCACTTGTTGGAACTCCAGAACGATTTCGGCCTCTGCTTGCTGAATAATGGCTCCCCAACATGGTTTTCTTTATCGTCCCAGAACCCAAGCTCAATAGATATCTCCTGAGCTTGTATTTGCATACTTAATGTACATATGACAAAATTCCTCCACTCAAAAATATAATCTACGTAGGCCAGATTGGCTAGGATTCCTTTCTTTCTTTAAGTTAGAAGTGGATCCTCCAGTAGGCTTGAATAACATTGCTTCCGGTCACAACCAAATTGGTCATAAAAATTTTGTAAAGACTATCTGATTGCTTAGAGCTTCATCCCACTGAGAACAAAAAATAACCACGTTGTAGATCTCTCTTCCTTGGTGGGATAGAGATTACTCTGCGGCGATGTCTATAACAAATATGTTGAAAGCTAACTCCATCTTGTTTCGAAAGACCCAAGCCAAGACTAAACGAATTATTATTAATAATAATAAACCTGCCAAGCGCAAATAAAACTCGCAATATGGGTATTCCGTACACATTTCATTACTTATAAATATTTGAGGGTACATTGTATTTCCATTAAAATATTTAAAATTATAAACTTTTTACAACGTGAATATAAACTTTTTTCGTGAAAATATGGTTTATTTATTAAAAAAAGTTCTAGGATAATCGCTGTAGTTTTCACGTACTCTTTAAGTCAGATTTTACCAACCTTGTTTTTTATGATTTCTGGTTCAGACGTTTTCGAAGTAAAGACGTGGAATTTTATAATTTTTTAGAATATTTTTTTAAATACAGAATATAAAATGTTTAAAAAAATATTTTCAAATCTCCATAAGAAATCTTTTCAATTGAGAGTATCATGACATATAAAATGGGAGAAAATATTTTAAGACCTTTATTTACTTCCTATTTCATTTTTATACCAATATTTTTTAATAATTTTTTATGTAAAATGTGTGGGTCAACAAGATGTATTATTATGTCAACTTTCATGTTTACACATTATATACTTTCCGAGAAAATCCAGTATACCTAGTATATTTTGTACAGCAGTAAGGACATGGGGAATATTTAAAATATTGTGGTATCTGGATTCATTGTTCTAGTTTTTCTAAGACCTTTGCGTGGGCTTCAACAAACTCATATTTTTTCATATTTTTAGGTTGAGTAGTTTCGAAAATAAGACGGGGGTGGTGTAACTTATTTTTCCCGCATATTTCTCAGAATGTATATTTAAAGATATGTGTTATATAAGAAATTACAAAAAATTTTTGCGAGTATATAATTTGCCCTTCCTAAAATTTCCAACTGAACAGTTTTACCTATTCGTTAATATATACGTTAATATTTTATTAATGTTTAAGTTCCTACGTCAAGCGGTTTCTGAAGAAAAGGCTGTGGGTTCCGTCTTCCCTTTTAAGGTATGGAACCCTAAAAATCTCACTCATACACATTTACACATTTCAAGGGTTCTCACTCATACTCAATACACATTTCAAGGGTTCCTTACCCATTTAAGCTCTTATAAACATGTAAAGGAATAAATATTTCTATTAAACTATTTACAAATATTCATTTTTCACAACGTATATTTATTGTCTGTTATATCTTTGAAATGTGTAAAACTATGGCACATACTTTTAAAAAATATGACGTCTGGAATAATTGCTGTAGTTCTCCTAAAACTTTTACGTTGGTTAAAACCCCTATTTTTCATTATTTCTATCTATAAATAAAGGAAAGCACCATATTTGTTTGCATATTTTTCAGTATATCTATGAAGATCCAAAATTATAAAAAAAAATATTTTTGAGGCCTTCACAACTGTCCCTATTAAACGATACCCTATTTATGAAATTAAACAAAAAAAAAATAGAATTTTCATTTGCTGACCTAAAATTTCCATGTCAACATCTTTGAGTGTTAGCTATTGAGACATGGGTCATGGGCGGGTTAATATATTTTATTACTAAGGCAAATTTTAAGTTTTTACGTTAAGCGATTTCCTGGAAAAATGGCTGTGATAGATGTAGACAGACACTTGAGTGATATTATAATGCTCGCGGTTTTCTTTTTTGAAGTACGGAATCCTAAGGATAGGGAAGGCGGGAAGAAATTCTGTCCCTCTCTCTCCTTCTGTCCTCTGGATTAATATCGAATACCTTCAGTCCGTTTTTCAGCCTGATTTACGCAAACCCGTCCACGGGAATCGTGTAAAGAAAATTTGAACACTTGCTTCTTCGTCTTTTCCTAATCTAGGTGAACTGCATATCAGATATAAACCTACACACGTCAACTACCGTCTTTAAGAAGATGTCTATATTAATGATTTCTATATTAAACATTTAGTTAGCTCTTTTGCAGCGTGTTCGAAGGTTTTGCTGTAGTGCTTATAGCTTGACCTAATTTTGTAAAGGCTTCTATTAATGTTAAGAATACCTGTTGTTCTACTTGAAACGTGTCCGTGTGAATGTGTTGTAAAGGTTTAGTATTCGTTTCGGTAATCATAAGTGGAACTGTTAGTGGATGTCTATCATATTTTTTTACACATATTACAATTATTTGAGGACTTTGCTACAGTTTCCTGCACATTGGGGCCAGTAATAGCTGCTTCTTAGTTATATAACCATCTTTCCTACACCTCTGTGATTATGCTTTCCATTATAATGATTTTTTACTATATTTATTTGCTCTTGTCAGTAATATTTGTCACAGGTTTTGTTTATTTGATTAATTGTGGATCATTTTAATTAAATAAATCATTATTAATTATGCTAAATTGTTTAAATAATTCGTCATTTTCGCGGTGACAATAGTGTTTGATTTTAATTTTAGTATTTTTCTGAGGATTTGTAAAATGTGTTTAATTCTTTCCATTACGAGTATACGAGTACGTACTACTTTTACACTTTGCTTTTCTGCTGATTCATTTTGAATTTTTAAGTTAGTGTCAAACGAATTTCTTATGAAAATTTGAAGAATGTTTGCCTATTCGTGGAAGGAATGGGTAGTTCCCGATCCCAAGCTTCTTTTGATATATTCGTAATTTAATAATTCAGATTGTTAGTATATCAGCTTTATCCATTTTACCAAGTCCTCGAAGTCCAGGATTAAATACAGAATAACAGCTAAAGACTGGTCGTCTATGTGTTAACACATTTTTTTCCATTATCGATAATGTGACCGCATTCGTATTTTGAGATCCTTTCTTATACACTTCTTATATCATACTCCTCTAATTAAAACTAGACGTCCATCTCGTTAGTTTTGAATTTATTTCTAATTGAATATAGCCAAGACTTCTAGGTCTATGATCTAAAATCTCCAGTAGAGATACTGCCTGAAATATTTTGTTGCCCACAATATGTTGCTAACAATTCTTTCTTTATTGCGGGTACTTTCGCTCTGTGTCACCACGAGTTCTGCTATGCACCCTGATAGATGTATCCTGAGATAAAACTGCTCCTAAGGCGACATTTGATGATTCTGGTGTGAGTGTGAACGGTTTTTCGAAGCCAGGATACTGATACTGTAGATTATTTTATAACCGTTTACTATTAATTGACCATTCATGTTTTTATTGACTTGCACGAAATCTTTTATAAACCATATATAAAAACCTAGAAGTCCGAGAAAACATTTAATTTCTTTAGTAGTTTTAGATATTAGGTAATTGGGTATTGCTTTAATTTTGTTCTGATTAGTTCTCAATAACTTTATTCGTTTCCTGTTATTCCGTGTCCTAAATACATTACATCTTTTCTTAAAAATTCACATTAAATTAAACGTATTTTAAAATTAATTTGCCTTAGCCTGTCAAATACTCTACACATGATAATATCAAGATAAACAAAACATTTTTATGTCAATAGACTACGTAAAATACCATCCATAAGCCTTTTAAATGTGGCTGAGGCGTTTTCAATTCACACTGCATTCTTTTAAATACGTAATGATCGCGTTCTGTTAAAAAAGCAATTTTTTTTTCTAAGTCCTCAGGGCCTATTTTAATTTGATGGAATCCTGAAGACAAATCTAAGGTTTAGAAGATTCTAAGAAGAGAGAGGAGAGAGGCTTCTATCGAATTTATCCACGAAGTTATTAAAATTCGGAAAAAGATCTAATTTTCCACAATCTATAACCATTCTGTATTTTTTTGGTTTCTAACGCGTCAATTTTTTTTGTCAATATGAACAGGAAAACTCTAGAGTTGAGGATGATGGGTTTATTTTATCATGTTTTATATATGTTAATGTAAATGATTTAATATAAGACGTTTTAAGAGGTCTTCTGTTTGTTTTCTAATTTTGTCATTTTTTAATGGTTATCGTCTGCAGTATCAGACTGGCCATATAATCGAGGTGGCGTTTGCCAGTCGGTCTGCGTGGGCCCCCAACCCTATTTACCCCCTGGCTGACGAGTTACATGTAAAAAGATACACGGAGAAATGAAACGGTAGAATTTGAAAAATGTGAACCATTTTTCAAATTCTACCATTTCATTCCTGAGGTCTTCTCTGAATCTTCTCGATATTTTCGAGCTCAAAGCGCTCAAAAATATTTCTGATCGTAATTATTCAGCTCTTCGAGCTCAAGGATATGACATTTTGTTCATTTTGGAGGTCCTTGAGCTCAAAAATAAATATTGATGCTTTTTAAAAATAATTATTGATTATTTTTTAAAAAACAATATTTACCGAGCTATTAACTGAATTGGGACATTTGATGCTGTTTTTTTGTATAAGAAATAATGTTTATTCAAAAATATTGCTCCATTAAGATATTTGAAAGGTATTTAGAAAAGGTACTTTTTGAAAACTTTTCATGGCAATGTCTTCTAAATGAATTAACTGATTTTGAGGACAATTGACGCGGTTTTTTAAGTACTTTTTAAGAACTATGTTATATATCATTGAAACTAATAATATATATCATTGAAATTAATAATATGTATATTATATTATTATCCGATAGTATCCCATTTACCCTTATCATCGGCTTGTGGAGAGAAACCCGGGCCCTTCCGGCTCAGTCCGACCCTGGTTGTCTGTAGGCTTTAATATAGATTGGTTCATTATTATTTCATCTCAGTATATCCTTAATGTGATTAATTAGTGGTAATTCTTCCCTATGAAAAATATTTCTATATTCAAAGTGGACGAAAAGTCAACTTAAGGCGCTCTTCATTGACTGTAACGTTCTCGCTGGCATCATCTTTGAACAGATATGGGTCAATGATTTCAACAATCCATAAAATACACCAAACAGTAACTTCTTGTAGATGTAATGGTGTCTGGATAATGGTGCATGGATTTTGTTTACTCCAAATCTGGCAATTTTATTTATTGTTTATTTGATTGACATAGCAATTCAACCAAAAATGAGCCTCATCGTTGAATAAACGATTGCTCGAAAAAGTGGTTGAGAATTGAACTTGCAGGTTGTGCTTCATTCGAGCCACCCGCATTGCCCATATACCTGAAATTGTATTTAAACACAAATAGCATATAATTACCTTTTTAATAAAGACCATACCATGGCTATTTTTATGATTTTTATCTGTTTTTTTTTCATTTGGAAGTAGGCCTATACCTTCCTATACCTCTATACCTCTAAAACATCCTTTATATCATCTACGTCATGATTGATATTAATTTTTTATTTGATTCCTAATTATTTGTCTTGCAATTGTTAAACCTTTCTACTTCTAAAGGTTTGTGCAATGTAATCTTCACACTCTTTACTGTGCTATTAATTATAGTAGTAAATGCTCTCTAATTTTCAACTGGTACTAACGCGGTAGGCATTGCTATTCCTTGTGCGAAGGTGGTAGAATCAGTAACAACTTCTCCTTTTTCATAATATACGTGAGCTTCTATCGTTTGCTCCATGCGTGGTAATATTTTTAAATTATAAGAAAACATTTGTTGTTGGTACTATATAGCTATTTCCGTAGGTGTTGTTTTCAAAAAAATATTGTTTATTCTAATTCCTTTATTGAATATATTTGGCGTTAATTTTGTAGAAATTCATTATTGTTCATTATTGACAATTAAATGAAACTGAGTGATGTAGTATTATTTCGATTGCACAAGCGAGAAACACAAGCAGTGGGAAAACCAACATAAACCCGGATTCCGATATTGTTATTGAAACATATAAATGCTGTTGGATGTTCCTAAGAGTTAATCTTTGCTAATAGACCACCTGAAGATGTAATACAACGAAACCTAGGTCGTGGTAAAGAACTTAAAGAAAGTAGAAATAATTCTACATCAATTAGTTTCATTTAATTGTCTAATTTCTGTGTTAATCTGTCTAAGTAAATATTTTTCTATGAGGTATTTTTGTTAAAATCAAAAACAAGAATTTTATGACTGACGGTGGTCTTGTATGTTCCTGGTAGTGGTTTTTAGTAGCATAGATATATTTTTTTTAATTTGGTGGTCGATTTCATTTGAAGGTGTTCAAATTTCAAAAATTTATGAAAATATTCATCCATTTTTTTATTTCTCGGGGCTAATAAAATATTTTATATATCTCGTGTAGATTGTAAATTTGGCTTTCATATGGTAATTTTAAACAAATTTCATTATTAAATTGAATTATTTTTTTTCGTTTTCTTTTCTAGAAATCCTTTTAGTGTTAGTAGTCGTTATCATATAATATGGTAATTTTTTTCTGACTGCGCATTTTTGGTACAATCTTGATGTGTTCACGAAAGGCGTGGCCGTTGCGATGGGCCAGACCTAGGTTGCCAATTATTATTATTTTGCTACGTTCTAAAACGATTTGATTTATCGACCGTATCGTAAACGACCTGATTACTATTAAAGAGTTTCATAGTAATACGTATATTACATACGTAACTCGGGGAGTGTCAGCGTAGCTCCGTCGGTTAATAATGGATTACTTTTGTGATCGAATTGCCTATATATAGTATATACATATAGGCAATTCGACCGCAGTTTTGGTACATCCCTTGCCTGCCATTCATTAATAGCGAAACCTTCTTCTAAAAAGTAGTTGGAAGTTTCTAGATTTATATCTAATAACAATTCGTCTAGATTAGGGACAGCTAGGAGAGCATGTTTATCTAAAAATTGGTCTACCCGAAAATTGGTCTTCCTAAAAATTGGTAGATTAGGCAAAACAGTTCGAAAGCATTACAGATGGCAGACGGAGTAGAAGGAATAGAAATTTTGTTTTTCTCTCTAGGAGAAAGGGAGAAATGGAATTTCTATTTAAAAAGGAACGTTTTTTAAGAAGAATTCATTTAATCTTTGCTAGGGTTATAGGATACAAGCTGAAGTTAGCTTCCAACATGTTAGTCGCCGCCGCAGAATGGTCTCCTTCCGTCCAAAGAGGAGAATATCTGGAGCTGTGATAATTTCTCTTTAGCGGCCGGGTCTATAGCTGCTACAAATTAGTCACAGCTAGTGTCAATGTTATCCAAGCCAACTGGAGGGAGGAAATTGATTTTTAGCTTTAAGAAGGTATGGAATCGCTCCAAATCTGCCCTATGTAGAATTTTTGCAATATTCGATTTTTGAAATATTTTCGTTTACATGAGAGAAATTAATAGCAATGAGAAAATAGTTGCTTCCAAAAGATTAAGAAAGAATATTCGAAAAAGATAAGGATGGCAAAGATGCAAAGGGAGATAGGTACTGAGCTAGTTTTCTGTGATGGAACGGGAACTCGTCTTGAGGGCCGTCATTCAGTAAGCAGAGGCCCAAGTCGTCCTGGAATTTCACCAATAAGTTCCCTAGGGGCTTGCTAATGGCAGTGCCCCAAGGGGATAATAAGTATTAAAATCTCCCAGGATCATATATGGGCTAGGTATTAATGAAATATCCCGTAGTTCTAATGCCACGAGATTTGACGAAAGGGCGGAATATATTGGTAGGATGGTAATATCTTTGACCCTTGAAGCAACAACGTTTAATTGACAACTGCATGGGCCGAGAGAAACCTGGGAGAAGTGAAGGACCTTGTCAAGTAATATGGCAGATCCGCCCCTAACACCCCTTCTGTTATCTTGCAGACAAGTACAGACTTGAGTTTAAAATGTTATCCTGGTTTCAATAAAGTCTCTGAGGTGGCTGCGGGATGGAACGGTTAATACTTGACAAGGTGGTGGCAAATATCTGCTCTTTTGGAAATGACACTGTGACTATTCCACTGCAAGATCCTTGTCACTTTTGATGGAGCCATTATAAATAAAGGACTACTGGGAGTTAAAATAGAATCGACAAACTTGAATGGTATTTTATACGGAAAGACTTTTGACCAAAATGATGAAGAGAAATTGACTAATATTTATAGTTGATGGAGTATCAAGTGAAGGCTGGCGTTTAGATTACTTTTTTTACAATTTAAACTTCTGCGTTCTGCAAAATCTGCTCGTTAGATCAGTCGACTAGAATATTACGAATAATAAGCATAGTACTTACGTTAAAAGACGAAATGAACAATTTATTCTGTTCCATAAAATCGGGGTGGTTTACAAAATGGTATGCCGTTTCAGCAGACGAAAACTCTATATAAATTTGGTTTCTATCAGATTTAATTCCATCCCAGATTATGTCACCGACATGAAAGTTTTTTAAAAGAGAACCAAATTTAATCGCATAAAGAAAGAATCCCAAAACAGCTAGAGATTAATTTCTTTAGTCCTAGACAATAAATGGTTCAACATCGCCGATAAAATAGAAATGACTCTTATAGGAACGATTCGAGGTTTATAGGAGCAAAGAAGAGTTTTCTTGTGAATTGTCTAAGAAGTTCTCCTACGTGGGATCCTATTTCGATGCAACAAGAGTTAGATAGATGGAATTTGGGTTCATATTTTTTACAGATAGTAACAACCGTAATTCTTTTCTGGACTGATATTACCAACTTTAACCCTAGCTAATTTATGATTCTCCGTACTTACACAAAAAAAATCCCCCAACTTTTCATCTAAAACAATTTTTGTTCTGTGTATCTCATCAATGTTTTTACAAATAACGGAGACACTTCCATTCTTTTCAGTTGTGACTTTATTTATTCGGACAGTGGTATTACAAGTCAGATTACCTTTGGCACAACTTAAAGTCTCTTTATTATTATTGCTTTAGATTTTATAGCAATAGTAGGCACTACCACTTTATTAAGCTTAACTACTTCAGTATAGTTTTTAATATTATTATTATTAAACTTTTTAAATTCGAATAACTCCTCCAACAATTTATTTTTCTTCACTAATTCTTACTAAAAAAAGAATTAAAATAGTTCATTTTTTATCACTATTGCGTCACTGTCTGCCGCAATTTATTGGTCATATTTGAATTTATATTTTTTACATCTCATTTTATTTTAGACAAGTAATTCATTAAAGTTACACAACTAGCCGGGGACGCAGGGCAAGCAAATTCACTGGAAAGAAAATCCATTTTCATCAAACCGTAGTAGGGTCAACCTGGTAGTTACAAATGTCACAGAGAGGAAAAGCTTAGCATACTCATGACTGAAGAATGATGGAATGTAATTATTAATGGATTAAGAATTAATAGAGTAAATATTTAAAACTTTTGCCGAAGTAATAAGTAACTTATGTAACGTAATAGAGAAAATACAAGAAAAATATTAATAAAATAGGAAGTGAGACACAAGTGGTGTTTCATTTTCTATTTTATTTGACAGTTGCTATCTTTATCTTTATCTTTATCTTTATTTTTGATTATATAGCATTCGTTCTCTCCAGAGATAACCTTTGCCAATGTCAAGTGTGGAAAAAAGGCTATGCAACACTGATTAAATCATATTTCAGATATTTGTAATTGTTGCTTGTTAACAAAAGAATAAACTATACAATAAAACAAAAACTAAATAAGAAGTTGGCTACAATTAAACTAAAAAAAGAAAACGACATTATAATATACAGAGAGTACAAAATAAGTATATACAAATATACAAACATAAAAAAAAATAAACATGAATATAAATATAAAAAAAGTTATATTTTGATGTCGTTCTTTCTTATGAAATGAATGATTAATCCTAAAATGAGTTTGTTGGCAATAAATAAAAGTGATCTTATGTTGAATTGCAATTGAATTTTATATTTTAATAATTTGGAAACAAACGAAGGAAATCTATTATTCAATGGACATGAAAAAATGAGATGATTTAAATCGCCTTCTCCAAACCCACAATCGCAAATTGGAGACTCTCTGACCCGCAGTCTAGCCAAATGAGTAGGAATAGAACAATGACCCAAACGCATGGGAGATACCACAGAGGATGTCTTTCGAGAGAAAGTAAATGTTGAGAACCAAGGTTTCGTTGGTATAAAAGGTTGGATGTGGAAATATCCCGCACCTGTAATTTAGGATGATCTTTCCCATGCCCTCTGCCAGTTAGATGCCATCCAGAAACGAGTCATGAGAAGAAGACCCTCAATGAAATTAATGGTGAAACATGGATCCCCGTTCACGGCGGCAAACCGAGCTTTTGCGTCGACTATTTTATTACCTACTATGCCACAATGACTAGGGACCCATGCAAGAATGACGCTCCGACATAGCCATCTCTACTGGTTTTTGATGCATCTGTGTATATTCGCCAATCCATCCAATTCAATCCATCCAAAAAAAATTCAAGATAGAATTGAACAGCGAATTAGCATTTTTGAACTCCTTATCAACTCCAAAACACAAATTTATATTTGGCCTGTCAAATGGGAAGCTATAGAGAGGGAGAGAAGAATTTTGATAAACGGGGTTAGTGAGATATTTGAATCTTTGAAAGCTAACGATAAGAAGAGGTCGAGACTTAGAACGCCAAAAAGGAGTATTTTCAATAAACCTAGAGAGGAGGGTGAGTTTAGGAAAAATAGGGTGAGTAGAAAACCTAGCTGCCTTTAGTAAATAACGATCAGCTAGGTATTGTCGCCGGAGACTTAAAGGAGGATCAACACATTCTACTTGTAGGGCATTTATGGGACTGGATTTCATAGCACCTGCTATGATCCTCAGCGCTTGAGACTGAATGCGGGTCAATTTAGTGGCATTGGATTTGGAAATAGGATCAAGTAGAAATGAACCATATTCTAGATGACTACGGACTAGAGCGTTATATATTAACTTTAATGTGGAAGGGTGAGAGCTTCACCACACTCCCGAAAGAGCGCGGAGGATATTAATATTAGCCTGGCATTGGGAGATGACATATTCGATGTGAATGTTCCAGGATAATTTTGAGTCTAGGAACATACCTAAGAATTTGGTATTGGAAAGAACAGGGATCAAAGAGGAATTATAAGAAATAGATAACGGAGGAGTAATTCTCCTTCTCGAGAAGACCACGACAGCGCTCTTGGAAGGCGATAAATCCATACCATGAGAGGTAACCCAATTATTTAGGTTAACAAGGGCAGAGTTCAAATTATTTTCGGCAACAATTATTGATTTATCAGAAGAATATAAAAGCAGGTCATCAGCGTATTGCAATACACGACAGAAAGGATAAGCTGTTGAGTGAATCATATAGGAGTAAATATTGAAAAGTAATGGACTTAAAACAGAACATTGGGGAAGACCCTTCCATATAGTTCTTGTAAAGGAGGGGGGTCCAGGGGATCTAAGAAAATTGAGGAGAAAATTTATAATCTTAATCGGAATCCCAAGATTATGAAGAATTTTTTGGAGGACAGGAAGGATTACATTATCGTAGGCTGAAGAAAGATCTAAAAAAGCAGCAACGAGAAACTCTTGTCGAGAGAAAGCAAGTCTGATGTCAGTGGTTAGGACGCTGAGATTGTCCAACGTACTTTTAGCTCTTCTGAAGCCAAATTGGTTCCTTGGAAAAATAGAATGGTGTTCAGTAAACCATTCCAAACGATTCTTAATTAAATGTTCCGTAATCTTCACTAGAACAGGAGAAAGGGCTATGGGTCTGTAGGATGAACCAACATTGGGCTCTTTATGAGGTTTAAGAATGAGAATTATTATTTGAGTTTTCCAAAACTTTGGAATTGAATCTGATTTGAGCATACAGTTAATGAGGGATGGAAGATACCAACGGGTAGATGGTAAAGTATTTTTCACCATTGGATATGACATTTTGTCAATACCAGGGGAAGAATCCTTAAGATGGTGTAAGGTGAAATCCAATTCGTTAATGGAGAAATCTTCTTCTAAAAAATGATTGGCGCTAGTAAAGTTATACCTGAAAGGTAATTCATCTAAATTTGGGACGCTTCCAAAAGACTCAGAAAGAATATTCGAGGAAACCAAGGATGCCAAGGATGAGGAGCAAAGAGAGATATCTACTGAGTTCGGGTTCTGAAATGGGACAGGAACTCGCGTTGGAGAACCATCATTTAGTAAACACAGGCCAAAATCGTCCTGGAGTTCCACCAAGGAGACCCCAAGAGGGTTGCTTCGGGTGGAACCCCAAGACGGGTGATGAGCATTAAAATCTCCCAGAATAATATATGGGCCAGGAATTGAAGATAAAATATCCCGTAGTTCTAATGCTACGTAACATGTTGGAAGGGGGACATATATAGAGAGGATAGTGATATCTTTAACTCTCGCAGCAACAATATTGAATTGACAACTGCGGGAGCCAAGAGAAATCTGGGAGAAGGGAAGAGATTTGTCAAGTAATAGGGCGGATCGGAAGTATTAGCTGACGGTTGTTGACTAAACCCGCAACCATTTTCAGGTTGAGGAATTCGGAAGTCTGCCCAGGCTTGTTCTAGAGCAGAGCGGTCATAGCCCTGGTTGGAACTAGTCGAAGAGTGGGATCGGGGTTTCAGAGAAATAATTTTTTTGTGAGAAGAGTTGGTAGGACGAGACGGAGAGAGCAAACTTTGGGAAGAAATTGGAGATGGAAGAGTTAGAGGGGATGAGCTGCAACTGAGGCGTATGACTTTTTAGCAGAGGGGACCAATTTGGACGCTTCCGCATAGGAAATGTCTCTTTCTGACATTTCGAACTTGATTTTTCTTTGTCTTTCAAATTCTGGACAACTTCTATCAGTGGAACCATGATTTCCACTGCAAAAGATACATTTTGCTTTGTCAAGAGGAAGTGGGTAGTTTCTCCCGACGTGACCTTGACCACATCGGAAACAACGTTCAGAAGATCGGCATTTGTCAGCCACATGTCCAAACCTACAACACTTGAAGCACTGTATTGTAGGGAATTCATATTTTGAGACTGGAAGCGATGAATGAGCCATATATATACGTTGTGGACGAACTTGGCCATCAAAGGTAATAACCATCGTCTCAGACGGAAAATATTTAGGCTGGCCATCAATTATTTTTTCTAAATTTAAGCGGCGGACTTTAGTAACTTTACCGCACCCTTCAGGGTCTTCTATATTGTGTAAAACCTCCTCGTCAAATCAATCAACTGGAACATTGCGAACAATTCCCATACGACTGACGTTCAAGGAGGGGATAAACAATTTGTTTTGAACTGTGAAGGCAGAGTGGTTAAATAGTCGGTTGGCGGCATCAGCAGATGAAAATTTCATCGAAATCCTGTTCCTGCCAATTTGTTTCACTCCATCTCGTATAATTCCATCAACACTATAATTTTTTAAAGTGGAACCAAATTTCACAGCATGGAATGAAAATCCGGAATTATGCTGGGGTTCTTTTCTCTGAACGTGAACAATAAATTGACCAACGTTGCCAGGGGCGCATAAACGGCCCTCAAAAGAATTCGGAGGGAGAGAGGGAGGAGAAGAAGTCGGGGTTGGAGGAAAAGATTTTGAATTTGCTTCTGAAAGAGGAGTGCGAGGGGTCTTGCGAGGGATTATATCCTCTGTTTCAGTACATGAAGAATCAGAAGGATGGAAAGAGGGATTATTCTTAAGCTTATTTTTTTTACAATTGGGTCTTTTACAATTTTTCTTTTTTCCTTTCAGTTCCTGTTGGGAATCCGAAACTGTAACAAAACTGGCAGGCGATGTAGGAGAAGCAAATTCATTAAAACATATTGGAGACTTAGAAGGGTCTGGAGGTTTCGGGGGAATAAGTAAATCCATTTTCCCAAAAGATAACCTGAATCACAAAAATAAATAATACAACAAATGAACAAAAGAACAAACTTACCGAGAACTGGATAAAACAATAAACGGGATACAGATGAAGTCAAAAATTATATGAAAATAAATTTTAAATAAAAATAACACAAATCTAAATAAGTTATCTTTATACTTCGTTTGATTTCTATAGCAATCAACCCGTTTCTATGACAATTCAAACACAAATATTTATCTTTATCTTTGATTATATAGCGTTCGTTCTCTCCAAAGAGAACCTTTGCCAGTTTCAATTGTGGCTATGTAACACTGATTAAATCATATTTCGGATATCCGTCATTTTTGCTTGTTAATAAAAAAATAAACTATACAATAAAACAAGAATTAAGTAAGAAGTTGGCTAAAATTAAATGATATGAAAAAATGAGATTATAATTTACAGGTGAGTACAAAATAAGCATATACAAATATATCAACAAACAAAAACAAAAATAAACAAGAATGTAAATATGAAAGACATTATATTTCGGTGTCGTCTTATATAATGAATGATTAACCTTGAATTAATGGCTTTGTTGGCAATAGATAAAAGTGATCTTATTTTAATGGACAATTGAATTTTATGTTTTGATAATTTGTAAATAAACGTAGGAAATCTATTATTTAATGGACATGCAAAAATCAGACGATTATTTGAGTCACAAATTGGAGATTCTCTGATACGCAAGCGAGTTACCACAGAGGTTTCCTTTCGAGAAAAAGTGAATTTTGAAAACCAAAATTTCCAGTGAAATACGCCACATCCGTAAACTGGTGTAATCTTCAGGTGGGGACTTAGAACACCAAAAAGAGCATGCCCAATAATCCTAGAAAGGAGGGTAAGTTTTGGAAAGATGGGGTGAGTAGAAAACCTAGCTGCTTTCATTACACAACGATCAACGATGTATTGTCGCCGGAGATTTAAATATTCTACTTGTAGGGTATTTATGGGAATGGATTTCCTTGCACTCGCTATGATCCTCAATGTTTGAGACTGAATGCGGGTTAATTTAGTGGTATTAGATTTAGAAATGAGTACGGACTAGAGCGTTATATATTAACTTTAATGTGATAGGGTGTGAGCACCACCACATTCCAGAAAATGCGTAGAAAATATTCATATTAGCCTGGCATAGACAGATGACATGTTCGATGTGAATGGATAATTTTGAGTCTAGGAACATACCTAAGAATTTGGTATTTGAAAGAATAGGGATCGAGGAGGGATTATAAGAAATAAATAAAGGTGGAGCAATTCTCCTTCTCGGGAAGACCACCACATCGCTTTGGAAGGGGATAAATCTGTGTCGTGAGAGTTAACCCATTTGTTTATGTTAACAAAGGCAGAGTTCAAAAATATTCGGCAAAAATTATTGACTTATCAGAAGAATATAAAAGCAGATTATCAGCGTATTGTAAAACACGACAGAAGGTATTTATTGTTGAGTGGAGGTATTTATCATAGTAAAACACAACTAAAGGTATTTATCATAGAGGAATAAATAATGAAAAGTAAGAGACTTACAACAAAACGTTGGGGAAGATCCCTCTACATAATTCTTGTTAGGGGAGGGAATCCGGAGGATCTAAGAATGATAGATCTTTCTAAAAGAAAATTGAGGAGGAAATTTGTAATCTTGGATCGGATCTATGGTTGGGATCTCAAGAGTTTTAAAAATTTTCTTGAGAATTGGAAGATTTATGCTTTCGTAGGCTAAGAAAAAAAGTTTTCGTAGGTAAAGAAAGGTTAAAAAAGCAGCAACGAGGAACTCTTGTAGAGAGTAGGCAAGTGCGATGTCAGTGGTTAGGAAGCTGAGATTGTCCATCATACTTTTAGCTCTTCTGAAGCCGAATTGGTTGCTTGAAAAAAGGAATGGTGTTCTGTAAACCATTCCAAACGATTCTCAATTAGATGTTCTTGAATCTTCACTAGAACAGGAGAAAGGGCTATGAGTGTGGAGAATGAACTTGCATTGGGATCTTTATGAGACATGAGAATGGGAATTATTATTTGAGTTTTTTCTGACTTTGGAATATAACCTGATACCAACGAGTAGATGGTGAAGTATTTTTCAACATTGAATATGATATTTCGTCAATACCAGGGGAAGAATCCTTAAGATGATGCAAGGTGAAATACTTTCATTAATGGAGAGATCTTCTTCTAAAATATGATTGGCGCTAGTAAAGTTATATCTGAAAGGTAATTCATCTAAATTTAGGAAGGATGGAGGAGCAAGCTTATTTAAAAATTGATCTACCCAATTCCTGTGTACGGATTTGGGAAGATCAGGTTGAAAAATAGACCGAAAACGTTTTATATTAGACCAGACGACACGAGAGGAAGTAAAAGAAGAGAGGGAGTGACAGAATTTTTTCATTCCCTCTTTTTTTAAGGAGAATTCGTTTAGTCTATGCTTGGGTTTTTCGAAACAAAAAGGAAGTTTGCATCCGACATATTAGATTTATATATCGCTTCAGCCTCTTAGCGGGCTTTAACCGCTACGAAATAGTCTCAATTCCACCAGGGGGAGAGAATCTGTAGTGGTGATTAAATCTCTTAAGTGGGATAAAGGTCCAAGTGGATAGGTCTATAGCCCTTACAAATTGGTCATAGCTAGAGTCAATCCGGTCCACTGGAGGGAGAGAATCCACTTCGACACTGAAGAAAGTGCGGAATCTCGCTCAATATGTCCTATGTAGGTTATATTTTTGAAGAAGGGGAATTTTTTCAATATTTAAATTTAAACGAGGGAAAGAAATCAGAATGGGGAAATGTTCGCTTCCAAAAGACTCGGATAGAATATTCCTGAAAACTAAGGATGCCAAGGATAAGGAGCAAATCGAGATATCTACTGAGCTCGGGTTCTGAAATGGGACAGAAACTCGTGTTGGAGAACCATCATTCAGTAAACACAGACCAAAATCGTCCTGGAGTTCCACCAAGGAGGTTAAAAGGGTTGCTCCGGGCGGAACCCCAAGAGGGGTGATGAGCATTAAAATCTCCCAGAATAATAAATGGACAGGAATTGAAGTTAAAGTATCCCGTAGTTCTAATGATACGAGACATGTTGGAAGGGGGACATATATAGAGAGGATGGTGATATCTTTAACTCATCAGCAACGACATTGAATTGACAACTGCGGGGTCCAAGAGAAATCTGGTAGAAGGAAAGGGATTTGTCAAGCAATAAGGCTTGCCATCCTCTCTAACATCCCTGAGACAGACATAGCCTCGGATCTTAAAATCCTGGGTTCAGCCAAGTCTCCGAGATGGCAGCCACGGATGAAGAGTACTTGACAAGGAGCTGACGAAGATCTGCTTTGTTGGAAAATACACTGCGATCATTCCATTGCAAGACCATTGCCACTGTTGGCGGAACCATTAGACATAAGGGGTTGAAGATAGGTAAGAATAGATGAGGCAACGTTGGACGGTATTTGATTGGGTTAACTCAGTGTTTTGGCCAAAGTGGTTAATATAAATTGAATAATACTCGTAGAGGAAGAAGTATTAATTGAAGGTTAATTCTCGAGACTAAGGGACTAAGGCCGCAGCCATTTTCGGGCATGAGGAATACGGAAATCTGGCCAGGTTTGTTCTAGAGCTGAGCGGTTATAGCCCTGGACTTGTCGAAGAGTGTGGTCAAGGTTTCAGATGCATGATTTGTGAGAAGAGTTGGTAGGACGAGACGGAGAGGACAACTTTTCGGAAGAAGTTGGAGAAGGAAGAATTTGAAGGGTTGAGCTGCAACTGAGGCGTATGATTTTCGCGCAGAAGGGACCATTTTAGATACTTCCGCATAGGATATGTCTCTTTCAGATATTTCTAATTTAATTTTTTTTTATCTTTCGAATTCTGGACAAACTCTATCAGTGGAATCATGGTGTCCACTGCAAAAGATACATTTTGCCTTGTCAATAGGAAAAGGGCAGTTTCTTTCGACTTGACCTTCGCCACATAAGGAACAACATTCGGAAGATCGGCATTTTTCAGTAATATGTCCAAACCTACAAAATTAAAAGCATTGAATCGTAGGGAATTCATATTTCGAAACTCGAAGCGAGGAATATGCCATAAATATGTCTTGGGGACGTACTTGGCCTTTAAAGGTGATGACCATCGTTTCCGATGGAAAATATTTAGGTTGGCCATCGATAATTTTTTTAAAGTGTAACCGACGAACTTTAATAACCTTGCCGGATCCTTCTGGGACTTCTATGTTTTGTAAGACCTCCTCGTTAGACAAATCGACTGGAACATTGAGTGCAATGCCCATATGACTGAAATTAAAGGAGGAGAGGAACAATTTATGCTGTCCCGTAAAATCAGAGTGGTTTATGAAATTTATTCTGTCCCGGAAAAGCGGAGTGGTTTCTGCCAATTTGTTTAATTCCGTCTCGAATTATGTCATCGAAGTGGTATTTTTTAAAGACGGAACCGAATTTAATTGCATGAATCGAGAATCCAGAATTGGGCGGGGTCCTTTTCTTTGAAGATCGACAATAAATGGTTCAACGTCACCAGAGACATATAAGCGGCCCTCAAAAAAAATCGGAGGGTGAGAGGAAGGAGATGAAGTCTGGGATGATGGTAGTAAATTAGAATTTGCTTGTGAAAGAAGAGTGCGAGGGATATTGCAAGAAATTGAATCCTTTGTTTTAGTGCAGGAGGAGTCAGAAGGGTAATTTTTAGATTTATTTTTACTATAGTTTGTTCTTTTTCAGTTTTTGGATTTGCGTTTTAATTCTTATTGAATTTTATGGTAACATAACTAACTAAAGAAAAATAAAATTTGTTATTGGAAGGTGAAAATTGTTATTGGAAGGTGAAAATTGAGAAAGGTCTATTGGTTTAGGGGGAATAGGCAAATCCATTTTCACGAAGCTGAAGCGGATTCAATTTGGCAAAAGTAAATAATACAATAAAAAAAAACAAAATAATCAAAACTTATTGAATAGAACCCTATTTATAGCAATAGATGATATAGCTACATGAATATAGCTACGTACAAAAACTAAATGGAAAATTGATTTAAAATATAAATAATACAAATAATATATAATTTATTGCAATAAAATAGACAGATTACCACGAAAATAATAACAAAATAATCAGACAGCGAAAAACTTTCTACTTCGTTTGACAATCTGGGGCAATCTTTATTATATGATTTGTGGGAAATTCAATCATAGATCTTTATTTTTGATTATGGGATTGCCATAGAAACCGTCAAACAAAGTGGAAAGGTTTTTCGCAACTCTATTATTTCTTTATTATTTTCGTGATATTTAGTCTTAATCTGTTGCAATAACTTATTTAGATTTGTGTTATTTTTATTTAAAATTTATTTTCATATAATTTTTGACTTCATCTGTATCCCGTTTATTGTTTTATCCAGTTCTCGGTAAGTTTGTTCTTTTGTTCATTTGTTGTATTATTTATTTTTGTGATTCAGGTTATCTTTTGGGAAAATGGATTTAGTTATTCCCCCGAAACCTCCAGACCCTTCTAAGTCTCCAATATGTTTTAATCAATTTACTTCTCCTACATCGCCTGCCAGTTTTGTTACAGTTTCGGATTCCCAACCGGAACTGAAACGAAAAAATAAAAATTGTAAAAGACCCAACTGTAAAAAAATAAGCTTAAGAATAATCCCTCTGATTCTTCATGTACTGAAACAGAGGATACAATCCCTCGCAAGACCCCTCGCACTCCTTTTTCAGAAGCAAATTCAAAATCTCTTCCTCCAACCCCGACCTCTTCTCCTCCCTCTCTCCCTCCGAATTCTTTTGAGGGCCGTTTATACGTCCCCGGGCGACGTTGGTCCATTTATTGTTCACGTTCAGAGAAAACAACCCCAGCCTATTTCCGGATTTTCATTACATGCTGTAAAATTTGGTTCCACTTTAAAAACTTATAGTGTTGATGGAATTATACGAGATGGAGTGAAACAAATTGGCAGGAACAAGATTTCGGTGGAATTTTCATCTGTTGATGCCGCCAACCGATCCGTTAACCACTCTGCCTTCACAGGTCAAAACTAATTGTTTATACCCTCCTTTAACGTCAGTGGTATGGGAATTGTTCGCAATGTTCCAGTTGATTGGTCTGCCGAGGAGGTTTTACACAATATAGAAGTCCCTGAAGGGTGCGATAAAGTTACTAAAGTCCGCCGCTTAAATTAAAAAAAAATAATTGATGGCTAGCCTAAGTATTTTCCGTCTGAGACGATGGTCATTACCTTTGATGGACAAGTTCGTCCACAACGTATATATATATGGCTTATTCATCGCTTCCAGTCTCAAAATATGAATTCCCTACGATATAATGCTTCAAGTGTTGTAGGTTTGGACATGTGGCTGATAAATACCGATCTTCTGAACGTTGTTTCCGATGTGGTCAAGGTCACGTTGAGAAAAACTGCCCACTTCCTCTTGACAAAGCAAAATGTATCTTTTGCAGTGGAAATCATGATTCCACTGATAGAAATTGTCCAAAATTTGAAAGACAAAGAAAATTCAAGTTCGAAATGTCAGAAAGAGATATTTCCTATGCGGAAGCGTCCAAATTGGTCCCCTCTGCTAAAAAATCATACACCTCAGTTGCAGCTCATCCCCCTCTAACTCCTTCTTCTCCAATTTCTTCCCAAAGTTTGATCTCTCCGTCTCGTCCTACCAACTCTTCTCACAAAAAAATTATTTCTCTGAAACCCCGATCCCACTCTTCGACTAGTTCCAACCACGGCTATGACCGCTCTTCTCTAGAACAAGCCTGGGCAGACTTCCGAATTCCTAAACCTGAAAATGGTTGCGGCTTAAATCAACAACCTTCAGCTAATACTTCTACGAGTATTATTCAATTTCTTTTGACCACCTTGGTCAAAATTCTGAGTTCCCCCAATCAAATACCGTCCAAAGTTGCCTCATATATTCTTAGTTCCCTTCAATCCCTTCTTTCCAATGGCTTCGCCAATAGTGGCGAGGGTCTTGCAATGGAATAGTCGCAGTATAATTTCCAACAAAGCAGATCTTCGTCACCTCCTTGTCAAGTAATCTCCGCTGGATTCTCGCATCCATGGCTGCCATCTCGGAGACTTGGCTGAAGCCTGGATCCCATTTTAAGATCCTAGGCTATGTCTGTCTCCGGGATGATAGAGCGGATGGTAAGGGCGGATCCGCCCTATTACTTGACAAATCTCTTCCTTTCTCCCAGATTTCTCTTGGCTCCCGCAGTTGTCAATTCAATATTGTTGCTGCGAGAGTTAAATATATCACTATCCTCTCTATATATGTCCCCCTTCCTACATGTTCCGTAGCATTAGAACTACGGGATATTTTATGTTCAATTCCTGGCCCATATATTTTTCTGGGAGATTTTAATGCTCAACACCCGTCTTGGGGTTCCACCTGAAGCAACCCTCTTGGGGTCTCCTTGGTGGAAATCCAGGACGATTGTGGCCTGTGTTTACTGAATGATGGTTCTCCAACACGAGTTCCTGTTCCATTTCAGAACCCGAGCTCAGTAGATATCTCTCTTTGCTCCTCATCCTTGGCATCCTTGGTTTCCTGGAATATTCTTTCTGAGTCTTTTGGAAGCGACCATTTCCCCATTTTAATTTCTTTCCCTCATGTAAATTTAAATATTGAAAAAACTCCCCCTCTTCAGAAATACAACCTTCATAGGGCAGATTGGGTGGGATTCCGTACTTTTGTTTTGTTTCTCAGTGTCGAAGTGGATTCCCTCCCTCCAGTGGACTTGGATACCATTGACACTTGCTATGACCAATTTGTAAAGGCTATAGACCTATCCACTCGGAAATTTATCCCACTTAAAAAATTTAACCATCACTTCAGATCATCTCCCCCCTGGTGGGATGGAGACAGTTCCACAGCGGTTAAAACCCGTAAAGAGGCTGAAGCGATATATAAATATAATCTAAAACTCAAGCTCAGACTAAACGAATTCTCCTTAAAAAAAAGAGGGAAGGCTGGAGGAAATTCTGTCAATCCCTCTCTCCTTTTACAGGGAGTAAATGTCGTCTGGTCTAATATAAAACGCTTTCGGTCTATTTTTCAGCCTGATCTTCCCAAATCTGTACACGGGAATTGGGTTGATTAATTTTTAAATAAACTTGCTCCTCCATCCGTCCCAAATTTAGATGAATTACCTTTCAGGTATAACTTTACTAGAGCCAATCATTTTTTAGAAGAAGATTTCCTCATTAACGAATTGGATTTTACCTTACACCATCTTAAGGATTCTTCCCCTGGTATTGACGGAATGTCATATTCAATGGTGAAAAATACTTTACCATCTACCCGTTGGTATATTCTATCCCTCATTATCTGTATGTTCAAATCAGGTTCTATTCCAAAGTCTTGGAAAACTCAAATAATAATTCCCATTCTTAAACCTCATAAAGATCCCAATGTAGGTTCATCCTACAGAACCATAGCCCTTTCTCCTGTTCTAACGAAGATTACGGAACATTTAATTAAGAATCGTTTGGAATGGTTTACTGAACACCATTCTATTTTTCCAAGTAACCAATTTGGCTTCAGAAGAGCTAAAAGTACGTTGGACAATCTCAGCGTCCTAACCACTGACATCAGACTTGCTTTCTCTCGACAAGAGTTTCTCGTTGCTGCTTTTTTAGATCTTTCTTCAGCCTACGATAATATAATCCTTCCAGTCCTCCAAAAAATTCTTCATAATCTTGGGATTCCGATTAAGATTATAAATTTTCTCCTCAATTTTCTTTTAGAAAGATCTATTATTCTTAGATCCTCTGGATCCCCCTCCTTTACAATAACTATATGGAAGGGCCTTCCCCAAGGTTCTGTTTTAAGTCCATTACTTTTCAATATTTACTCCTATATGATTCTCTCTACAGTTAATAATTTCTGTAGTGTTTTGCAATACGCCGATGACCTGCTTTTATATTCTTCTGATAAATCAATAATTGTTGCCGAAAATGCTTTGAACTCTGCCCTTGTTAACCTAAATAAATGGGTTACCTCTTATGGTATGGATTTATCTCCTTCCAAAAGCGCTGTCGTGGTCTTCTTGAGAAGGAGAATTACTCCTCCGTTATCTATTTCTTATAATTCCTCTTTGATCCCTGTTCTTTCCAATACCAAATTCTTAGGTATGTTCCTAGATTCAAAATTATCCTGGAACATTCACATCGATGCCAGGATAATATGAATATCCTCCGCGCTCTTTCGGGAGTGTGGTGGGGCTCTCACCCTTCCACATTAAAGTTAATATATAACGCTCTAGTCCGTAGTCATCTAGAATATGGTTCATTTCCAAATCCAATTCAACTAAATTGACTCGCATTCAGTCTCAAGCGCTGAGGATCATAGCAGGTGCTATGAAATCCAGTCCTATAAATGCCCTACAAGTAGAATGTGTTGATCCTCCTTTAAGTCTCCGGCGACAATACCTAGCTGATCGTTATTTACTAAAGGTTTTCTACTCACCCTATTTTTCCTAAACTCATCCTCCTCTCTAGGTTTATTGAACATTCTCCTTTTTGGCGTTTCAAGCCCCGACCTCTTCTTATTAGCTTCCAAAGAGTCAAATCCGCGAATATACACAGATGCATCAAAAACCGGTAGAGATGGCTATGTCGGAGCATCATTTTACTCTCCATCCACCGCTCATTCAGCTTAATTTCGCCTTCCTAAGGAGTGTTCGGTATTCTCCGGGGAATGCCGTGCTATTGTGGAGGCCTTGAATTATGCTCTACTCAAAAAGATTCGCAAGCTCCTTATCTTCTCTGATTCCTTAAGTTGTTTACAGTCCCTTCTTGCTAATCCATTTTCTTCAAACTGTAGTTTCCTGATTCTTGGGATCAAGCAACTTGCGCTTGATTTGGAGAGATCGGGATCCGATGTCGTTCTTGCATGGATCCCTAGTTATTGTGGCATAGTAGGTAATGAAATAGTAGACGCAAAAGCTCGGTTTGCCACAGTGAACGGGGATCCATGTTTCACTACTAATTTAATTGAGGATCTTCTTCCCATGACTCGTTTCTGAATGGCATCTGACTGGCAGAGGGCGTGGGAAAGATCATCCCAGATTACAGGTGCGGGATATTTCCAGATCCAACCTTTTATACCTTCAAAACCTTGGTTCTCAACATTTACTTTCTCTCGAAAGGAATCCTCTGTGGTATCTCGCATGCGTTTGGGTCATTGTTCTATTCCTACTCATTTGGCTAGACTGCGGGTCAGAGAGTCTCCAATTTGCGATTGCGGTTTTGGAGAAGGCGATTTAAATCATTTCATTTTTTCATGTCCATTAAATAATAAATTTCCTTCGTTTGTTTCCAAATTATTAAAATATACAATTCAATTGCAATTCAACGTAAGATCACTTTTATTTATTGCCAACAAACCCTTTTTAGGATTAATTATTCAGTTCATAAGAAAGAACGACATCAAAATATCGATTTTTTTATGCTTATGTTCATGTTTATTTTCTTTTATGTTTGTATATTTGTATATACTTATTTTGTACTTTCTGTATATTATAATGTCGTTTTCTTCTTTTAGTTTAGCCAACTTCTTATTTAGTTTTTATTTTATTGTATAGTTTATTCTTTTGTTAATTAGCAACAATGGCAAATATCCGAAATATGATTTAATCAGTGTTGCATAGCCTTTTTTCCGCACTTGACATTGGCAAAGGTTCTGTCGGGAACGAACGCTATATAATCAAAGATAAAGGTAAAGATATCTTTGATTATGTGGCTCACAGAATAGATACGATAATGTGGCGTTTGTTCTCTCCACAGAGAAACCATAGCTCATGTACAGCTACGTGACAGCCACAGATTATGATGACAGCTACAAATGACAATGTCAAATGCACGTGCATGTGTACTTACTTCGAGGACTTTAATTCAAGTTGGCTTTATTTTTTAAGCACCATAGATTAGTCTTGTGCTATTTTCCAACAAAGAAATGGTTAAAAGGCAGCGTAACAAAGAGCATTTTGTAGATGTTAAAAACCACTCGGTGGATGTAATTGCCGAAGATGTCGATAATCATCCTATTTGTCTTCATGGACCCACATTACTATTTTCTTCAGATAAAGGACGATTTTTCGCATGTTCTTGCTGTAGGAATAATAAAGAATGCCGCATTCATATTACTGAAGACGAATGGCAAAATGACAATGTAAAAAAGCGAAACAAAAAATATTTGAACTTGGCCGAAACTTTGGATAGAGCTTCGTGTTATAGCAATTTTTTGAAGGTTAATTTATATCGTATTCTATATTTCGTATATTTTTAGAAAAATTGCAGTTTAACGCCAATGAAAATTTAACAAGAGAAAATTTAACAAGAAAAAAAATACAAATGTTTTGGTTAATAATATTTTGGTACGAATGGCCACTGTTTATTTAAAAAATATATTTCCCATACAATCTCCGTTTCTGCCATGAAATAGTAGATATAATTTTGTTGAGTTAATTGCTGTCACTAAACGCTGAATATATAAATACAAGCCTGAATTGATAATTTAAAAAATAATTATAAAAGGATAACAAACTTATTACAAGTTACAAAAATATCCCATTTTTATTTTTTTATGTTTTTCTTTATTTTTTTTGTCATTTTGAGAATTTACAAACGGCTAGCAATTACTACTGACGAATTGTTTTCAAATTTTTAACAGCTTTTTGCAGAATTTTTTATGTATTTTACTTTTTTATATTTTATTACTTTTTATGTTTAATGTTTGGCAATGTGTGTTCCAATTTGTGTATTATTTGAGGTTTACACTATCCAGATACATTAAATTCTTTATATTATTGTACTCTACTGTTACAGATCTTTTATTAGAATTTATTACAATATTTTTAGGTTAAATCCAAATTATCTATTCATCGTTGTTATTGTATGACATGCGACATTCTTTTTTCGCAAGATGAAAGTGATCTAACAAAGCTGCATACCAGCCACAATGTAAGGCAATTATTAACAGATGAGCAACTCGTTAAACCCTCAACATGGCTACCAACCCTTGAAAGTAATACTCGTGAAGCACAATATCTATTTACTAGTAAATCGGTGAATTTGATACTCAGTATGCTGAGAAATAATGATATAAGGTACGATTTGTGTTATTTTTACATGTATTGGGCAAATTTATTTTTTAAGAAATGAATAAGGATTTATTGTACTTTTATATTAATGGCTTTAATATAGCTTTCATTTTATTTTTTCCAATGAGGAGAGTGCTAAAAAATAAATGTATTAGTTAAAGTCATACTTAGAAATATTGCTTAACATTGTATATAAGTATGCTTGACATTCATTTTGCTTTGATTTACTATGCATTGGAATCTTATATCAAGTATTTATTAGTGTGTTTATTATGTTTGTTCTCGTTTTCAATGCCAATACTATAAATTATAATTAAAGATTTGAACTGAAATTTTGTAATATTTAAAAATACCATGACTAATTATTTAATGCTATACTTTTCATAAGTCTTCACTGACATCAAAAACAGATCATTTATGAAAACTTCAATAAGGCAAATTAAATGTACCAATGTCAAAAGACTTTAATTTTCTCCAAATTTGGATAATTTTTCAAGGTAATTATTGTTGGGTAGGCATTATTTGTTATTGGGTAAATGTTAATTTAATAATTTGTTGAAAATTGTATGTGTCTATAAAATTCCATAATTATCTATGATTACTTTTTAGCGAGTTAATGAATGCACCGTTTCACTTAATGAAACATAAATTTTATTTCATTATCTATTAAAAATACTAGCTTTGACCTATAGCTTTACTCCTATGGAAAATGAAAAATTGTAGTTCTATTTGTAAAATCATTTTTGAAAGCAAGAAAATTTTTGTGAAATTAAGCCATCTATTATGTAAATACGGAAACATATATATATATATATATATATATATATATATATATATTTTTTTTGTAGTTAAGGGAGCAATTTTTTTGATTACCAAAAAAATTAATTAGATTCTGGTATAAAACATATCCTATATTAATCTCCACGAACCAGGTTATATACATGCAAATTTTCACAATGATTAGTTGAGTAGTTGAGATATAAAAGCGAGACAAACAAATATAAACAAACTCACATTTCACATTCATAATATAGAAATTTGACCTATGGATCCGTCTGCATAGAAAGGGAAAAAATAGTGGTGTAATTTAAAAATAATGTTTTTTTCAAATTATTGAAATTTAGCATTGGAATGGCTAAGTAGTTTTATACTTATATGTTTATATGTATTTAATATTCATAATATACGTATGTATAACTTATAAATAGAAAAATACAATTGTTTTCATGAAATGATAAAAAATTGCATTAATTTATGTAGAGGCAGCGATTATGAGTACATTTTGATTGATTAATTGAATATTTATTTTCTTAGAGTAAATTTGACATGTCTCTCTTAGTGATAGTCCAGTTATTTTACATTTTTACCACAATTACCATGAAGATGATTCTAATGATAATTTTGAGTCATTTTTATTATTTTGAATTTCCATATTAACAGCATTCCATAGATATATGTTCTTGCATTAGAGGGCCTTTATATCTTATATTTATGTAACAAATGCATATATGAGTGCGAGTATCGACCCAATTTCTCTAAATTTATTTCAGTAAAGTTCTCTGTGTTGGCGCACCAAGGATACATGAAGCAATCCAGTCCTCGCATGGAGACAAAATATCTTCCTTGCTACTGGATTTAGATAAACGACACAGACATTTCTACACAGATAAGCAATTTCTCTGGTACAATATGTTTAACCATCACTTCTTTGAGGGCATCGAGGCAATGAAAACTTTTAAGAAATTTCTTAAGTGTGCAAGGTAAAAACATTTTAAATCTTTTATCATGTATTTTGTAAACAAAATAATTTTATATATTATGTTATGTAAAAGAATTTTTATATTTTTTATTCTTTTTTCTTTTAGTGGAAAATTATGTATTGTCACTGATCCACCGTTTGGTGGGAGAGTCGAGGCCATAGCTCATACATTTAAATTAATATCAGCGGTATATAACAATGCAAATGGTTATGAGACTAGAGAACTTATACCAATTGTGTGGGTATTTCCTTACTTCTCAGAGCCTTATATACGTAATAGCTTGCCAGAATTGGTTATGAATGACTATCAGGTATGTTGCCAGATAAATATTAATAAGACACCTTGTCTACAATATATCCATTGTATAATCATTTTTATGTGCTTATATATGTTATTTAAGTATTAATACATAAGGAAACTTTATTCTTTGAATTTTCATTCAGTAAAAATGGTACAAATATAATCTTAATGTCAATAGTATTGTTTAGGCTTAGATAACAATGAAGAATTCATATAGTCTTTGATAATTAAGATCCATTTTAACAGCTTAAAAATAAATTGAAGAGATTATACTACTCTTACATTTCTTACTCACATATTGTTTGAAATGACTGCTTAACGAATTTGCGTTACAATATTGCTATGAAAAATAATGTCACGAATGTTGAAAGAGTATGAATATTCAGCAAGTTCAAAAAAGAAATAAATGTAATTGTAAAAAATGTACAGAAAATAAAAAAAATTAATTGTTTCTTAAATTCTGATGCAATAAAAGTATAATCATGTAAATTATTGTAATGTTTCCAGGTAGAATATGAGAATCATAGTAAGTTTCAGACAAATACAAAGTCTAGTCGAAAACATGGTTCGCCTGTTCGCATATTTACAAATTTACCTCAGTCTTCAATAGTCCCACCAGCTGAAGACGGTTACAAGTATTGTAATGAATGCGACCAGTGGGTAGCTGAAACCAATTCACACTGTACCCATTGTCAGAGTTGTACCAGCAAGAATGGAATGAGGTATTATCTTTAAAATTATGTATTGAAGCTTTTTCTCCATAAAGTAATTTTGCTATTTTTGTTTTAAAATGTTTATTAAGCAAATTGCGCATCAATATAATTAAAGTTTTATCAGTGTGCAGATTTCAATGCTTTAGAAAATTTTGCATAAATTTTCTAAACATTTTTTACCTTACCTATGGTATGAACCAAAACGTTGGATAAGTTAAGAATTTATAACCATAACCCAGTCTAGGTACTACTTCTTATCAAGACCTACAAAAAATAACATTATTCTCTAGCAAATCCTAGCTAATAATGGCCATTTACATCACACAGAAATAAAGTAAAAAGTAATAAAGAGAATCCTTATATGATGTGGTTTACTCATAAGAAAATAGGATATTATGCTGAAATATATACAAGTACCATGTGATGTAATTTTAAAAACAGGGTTAGCTGTTTTTATAATGGTCAATTTGAAGTTCTACAGTTGACAAATAAATATTTGAAATATTTAATATAAAGTTTAAGAAATAATAAATCTACCAGCCATGCCTTTTCTTATAGTATTTAAAAAAAATATGGAATACAGTATTATAAATAAGAAAAAAATTTAAACATTGCAGGTATGTGCACTGTGACATTTGCAAGCGCTGTGTAAAACCTACATTCTTCCATTGTGAGACTTGTTCTCGGTGTTGCCAGCAGCGGAACCATGTTTGTGGAGTGGTTTTGCCTGTACAGGTACAGTTATTAGTTAACCGCATTTAAAAATAGTATTTCTAAATATTTTGAACTCGAAAATTTGTTAGTTTATTTTAGCAAAAATATTTTTTGAAGGAAAAATCGTAAAGAAAATGCTCAAAATAGGCCCAACGCGAAAAAAAGAAAAAAAATTATGCGTAATTTATACGTATTGAAAAAGAATATATTAAAAAATGTTATTTTAATCTACTTTTTATTATTAATGTGATCGGAATGGCCCATTACAACACTTGGAAATGAGGTGATCGCTGACTCACCTGTGCCACACCGGCTGTCAATTTACTTTCGTTTACACCATTTTGTTCCTATCACAGTCATCACATCCACAGTACTAGTAGAAATAAAATAATTTGAATTCGTTATAATAAAACAAATTGACTCAAAAGTACGTCAATTGTTCATTGTTTAACAGGAAGGTGGAAAACAAATATTGACCATTTATGCAATGACACTTTCGTATTTGATATTATGGCTGAGCATGGCATCAATCTAGTTTTGTAACAATTTTGGTGTAGTTTTAAGTGTATAGTGGAGAACTTTAATAACTATGTTATTACAAGTATTCTAATATTAAAACATGAGTATCACTACTATACAAATATATACTACTACTATCTTTTTATAACTGTCATTTGTGCTTTATGGGCAAACGTATAAAGCATGATTAATAAAATACTGTATAAAGGTGATTAATGATAGGTATAATAACAGTGAATGAAATAAAAAATTAAATAAATGTGAATGAATGAATCATAGAAGATGTAAGTTTTATTTGAGCTCCTTTTATTTGTTTAATGAAGAACACCTTTACGTACAAGCTTTGAAACTCCATACTTTTAAAAAAAATGCATAAAATTTTGTTCTATCTGCCCCTCTATCACTGCCTCTTAATGCCAAAATTTTGAACTTGTAATGAAATTTTGTAATGAAAATTTTCAACTCGTAATGAAATTTTGCAATCCCTTACTAAGTGTCGGTTAAAAACTTATCTTGCTGGTGATATTTGAAAATAAGTTGTCAAGTCAACTATCTTTTTATGGGTTAAACTTCTTTTGTTCTTATATTTATTTAATTCTCATTGAGATGAGAGTACATAACAACAATACTCCATTACATTAATATGGTGATGAGCTTTCTGTCATCTTGTTAAGCATTGTGTATGTCACAGTTTTGGATGACCATCTTTTTCATTAGCTTTAATTTTTGCATTGATGCATGTAACTTACTTCAAATGTGTCACAAGATCCATTGTGGTAGTAATGAGTCTAATAAAAATTTAGAAAATTGTCAATTTGTAGTCAAATATTGAATGTATTTGGCGTTAATTTTGTAGAAATTCATTATTCACAATTAAATGAAACTACGTGATGTAGTATTATTTCTACTTTCTTTAATTTCTTTACCACGACCTAGGTTTCGTTGTATTACAACATCTTCAGGTGGGCTATTAGCAAAGATACTTCAATAGATCTTCTTTGTAGTCAATTTAGTAAAACAAACAATTAAAACAAATTTTGTAAATATTAAAATGAAACATTTTCTATTTGTATGTTTTTTTCTTTCATATTTTGGGTATAACATCAACTTCAATTTAACTTCCAAAAATTTGATTGACTATGAATTTATATATAGGATTTAAATGAATAATTACATATTCATAATTTAATTCAATTTTTTTTTAATTGTTGATTGCTATTTTTAATGTTGCACGATCAATGTACACGTCGTTAAGATTGCACACATTTTGTTTCAATGAAAATATATTTCAGTATTTATTGAGCTAACAAGCCGATATAGATCTAGAAATAATTTTATAATGTATCGTCACCTAAACAGTAGTATGTATCCTTTTTGTGGTTTTCTCTAATTCAAATTTTTTCTCGATATTAAAACTGTTTAAATATCGACCTTATATGTTTTATCATTATTCTTTCAATGAAAAAAGATAAATTTATAAATAAATATTTCATTTTGTTGCAGATTTGCTACAATTGTAAAGAAAAAGGTCACAAGCAGAGCGACTGTCCTCAAGCTAAAAATGAAGTTTCAGTTAACATTGACAACGCATTGAAATCAAAAAGAAAAAAGAAATAAATTCCTTAAGTCTAATGGAAATCATTGTTTTTATTTACTTTTAAGTGTTTTTTATCTAGTATCTCAATGTATTTTTCAATATTATTAAAATTGCCATGTTTAAAAATTGTAGATAAAATTGAACATTCTCGTGCACTAAGTTGATGTATAAAATGTTTCATCATGTACTGGTAAAATATATAAGGCGGCTTAATTCATTTGTCTAATAAGAAAAACTTTTCCATTTTATAAATATTTTATACTTGTTTTCTATCTCAGTAGCTGCATCCGAGGTTGCAAGTTTTGAGTTCTGCGGTCCACCCAGGGGCGGTCCTCAGTGTTTTTTCAGGTGGTGTGGGGTCTCTCGGCGGTGCCTCTTTAAACACACATTAAATTAGAACTGACTTTTACATAATAGATATCAGTATTCCCCGGGCCGAATGAGTAGGGTCATTGTGGCAACAGTGGGTCAAAGGGGCGCAATGGGTCAATGTTATATTGGACAGAAAGAGGAAGGCAATAGTTGCGTCTCTTTCACTGTAGATTCGAGCTCGACTATAAGCCCCACCACGCCAGTCATTGCGCCGCTCGGATGTGTAGTGTACGTTACAGAGAACAATTTTTGTGATTTGAGAGTGAAAAAGTCAAAAAAAAACCTAAGTTTTGTTCTTTCATTGTTCCGTATCTATTAATCTTATCCCCTGAATTATAATTTTAATGCAATAAGTAGTTATTAAGGCCTCATTTGACAGTACATTAAGAATTATCGTCACAGTAAACATTTCTGTTATTGCGTCATAAATTTAAAATGGTGTCAGTGGTATACAGTGTGTCATCTCTAAAGTGGGCACAGTGGGTCGACCCACTGTGGTGCAAATTATTACTATAATTATATTTTTATTTTATAGAATGCCAAATAAACACCTGTTATGTAGGAAAATAGGTAAACACACCAAAGAAAACATGAAAGATGCTCTTCTAGAAATTGCATTGGGAAAAAAGATACATGTTGTAGCAAAGGAAAAGAATATTCCATTTTCAACGCTACAGCGTTATGCAGCCAAAGCAAAAGTATCCACAAGTATAAAAAATGTGCGATTTGTGCCGCATTATGACATTAATAAAGTTTTCACGGATGAGCAGGAACAAGCACTAACTGAATATTACAATAATTGTGCTCTTATGTTTTACGGATTACAACAAAAGATTGTCGGAAAGTTGCATATGAAATGGCTGTTATAAACAAACTCAAAATGCCAGTCATGGATTTCAAACCAGATGGCAGGTATTGATTGGCTAAGCTCTTTTCGCAAGCGTCATAATGAACTGTCTTTACGCAAACCACAAGCTTGCAGTCTTGCTAGAGCAACTGCGTTCAATAAAGATACTGTTAACGTCTTTTTCGATAATCTACAAGAAGTTTACAAAAGACATTCTTCATTTGCTGATAGTACTAGAGTGTACAATCTGGATGAGACAGCAACAACCACGGTGCAGAAACCTCAAAAAGTAATTGGTCCTAAAGGTAAGAATATTGGAAAAGTGACAAGCGGCAAAAAAGGCACCCTGGTAACTTGCTGCTTTATTAGAGCAAGTGGCCAATCTTTGCCTCCGGTACTGATTTTTCCCAGGAAAAACTATAAGGACCACATGCTTAACGGTGCTCCCCCTGGATCATTTGGGTTAGCTACATCATCTGGTTGGATGAATAGCGAGCTATTTGTTACTACAATGAAACATTTCATTAAACATACCTCGAGCTCTAAAGAAAATCCTTCATTGTTAATTATGGACAACCATGAGTCGCACTTTTGAAGCTTTAGATTTAGCAAAAGAAATCAGTGTAACAATATTGACATTACACCCTCATACGTCAGCAAAGCTGCAGCCCTTGGATGTGGGCATTTATTCTCCATTTAAAACTTATTACAATTCCGCTATGGAATCTTGGCTGCTAAAAAATCCAGGGAAACCTGTGACGATCTATGATTTAGCTGAGCTGATAGGAACCGCATTCACCAGGGCCATGACTCCAACAAATATTATTAATTCTTTTAAAAAGACAGGGATCCATCCTTTCGATAGGGATATTTTTACCGATGAAGACTTTTTACCCAGCACTGTGATTGATCGTCCCAATCCCAATATCATCCAAAATCCACTTGACGTGTCTTTGCAAGATACCAGAGAAAATGAGCAAAACAGTCCTTCACTTTTGGAAAGTGAAACACTCTCTGGAGCATTAATAGAATCTCAAATTTCTCAGCAAGAGCTTTCGCTCGATACTATGCAAGCTCATTCAGAGCCTGAGCGTGATTCATAACAAGAACCTACGGAGCCACAGCGTGTACAATTGCAACAACCACCAAAGCCCCAGTGCTCTAAGTGGAAAGATGCACCGGTATCATCAGGTGCTTTTGTAAGCCCCAGTCAATTTAGACAGCCCCTCAAAGCTCTGCCAAGGGCAAACAAAAGAAAAAGAAAACCTAGCCGCAGCTTAATCGCGACGGATACATCGGAGAAAGAAAATATTAGAATACAAAGATAGAAAGAAAATATTAGAATACAAAGAAGACGGAAGTCAAGAAAAAGAAATTGCCAAAGAAGAACAAAACAAATAAACCAAAGAAAAAAGCCGTTAGGAAAGTTTTACAGAGTGAATCAGAAGATGATACTGAAGATATTTCTATTCATGATGAAGACTGATTGGTGGGAGGAAGATGAAGACTCTGATTGGTGCGGGGAAGACGAAGATGGAAATAAAATCCAAATACTAACGGATGAAAAGTTAATGGTCAATGTATTGTCTCGGCTTCCAAAGGAAGGAGATTATGTTCTTGTTCGTTTTTCAACTAAAAGGAAAAGTGTTTATTTTGTAGGAAAAATTTTACATGAGCGTAATGATAAATTAGAATATTATGTAAGCTTCCTCCGTGCAAATCGCAAATATTAGTTTCACATGCCAAGTAATCCTGATTTACAATATGTTAAGGAGTATGATGTAAAAATTATATCGCCTAAACCTTGTCTAGGAGGAAGCACCTTACGCCAACAGTCTTACAACTATTTTAATGTTGATTTTTCCCAAATCGATATCCGCTAGTTGATACGTGGAACGCTATTATAGTTGATTTTATATTTTGTCAAAATAAAAAAAAAATAATGTTAAGTTTGGAATACAAAGATCTCAATTGTGATTTAGTGGATAAGTAATAACAAACTAAAGTAGCATATTATATTGTTAACTCATAAAGTTTTAAAATAGCTTAAGTTTAAAAGCAAAGAGTGCTTATTTTTTTTTGTTGGTTAATTTTTAATTTTGCTATTTTTTATGAACACTATACTTAGATATTTAACAAAGATCTCATATATTATCGTTCCAATCAAAGTTAACAACAACCAAAATGTCATTGTGTGGGTAAAATGACTAAACAAAGATTATATTCTTACATTTAAAAGCTAAAAAAGCTATAATTTGTAATAATGATTTATTTTTTGTTAAAAAATTAAAGTCTTATTATATAGTCTTATTATAAGTGTAACCTAAACAACAGATTTATAAAAAAAAATTAAAATGTTAGAAATTACCTATCTTTTTCTATTCCAATATCCTCCTGATCCACTGCGCCCTCAGGGTTGACCCACTGTGTACTCACCTAAGGACACAGTGGGTCAAAAACCTTTTTTTTTAAAAAAAGTATACCAAAATACCAGCAAATGTTTTTAAAAAACTTTTTAACCAAAATGCAGCCAAGAAACTTACCTTTCGTTCATTAAAATTTAATATCTATAGCTCGTATAGTTAAGGAGCTATGTGATTTAAAAAAAAGTGTGACCCACTTTTTTTGCCACAATGACCTTACATAACACTTCCTGTATCGAACTCATATCTCAACTTGGCGACTGCGGTCGTCGCGGTCATGATCAAAACGTCATTGATGGCGTCATTGTACATAATCTCTTCACCCCAAGTATCAACATAGGTTGGTGCAGTTGTTTATCTGTCAATTTGACTTTCACACATTGATATATGAAGTTTTTGTAAGTAAATTTAAATCATCTTTGAAGATTAAACATGGTGACAGATAGAATTACTTTAAGTAGCTCTGAGAAGTGCCTAATAGAAGTAAAGGTTACACCAAAAGACACAAAAACAGAGACTCAAATTTTTATAGAAATTAAATTGCACTTTCACAATTACTGAAAGCGTAAATTATTATCTAACAATAAATACATAATAAAGAATACAATGCTATAACTTCTTTATTTTTGTCCAATACTTGCCATTTTCTCATAGTTATGAAAGCGCATTATTAATAAACTGTTCCACTTGAACAGTTACACGCTGACAATCTAGTGGAATGTTTATGATCGCAGTCGTGGGCGCGAGCGGCTAGTGGAAAGTACTCTATAGGTGGTAATGGAAGGGATGACAGTTAAAAAAAAATTATTATTGTTTTGTAAGATTTTTTATTAACCGTTAAATGTGCCGACGAGCGCCATCGCATTCGTGCACGTATTAACTAAATTTGCCACGAGCGCGATGGAGCTCGCGAAATCAGTTTTTGTTATAATTTTTGTTCAAAATATATATTTTCTTTGTATTTTATTATCCTTGTACAAGTTTTTATTAAGAAAACACCGAAAAAAATTATTAAAATTGGATAATTTTTGGAAGAGATACAGTTTTTTTTCGAGACAAGGGTAAATGACATCACAAAAGATTTCTTTTGCATTTTTAAGTATATATGAGTAAAAACCCATGGCACTAAAACGGTTAAATTCAAAGATTAAATTAGTAGGTAATTAAAAACAAGCAAGCAATCGTTGAGGTGGTAGTAATGAGTTATGAATTTTGCTACATCTATCTGTCACACTGCATATAATTATTAGAAAATAACCTCGGTATTTAAATTTAAAAAATTATTTTAATTTTGGGATTATTTTACTTTTCTTGTATCTTTACAATACAAGAAAAGTAAAATAACCCCGAAATTAAAATAATTTTTTAAATTTAAATATCGAGGTTATTTTCTTTATCTTCTAGAATATAATAGTATGATAGAGAAGTACTGCGATGACTTTACCATGGTTAGATGACTACCATAAAATTTTTTTATTTATAACTTTACTACCCAGTAATCCCATTAGCTTGTTTTGTATGCGTTTGTCGAAATAGTGGATGTTGGTACCTTATTAATAATACAGTGAAAGTGCTTCATCATTATACGGTCAAATTTATTTAGCAGTTGCACTAACACAGGAAATTGCCGTTATTATGAGTGTATAAAGTTTCAGATCCAGAGTTTCCTGTGATAGAAAAATTATTGCCAGCTAAGAAGAATACTATAGACGTCATGCATTCGAACAAAGCACCCCACTGGGATTTCTCATCTTCTGTCGGTTTTCGTAAATGTCTGTCTATTCTACTAAATTTCTTCAATCTTATCTATGCTTCTAATCCAACTATGCATAGTACTCCGGTGATCTGAGGTAGATTCGTGGGTTTTGAGAGACGCGTTGATAAGTGTCTCCAGTCGTCAAATCGTTGCTTTCCCAAAGTAGAGTGAAGACTTATGTTAAATAAAGAGCAGGGAAACCAATACATGCAGATTTAAAGTAAACAAGCCATCTTCGTTTAAGTTTCCCCATTTGGCATTACTTTTTGAAAATGTGTATTTGAAAAATGACATCACATTTTCTCAGGTAACTTTCGTTGCTCATTTCATTATTAACAGGTTCTTGAATAATTATTTCATCTCTTGCGGAAAAGTTAATGAGCAGCCATTTTGAAATATCATAATTAGTGTAATATTTTGAACCCCCTTCTGTAATATTTTGAACTTCAAATGATGTTCCAGGAGTTGCTAAATCTTTTTTCTGGTGCTGTTCTTTCTTTTCCTGGGTGTAATTTGACGAGCTTTTATTTATTAGATTTTCTTCTATTACATGTTGAACCAGTTCTGAAGACAATGATTTAAGTCCATAAATATCGTGGGTAATTTTGCAGCCTTTTCATTTTCACATTGCTTTTTATGTTTTCTTTTTCAATTTTGTGCACCAGATAGTTTTTTTGGAGGTAGCAGTATAACTAAGTAAGTTACTATTTGCAATTTGTACAATCAACAATGCATCAAAACATACACAACTAAAAATAGCTGCTTAGTTTATGATAGTACAAAGCGTACGTATATCTTCATGGTCGCAATCTGCGTAAGATATAAAGTGACAACATGAGGGAAGCACGATCGACAACTAATTGAGTGGAGTGGGAATGAACAAGGGTAGCATGTTTTCCCCACTCCCTCACTCCCCCGCACCTCCCATGACCTGACGCCCCGCAACTGCACAGCAATAATATCATATTATCATTAGCTGGTAGTACTTTGGATGCAAAATGGGGTAATTTTATTGGGGTAAGTTGTTCATAATTTTTTAGTAGTAATTGAAAAGTTATGTATGTTGATGACACAGGTTGTACAAATGACAAAAGACTGGCCTTAGTTTCAGTGCCTTCTTATGATGGCGCTCAGTTCGGTCGCTCGTTACACCTTAAGGCCGCCGCTGAGTCAACAATTTATTTTTTAAGAGATTATTAGATTATAAAAAATTATGATTATGAACTGAACTCAAGATATAATAAAAAAAGCCTATTTCTAACCTTTGCTTTAAAATTTTTTTTGCCTTACCTTTAAAATTTTAAATACTAGGTTGAGTTGGTCTGGAAACCAAATGCTTGATATATGGAATAAAAGAAATAAATAAATGAACATAGATAGATAAATTATTTTCTATTTACGAATAATTTTAATTTTGAAAAAATAAAATTTGTTTACAAATCATACATAAAATATTACATAATAGAAAGAAACAATAACTGCTATTATATTATTATTCTCTATGTTTTCGGACTTTTCAACTGTAATAATATATTAGCTCCAAAAGTAAGAAATAAATGTTAAATGTGTATGTAAATCTACATACTCAAAGTGGGCTTCCAGGTCTTTCCAGGGGTTGATTTTATAAAAAGATATGGGAGTCTATGGGATGTAAGTGGTGGTCCATGTGAATCGACCCCATTCAGGTAAATCTTCATCAACATTCAGACGTTCTATAAATACCTAACACTGATTATCTATACCATAGAGGTATAATTAAATTATTTATTTGACATTTTATAAAATGGGTCTATCTGCGTCTGCTTTGTGGTGTACTGTGCTCATGTTCAAATTTTTACAAATTTTCATACCAACACATCACATGCATATGTATAGTCCAGACTTGTTCTAAATAATCATTATAAATAAGAATGTAAAACAATAGTCATTTGTTTTCTGAATTTTAGGAAGAAAAGTGGTTTGAAAATGCTTTTCGAAATATAAATAGGTCAAAGTGAATTAGAATCGTCTTATTTAGGAGTGTTTAAGAAAAATAATTTTTGAATACAGGTGTGAGTCAAAATTTACACTTTTTTCTTTTTTTAAAATTGTCCACTCTACAATAAAAAATGTTATTCTAATTAGTAGCATTGTGTTAGTAGTGACAAACTCATCTAATGTTAATACATTTAGGAAAAGTTAACAATTGGTAGTTAGCGGGCCTACAGGCAAAAAAATAAATCGGAAAATGGGCCACAGTGCAACAAAGTTTGATAACCTATGATCTAGACTAATGGACTAAAAGCAAAGTCTTGTTAAATAATTGCCAATAGGAAAGTTTAATTTAATAAACTGTGATAAATCTATTTTGAAAATAAAGGAAAAAATAAAAGAAGTATGTACCTAATGTATATGTAAACTAATGTGAATAGCAAAACAAAAGTAGTCAGTGGTAAATTTCAACTCACTTTGAAACTAATTACTCTGAATTAATTAGTTTCAAACTGAGTTGAATAATTCTGAATTAACTCAGTTTTGAAACTGAATAAAGTTGAAAATAATGTCAGTTCACAAAATAAAATCTGTTTACTTTAATACATTATATATTTATGAGGAGTGTAGTGTATAATAAATTTTCACTCTCCATCTATAGCTAAAAAAGAAAATCAATGCAAAATTCACTATTTGACTACCACAGCAGAAAGTGAGTTTTTTAACCGCGCACATAAACTTCTAATAAACACTAGTAAAAAAACAAAATAAAGTGAGCTAGATATTTTGGTCTTTTAATTTATGTCTACTGAAAAAAATAATTGACACCTTTGAAAGCATTATCTTTTGTACTTCATCATCAAAATGATGAAAGTATTGTATTAGCATCCAGGAGGGGGTCAATACAAGTAAGGGCAGCAGGTGTTTTCAAAGGAAATGTTAGTGGAGAAGCACAAATTGCATTAGAGTCTGTGTGTCTATCTATATATATGCATAATTATGTGCACTTTCAATGGCTTATAAAATCCGAAGGCAGCCTCTGATTAACTATGGACTTTTTCATTTGATAATGCTCAGTAGAACAAACAAAATAAGGAAAAATGATCAAACTTTCTGAGCTAGGAATCCTGTTCACCTTTAAGCTGCTTCAGCTTTGAGTTATCCCACTGAAAAATTTATCACGTTTGTTCTACAAAGGCTAAAGAAAAACGAATTGGATCGAAAACAAATAAATTGCTGGCTATTCATATTGGTCCATAGATGGTACTATTGCGTCTAGTTAAAATCGATAGAAGAGTTTCAGAAATCTGGCCAAAAAACATTAGCAGGCTGTATGTGTATAGTACAGAAAGATGACCGTGGAGAGATGCTGTTGCTATGGTTACATTGTTTGACAGCTTAGATTTTAGAGGTTATTCTCTTGTTATATTATAACCATTGATTTATTTAATACATCTATATATCCTTTTGACATTATTGCAAGTGGAAAAGAGATAACAATAAGTGCAGAAATAAAAATGTTTTGACAGAAAAAAATCTCCTATAGTCTTCGGCTTTGTTAAAACCCTGCCGGATTTAAGTATTTTTGTGTATTTGCAACTAATATTTCCGGAATATTATTTTACAATGAGCAATGGTGTTTTGTTCAGTATTAGCTTGTGAAGCAACATATAGAGATAATCCAAATAAAGAGATATTTTACAGGTAAATATGATGCACATACTTTTTTACCGCTTATTTTCCGCTAAACGATTATACAACTAGACTTTGTCAAATAAACTTATCGTACTAAATATGATCTGTTTTACGTTTCACTGTCTGTTTTTAAGTTTTGTAAACAAAATTACGAGATATTGTATCTGTTAAAAATATATAGGAATTGACATTATAGGGATTAACACTATTTTATCGACAAGTCATATCGATATGTTAACACAATATCAAGTGAACGAAGATTTGAAATAGGAGAATAAAATTACATTAGGCACATTGAATATTACAAACAAGGAATGAAATGATACTAGCAGCGCAATAACTAATTCAGTACTGCCATGATTTTTTGAACTTATCTCAATATGAGAATTTGGAAACCACTATGCTATGTATTACTCTTGTCAATCATATATTCAATATTTTTAATGCCAGGAATTTTCTTTTATTCTATATTTAAAAGACTTTTGTGCGTAATAAACATAATTATTGTAAAAATTATTTTATATTAATAAACAATAATTTTGGACAAAATCAATCAATTATACACATAGTTAAGGAATTTGAAAATTGAATATTTCATGACACAAGGATCTGCTAGTGGTTATTTTTTAAAAACGAATATAATTAGTTTATAATTTGTATTTAAAGTTTATTTAGATAATATGTTATTCCGTTTAATATTAAAGTATTTATGGAGCTCAAAATGTTAGTTTCATGAATAGGAAGGTCGGAAGAATAATTTTAAACATTGTGTTTTGAATTCAATTAAAGTACCTACATATTTTTAGATTAAAATTTTAGATTTACTGTTCGTCCTATGTTTATCTCCTATATAAAAACCTTCAGATTTATATTATTTCTCAGTCAAATAATATAACCAAAATATTTAAGGTTAAACGAAGAAAAATTTTATGACTGGAAATGCCACATGAAATACCTTGTATAAAACTTCAAACAGTAATTAATTTTTGACACATGACTTACTTGTATGAAATTTAATTATCCTCAAATACACGAGTAAGTTAAATTGTGTTTGTGTTCCTAATTATCCATACATATAACAGAGTGAATTCTGTACATGGAAAATATTTTAAAGAGTGTTTGGTTTAGTGTATAGAATAAAAATAGAAGCCGGAAAACATGATTTTAGAATTTTGTCCGTCTGTACATTATTTTGTGGATTACTGTGGATACTGGACGAATTTTGATGAAATTTGGTATGATAATAGTTTCTAAACGAGAGCAACATAGGAGATAAAAAAATCTTTTTTATTCTGAATTTTACAAGAGTGAAACCGTGGGGTGTAGCTAGTAGAAAATAAATCCCAAATTAACTTTGGTCACATAAGTAATCTTTTTATATTATTATTGTTAGTGAAAAGCCCGCACTTTACGTATACAATGGCAATTCAATTTCAGTGATGCGAGAAATGTCGAGTATGTTTGTCTATTCGTAGTATATTATAACCATAGACTTGGTTATAACTCTGATAAATCCTAAAATCGTGGAATCATATTTGTGACTGATTTAGTATTAGCTGTAGTATTTTATTAGAGTAGTTCATGCATTGCCGAGTATTGATGAATTTTGTATAGTTTTACTTCAGACTGCTTGCTTATTTTTTTATGTAGACAATAAATATAAGAAAACACAATAAAAAAAAAGATAATTTGGAGAAAGAGTAGTAACCATTGTCATACATTTTCTACCTTCTACTAATTATGAAAATGCTATACAATCTTAGCAACCAAGGATCTGGATCTGTCTATCAACTGGAAAGTATGGTCTTATTTTCTTGAAGTTAATTAAAAATTAAGACAAAAATAAAACAATTAAATGATTCAAATTAATAATATGTTTATTACTTGTAATATAAATCTTTATTGATTGTATTCAAAAATAAATACCCTTTTAAGAACATGATTATAAACAAAACAAAAAAATATGTCAAATATAAAATAAACATTATACTATATATTATTTAAACTAACATTTAATAGTCAGTAAAAAATCAGGGTACAAGTTACCTTCTCTATATGATAAGTATTTTTAATATTATACAATTTTAATATTTTTATCAATCACATTTGTGAATTCACTTTTTACTTTTTACATGGTTGTATAATGAATAATGTTATAACTAATATATTTCTTTAAATAAATAAATTGGAACCTTCAATTATTTGGTTTACTATACAACCGTATAGCCATAAACATGTAGTTTTGAGTGTCTGGTTATTTTTTCACTTATCTTGATATTATTGAAGGAAACATTGAGAAATAAAATCAAACAGGTGTTGTAGAAAATTAGTCATGATTTACAGATTTACTAGCATAATCTACCGATTCATGAACGCTCCTCACTTCTCTTGATTTTAATCCATCATTTTCATATTTCACCTTTGGTTTAATAACAAACTTTTATTGCCTGCTTCTGTATGTAACTGCTATGAACTGCCATAGCTGAAAAAGAATTTATCAATACAATTTTATTAATTTATTTAAAAATTGATGACATATTTGTCTAGTTTCACACTGATAAAATTACAAGTTTTCTAGTATTAGACCGATACTATCCATAGTTTCTTTCTTCGTTTATATTCTGTTCGTCAAAAAGAATTAACAAACCCAAATTATACACGGTATTACTGAACTTCATATGGTGTACTGACATTGTATACTGTCAGTACACCATATGAAGTTCTACAGTTGATAAGTAAAACACATTGAGTTCTGTACTTACTCTTTAGAAGTAATAGAAGTTTAAACATCTTTTTAAATTATAATTGATAATATATACATATTGCTCTACTTTTGGGAACAAATGTATCCAATCATTTATTTTAAACATTGTAATAAAAATTGTGTTTAAAATCCAGTAATTTCAAAGTAAATAATGAAAAATTTCTTTAATGTGTTTTACCTGTTAAGCGATGAATTATAATGCAAAAGGGCGATTCTTATTTAGCCGACATGACACCGGCCCAACAGTCGGCACCGACACCTGTCGACACATTTGTATAAAAGTATTGGAACGCATCTTAATTTGCCAACATGTTGGCATCAATATTTTTTACAAATGTGTTGGCCAGGTGTCTGTGTCGGCTGTCGGGCTGGTGTCTTGTGAGCTAATTAAGAATCGCCCAAACACTTCAAGTTTTATGTTACGAATTAGATAATAATATGCTGTATTGATATTGTTTTAGTTTATAGTTTCTCTTGATGTTATATTTTTAAAAAAGATCATAGTTTTATTATAATTTCAACATGTCAGCCTATTCATCCGTTTGTCACAAACCACAATTTTGTCAACTTGCTTGGAAATTTAGAATTTTCCATAAAAAACTACCATTCCATGTATATTTTATTCAATTTGTTAAGAATTATTGTAATAACTTACTTCATATTTATATTGTTAAGCAAATCCTGCGTAGATTGGTAGCGTGCCTCATACTTAACACACTGCTCCATCCAGGATGCACGTACGGCCTGCCAGCGAGCTAGATGCGAGCGCAACAATGATTCACGTGCTGGCGGGGGAGCTTCTCTCTGCGAATTAATTAACAGATTTTTTTAATAAACAATTAGTGTAAACTAAGGTATAAATGGTTTCTTTTGGATACTGGTCACTAGCAAATTCAATGCCTTGAAAAAGAAATTATATTTACAGCACACCTATAAGCATTTTATTGAACTGTAGTATCACAAAGCTTCCATTTTAGTTTCAATTTTTTCATTATGGGAATTAGCAACTATTTTTTCACACTCTGAAATATTTAACAACATATACCATGCTTTGTTGTATGTTAATGAAGGCATTTATTCCAATTTTAACTTTTATATGCTATAACGTTGGCTACTGGTCCATAGTGTGTTCACTGTACAGTGTTAATGTTAAATAATGATTTTTTAAAGCAATTTTCAATTAGAATATATTTAATGTCGGGATTGGCTAGTTACGAACTGTAAATAATTATTAATAAATTAGTTTTTTAGTTATTAATATTATTAGTTAGTGAACACTCATGCTAGCTAATGAATAATTACCTAATATTCGAATTCCATTAAACTGAGATATATTAAGTTAAGATTATAAAGTACTCTATCGTATAAATAATTATTTTTATCACATTTCGGAAACTGCCGTAGGTGGCCATTACAGTGGCTAGCTACTAACAGAAGCATTTTTTGTTTTTAGATATTTTTATGAGTTTGAGTAAACTCAAAGATAAGGTGAGGAATGCGGACATCCGCAAGAAAATCAAAGTTACAGACTCTTTAACTTTCTCGTTGCAAAGGAAATTGAAGTGGACAGCACATGTGGCTAGTTACAACGACAAAAGAAGGACTCGGAGAGAGGTAAAATGGTCCGGACCGCAAGGAGAAGAGCGAGAGGCCACCCGCACACCAGATGGTCGGATGAAATAGCGACAATAGCAGGACGAGGTTGGCTAAATACCGCCAAAGATAGAAAGAAGTGGCATATCTTGGAGGAGGCTTTTACCCGAAGGGGGGTCCAGACAAAAACAATTTATACTTAACTTATTTTTAAACTATGTTTAACTATGGTAAATCGTTTCTAATGATGTTAATAACTATTTATAATTTTGTTCGTTGAATGTAAAGAAATCATGGCATTGTAAATTTTTGCATGGAATTTAATTTAACAAAGCTATTATTATTATTAGATATTTTTAAATGAGCTATAAAAATAAAGATAACACACTAAAGAACTATTAACAAGTAAAATATGTCCTAAATAAAGGTTTCATTTGATGGGCTGCAAAAAAAATTGGAAAGAACCAAATTTAAATCTGAGTCTGATACAATACAAATAGAAGTTGAAGAAAACACATTACGCAACTTCATTACGAAGTTGGCTAAACATGGTTACCTAAAAAAATAGAATACATTAAATTATATATTAAAAACTTCCTCAAAGAAAATTTCACAAATAATCCATTAGGAGAAGGCAAACGTGGAAGTGTGGTTTAAAACGTTTTTGAAGTGTCATTCTAATATTTCAATCTGGACTTCTGGAGGTGGTACTAATTCCAGCAAATGTGTATCTGAATAAAATGTACGCAAGTTTTAGGAAATTTGTGAATAATTAAATGAAGCAGGATGTTTCAATGTTAATATGGGATCCAGAGTTGGTATCCAATGCTGATGAGACTGGTTCAATATTTGCCCAAAATAGGAAGGTTCTAGCCGGAAAATGAAGCATATGTGTACATGAAGAGTTGGCTAAAGAAAATATTACTGCAATGATTACTTTTTCTGCTGCTTGTCCGGCCTATAATCTCTTGATAATCTACCTTTTTAAACCAATATCTGAAGAAGTGATTTTGAGCATGCTGTCTCGCTGGGAAATTGGTCAAAGTGATACAGTCTGGATAATAGCTGCTGCCTTCTATGATTTTCTTGTTAATTGTTTCTATCTACAACTTCTGGCCAACAATAAACCTTTCAATTCCTTTATATTATAGGTTGATGAACTTAAAACCCACATAATGATCAGGGTGTCAGAACTCTTCTGAAGGCTGAGTATACGCTTGATACCAGATGTAGGATCGTGTCACCCAATTAAATCTACCTGGAAGAAGGGGCTGCGGGAATGGTATGCTGTAATAATTACGAGCTAAATTGAACTGAAGAGACATTTATTCCTTTCTTAAGAACCATCTTGATGTCGACTGCTAAAGAATCGATAGAGGAGTGCGTATATTAAGCAATGTCACAGTAACAAATGAAAAATAAAGTTAAAAAACTCACCAAGAAAAAGAATGACAAACATTTTCAGCAAAATAAACTGGTACCAAAAAATACAATCTTGTTTAGCAGTTACTAAAAATAATAATCCAGGCTCATCGAAATGACCTTTTGCCTTGGCATCGAACTGCTGTGTAAATTTGTTGACATGAAAGAACTTAAAAAAACAAAAGCGCTAAAAACGAAAATGAAAAGAGGTTACGAGAAGAAGAAAATAATCTATCAAAAAATTATCCAATAAATATATATACATATATATAATCCTTTATTTTTTCCTAGAGCGGAAAAGACCACTCTCGATCATCATTAACAATATTCAAAGAAATATTACCCAATACCATCTAGTCGAAGTTTTCTGATGGAAAAACTAGTGACATGTGTGCTAGAGGGATTTGGAGGAGTGTCTAATTGTATGTCACTTTTAGATCTCTATAATGGAGACAGGGTTCGACGAAGGCATGCTTTTGAAACTAGTTACAAATCAAACACTTCTGGATTTGTTTGGAGTTTTTCTATAGATATTTTCAAAATTAACTAAATTATCTGTTAATTTGGAATTACCAGGAACTAATTTCCTTCCTCATCTTACCTCTTCAAACAACTCGTCTTGCACTCGCATTCCTTCATTTTCACTTTCCAATTCATGTCAGTATTTGTATTGTAATCTATGTTCTGCATTTTATTTTTATTTTTGAACGAGATACAGATGTTTTATAAATGGTTTGTCTTCTCGTTCATAGACATTTCTAAAATTTTGCTAATTAAACCTTATCCTTTTATGGTCTTTTGCATAACATATTTTGCCTACCTTATTATTTTGATTTACAGCAAAAGATTCTTTTTTACTATTATAGAAAAATATTAATTATTAAAAAAAACCTTGATGTAACAAATAGTTAAATTAAGAAAAAACATAACTTGTCGGGTTTCACTTTTTCAATTTTACATTTTTCAGCCAGTTACCTTTTATTTCCTGTTGCCTTTTTAGGTAAATAGTGAAAAAAGACATGTCAATTTTAAACTTTTTCTGTATAAGACTGGGCGTATACTCACATAATTAAGATTAATATTATCTTTGGATCTGGCTTCTTGAGCAGGTAACAAAGGCGGTACTCTTGGTATGGGGGGGCCTGTCGGTCCTGGGAGTTGCACACTATCTTCGCCATCATCTTCGTTATAACTTTTTACACTGAAATTTATAATTAATCAAATGAAGTAAACCAGTTACTGAGAGTGTGTGTTTATTCTCAGTACTTCTCTTAGTCCTACTCCTGTAAATAATTATCTTCATGAAAGAAGCACAGCCAGCACTGATAATGGAATATTAATTAGTATAATTATGTTCCATTATCAGTGCTGGCTGTGTATATTCATTAATAACTCCTGATATATTCACTTTCAAGGTTTTTTAACCCTTTAACCGCCAACGACGGATATGTCTGTCATATGAAGAATGGCCACGATGCCATGACAGATACATCCATCCATCATTTATAACTTGAAAATGCGGTCACTTTTATAACATGAAACTATTATTTCTATCGATCACCATTTGATTCATTAACTAAAATATGAATAAATTAAACTAATTTACGGCAAACGTAGTAAAGTAAAATTAATATTCTTTTCAAAATTTGTTAAAAACATTGGTCTGCAAATATCACAAGATAAAAGTCTACACTCAGATGCCGGCCGACGGATATATATGTCACGTAGTGATGCTCCCCAGTCGACTTTATTGATTGACACCATATGCGCTTGAGCAGTCTAAATAGTATTAGATGTGGTTAGCTCGCGGACAAATTAGTTTAAATTTTAATAAATTAGTTTTTTCTGTTAAACTAATGTCAATCTGAATTAAAATATGGCAAACAGGAAATACACTGAAATAGTAACTTTGTCTAACATAATTACAAGATACGGCACTAGGCGGAACGAAGCCTTATATTTAATTTTCGATAGATGTAATTAAACATTCCTAGATTATTTATTTAATTGTGAACGATTTCTTATACTTCAGATTTCGGCATAAACATAAATCCTCACTAAATATGCATTTGTGAGCGCTATTCCTGACTGGTATAGCTCACGGTCACGCTTAATACTGAGAAATAACCGAGGGCCTAAAAGATGTATTGGTATATTAATTGATTTATCTTAATTTTAAAACGATTCTAATTAATTTCTACGAAATATTATTAACTGTAAATAGGACAATTGTAAATACACTATTCCACGCTTAAAAGAAAAATATATAATGTACTAACATTACAGAACTCTTAACGTTTATTAATCAAAATTCATCATTTATTATATAAACTTTAATCTTTATTTGAGTTTGCATTTTATTTAATAGACTATTATTACTAAATTTAATATCAACTCCCATCGAATAAAGAAAACGATCGATAAATGTGTATATTGATTTTGTTGGTTTAGTATACGTCTCTAAATAAGGTAATAAACTGAAATAAAGACGTCGCCATGACGCCCGGAACGGATGTATCCGCTCAAGTTCTTTTTTAAAGAAAAACAACTTAATTTACGAGGGGGGACCCATAAGTAACGGGAATTACGCTGTGGTGGGGAGGGAGAGTGGGGGAACCTATTGTTTGACCACATGTCCGTTAGTGTCACGCCTCCTGCGTTAGTGTGCAAAGTTGTGTCGCTGTGAGTGCATCGGTTCGCCTATGCACTCACAGCGACAACTTTGTTAGATTTTTTTTAGTAAAACAACTTTTTCCATTTCGGCGAAAACGTAATGGCAGATTGTCGAGAACAATGCGCAGCTGTGAAATTTTCTTTCCTGTTGGGGAAATCGGCCGCGGAAACTATTGTAATGCTTAAGACTGCTTATGGGGATGCTGCCTTAAGTAAAACCAGAGTTTACGATTGGTTTTCACGTTTTAAAAATGGAGAAATGTAAATTGAAGACCAACTTCGTTCAGGACGCCCCTCAACGTCAAGAACTGATGAAAACGTCGACAAAATCAATGCCCTCGTCCGTGAAGACCGTCGCCGAACCATTGATCAACTCTGTGAGATGTCGGGAACATCATGGAGTTCAATTCAGAGGATTTTATCCGAAGATTTGCACATGAGAAGGCTTGCAGCCAAATTCGTCCCCGTGCTTTCTCACAGACGAGCAAAGGGAGCATCGACTTCAGGCATGTTTTGAGCTTCAAAATCAGCTCGAAGAGGACCCGGAATTTTTTCCAAGGTGATTACTGGTGATGAATCGTGGTGCTATGGATACGACCCCGAAACAAAGCGGCAATCAAGCCAGTGGAAGAGAACCGGCTCTTCTCGTCCGAAAAAAGCTCGCCAAGTGAAGTCAAACATCAAGACAATGCTCATTTGTTTCTTCTTCGATTGCAGAGGTGTTGTGCACGCGAAGTTCATTCCCCCGGGTCAAACTGTCAACCAGAAGTTCTACTTGGAGGTTTTGAAAAGATTGAGGGAGAGTATCCGGAAGAAAAGGGCAGATCTTTGGCGCACAGGCGACTGGTTCTTCCATCATGACAACGCGCCGGCCCACACCGCCCTTTCCGTGAAGCAATTTTTGACCAAAAATGGCATGACACCGATTGTCCACCCCCATACTCACCGGATCTAGCCCCCTGTGACTTCTTTTTGTTCCCCAGAAGCAAAAGGAATATGAAAGGAAAGCGTTTTGCCACTGTGGAGGAGGTGAAACAAAAATCGCTGGATGGCTTAAAGGATATCCCGATGAGTGAACAATGGAAGAATCGTTTGGAGAAGTGCGTTGTGGTCAATGGCGAATACTTTGAAGGTGATCAAAATATGGTGTAAAAATATTGAGAAATAAAGAAGTTATGACGAAATTCCCGTTTTTTTTGGGTCCCCCCTCGTATATATATCACGTTGTTTTATGTTTTCTAATAATTAGTTTATTTGTCATATTAAAAGTATCTTAATCAACCTTTGTAGAATTGGTGTGAAATTTATTAGAAAAATATATTCAATATTTGTTGTTTATAGAAGCTTCCAAATAGAATATATATTGATAAAAATTATGATGAGGTGTAAAAATGACTTTACTGATCCGTTTCCTTATTAAGGCAAAACTTACGCATAGTTTGAATATACTGATTTAGGTTGATTTGTCATCCACGCCCTACAAATGGGATACAAGGGAGAATCTTCCTTGAATTGAGCCAAATCCACACTTCGATCAAACAATTTCATCACATAGGACTGTCTCGGCGGAGATGAGTTATTCTGTTTCCTGTTAAGTTTTCGTTCCCATTTGCTGTTGTCATCATTATCCGTGGCATTCAATTCGGTATTCAGATCACGCCTTGCTCGGATGGAGTACTTATCTTGACGAGATTCCCTGGGAATTGTAAATATTGGATATTTCAATACAGTAAGAACAGATTGTCAAAATATTTCAGCTGTCTCTTGGTCTATAAAAAAATTTATTAGGGGTTATTAGGCTATCCAAATTATGTTGTATCTTAGTGTAAGGTTAATATTGTTAAATATCTTTAGAAACTTCAAAGAAATCTGACGATTTTAAGGGGGGGGGGGGATTAGTCATTTACACAGTTTGAAAAAAATGATTTTTTGCATATAATTAAAGAACTTTCTACACTAAATGTTTAAAATATTACATTGAAATTTGTAAAAATGAGAGAGTTGTGATGTGCATGAGTCAGAGCAGGCATAGCGATTGAGATGGGCAGAGGACTCCACCTAAGCATCTATCGTATTTGAGGAATTCTGGACCCATCCTATTATCAAGTTTATTGTAATTGTAATGGTAAAATTTGTACCTAGTCGACAGAAATAATTAATATGTATATTGAGACACAAGGAAAGATTTATTCAGCGAACTAGTTTCTGTGGTCTAAAAAGTTATTGTTTGCGATTACATTTCTAAAAATTCAACAAGAAAAAAACATCACGTACAAAATTTCGTCACCAGGAAATCCTAAGCATTACTTGTGCCTAGAAGACTTAGGATCCTGATATCATTTTCAGCGTGCTTTGGTTATAGACAATCTGGAATCATTCGTCGATTAGCTACGAATAACTAAAAATATTGCTGACGTTATTATCCCTGTATATAAAGACCTTTCAAAACTAAAATTATTGAAGGGGTGTGCAGGCGGCTTTATAGTAATAAATGCTTAAATGTTTAGAATGGCAAATAGAGCCTAAATTGTGTTGTCGTTGTTGTAATAGTGCTTAATTTATATATGATACTCTTCAATAAAGACACACAGTGCCTCCTAAGCCAGAGGCTTATGTCAAGTATTAAATCATCCACATATATCAAGTATTAAATCATCCACAAATCTAAACTGGTCCTAATCGACATCAATATGCATGGCATTATTGATGTCATTTAGGGTCAATATTGATACTTATTTTTTTTGCATTGTAACAATAAGTATGTTGTGCTGATGCACATACGAGCATTTCTGTAAAAGGAACAATCACGAGTCTAAAAATATCAAGATACTTCACAGAGTCCAATGGAGATGACGAAAGGTAACTTTCTTATGGAACTGGCATTGATGATGCAAGTATAATGAATTGTAAGGTAACGTATGACATTGAAGTAAAATAAATACCCATATAGAAATAATTTTTTTTCAACCTGAGATCAAATGTCTGACCAAAAATTTTTTTCACGAAAATTTTCATAATCACACAGTGGCCATCATTAACACTAGAGATCAATTCTTGTAAAAATTTAAATTTTTTCAGGCACCTCAATACAACGTATATGATATTGCAGTAATATAAATTGCATGGTAACATATGGAAATGAATTTTTTTCAATTTGATAGACTTAATGATAACATGGATTACTGCCTGACCGAATAATATTTGTGACGAAAAATTTTATTTTCACACAGTGAATCATTAACAGTAAAGTATGTAATTGTACTTGTAGCTTTAAGAAATTGTCATTATTCCATAAATATAAAAAATGGGTACTCTTAATGATGGCGAAAAGTCTCTTCTTTAAAAAAATACTCAACTTTTTGGTTTCAGATGAATGGGGTCCGAGATTTCAAGGACATATTTTTTTGAGTGACATTCACTTGTTAATTTTTTGAACTTATTATTTTTTTTGAATAACACTTGGATTAAAATTAGTTCTTAGTATTAATAATATGACCAATCTATGATACCTTATATTTTATGTTGGGAACCAAGAAAAATTTAAAAAATTGAGTTTTTTTGCTGTCAAAGTGACTACTCCCTAATTTGAGACAATATTGAAAATATTGGACCATCCCTTATGTGAGCTATTTCTTTGACGAAAATGAATAATGGGATAAGTGGGTAGATATATGCAATTATTGCCTAACTGTATGTGTATGTGTTAATATTATAGTTTAAAATCGATTCAATAATCCAGTGACTGTTGAATAACTTACGTATAACTTATGTGGAATTTAAGATAAGTTTTATTTCAAAAATTTCGGCCCAGTAATAAATAAAATAGGTAAAATTTGTGGACTAGAAGCCTAGCTGTATGTGTTAATATTATAGTTTAAAATCGATTCAATAATCCAGTGACTGTTGAATAACTTACGTGGAATTTAAGATAAGTTTTATTTCAAAAATTTCGGCCCAGTAATAAATAAAATAGGTAAAATTTGTGGACTAGAAGCCTAACTGTATGTGTTAATATTATAGTTTAAAATTGATTCAATAATCCAGTAACTGTTGAATAACTTACGTATAACTTATGTGGAATTTAAGATAAGTTTTGTTTCAAAAATTTCGGCCCAGTAATAAATAAAATAGATAAAATTTGTGGACTAGAAGCCTAACTGTATGTGTTAATATTATAGTTTAGAATCGATTCAATAATCCAGTGACTGTTGAATAACTTATGTATAACTTATGTGGAATTTAAGATAAGTTTTATTTCAAAAACTACGGCCCAGCAATAAATAAAATAGGTAAAATTTATGGACTAGAAGTGTGAGCCAAGGAGAAAGATGGTTTTAGTACTTTTATTCAAAGAACTATGAAAATGAATCTTGAAAATGAGCAGAGCAGATCACTATAAAGAATTATACAAGATATAACATCTTATATAATTGTTTATAGTGATCTGCGTCCGATTCCGTATACTCTTGGGAGTAAATTCTCACTTTTCAAAATAAAAAAACCATATGAGTGACTCCCACAACATAAATGCACTTAAAATACATGTAAAATTTTTAAACTAGTTTTAAAACAAAGAATAGGGGATGAGAAGATAAACGGAAAACTAATTTTTTTCTCTAACTTTATTGGACAATACACAAAAAACCCCAATGTAACACACAATTTAAAAGAATAAAGTGAAGTATTTCCAAAATTATAAAAATCCTGTAATATAGTAAATTTTTTATTGCAACTTTATAACACAAACATTTTGTAAAAAACCTTTCTTGCATGTAATGTTTAAAGCACTGAAGTTATACACAGCAGAAGCATAAGTTGCTACTTCATTGCATTTATAAGAAATTATGACTGATGAAGTTATACACTGCAGAAGCATAAGTTGCTACTTCATTGCATTTATAAGAAATTGTGACTGATCATTTGGAAAAATTACCTTTTTTAACAAAAATTCACAAAAAGGGTCTATATTATACTTATTTCTAAAGTATAAGTAACTACTACTATATGATATACTTATCCTTTTAAAAGAGCCAGATATAGATAAAGAAGAGTAACTTGCAGGAAAATTGATTAAGTTAATTAAATTTACTTTATTTTGTTTTGGCTTCAAATTATGTTTAGGTAATTCAAGTCTCTTGATATACATGTGTATATGTTTATCGAGAGACTTGAATTACCTAAATATGTTATAGGCACTCTGGTACTAAACTCTTTCTTTTTGCATTTACTTAGTAAGTAAAAACTATATATTGTCAGTTTTTACTAACAACTAATAGAAACATAAATACAAGATGGACAGTTAACTGCTGCTACTTGTGAGTACTGTTTAGTGACCATTAAAACTCTTTATTAACTGACAATTACTTAAAAATCAAATCTATGGAACTTACACTAACATTCATAATACAATTATTACACTGTTTTATTACTTAGCAATATTGGCCAGTCTTTTTGCATACTTCACCATTGTGTACACAATTATTTGCTTAATGTTACAATCACTTCTTTAAATTTTCTACTATTTGTGTCAAAGCCACAAACAAAGAAACCAATGGGGTTATGGTGGGTTAACTTGGTGGTCAATTTATAGGGCCATTATAACTGAACCTCCTTTCAATTCCTTGCACCTGTAGTGTCATGGAACGCTATCATTTTCGAAATCATGTTACAGCTTAACTGCAAATTCATATATTTATTTTATATAGGTAGATAGATGCATGGAAAATTTCAATGGGCAGCTCCGTCTCAACCTCTTGGTAACTCTAATTGAAAATCAACCACAGGTTAATGCATATTTACTCAATAAATATGAACATTTTTCTCACTATATTAATCACAGTATTTTTTTTAGTTTTAATTTAAAAACACACATATATTATCCTCATATATTTTTTTAAATGGCCTTCATAATCAAAAGTTTATATTATGATACTTATTCTGTAATACACTTAAAATAATTTTTAATAACATTTGGGTATTATTAAATGTCTACTTTTAGTGAAATAAATATTTAACTTGCATATGTAAAATAAGTTAAAATGATTATTTTAAATAAAATAAATATTTTTGAAAACCTAAATATAAATGCCTAATAGCATTTAGAAATGTTTCATGTACTTTAAATTACATTAATGAGCTAAACTTCTGTAATTTTAGAATTAAATATCCATTATGATATTTTTGTGATATTTTCCTGATAATAGATTATACCTTTCTTTCTTTACAGGACTGTGTTCAGACGAGGAGTCTGTGTCATCTGCTAATGGATCTAGAACCTCCATTAAAGCTCCTTTCAGTCGTCCCCGAGCGGTCCATACTTCACTATCTAAAACAAAGTAATGAATTCCTTTTAATGCTATGTATAGTCCCGTACTTTTATGTGGACTAAAACTACAAACATTTCACGATTAAAAAAGATATATCATGTTGAATTTTCAATTTTTCGTTATTTGAAAAATTCTAATGATATATTCTCGATGCTACGTAACTTTTTATCATGGTAAAATTAATGTCATCTTACCTTCGTTATATTTACACCGAAATTCTATTTATATGAATAAGGTCTAAAAATTGCGATAATAATTTCTCGTTTTTATAAATTAATTTCTAATATTTGAAATATAAATAAGGTTATTTACTATCTCTTGGTTCTTCTTTTATGATTTTTGTTTTCTCAGCGCTGGCTGGTAATAATCTTCGCCTTTTCTTCATCTTGTAAAATTAATATGTATGTGCGGTAATACTAATAAATGCAAAATGAGTTTAACAATATACTTTTGTTAATTTTGTAATTCGAATGTTTGAAATTTGTATTATCTATGGACGTTTTGGAAAAGAATGTCAGTTTCAGTTTGATATCACAGAGCCTATCTGTTATTGACAACTAGGTACGTCAATAAGTCTAATTTGGTTTTGTCTATGCATTGAATTACTAGAAAAGTTCGCACTTGTTTGTAATATTTTTTAAAAGTGTTGTACTCATATGTACACTTCTGAAGTTAGGCAAAATGATTAACGATAAATTTTTCATAATCGAACGTTCATACATTAAAGTTTAAGGTAATCAACGTAAGTAATTTTTACTTAGTCAGCAGGTGTTTATTGTAAAGAAAATCCAAATGTGTAATTAATTTGTTGTATATTAAATTTAGTCTTTATTCATTATTTGCATATTACGGAGTTAATTCACATTTCGATTGTTTAAATCTTTTCTATATCTTCAAATTTGTTATTTTTGTTTTTCCCACAGGTTTATTTAAAGTACACATAAAATGTTTACCCAAAAAGAAAGGCTATATCTTATTTTGAATCACATAGGTTTAAAAAGAAATTCTACGTGTATTTTGTATTTACCTAGGGATAATAAGAGTAATATAATTAGTTCGAAAAGATGGCCAATCGAAACATTTTATTGTTATTTCACCACATATCTCCAGTTAATGCTTATACACAATAATTACTAGTACATGCTGATTACTAGCATATAGCTGCAAATGTTAATATTTTAAATAACAAAGTAATAATTGTTGAAACTAAAACATTTTTTTTTAATTTATGGTAATCAAGTTATATGTTTTTAATATCAAGAATAATAATATTTTTTGGGTTTTTCAATGTTTTTATTAAAAATTTTATATTAGTAGGTATTCAAATGTTCTGCGCGTATTTTCATATAAAAATATAAACTAGTTTAATTCCACTTGACGGTTTAAAAACGGCCGTACATTGCTTCTCGTCTTTATTGGGATACGTTAGAGAGAAACTATAACCAAAATAAATAATCTAAATATTAATAGATCCTAGCTTCATAACTTATGTGTGTATGTGTAGTGACCCGTAACGGTCCGTCTCATGGCACACGAGTGTGTAGGAACTTTAAAAGTTTACCCAATATTGTCCCGTATATACCTACTGTCGAGCATTTCTACCCGACACGTTTCAAGGAGCCACGTGAAACTACTCTATTACTGTGTTAATGCATGCTCTTTAATAAAATTCTACGCGCATTATTCTTCCGCACCTCGAAACCACAGGAATACGCCGCGGTATCTTTCAGTGCAAAACGATATAAACTCGAGCGGAAGGCCTCATGCACTATTAGAAATTGCGATGTGTAGTAATTACTATTGAGTCAGGCCTCGTTCAGCTGCTCAGACATATCGGGGATAAATAATTTTGTAATCTCACTTCTAGAGTCGGAAGTACACCTGGACCACCAATAAGTGCAGATGATCTCTAAAATGCGTCTTTTTATAACCCAAAAGGATTCTTCTACTAAAAAACTCAAAGCGCAACGGACCAGTGTTAAAACTCTCATCCAGTGCTAAGTTGAAATTAGCCCCACGAGATCGGCAAGCAGTAGACTTGTCAGAAAAGGCAATGTATCCATCGGACAGGCTCTATAAACTAAGCTAATAAGCAGAACCAAAAACGGCGCGCGGTACCACCTCAATACAACCCTCCTAATGTGTTGAATCCCAATGTACTATGGAGTACACACTGAGGTGCATAGGCCAACATACTGTGGTGTATTACTGTACAGCTAATTTTTAAGGCCTAGGTATTCAGTCCTAAGCTCATTCTGGCAAGCCAAGTTATGGCACGGAAGGCCGTCTTGGCCCTCTGTCCAATGTACCATGCCTGGCGATAGAAAGTTCCGCCTCGAGAAGAGCTCCATGTCTAGGTATAATGATTTGGACCCCGCATACCAAATCCAGACCCGTCCTTCACTACAGTCGTCTTGCTTGTCAGTATACTCAAGAGGCAAGGACGAGCTTGTTCTTGCGATGCCATAGTTGAGTATTCTGGCGAGAGAGTCAGCCGCTCGGTTCTCTACATTTTTACGATAGGCTTCTCCGACCATCAGGATCATCGTCAGGGAAGAGTGATGCCAAAAAACGTTTCAAGGTTTCGCGAATATTACAGGTGTAACTCCTATTGGTTTTGTTAATGGTGTTAAAAACAAAGGGTTTACGATGCTCAGCTCAAACACCCGCACCCTCGGTATTGGCAACCACCCTAGATTGAAATTTTAAGGCCACGTCATTTGGACAAATTAATAGATTTTTAGCTTACTTCATGTGCCATGTTCTGGTCTAGGACACTCCTGGGCGAGGAGAGAGGATAAAATTGTTTTATGGTGCTTGAGAAGTGTTTTAGGAATAGGACGTCTTTCTTTTTCGGGTCCACAGAACGTCTTTCTATTTCGGTCAGACAGTTCGTGTTCGGGCTGCTTTTTCAAAACGTGGAAAGGTTCTAAACCCAGGCAGCGCCCCCTGGGAGCGTACGGCTACTGCAGATATGCGATACAATATCTACGGGCACTTAGGATCATTGAGAGCTCAGCCACAACTACTGAACCCCGACCTTGAGCTGGAAATAGTCAATGAACACGCGTAAGCCGTGTTCCAAGCCTACTTTCGCAGCGTTACCCTAAATGTAGGTCAGGTATCAGTCCCCACGCAGTGGTTATCATTTTTCTTAAACTTCGTGTAGGTGACATATGTGTCTATCGCAGGAACCTTGGTGCAGTCCTTTTTATCGTGAAACTTTTGAATATAGTGATTGCTCAACTGCTCATCCTTGTAGTGTCTTGTAATATAAGCATATAAGTGGCACTTAAAGCATCGAGTCGCTTGTACGAATTCGGCGACTTTGCCAGATGTCCATTTAATAAAGTAAGTCCTGCTTTAAGCAATGGTTGTCTTATTTGCTGCGACAGGTCCAAAACCTATTTATTATTTCATGAGAGCACCTGATACGGGCACTTGTTCTAATCTTCGACATTTCCATAGATGATACATTTTGCAATTTCTTTTCTTTTGACGTTGCTAGAAATTCTTCAAGCGTGAGCTCCTTCGGAAGGTTATGTATAATAATGGAATGTTTCCTCCTTTCCTCGACTTTCAGGCTTTTAATAGAGGAAGCCGCTTCCTGCAGCTTGAAAGCATTCTTTGCATCGTGGGCCTCCACTACAGATTTTTTTTAAATTTTTTCTAAAATAATTATATCATACAAAACATTTTTTACGATTTTGTATTTTTTTTGTTCTTCACCATGAAAATTAAAGTAAATTGATATGTAAATCATAATGATGTATTACATCTTTATAATTTATAAAATCGCTGAATATATCAGATTCAAGCCATTCTAAATATAGATATAAACCAAATAAAATGTGCAAAAAATGTTTGTTCTATAGCTTTTCTTTCATTGTTTCTGTTTATCTCTGTTCCATTTTTCCTCGATAGGTTTTTCAAACATTTCAATATAGTTTTTCCTATGGATATATATTAGGATGCAAAACTAAATAAAAAGAATAAACAATAATTATGAAAGAAAAAAATATTATGACAATAATAACTTGAGATAGCTTTTGAATAGATATATTCATGAGGAATAACTGAATTCGAAAGTCGACATAGAGCTCTGCAACAGAGATGGACAATCTATGAGCGAGACGGAATACACCACGAAAAACCTCGAGGTCTTGCACCATAGGTCTATCAATAGACCCGATTGATAGACGTAGAGCTCAAACACGTGCTGCAATGGATGATGCTGTACCATACCTCCACCGGTCGTGCGTCATGGTTGACTGATATGTTGCATAAAGCGATGGTAGACATTGTTTACTACCTCCTGATTTTGTCCACGAGTTCTATATTTGATTGTCTTAATGGAAATTGTCCTGTGTTTTATTATTAATTGAAATGATCTCGAGTTTTGTTATTTCATTGTCTTCACCGAAATAGGTGTTCACCATTATGTGGTTGTTGCCATTTGATGAGTGAACATAGTAACAGAATTAAGGAGTTATTGCTTGTTTAGAAAGTTAACGATACCATGAAGATTTACCACCACCCACTTTGTTTATTATTTTATAAAACTATTTTTCCTTTAAAAACACTTTAAAAATGAAAACAAATGTTAAAGACAAAATAAGACAAAAACCATTGTTTTTCACTATTCCAGTTTCTTCTTATTTTTTTTATTTATTCGACATTATTTTTTAAAAGTAGGTAGTTACCTCTCAAGGGCTCTTACGAGTTCTTGAAGCCTGCTTGGAGGTCCTCCAATGATACCCTGAGTGTCTGATTGGGGTATGTTTTCCTCCTTTTATACAGCCATCCTGAACTCTCTGATGATGATATAAATTGGCGTTCATGTGTAGTACCCATCCCTGGCCATTGTTTGAATGTTGACTTCTTTCAATTACTGAGTGCACGGCTGTGCATTAAGTGAAAATTTTCTGTATTAAGTGGAGCAAATGGCACGACTCTTTCAAAAACAACCAGATTGGTACAATTATTGCAAGGGATAATGTTCTCTACCATTACCGAGCATCTCGGGTAAGACACTATTTCCACTGTTGCGTAAGTAACAAACCTCTCGCTTATTCATTTATACACTTTGAAGCATCAGTTGGAAGTCTCCAAATGATTAGACGTCATATCGTTGTTTGTAACTTCACAAGTGTTTGTCAGAATTTAAAAGTCACTACTTGAAGAATGAATTTCTCAAATTTACATTTTAACACATGAATTTTCTATAAATAAGACGTAAATGTGTGCATTCTAACGTGTCTTTACTGATTCTCTAGAATCTCTACTAAGTAAAATAAACAACCCCTAGTTGCTTCCTTCATCTCCATTCTTTATTGAGTTTTTGATTTTGAAAACATCCATTAAAGACACTTAATTAAAATCAAGAAATTAGAACAAATATTTTATAATTTGCTTCCATCATGTTTTGTTAGTGGCACAAAGAAAGTTGTCTGCAGGTTAGACTCAGTAGCTTTGTGTATACAAACTCAATATACCTGAAATTTTTCTTTGAGGGTTTATGTTTTTTTTTAGTTGCGCAAGAAAGCTAATTTACGAAAACTAATCTATAGCAGATATATGTTTTGTTTTAGGTTAGGTTGCGAATTATCTTAACATATTTGTTAAGAAAGTAGCCAACAAGATTTCTATGGTACGATTAGAAACTTCCAAGCAATATGCATAGTAATTAACTGCAAACTGGAAAGGAAGCAGATACATCTTAAACTATGAGTGAATTAGCAACACGATTGATGTTACTATCCCAACAATATTGAATCATTTAAAACAAAACAGTATGGTTACGAATCTGGATATATGGGTTCCGCACAAATTAAACAAGCGCTAGAAGAGAAATTGTAGTGAATTTTATCTTCCTTTGCTAATGCGACTTAAAGGAGAACCATTTTTACATTGAATTAGGACATATGATGGAAAATGGAGTCTTTTAATAATTAGAAGTGTTCGGCACAATGGTTATACGAAGATGAAATACTAAAACACATTCCAAGTATTCACCAAAAAAGCTAATAGTCCGTGTTTGATGGCCCAACGCTAGTGTTAACCATTACAGCTTTATAAAACCTGATCAATTGACTACACCAGATACTGTAACCAATTACATGAAATGATGAGGAAGCTTGCAATTAAGCAGTCAAGATTGGTGAATACACGCAGGTCAATCCTCTGGCAGGATAATGCTCAATCACATGGCACACAAATAATGTTGTTCAAACTACAGGAGCTGAACTTGAAAACTCTCTGTCACCCATTCTTTGGAAATTACCCCAACTGACTACTATTTCTTCCAGTGCTCCAACTGACTACTATCTTTTCCAGGTGTTGTGTATGCGAAGAAATAGTAGTAGTTTTTGCATTTATGTGCCAAAACTCAGACAAATATTTTAAAAACTGTTATTTTAGCTTCTGTTAGTTTTAGCATTGTCTTTGGATCACTATGTGCTTTTATCATTGTACCCAAGTCTCGTATTTCAGGAATGGGAAAATATGAGACTAAGTAACTGACAATGGCAATATTCAGGAAAAACTATTTCAGAGCTAACAGCGGTTGTTAGAAATAAATGTTAAAATATTTTTCTATCAAAAAATTTATCCTAAATAAATTGTATTCGAGTTGGAATTTAAAGTAGGAAGAGTAGAAATACTAAAAATAAGATTATTTTAATTTACATTCTTAAATTCATTATTTTAGAGTGTAGTTAATAAATAGATCCCATCAACAATTTTTTTTGGATTAGAAAATTTTAATTTGATCCATTATCAAATACACAAGGAGGACCAAAAAAGCTATTTTGTAGAAATACAATATTGTTTCTTTGCATTTTTTTTAAATTTAGGATTTTTCAGAACAAAAGTGTTTTTCACTAATTTACTAAAATTTAGTACTTTACAACATGTTTTTATGTAATTTGGTAGTTTATATTACAGGTGTGCCAAATGTATCTTTTTTGTGATTGGAATATTTGAATCTGAATCATTTCAATGTTCCGGAAGAGTGATACATTTCATTTGGAACATTTGAAATTTGACTGAGTGTTCCGAACGGAACAGATACAAAATTAATGTTTGTATATTGCTATAATTTATTGACGGTGTTTGTGGCAAGTTGAATGTATCTTTGTTGTGATTTGAACTTAGAAATATTTCATTTGAAATTTTACTGTCCGGACAGAAAGTGTTAAAAATTAATGTTTTTATATTACTATTATAATTTCAGATATATAAATATTGGTTTTGGGCTTATTTTAAACTGTATGTATGTATTATAAGTAAAAGGAACCTTTTATGATTTTTTCCTTTATTTCGATACACAATCTTTCTGTGTTTTTGTTTTTCAATGTAAATACTAATATTTAACATAGTAATATTTAAATACAACAGGTATTTAAAATTCAAATTTTTGACATGAAACATTTAACACTTTAAATTTTAATATTCCATCTAATATAATAAAAGGTACAATACAATGTACTAACATATTAAAATTTTAAATTTAAATGTGTGTTTAAAGACAAATTGACAAATATTTTAACTTGTCATGTTCGTACACTGACTATACAAATCAATCAAGCAGTTGGTAATATAACTCGCTGCGAATAAAATATATTGTTCATTTAAACATTTCTTTGCTTCGCAGTTCATCGAAACGAATCAGCCGAACAGTGTTTGCTTTGTTTCTTTTTTTCTGTAAAGAGTTACACACATCTAGTTTACATGTCACAATAGCACTTGCACTCTGTAATGAGAAAATTTGTCATTAAACAATTCCATCTAGACTTTTTAATATTTGTTCTGGAGACTGGAAAAACATTTTATACTATTCATCTGAGGGTGTCATCTGGGGGTATTCATCTCAGGGTAGTAGATTGTAAAAAAAAAGAATTAATTTCAAATTAAAATGTTTAATTAATCAATTAATTATTCTTACAAATTACTACATTGCTGTACTTAATTACGTATAAAGCCTTAAATTAATATTTGGCTGTTTTGCTTAAATCTTATAAATATATAACTACAAACTTGGCCATTGCCACAGTATTGAATTAAGAAATTAAAGTTGATTAAAGTAATTTGTTAATCTCTTTTGAAGTTACTTTACATATATTTAGAATTATCAAATTTTAGAATGCTCTTCTTAATTTTTTATTGTCTTGTTTTTAATTAGGGTGGCAGTATTTTGCAATGAAATAGAATTGTTTTTTGGCTGCTAACATACATAGAGTTCACTGAATTAGAATGATGAGTTCATTATGTTTTTGTATACAGATTAAGCTCACTGAAGAATTTCTTCATTTCAATATTTTAAAGATTCTAGATTGTATAAGGGTAACAGGAGCTCTCTTGAGTCATTTAGTAATATTTCCTGCAAATTAATTATCTTAAAAAGCACTGTGACAGTTTGTTTAATACAACTTAACCTTTAAAACGTTTTTATTTTCATTGTTATACTATACTATTAAACAAGCAATTATTGTATATATATATATATATATATATATGTGTGTGTGTGTGTGTGTGTGTGTGTGTGTGTGTATATGTATATATATATATATATATATATATATATATATATATATATATATATATATAATGATTTCTTGGAAACGGCTCTAACGATTTTGATGAAATTTGATATATTTATTGCTTGGGTATTTTCAGAAGATGAGCCATATACTTATTAGAAATGGCAGTCATTTAAAGTTTTCAAAATTACTATGAACACTATCATTATGACTTAATAACTTTTGAGTGGAAAAATATCGAAGAACGGACGGGGAAGGGGAGAGGGATGCGAAGGACAAGGGGAAGGGAAAGGGCAGGTGAAGGAGAAGGGGAAGGTGGGAGGCGGAGAGGAAAGGGAATGGAGTGAGTGGGAGTGGGAGCGGGAGGGGATGGGAAATGGGAAGGGAAGGGGTGGAGAAAGGGGAATGGAAAATCCAAGGGCAAGGGCAAGCGTAAGTTGAAGTGGAAGGGGAAGGTGAAGGAGAAGGGAAAGCGGAAGGGAAAGGGGAAGGAAAGGGGGAAGAGGAAAGTGAAGAAGGGAATGGGGAAGCAGAAAGGGAGGATGAGGGGCGGGGAGATGGAAGGAAGTGGAAGTGGATGGGGGAAGGAAATGTGAAGGAGTAGGGAAAGGAGAAGATGAAGGAAAAAAGTAGGGTTGTGGGCGGCTGGGGGAAGAGGAAGGAGAAGAAGAACCACGTTGATGATAATTTTTGACGATTCTGTTGAGATTCAAACCACATATAATACCACCATTAAACGAGCGATTTCATATTCCCACGGGATACTTGAAATACACCGAGCAAAGCTCGGTAGTCCAGGTTTGAAGTTTTTCAACCTAACCTAACCTCAAAATTGTTATAATTTCAAACTATCAAAAAGCCTACTTTGATGTTATAAAATTGATTTAGATCATAGATAATGAAATAATGTGCTTCTGCATAATGTAAAAAAGCAGAAAATATTAAATATATTGTATTCATAATACTAGGTTTATCTAGAAACTTTTCTAAATTATGAGTTGCGGCACCAACAAACGTGATCAACTGAATATATCTTGTATCAATATACAGATAATGTATTTGCAGATCCGTTACAAACTTTAAATGTAAAATGCTGCAATGTAGATTTAGATTGGTTTCAAACATAAAAGTGTGGAAGTATGTTAAATGTTATCAGTTTTCAGTACATGACAAATCTGTATTCCAAGGACTTATGAACTCCGTTCAAAAGTTGAAACGGTATTTTATTTAAAGAATATTAAATTGATCCATGAAGTTGTAAGAAAAAGGCGGTTCATGTGATTGGAATAGGATTTATGGAAAAAGCCTATCTTAATAACGGGATAAAGGTTGTACAAATCAGGTCAGTAAACAATGCCTACAGTTTGTTTACTGGCCTGACTTGTACGAATACTGAAACATTTATTTTTCCAATTGATTTATTTGATTAAGGCAAATTCTTAGGAAATTTTTAATATTCTGAATAAAAATATAGAATTGTTTTCAAGGATGGACAAAATATAAACTTTCTTAAAAAAAATAATTTGTCATGAAAATCAATAAAAACTCCTAAATATCGTTAGATTATATGTATCAATACACATAATTATTTTATTATTTTCATATGTTGCCATTAGTTCTTTCAAATCTTTTGTTTTTTGCTTTGTCATTTTTTGTTTTATCATGATATTAACCATGGCCTTGGGCAGGCAGGCATAAATTACAAATAAACTGCCAAAAATGTATTTCTCGTTGAATCCGACAATGTAATACAAATTTTATTAGAAATATAAATTTTCTTAATAAAAATGTATTTTTTTAATACCATTCAATGTTTATTGTATAAAACAATTTTAAAGCTTGTCGGTAGTAAGTATCTTATTCAAAACTTTTTAAAACTCACTCCACAAATAGATTATAATTTTCAAAGACCACACAACATTACAACTTAAACCTTCACAGCTCCACACCATCCGGGAATATATGATCCAAATATCGAGGACTATCGAAAGCTAATAGAGACTTGGGTCTCGGTTTGCTCTTCCTCCGTTTAGACTTGCGTGAACCACTACTACGCTGAGACTTTCGGATTTGTTGTTCTGATGGCTGCTGAAGGGGTCTCCTCAGGGATAGATGGGTTGGTGGAGAGCTGTGATGTGAAATGGTAAGGTCGTACTGGACATGTGGATCAAGAACTGCATATATGTTCTCCTTAGCATTATTTGCAAGCGTGTTGTAAGCATCCTGTGTGGAGCAGATATTTATATGTTTATTCCAATTATATACCAAGATTTCCAACATTAATACAAATAGGTGCTTATTTAAGAGGAAAATTTCCAAGATATTTTATGAATTATAGTCTAAATTGGAAGAAAGGGATTGATGTAAAAATACACAAACCATGCACAAAATACATCAAAATCAAAAACCAAAAATAACGCTCTATACCAATACAATTTTCCTCAACCATTAATTTTACAAAAACTGTTTACTAATTTTAAAAGGTAATAACAAATAAGCAAAATCTGTTATGAAAAACTTCTATATAAGTATATATAATACTTACCAATGTTGGATTAACGTTTACGATATACATCAAAAAGTACATTTTGTAGTTAATTATAATAGAATATTACAAAAGGTTTTTATTTCAAATTGTATTATAATTGGCTACTTTGTCACACCAAACATTAAATAACTAAAACTCATTTAAATTTTAAAAATCCATGAAGTGAAGAAATAAAATATTCTTTTAGGTAAAATAACAAAAAGGCTTTAACACTAAAACTACCAAAATACACCCCTCGGACCGCCATTGGGATAATTTTGCCAGCCTCAATTTTTTATACTAATTACTGTAAGGTAATTTTAATAAAAATATCTTTGTATTTAATTAATTTAACTAACAAAAAATAAAAATATTTTTTGTAATAAATTAAAAAAAATAAACTATACTTCAAGTAATTAAAAATTAAGATCTTGTTTAGGAATATAACACCCAAGCTGAGAAATATTATATCTACATGTTATACTTTACATGATTTGATGGGGCCCAATGGTATTTTCATCTTAAGACAGATGAAAATATTGCCGTAGAAATCTATTGGCTAAATCATCAGTTTCAGTAATTTTCCAGCATGTATTGCCTGGAGAAGAGATTTCAGTGGTCACATTTAACTGGCTGAGACAATTAGAATGATGTAGTGGTGTTTGATATTGGCTTCAAGTGAGATTAGACTAGCCTCTGAAGCTCTGTTCATGCATCCTTTTTAGCAGATAGTAGATTTTTGTATGCAATGAAATTTATCAATTGCAAATCAATTCTTATCTCGCTCTGCAGTAAATCAGTTTCAGATAAAATGTAAACAGAACTTGCGCATAATGTATATGGATGATTATTGACTAAGAAAATATAGACTCAAATAACATTTTATGTTGTTCATTTTAACTGTGAATAAAATAAATTAACGTTTACCCATACTAAACAGACAATATATAGATTAGTTTAATATTAGATATTATAATGGGCAAACTTAGCCCGGTGGCAGTTCTAGGCAAATTTTTTTTTCAATACCTATGTTTTGCGTAAGGTTTTTAAGTATATACATTTGTGTGTGTACTTAAAAATAATGATTTAAATCAGAAAAATTTAAACACCATGGGTTAAAAAGACATGACAGATTAATGAACGGTTGAAACTGCTGCTGAGACAAAATTGACCTGATGGTGGTTCTAGTGTTAAGCCATTTTGTACACTACACTGAGAAAGAGAGAGAAAAATATATTTCGTGGAAAGAAAAAGTGTTTGGTATTTTTGTTTTCGTTAACATTTATAGCATTCACAATCATAGGTATTCTGATATATAATTCTTGTTATATATTAAGTATAACAAACCTCGAGAAAAGGATTGATAGAACTCATACTTACATACTTACTTGAAAGTTTTAACATTTAAGGGGGTACCTTTAATACACATTATTTTTATAAATCTGTTCACAAATATTTATATTGTTTTTATATTACATACTGCATCTTTCAAAGCTGTAAAAATTTATTAAAAACTTTCTATATGATAACTGTTTGAGATATTATGATGAAACAAAAACTACATTGGCCAGTGTTATTAACTATAATTTGTATAAAATTGATGTTAATAGGCTTCAGTAGTTTTTGAGATAAATCCATTTGTACAGACATAAACAGAGACAGATAACTTTTTTTTAACTTTAGATTTGTTTTAGTAATGCATATGCAAATAGAAAAAGTATTTAAAAGCTGAAAATTGGAAAATCATTCAGAAAATCAAAACAATTGGTGTATTTTTGCTCATTTCAACAAAGTATTCAATATCAGTTAAATTCAGCGTTTATTTCTTTCTCAGTGTGATACTTGTCTTTTGAATATATAAAAGAATATATTTCAACATTTCATGTTTTTACGCATACTTCCCACACAGTCGACAAAGGAAGAGTTAAGTGTTTACAATCACCTGCTGGTTAGGAGGTTAATATTGTTTGGCAGAGTGCATAAATGCAAGTCGGTGCGTTCACACGATAGTCGGGGGCTGCAAGACCATGGCAGCACGTCGCACCTTCAGGGCGTCTGGTGAGTAGGTCTTGGCCGAGTAAATTGCATCTGCTGGTATGGCTTCTGTTTTCTCACTGTTCACAAAAATATTGTTAACTTTGTCAGGCACAGAAATTTATTTAATTACAAAATTGGAAAGAGGAAGGAAAAGATATATAAGAAATGTATAAAGCAAATTGGTTGTGGTGTTATCTTCTACTTTATATGCGAGCAATAAGCACCATGCAAAATGTTATTAACGCCATCTGGTGGCAAGTCAATAAACACTTTGTTAGTTTAATGTCATTAATTTACATGAAATATCCATGGAGTAAATATTACAATTAATAAAAATAACTTATAATTACTCTTAGAGTGTATTAAAAAATACAATTTTTCGTCAAATAATCTAAAACAATTTTTTAACCGATATGGTGTGAAGTTTTTAAAAAATCTATTATTATTATATTCTGTTTTAAAATAATTTCTTTTTCGATTAACATTTTTCATGAACTACATAAATGGTGCATATGTTACGGTTGATATATGAAAATAATGCATTATGGTTAATAATCAGTTAGAATGCGAATTATTCGTATGTCCTAGTTAATAAGGGAAAAGGTTGAAAATTTGGGTATTAACTGTTGTATTAAAAGTTTATGTACTCAATATTTTTTGTCTCGGAAATAAATGTCACCATGTCGGCTTATATAGAAGTGCAAAATGAGTTAAATGAAAGACTTTGCGAGAAATTTTTCAAGCTAGTCAAGTGAAACGGTGCTAATTCAGGTTTTTTGACAATAAACAATTTAAAACAATTATTGATTTGCAATTATTTTTATAATTAGCAAACATTGTTAAAAAAACTTATAAACAGTACTGTCATTTAAAATGTTTGGAAATCTGCTCGATTGGTGGCGTCGAAAAATTAATCATTCTTGTTTCATGTCAATTGACATGAATTGTTATCAGAGTCAGTGAATTTCCAATATTTTGTGCAAAATAAGAAAATTTTTGACATACTTCACAACACATATTTATATTAATAGACATGGAGGTTGTACAAAAATAATTGAAGAATTGTACAAAGTTATAAGAACATTACTCAAGATATCGTCACTATTTATCTTATTAGTTACTTATTAAGTTTTTGTACATCATGCTAAATGAAATTGAAGAGTGTGAAAAAAGGTCCAGTAGTGAAACCCATCATTCATTCTGGAATGTCTGTCAAATCTCGATGGCCCATACAAATTCATATTGGTGTATCAAGATCACCTTAAAAAATTCGTACAGCTAATGTCATCGAAAACAAAAACTGCAGCTGAAGTGGTTTCAATGATCTTGGATATTTTCTTTATATTTGGTGCTATGATTTGACTTGGATAACAGCCGAGAATTTATTACAAGAACTAGCATCAATGTTGTACAGACTTAAACTAGTCCCTGGAAAACCTCGTCACAGCCAATTGCAAGGGAGTGTTGAAAGACACAACCAAGATGTTGAAAAAATTCTTGCAATTTGGCTGCACGATAATAAAACAAGAATGTGGTTACAAACTTGAAATTTGGGCAAATAATGAAAAATTGTGTATTGTACTGGGATTAAACGATTACCATACAAAGCAACGTTTGGCATTGACTTGAAGACTGGATTCCATATTGCCACAGCAACTCATCGCAAATATATTACTGAGGAAGAATTGTCAGATATCTTTAAAGAAATATGCATGGAAGAAATTCATAAAGAAGTAGAAGGCAGTATCAGCTATGCCAAATCTTCATCCACACTAAATCAGTTTTGTTGACACCAAGATCTTACAAGAACATAATAATGTAAGCGGTGCTAGAAATGTCAAACAAAGTTCTTCATGAAAGTAATATTATTCAATTAAAAATAATTCAATAAGATCATCCAGATAATACTGATCAGAATGTTTTGTATGAACTTGAAACCATGACCAATGAAAATCTATAAAACGACACACGTGAAATTTACCAAGATCTACGGCAACACAGCTGTACTCTCTCTATAAATCAGTACTTGACAATGAAGAACAGAGTAGAAGCGAAGTTATGTTCGGAAAACAATCATAAAACCACAAAGACAGAAAACAATCAGATGACACTTAAATCAAATACAAATTTTCAACCATGCGAAATAGGAGACACCGTTAGAGTACATATTCTACGATTAGATAGGGAAAGATTAGATTTAAACAATGCATTGACAATGCTTGTCGGATTCTATAAAGACACAGGCTTTTCAGACACTTCTTTAAGTTAGTAATATTTTTTTTAATTATTAATTTGTCTGAAAACTAAAAGCTTAAGTAAATATAAATTTTCACTAGTGTCCAGTAAAAAAAGTTTATTTAATTTTTATAATTTTTCATTAAATCAGTAGTTGATTTTCAAAGCAACTAATTTTTAAAATAAAATCAATATTTAAATCTACAAAATTACTAATTTTTTTAATCACTAATTATTAGGATAATTAGTGATAGGAAAAAATTTATTTAAAAACATTTGTATTTAAAAAAAAATTATTAGTTTATATAATTGCGGCGAACTTCATTAGATCATTTCAAAGCAGTTAAAAAATTCGAGGACAAAACGATTTGCCACCTAACCTTTTGGATATATCACATATAAATAGTTTAATTAACAAAATGATTTCAAATATGTTTTAATTTGTTGCATATTAACCATTGTCTTTAGTTGACTTACGATTTATCTGGTTAAAATGTATAATGGCTAGCTTCGCCTATTAACCCTAATACATATCCAAAGTGTTAATTTTCGCACAAATTTTGCTCGTCTCTTTTGTAATCAAACCAATTTTGTGAAATTTTCCCTAATTAACATTTGCATTGTCAACTTACGAACATTATATTTAGTGAGTAATTAAAAATAATTTGGATTTTAAGCAAAGAGCACACAATGACATTGAGTGTAGTTAACAAGGATCGGTACAGACACAATGGAAGATTGTTTAATCATTTCACTTGAGTTAAAACTACATTAGAATTCTTATAAACTTTTTAAATAGGCATAAACAGGGAAATCCTCTAGCATAAAGGAGGGAAAAAGTATAATTTAAAATATAAATACAAATAACATTTTCATCCAAGGTATTTTTTTTAAAGTCATTAGACATTTTCTTAACCATTTCTCTAATTTACCCAGGAATGTATTTGATACATGGATGTAATACTTACGGCTCTAAGTCAGATGATTTGTACTGAACAGTTTCTGTAACAAATAAATGTTTGTATTTATGAATATAAAGCAATTGCTTAAGTTAGTCAATGACAATAACAGAGTTTTATAATAATAGTGTTATTAATAATACATCATTGTATTATGCTACACCTGTGAACGTGATGTGTACCAGTACCTCTCTCTCCTCTTATCTGATATTCCATGATAGTGAAAAAGTTGTGAGGTGACAAGATTTTATATTAATATATAAGTGCTACATAGCACTTATATATTCATCATCATCATCACTATGTCATCTCTATACACACATTTACATTAATTGAGGGATGATGTGCATATTTGAATATAGAGATAGTTGCGATAGGAATATTCAAAGAGAGCGAGTGTTTTTGCTTCGAGTAACAGCATACTTTACAAAAACAAGTGGTATAACTTTAGAGTGTGATTATGTAACTGCATAGTTCATGTATTTTTCTTTATCATAAAATATTTTGTAATATAATTTAAAGAGTTTTAAAACTTAACATCTTCAATTTACATTGTCGCTTAACCTATTTATTAAAAAATAATATGGTTTTAAGACCTTTCTTTTGTCTGCATCTCCTTAGCAAGCAAATAATAATGACCAAAATAGCTGCCACCAGAAACACGATGCCAACAAGAGGTGCTATCTTTGCAGACTCTGAAATACAATATATAATATAATTTAAATTAATTTTCCATGTATTAAATCCGCTAACATTTGATTATCATGTGAATTTCATCTCTAATACGTGAAATATAATTGCATAGATTTAAATTCATTTTTGAATTACGAAAGACTATTGAAAGCATATGGAAAAACAATAGAAAAAAAATACTGTCTTTCAATTTAGAACTTCAAGAGATGTTTATGTGGGATGTTAGTTAATTAGTAGAGCAAACATTTTATTTCACATTTCTCTCTAAAATATAGCAAGAAAATAATGTACATTTTTTTATTACAGAGAAATAATTTTTCAATAAAAATTATTTTTCACTTTCAAAATTTCTTTAAATATTTCATTATTATAAATAGAACCTCCATAAAAAAAGACTTGAAAAACCACTGAAGGCCAGTATAACCAATATTTCTTACTGTGAAGTAAGAGTATCGCTGAATATTGAAATGTCGATAGAGGGTTTAACTTTAAATTAGAGTGTCATGTTGTATTTCATTGATGGTGTCACGAAGTGCTTAATATCCTGTGTGTTGCAATACGTTTAATCCTTTAGTAATACTCAAAGAAACCAGCTTGGTAGACTTAGTGTTGGTAAGGGTGTGGGGAAGGCGTGGAGGAGGGTGAGAGGGAGGGGGAGGGAAAGGATAAGGGGAGAGAAAGGAGAAGGGCGGGGGAGGGCGAGGGGAGGGGTTGGGAAGGTGAGTAGAGGGGGAGGGAAGGGGAGTAGAGAAGGAGGGTGAGGTGAGGGGAAAGGGGTGGTGAGAGGGGTGGGGAAAGGGGATTTGAGGAGGAAGTGGAAGGTAAGGGAAAGGAAATGTAAGGGGAAGGGGAGTGGAAGGGAAGGGGAAGCAGAAGGGAAGGAGAAGCGGAAGGGAAGGGGAAGAGGAACCGGAATGGAAGGGGAAACGGAAGGGAAGGGGGGCCGGAAGGAAAGGGGGACCGGCAGGGACAGAGAAGGGGGAGCGGAAGGGAAGGGGAAGGGAAAGCGGAAGGGAAGGGAAGGGGAGTGGAAGGGAAGGGGAAGGGGGAGCGGAAGGGAAGGGAACGGGGAAGCGGAAGGGAAGGGGACGGGGAAGGGGAGGGTGAGATGGAGGGGAGGGGAAGGTGAAGGGAAAGGGTCGGGGAAGGGGAAGGGGAAGAAGTTACCGAGAAGGGTGTGGTGAGGGTGTGAAGGGGGAGGCGAAAGGGTGGGTGAGGGGAGGACGGGGAAGCGGTATGTGAAAAGGGATGGGGAAGGGGAGGTGAAGATGAGAAGTGGGGAAGGGGACATCCATTTAACATTTTCAAAATTACTATGAATACTATTGCATGACTTAATAACTTTTGTACGGAAAAACATAAGAGAACGAGCGGGGAATGGTAGGGACGGAAAGGAAAGTGAAAGGGGATGGGGATGAGGAAGAGGAATGGGAGGGGGAAGAGAAGGGTGGGAGTGGCAGGGGGATGGGGCGTGGGGGATGAGGTTGAGGGGATGAGGATGGGGAGGGTGAGGGGAGGGTAAGGGGTAGTGGTAGGGGGTATGGGAAAGGGAAGGGGACCAGAAGGGGATATATATATATACATATATATATATATACATACATATATATATATATATATATATATATATATATGTATATATATATGTATATATGTATATATGTATATATATATATATATATATATATATATATATATAATATATATATATATATATATATATATATATGTATATATATATATTATATGTATAAAGTTTATGCTATATTTATCTTATCATTCTAGCGTAATTGGTATAGAATTCTGTAGTTAACTCAATTATATATCTATATTGTCTTCTAAGTGTGTTGTATTTTTTTTTCTTACCTTTCAAGTTTGATATATACACATATATTTTATATATTTTTTTTAGAGTATTGTTTGAGATGATTGTTTTATAGTATTTTTTTGGTTTCTATAGATTTTTATAGACTGCATTGAATGTAAAACAATTTTTATTGAATATGAGATATATAAAAGTTAAATTGAAACAAACAGATAACAAACTATAAGTTATCATGGTTCTTTATTTGGAAATAAAGAAAAAATATTTTATCAGTATAAAGTAATCTTATCTAATATGTTATTTAAGGATATAAATAAGTTTGAATAAATGTATAAACCTAGAATAAATCAGTATAGCTTAGTTACCATGTAGTGTGAGCGTAACTGCATGGGTTGTGGAACCTCTTTCGTTTTCTACTTGCAGTATATAGATTCTTGCATCTTGTTTTATTGTTTCTTGAATAAATAGATTGTATCTGTAACAACCACCTTCATTTGTCATATCCGCTGAACGGTACCGACCTGGAACATGCAAAAATTTCATATTAGAATACATTCCAATTACAATTTAGTAATTTAAGACTCTTTATTTCTTTTGAATTGTGTATTAAAGTCTTATCATGACCTTATGTTTTGATTTTAAAAGATTTAGAATTTTATGCTGACTATCAACAACAATAAAAATTGTAATCTTCTAGCGATGTAAATTTCTAATATTCAACATTGCTTTAAAACCAACTCAAATCAAATCTTTTTATGATTTTCTCTGTAGTGAAGACAAGGATGAACTATTGAGTCAAATTGTTGCTAGGGATGAAACTTGAGTTCATAATTATGAACCTGAGTCCAAACGGGACTCTATATAAGGGCACAAAAAAGCATACTATCACTCAAAGGTACCCTACCACTTTAAGGTGTCACAGTCGGCTGGATAAATCATGGTGACAGTATTTTGGGACTCAGAAAGGATCCTGTTGATAGATTATAAAAATAAAAAGTGTCTCCATAACCGAAGAATACTATGCTTTAACCCTAAAATAGTTGAAAGAATCCATCAAAGAAAATCTGTTCAAAAGAGTTGTGTTGCGTTGGCTGCCCTGCTTAAGGTGGCCTTCCATATTTTGGATTACCCACCTTACAGACCTGACCTGGCTCCCAGTAACAATTATCTATTCCCAAAGTGAAAAAAAAACTTTATGGGAATAAATGTTCAAGAGACGAAGAAGTGAAGGATGCAGTTTCAGCTTACTTTTCGGACAAAGATAAAACCTTTTTTTTATGAAGGTATACATAAGCTAATTGAAAGATTGGAATGTATTAGGGTAGCAGGTGATTATACTAAAAAAGAATAATAAATTTGTATTTTTATTCTCACCTTTTACCTCCCATTCCCTGAACATAAAAATGTCCCCTCGTAGATTCTGCCCCATCACTTATCGCAATGTACAGAAAACACAAACATTGTAAAATTCACTTAATTAATATTTTTCTTTCTGGTACACTGTTTTTCATTATTATTATTTTCATAGTATAAACAGCATATCACCAGCTATTGGGTTTATTATATTATATAAACACTACTTGAAGTTTTTTTACAACCAGCTTCCCGAATTCTGGATAAAATAAAGCATTTGAAAATAAAAGCTGGTCATCAGGTGGCATGGGCCATTGTTCCCTCAGACCCAATTAGAGTATTAATACTACAATAAATAAAAAACAATAAAATATTAATACTACAATATAAAAAGCAATGTTGAGTAAAATAGAAAAAAGAACTTACCTACAGTCGATGGCACATTCAGCCTCAAACTGCCCCACAGCCAGGTGGCTTTTCTTGGTGGTGGGTCGGCACATACATCCACATATATTTCCACATCCTTTCCCAACCATCCATCGACACCTTCATTCTCCAAACCTAGTGGTGGACCGATTACGTTCAGAGTCACCGGGTCGGCTTGATGACTCCTTTCTTTGTATGCAATATGGTTGACCGCAACACAGTAATAGAGTCCCTGCTGCTTGTAGGTCACATTAGGTAGGATGAACTGAGCATCATTGGAGACTACGTAGCCAGTTGGTAGACTGTTTTTATCGTGGTGTACGCTATTTGGGCTGTAAGTGTTTTGATATAGAGATTATGAGATACTATGTTAATTTTTTTAATTTACTAATTTCTAGGTAAACAGTATACAAGGAGAACTTACTGTTTCTAGAGCAATTTGTTTTAATCAATTAATAACACAATTTATGCAGCTGTTAGAATAAATAAATTGTTTTCTCGTTTAGAGTCAAAATTTTATACAATATAGTTACTTGAGATGATTAAGAAACTGAATAAGAAACTGCAGAAAAAAATGTTCAGTGTGAATTCTGATTGTCCTTAAGACATATTTTTATAGGTGATCTGTAGCATTATTCTAATTAATAAAAAGATGAACAAATTGTATATTTAGAAATTGTTTTTTAAAAACTCATTGTTTTACTTTTTCATATTTAGAAAAATATAACCAATCCCACCTATAGTAAAATTTACGGACAAAACATTTTGTCAGCCAACACTGCGAATTGTTCGCATATTTTATTAGTAGTATTTTATTTTGAAAAAGGTTTTATTGTTCTGGGTGTTTATAGTGTAAAAAATTGGAATTTATTTTAATTTCGAATTTCAATTGTAATTATCTTAATAACAGATGGGTTTTTCAGATTCACTAAAATAGTGACAGGAATTAGCCCTGTGAAAATATATCATAAGCAAAATACAGATGTACGATCTTTTAAAACAAAGAAATAAGGAAAAACACGGTTGGTAAAAAATATTTAGGAGATGATTTATGTTTTCAAATAATACATTTTTATTGAAAATATTAATAGTTCATTCCATATATTTGTAACTTTTGCAGTTAAAAGCTATAAAATGGAGAAAGTTATTTATAAATAAATTATCAATTTAGGAATACAGCATAGTCTGCCAGTGAATGTGACTATAAGTAAAAAAATATATGAGACCATTAGAATTGTGAATGATATTAAGCAGAAAATTATGAATATTAATAGACGAACATCCTCATTCAACTGAATTATCAAATCATTGCTTTTGTAAGCATTATAAGCATAGTGTTTATGGGGAAAACTTTATGTACATGAGATGAGATTTAGTTTAAAAAGAGCTTTCAAAGTATTTTAGATAATGTGATCAACAGTACAGTTTATGACTTATTTGATTTGTTTGAGGATATGATGCTAAATATTTATTTATTTTTTTAATTTTACATGAACGTACATTCTTACCTTAGATCACACACATTACATATTTATTTATACACTACCTTCTGTTCATTACTTTGGCTCGTGTAGATTATCGTAATGTATAAATTATCTTTATTCTTACATTTTTTTAAATTTGTTCATGTTCAATAATACATTGGGACTGAGTTATACAAGGGAGGAAATTTTGTATACTATCCCACGGGAACTACACTATGATTTGGGAGTTAAAGACACATGGTATGAATTACATGTAAATGGAAACATACATGCTAAATTTAAACATAAAGAATTTTCCTTTCAAACAATACTAGGTGATTGACTAGCAACCTAACGAACATCATAAAAGTCAAGAAATACTTCAGACAGGTCAGAAAGTAATGTGATAACCCAGCCTATTTCTCTTCATATGTCTACCATATTTCGGGCAGATCTGTTTAGAAATTATGAAGTTATAGAGTAACAAATACCTGATCATACATCCATTCAAACTTTAACACTTATGTTATTAATTAGGAATAGCTAGACTACATTTAAGAGGGGGCGTTTTTAAGTTCGCGGAATGGAGGATAAGGAGTCACTTCTTCATCGCTTGAAAACTTCTTTCCATGAAGTCCTTTTTTAAGGTTTGGGCACAAATAATAATCACTGGGAGCCAAGTCAGGATTGTGGGGTGGGTGTTACAAAATATCAAAGTCCACCTTGTGCAGTGCGGCCAGCGCAACGCGGCTCATGTGAACGGCCGCGTTGTTGTGCAAAACCAGGACAACTTTGGTCAATTTTCCCCTTCTTTTTTTTTTTGATTGCTTCTTTCAACCTCTCTAAAATTGACACATAGTATTCTCCGGTTATGGAAACACCTTTATCTTTACAATCCGTCAACAGCATCCCTTCTGAATCCCAAAAGACTGTCACCATGATTTTTCCAGCCGACTGTGACACCTTAAATTTCTTGGGTGGTGGTGTGCCTTTTTTGTGCCACTGCATTGAGTCTTTTTTGGACTCAGGTTCATAATGATGAACCCAAGTTTTATCTCCAGTAATAATTCGACTCAATAGTCCACCCTTGTTTTCACTAAAAAGGTCCAAAAATGCACGAGAACACTCCATGTGGTGTTGTTTTTGAGGTGGTGTGAGAATTCTCGGTACCCATCTTGTGCTGACCTTTGTCGTGCCAAGATGATCATGGAAAATTTAAAAAATTATTGTATCCGATACTCCAACCATCTCTGCAAGCTGTTTCTTCTTTAATCTGGCATCTTCCAATACTAATTTTTCAACTCTTTCAATAATTTCCGGAGTGACCATTCGATCGGCCGACCGGGGCGTGGGTTGTCTTCAAGTGAGTCTCTACCCTGTTTAAAGAGACTATACGACTTGTAAATCATGGTTTTACCCAGGCAAGAGTCCCCGTAAATGGATGTCATCTCTTTCAGTATGGTTTGAACCGACTTTCCTTGCTTGGTAAGGAACTTTATAACGGCGCGGTACTCGATTTTTTCCATAGTTCAGACTTTCTTCCAGATTGAGGTGTTTGTTCGACGAAAGTTCAAAGGCTAATGATCCGATTATGTTAAAACTTGGTATTTATACTAATAACAAGTTACTTAACTAGCTATCATTTCATTAATTGCCTTTACTAATGGCCTACCTTTCTATTCTGCGAACTTAAAAACGCCCCCTCGTAGAAGTTGTTGTATGGTTTGTACACATTTATGAAACTGATATCAGGTATGAACAAGATCTTATTCGATCAGAATGCTGTCTTGGTAATGCATAGACAGACAAATACATTGTAACAATTGATTAATCGTAAATGTTACATGAAATAAGGATAAAATATTTTTTATTTATATTTGTGTATATATATATATATAATTTTAGTTAATTATAGTGATTGATATTAAAAAAATTTCTTTAGTAAATATGTCTATATATGCTAGTAGTAACCTAAACTTGGTTAAACAATTTTTGATTCATTAATAACTGTAGGATCACTCAGTGTTGACAATATTTGAGTGTCCAAAAGTCAGCGGTGCTGTTAGAAATCTAAAGAATGGTAAAGTGATTCATAACAATAAATTTTTAGAGAAAAATTTTTCTTAGTACAGTTATTTTGAATAATTGAAATTATCTGGGAATATGGATAATTTCAAACTGAAATATAATATTGAAATACATTTAAATGATATACATGAAGTTCTTCTGATAATGTAGTTACAAAAATCACTGGGAATTTTTGTACAGTTTGATAATATTATTGCAATTTTATGTTACAAGTAAGTTATTGTATGTTTGACATATACCTATGCAGCCATTGATAATGTGGTTTGGGATTCCCTTCGGCTTTACATTCCAGCACCACCTTCGAAAATAAATTTGCTTCTACCACCATATCTGGTCCCACCCACATCACACGTGGAGGATCTGGAATAAAATATTTGTTTTTCACATTATGACTGTAATTTCATTTTATTGTATTTGCTATATTATAATATACTATATGAGTAGGAGATCTTTGTATACAAGTGAGAAAGTATTGAATTTATTATTCATGATTATGTTACGATCACGTAATCTATACATATACATATAGAATCTACACATTAGATTACCATCACGTAATCTATACATATAATAAAATTGTAATAGAGTGAATTCAACGCATGGAAATTTTTTAAAAAAATATGTAGCATGATAGTAGAAGCCAAAAAGCCTTTTTGTCTATTTGTTAATTTGTTCTTCAATCATGCGAAATCTATGGCATGGATACTTTTTATCTGGATATTACAGATATGAAAATACCCTGATTTGGTGAGTATTACAATATTGATACTGCAAACGCCATCTATTAGCGTTTTTAGGAAACTCCGCGCTCATAAAGCCCAGGAAAAAAAATTCAGAACACAAATTTTTTGCGTTTTTTATTTTTATACAGAATTAGAACCGAACGAAGTCGAGTCAGCACAGCTAGTTATACATAAATGAACACTTTTTCTCTCTTTCCACTTTTTTTAGACATGATGATAAATTTATGGATATTGAATAAAAAAGGTACGCCAGAAAGTATTAAAAAAACACTTAACGCATGACATTTTAACTTAAAACATGGAACATGTGCGAACACTAAAAAAAGATATAACTGGTTTTAAAAGACAATATAAACAGTAACAAATAAATTATAAAAACACAAAGCAATTGCAATTAAACAGAGCATTAAATAATTACCACTTGTTCAGTACCAAGCAACTGCGTAAGTGCATTCAGTCAATAGGGCAGAAAAAAATAATAAGACTGGACGCCACTTGCAATATTGCATTAATTAAAATATTTTAATCTATTTAATCATGAGAAATGTTTTTTACCTTCCTGGCAATTTTCATTCAATAATTTGTGTTCACATTATGATGGCTTAAAAAGTTTGTAATCAAGTATATAAGCAACTAATTTTACTATTCAAAATTATCTAAGTGTCTAGAGTTTAGAGGTCTAGCATACTAAATGTTGATTTTAAATTATTTTATTTCTGTGACTTCCTGAAATAAATTGTGTATTAATTATAATTATCCATTCTATAATTTATCATCACTTCTGTTGTTTATAATAACGACAGTTATAATTCTAATATTATTATTTTACGACAGTTATGAAAACAACGAGAAAACTTTAATCACCATTTTATTTTAATATAGATTGTATCTTTTGTTTACCAAAGCTAATAGAAATTTGAAAAAAATATTCATTAAAAATTAAGAGAAAGTATAAAAACCTATCAACTGAACCTCCTTCGTTATATCTGGTAATATTTTTTTCTAGCAAAAGAAGTTTTTCCAGTTGCTTTTGAATATGTCAACAAAGATTTACTCACATTTCACATCTATTTCCACTTTAACAGGTTCCGATGATCCTAGGTTGTTCCGAGCTTGGCACGAGTAGATGCCTGTTAGATAATTATAAGACATTAATATTAATTGAGTAAACTATGTTATTAAATATACTTCCCTTCTGTATATATATGAGCTATTGTATATAAAGCAACATATGCAGCCGTTCAAGGACAGTCATGTATTCTCACTCCTTATTAACACTGTATGCCCATATGAGTTCAGATTAGCGGTACATAAGTATACAAGTCTACGTGATTTCATTTAAAAATTCTCAAATTTATGTGACAATATTATATAATTTTCATTGGTTTATCTTGGCAATGATGTTATACTGAGATATAAAATGATGGATGGGATTGCATCCTCCATTTGGCTGGTCGAACGCATTGGTGAGATTGATTTAATGGACGAGGTTGCGCTGTGCCTTTGGACTTATGATCGATGGTACAGAGAGTTGAAAAGACGTGATTTTTATTTAGAAGATGATCCATGGCTGCGTTGACCTACCGAAGTGGTAACATCTGATATGAAACCACACCACTTAGTTAATGTGAATTATCAGCTCACCAGAAACAAATTGAGGTGAGTTTGAGTTTAAACAGCTGTAAATGAAATTTTAAAGGTAAAGAAAATTTTTATTCTTTATGTAAAGAAATCTTTATTTATTTGACTGATGAGTAAAATGCAATTGATGCCGAATGGTGCAAAAAAATGCCCATGAAGTATAAATCAAAAAATTCTTTTGATTATTACAGGTGACGAAATGTGGCTATATTTTGATGTCTATAAAATCTCAAAGGCGCACATGGTTGTCTGAATGAGATGATTATCCGATTATACTTAAATAAATATATTTGACAAAGAAGAGGATGATTATTGTTTTTTTGGTCTTTAGGGTGTGATTAAAACAAGTCCGGCAAAATATTCTGTGACTTCCCTCTCTTTTCATATGTGAAAAATTAATTCACGTTTGCCACTGATATAGAATTTTTGGTGACAAAAATAATGCATTTCCAACCCAGAAGACAAACAGAAATAATGGTTTGATAACTGGTTTGAGACCATAAATAAATGTGTTAATAGTGATGGACATTATTTTGGAAGAAGTAATATTTTAGTCATAAACGATAAAATTTACCGAGTCATCTACATCATATAACATGTTAATCTTGATTACTTGGTAATTAAAGAAATGTTATGAGAGTGTCATAGGGACAGGGACAAATAATGCTCTCTTAATGGTACATCCATGCTGCTGAAGCTGCGGGTAGTATCTAAGTACAGTATCTAGGTAGATTTACCATATATCTTGGTAAATTTTATCGTGAATAATAAAATTTACCGAGCCATCTACGTTATGCATGTTAATGTTGGTCACTTGGGAATTAGAGAAATGTTGTAACAGTGTCATAGGTCAGGGATAAATAAGACTCTCTTAACGGTACATCCATGCTGATGAAGCTGTGGGCAGTACCTAAGTACAGTATCTAGGTAGATTTACAATATATTGTAATAAACCAAACTTAAACATTCCATATTCAATGGTTTTATTTTCCTACTACCTTTACATTTGGGCTTATGCTATTTGAAATTTGCATATACGCTTAAACTATTTTTATACTTTAGAATTAAAAAAACGGTCAATCTGAGTAATTTACCTGAATGATTTCTTGATATTGGAGCGAGAATGAGCTTAGTGCCAGTGGATTGAATTATTTGTCCATCTTTTGTCCACCACACATAAGGTTTTGGATTACCGTCTGCTTTGCAATCCAATGAGACAGCACCAGAACCCTCTTCAAGTTTTGTTAGGCTGCTGTCGGTTCCCAGAATACTTACGACGGGAACATCTGCACATGGTTAAATTTTAACTCTTATTTTTTTTTAAATACTAAAAATGCATAAGAAAAGTTAAAAAAAATGATAAAATATTTGAATGATGTTTAATTTCCTTCATTGCTATCTTTGTATCCTTAATGTTTTTTTTAGTTAATAATTATATATTTACATATGTATGTTAAAAACATAGTTGTTTTCTGTTTTCTTTAGTATAATAAGGTACATTTTGTTGTGGTACATTCTGCATAATTATTTTGCTTAAATTATATTGAAAAATATTAGAAATTTGTAAACTATAGAGTGAAAAAATACAAAAAGTATGAAATGCTAAATGCATTGCCACGTATGGTAAAGCTTAATAATTTTGGACAAAAATATGAAGCATGGCTGTTTAAATATGACAAAGTTAATTAAAAAACAAATTAATAATAAGTGAGCATTACACAGTAACAGAAGGTTTTAAAAGTTGCAGATAGAATCTTAATTGATTTAATATCAGCAAAAAATATAAAGCAGTCCAATGAAATTATTCCTGTGTTCATTTGAGATCAATAAATAGATTTTGGTTAAATTTCTAGCCAAATGAGAAGAAGGGAAACTGAAGCTATGTTATCATTTTTCTTATTATATATAATACTGGCAACTTGACCCATTTTCACATGGTTACAGTTTAGCGCAGACTTAGATAATGATTAAAAGGTTTCTTTATGAAACACATTATGTATCTTTGCCACAGGTGTCAGAATGAACAGAATATGTTTAGATGTTACACGTATCAGGGCAACGTACAACTGGACATACGTAATTTAACCGTAACCAAACATAGTATTATTTACATGCTATTATTACTTAATTAATATTTATATATGTTATGCCCACGTAATTTGAGCAATTTTATTAATTTGCGTTACAATTTATTTCAATTTCATTTTGCAAGTGACAAATCTGATCACAGGCATCCGTTCACTAGAGCAGGTAGATAAAAATAGTGGAAGACACAAAACAGAGAATAGACCTTTTTTTTTAAATCTAAAATATTTTTATGTAAATGAAATGTAAAAAAATATTTTTATGTAAATGAAATGAATTGCCATTATTCATTAGGGGTCACATAGTATTTAATAGCAACGTTTATTTATTTTACAACCAATCATCATAATCTCATTGTCTGTACATTAAAGTGTAGTTTTAATCACTCTTAAATTCTCAATTATACTATGTATAAAGGTGAAGGATTATTTTATTATGTATAAAGTAATTACTTTTCTTTATAATAAATGGTTTTTAATTTAAAAAAGTATCCTATTTTATTTATTAGTAACAGTCTTAACATTATTATCTATCATATTCTAGGGCACCTTCTCAGTAGGATCACATTATAGAGTAAAAATATGAAGATCTAAAAATGTCTTACAAAGCATAATTATTCCCGGGTGTTTGCTAGTATAACACAAGCCTGTAAATGATTACAATTTTTTCTTTTTCTAATTATTCAGTTATTTCTTAATCGTGTAAATATTTTTCAAATTATTTTCGGAATCACAATTTTTTTCTGTACCGATATTGAAAAAAAAAACTTGTAGGTAGTGTACAAACTTTTCTTCTACACTATTGCTGAAAAGAAAAAATCATCATTATTTTTTTATTATCTTTAAACTACCAAGGACTTTTTAACTACCTTTTTTATTGTCTTTAAACTACCTTATATAATTGGTCCCATTTTTCTGCCTTTATTTACAGAACACACGATTGTGAAAACGACAACAAAGTCTAAACCATGCCTAACAGAACTGAAAATTCTTATTAAATTAAATTAGAAAAATACTTTCCGTGAACATCTTTTAAGATATAAATCAGGAGCAAATAAAAAAAATAATCATAAAATAACCATTTGTGGATATTTTATACTTAAAGCTGTATTCAAACACTCGTTTGATAAGAAAAAAAAAACTCACAAGTGACGTCCAAAAGGGCGTACGCATCGCGGTAGCCGGGCGGCGGGTAGGAAGCGTGCGCGGCGCGGCAGGTGAGCGTGCGTCCGTGCGCGCCGCGCGCCGCGCCCAGCTCCAGCACCGAGCGCGACGCCCACACGCGCGGTCGCTCCACTTCTGACGTGTTCGTTTGACTCCACGCTGAGAGGGGCTCCTTATCTACGTTAAATAAAATTTTTAAATCTTTTATAGAAAATCGGTAATTTTAGAAAATCTTCTGTAATACGTATTAGACAGATTATATATTATCTGTGACATATATATACCAGTTACCAACCAACACTCCAAATAGTCTCTGACCGAAAATGTGAATTTTTTTGACTTGGAAATGTTTTTAAAATTTATGCTGCGTGTGGGGAGATAATTGCTCTCAAATGAACGACAGTTTCAGTCGAACTAATTTCAAACTTCAGTAACTAGGCTAATCGGACGTAACGAACTATGCGCTGCACTGTGGCGGTGTCTGATACTGCAATTCTTGTTTTTTCAACCAAAAGCCAAAATTAACACCGGACTTTTCCTATGTAAATAAACTTCTTGTTCCGTGTCTACTGAAGTATTATTACCATTTAATAAAATAATTGAAATATGTTGGTACTGTTCGATATTTCTTGTTACCTATTGCTACCACCATATTGCTATAAATCATGAATATCTTTTTTTATGCGATTTATACTAATAAATAGGAAGGTAAAAAAGGATCTTCTTATTAGGATCGACTTGTATATTATATATATATATATATATATATATATATATATATATATATATATATATATATATATATATATATATATATTACATTGTATTCAGGAATCCACACAAACCGACTTGCTATACCAATTGAAGAAATCCTATAAAATATAACATCATTTCACAAATCGATATGTCGATAAAATTACTCGTTACTTTTGTATTTCTTATTCGTATTTCATATGAATATGTATTTGTACTCGTACGTAGCGTACGAGTATGTAAATAGCGATAATAAAATGTATATAATTATTTGGCAAAGGTTGTGAGTTTTTCATAAAATTTGACAAAGATTGTACAACAGTTACGTTGTAACGACTTTTGTCAAATTTTATTATTGTTTCTTAATAGTCGAATTATACGAGTAAATTGAAAAAGAAAAACATACCTTTGCAATCAAAGGCCTTGCGATCAACCCAATATACCACGATGACGAAATTGAATTGACTTCAACAGATATATACATCAGCTAAGTATTGCCGACGGAGATATAGAGGAGGATCAACACACTCTACTAGAAGGGCACTTATGGGACTGAATTTCATCGCATCCGTTACGATCCTCAGAGCTTGTAACTGAATACGAGTTAATTTGGTGGGGTTTGATTTAGATATTGAGTCAAAGAGGAATGACCCATAGTCCAGATGGCTGCGAATGAAAGAATGGTGTATAAGTTTTATAGTAGGAAGGTAAGAGCCCCACCATAATTCAAAAGCGGCAATAATGTTCATGTTGACCTGGATTGCATACGCACAATGTAAGTGTTACAGAACAGTTTCCAGTCCAGAAACCAACAACACCCACAAGGAACATACCACGATTTAGTGCTGGAGATGATAAGGGCGGTTGAGGAGATTTAAACAGATGGAACAATTTATTTTTTAATAAAGATTACCAGAGATCTACTGGGTGGGAAAAGATCCAACCGCGAGGGTTTACCAACTTGTTTACGTTAACGAGGGCTGAATTGAAAGCATTTTTCGATTGACTTGTAAGAGATGTATAAAAGCGGACGTCAATGTGCTGCAATATACGACTGATGGGATTAACAGATGAGTTAATTTTGTGTAAATATATATTGAAGGGGATCTAGGGGGCTTAGGACCGAGCCAAGGGGAAGTTAATCCCAGATAGATCTTGTTAAGGGGGTTATGATTATCTGTCTAAAAGAAAATTAAGAAAGATTTTTTTTCGGAATCTTCAGCTCTTGCACTATTTATCTGAGGACAGAGAGTTTTATAATACAACAAAGACAGCTATGAGGGTTTCTTGTCGAGAGGAGGAGAGTCGTATATTGGTAGTCAGGGTGTTGACATTGTCCATCGTGTTTTTAGCTTTTCCGAAGCCAAATTCATGATGTGGAATAATGAAATGGCGTTTTAAAAATTATTCCAAACATTCTTGAGTAGATGTTCAGTGATCTTAACTGAAATAGGGACAGGGCTGTGGATTTCCACGATGATCCTACATGTGGTTTAAGAAACAGGTTAATAATTTGGAATTTTCAAGACTTTGGGATAGATCCTGACTTAAACATAATATTAATAAGGGAAAGAAGGTGCTGATGAATCTTTCCCCTTTGAGTATGATGTACGGTCGCTGCTAATGGTTTGAAGGTGTCGTAAAGATAATTTCATTTCATTAATGGAGACGCTACTCTGCAGCATCTCCATTAACGCTGGATAACTGCTCTGTATGGAGACACATGAGGAGTGGTGGCCATTGTTGTCCCCTAGGAGTATATATGAGCCAGGGATGGAGAATAGAATATTTCGTAGCTCAAGAGCAATGGGATGGGACGGGTGGGAGATGTATAAATCTCGCAAAAACAACGTTGAATTGAGAACCGCGAGAGCCAAGGGACACCTGGAAGAAAGGAAGTGACTTGTCAAGCAGTAGGGCGAACTGATCCCTGCCATCCGCTTTGTCATCCCATAGGCAATCTCTGGATCCTAAAGTGGTGTTTAGGATCTACCCAAGTCTCCGAAATGGCGGCAACGGATGAAGCATACCTGACAAGAAGGTGGCGAAGATCTGCCTTATTAGAAACAGCGCCGCGTATATTCTACTGCAAGACACTCATGATTGTTTAATTGTGTATTGAGTTAAGGAAAGCATGATGGGGTAACGTTGGATAGTATTAATTTAGGGCAAGGAATCTTCCTGAGCACTGTATTCCCTGCATCTCTGCAGGAGGAATCAGATTGGGATTTGGGGGTTTTTGATTTGTTTTTTTGACTTGCATGGTTTTCGATTTAATTCGATTTCGTAATCTATAAACGTAACAAAATTAGCCGGGGCGATGGTTGAACAAAGAGTTCATTACGACAAGACAGGGGTAGGCTCGAGGCTTAGGAAGAATGTTGGGACCCATTTGACTTACGAGAAACACGGACCGCGGGTCGATGTCGATGTACTAAAATGAAAAAGGAAGACTTACTGGAACAGAAGATAAATAGCGATGATACACAAACTTTATAGAAATATAATAAACTTTTACCATATAATTTAAACCATATAACTTTACAGATATTTTGTAGAAACTTAATGAACAAATATTTGGAAAATATAATCAAATTTGTCAGGAATCGAAACGCCAACATACTTCATTTGACATATCACCCAGATTCTTATTTGTAGTTTTTCGAGTATCAGAAAAGGAAGATTTAAAGATAACAAAACATTTTTTAAGTAGATAAAATTGCTTACTCTTGACAGTTCATTTAAATTACGCCATAATTTCATATCTTCATAAATTTCCATTTTTACCTTATTTAATCCGATAAATCCTCGTTTATACTTTTGTTTATGTTAAGTATGTGTTGTTTAATGATAAATTCATTTTGAAATCAATGAAAAAATATTAGGAACAAACAAATTTGAAAAAATTCCCGTGAGTAATTTTTTTCATTTCGATTTTTTATACAAATAATAGCGAGCAACAATTATTTTTAATACCTACGTCGTTTTTAAGGTATATTATTGTATGTCATATCAAAAGGATTGTCAAAATATCATTAGTGCTGAACCGCACTCGCACCTTTTTGTCGTACAATCAATTTGCTCATAAGAAAATAATTTGTTATCTAGTATGATCGTTTTCTAAATTTTATTTTATACTAAATGTATTTTTCTTTTATTTTTTTTCGAAAATGTGGCGTATAAAGTATATTCAAGCCAACTCGCAGAGAAAACAGACTACAATCTCAACACTTTCCTCGGAGATTTGAATATAGAAATCCTTTATACAAATTACATAGGATCGGATTGGAGCACCTCCAAAAATTCGACCACCTCCGAACAAAACCCAATTCCATATCCGGATCAGTTTAGATAGTATCAGTATATTAAACCATGAAACTCGTACGTGTGATATGATCGTTAAAAAAACCGCGTAAAACTCGAAAAGAGTGAAAACATATTTTACGTAATGAATTAGCCGGATATTTAATTAATTTAGGCGAAGGATACATATTAAAGAAAGTTTTCAGTCTTGACTGTTATATGAACTAATTTCTAAAAAGTTATTATGTATATCGTTAGATTTTTAATCTATTCTTATTTCTTATTAACTATTGTTGATATATTAACAATATAATATATTATTAACTTTTATGTACAGTACATATGGCGGACTTATTGCTACATGAGCCATCTCTTCCAGTCAACCATAACAATTTGTATTGAAATTTAGTTGGTAGACTGTAAGAGATTTTACAATGAAAATTCTTCATAGCACAGTAGACAAAAAAAATACAAAAGTAAATTAAAAAAAGAAAACAAAATATTGACATCATTTGTGATGGGAAAAACAGGAAAGGGCAAGGGCACAAAAGAAAAGGTTTCAGAAGATGCAGGACTTGTCATTCGATCTTTGAAAATATTTAAAGACGTGATTCCAAATTTAATGCTGCTTGGAGAGTGAAGGATTTTTTGTAAGTGTTAGAGGTATATACCCATATAAGAAGACAGCTTTTGTTTCTTTTGTATTATGGTTACAAATTGTATTTTATTTTATGTTTTTTCCTCATTGTCAATTGATGAATAGTTTTGTTTTTTCTATATTTCAAAAATATAACAGCTTTTTAACAATTATATTCTATTTCTGTAACGCTAGGTACCTCTGAAGAATTAAAAAAAAAATGGTTAAAACTTTCTTCAAATGTGTTATTTAGCCAGAAATAGGTAGGAAAGGAGAAAATTTAAATAAAAATGAGAAAATTTCATTCTTTTCGATATCGATGTTTGCCATTTATGCACGTCTAGCAATTCTGCCACACGTTACGGTTTATAAATTAGGGTCAGTGGAATCGAGACTTATAATTTTGTCGAGCTATGGCCGTGAAATTGTTGACAAATGAGTTGTTAAGTTACAACTTTGTTAAATTCTTGCTTGCTTGTCGTCAAGTTCGAGTTTAATCAAATGGTACTTGAATAATGTGAGAATGTCGCGTGCGCGCTCGTGTGCGCGTTTCTTTGTGTGTGTGTGTGCGTATTCGGGAGTCTAAACTAATTTTTAGTAAAGGAGTAAAAACTAAAATGAATGAAATTTGGTATTAACTTTTTTTATTATAAATATCGTTAGTTGTTTTTAACATTGTGCTCGGTTCGTCTTTCATTTCGGGTTTACAATATTTGCATATAATTTATACTTTTTTAAAATTACAAATCAATGATAGATTGGTCTAAAAATATTAATTGAAACGTTAGTTAACCCGATATTTTTCGACTTTTAGAGTAATTGCACATAATTTACACTTTTTTTAATTACAAACCGACGGTAAATTAATCCAAAAAAAGATTAATGGAAATGATATTGCAGTAGAAAATGTGTACAAATTTTTTTAAGGATATTTGCCTATGTACTTTAAAAAAAAGTATTTGACGTGACTCACCCATGGACCAGGAGATAGCGGCTGGCGGATTGCCATAGCGCGCTTCGCAGACCACCGTCGCTCTCGTGCCCGCCTGCACTGTGATGTTTTCACCCGGCATCAAACCCGACCCGTTAAACATGATTTTTGGAGTCTATGGGTTAAATTTCGATTAAACAATATTTTCTTTAAACTAATATAGTTTTTATAAAATTCATTAATTTTTTAAAGATATCTAACCTTTATAAATGTTGTTTATTGGATATAGTGAATTTTTTTTATTCATTATGAAAATAATCCACAATATATTTTGACTTGAGCCTTAATTATGTAGAAGTCATTTATTTTTCAATAAAATAGCATTTTTTTATTTTAAATATGTTCTTAATTCTAATTAAATTTATATTTTTCATTGTCATGCGCAAAATAGCATGAAAAAAACTTAAGAAAAATACTGAATTACCAGTGTAATCAATGCTTATTTCTGTGAGATAATATGGTTATCGCACAGTATTCAAAGCATAATAAGGGTGCCTTGCGTCGCGTCGTATCGTTTTGTTGGTGCCGCGTGGTACTCAATGTGCGGTGCGCTGTGCGATACGACACTTAATTTCTACGTAAATGTTAGAATGGTACGACGTACAAGAATTTTTTTATTGTAATTGTTTTATTTTGTAGTCAGAAACCCATAAAAACCCACTTGTTATATAAATTTAACAAGACTCTGTTATACCTATAGACATTTTCAAAACTTTTCCATTAATAGTTGGGTACATAGGGATTTTTTAGTTGTTTAAGGGAAAACCGTCGAATTACTACATTCATATTTATTTATAAATTAATAATTTTTTTCTGTTTCTTATAAAAAATAAAACTTCGTTTGTCACCTGGTTACAAACAGCGTTATAGAATCCCTCAGCGTCCGTCCATCGATGGAATAGGTGGATGCCGAGTTAAAAATAGGATTATGGAATTACTGGGCGTCCATCCATCGGTTGACATTTAAACGCCGAGTTACGAATAAGATTACAGAATTACTCGACGTCTGTCCATTAATGGACATTTGGACTCCGAGTTGCAGACAGGATTATAGAATTACTCGGCGTTCGTCCATCGATAGATATTTGGATGCCAATTAATCAATAAAGTTATCTTTCCTCACTTTGCGGCTAGAAACCCTCAAAAAGTACTAGTCATGAAAATAATCTAAAGAATTAAGTGGCATAGAACACAGATCCATAAAATAATAAATGTGACGAGGACATACTTCTAAAAAAACTCATCTCAAACTTATAGGAGACTTGTAAGTTATGTAAGACAATTATAGTTTGAAAAAGACTAGATGAAAAGCTTACACATTCGCATTAACAACATAGCCCATACCTTTTATTTTAACACCCAAAACATAATTATCACTTTTGAATATCTGAAATTTTGGTATCATATATATTCCAGAATACTGATCATATTAACTTTTCACCTAACTATTTATATAAGAAAACAGATAAATTCGCATAGTACCTGGGGCGCAACCCGCACGGCGAGGGCGGCGGGCGCGCTGGAGAGTGCGTCGGGCAGATCGAAGGAGCTTGCGGTCACCTGGCACTGCCACTGCCCGTCGTCCAACTGTAGCGTCGCCTGCCGCACCCACAAGGAGCAGTCTCCGGAAGGGCTGTCAGCGTTCGCCCACTCGTACTTGTTTTTGTGCGTGCCCACCGGCTGTTTACATTTTAATAAAGTAAATACTAAAATATCCAAAATGCATAATTAATAATTTCTGAGATTGAAATTGTTGATTTTGATATTTGTTAGACTTGTTAGGATATTTGAAGAATTTTTCTACTTATACGAATGCCTAAGGCATCCATTTTTCTTTTCTATTTATTCCAAAAGATGCAAAAGATTTTATAGTTGGAACATTAGATTTAGATTCTATAGATGAAGACATTGTAGGAGGAACAGATTCTATAGATGAAGACATTATGGTAGGAACAAATTCTATAGATGAAGACATTATGGTAGGAACAGATTCTATAGATGAAGAAATTGTAGTAGGAATAGATTCTATAGATGAAGACATTGTAGTAGGAACAGATTCTATAGATGAAGGCATTGTATTAGAACTACGAATAACCCTGCAGAGTGCGAGTGAAACTTGCACACTTAGGTTTAATTCCACAGGCCGTTATTAATTGCAAGGCTAGAATTACAACGTCTTCTCTATATATTGATGATGATCTAGAAATAAAAGAAAAAAATACAATTTTAATTTTTTTCTCGAGAAATACAAATGCTGGGAACTTTGTTTTATTTTTTCTGTAAAATATACAAGACTATCCACCAGTCTGAATTGATTCACATAAGCCGACTTGCAAGCTAAGGAGACGAGAAGTGGGATGATAGGTTCCCTTATTTATCATAAAAACTATGTGACTTAAAATTAAAAGAAAAAAATGAAAAGTTTTGGAATATGTTAACAAAGCCATTTCATTTCATATGATGATTATTGCCATATTTTTAATTCCAAACTCCTATTTGGAACCTCATTTTGAATAAAAATACAAATATTTTCAAGTTTATTTAACACAAAGACAAAATAATTCTATAACTGTGTCAAATTTCAAGACGATAGTAATAATGGTTGCTGAAAATAACCTGACATACAGGCACCGAAGTCTCATCATAAGGATTCCGTTTTTATCTTTAACATACGGAACTCTAAAACCAGGTCAAATTCATGTCGCGATATGCAGAAGATAGGTTTGCGTATATGCAATTTAACAAAATTATTTTGAGTGAATGTTATAATCAAATGTCAGTACTAGTAGTATACATTTTTAAGACCACGGTGGAAAAGTGTGATTATTTTACATAATTTTGAAATTAATATTTCACAAATGGAGCTTAAAAATGAAGAATTGTGAACGGAACCTCTATTTCATTTTGAAACATCTGTCCCCGAACTTTGCATATTACAACAAAGTACATTAAAAAACAAATTTAATATTTTGGTATATATTAAAGGAAGTTTTTATTTCGCGGCTCTATTTCTAAAATTCTATGAATTAATGTTTCAAACTGTAGAATCTGTAACTCTTTGATAGACCGACCGATAAACATGATGAAGGTATAAGGGTACCTTGTTTCACTAGGGAACCTTAAAGAAGTGTTTCTGGCGAGTTAGTTCAGTAATTTAGTGGTGCCTGTGAATAAAAAACTATAATATTATTTTGCATAATGGTTGTATTGCAGTGTTTTGTTTATTAGCGAGAAGGTGTTCACTTTTTACGCTGTTTGAGTTATCTTTTAATATAAATAAAATTCAGTTTCCTGAAGTTTGCTCCCGTCTCCGCCCACGTGAATTTTCGATTAAAATGACGGGATTTGTCCGTGACGAAATAAGGTTATCGCAAAATTTCTCTATTAACAAAATTAAATATTTTAATAATCAAAGTATGCAGTGTTTGGGCTCTCGAACGACATTAAATTGTAAAGTCCGGGCTCCTCATTTCTCGTTAGCAGATAACACATGTCTCTATTTAGATTTTGTCTTATTGAAAAATAAAATATAACTCCCATCCGCTCACAAAGAAACCGTTGCGATCAGTTTGTCACTATCACGATGGTAATTGGCAACCTTCGGCCAGACTTCACATCGTTCATTACTATATTAGACGAAGCGAGACGGAGTGCATATCCATTGTAATTTATTATTTTCACCGGGCTCTCAAGCAAATAGTACGGTTTCAATTATGCGTATAGAACAGACCATTTAGTAAATATCGGGGAACAGTCGGCAGATCCTAAACTTTAAGGCTAAAACGAAATGAAATATAGCCTTCGTTATACAGCCCATTCCAGAGAGCGACCATTTCAGAACCACTTTATGCTTGAGAACTGGAAGGAGCAAAATGACGTGATTGGCAGTTTAGGTTTATGGGGATGCAGTTAACGGTATTTGTCAAAAATGACGGATAGAATGGTATATGAACCAGTTTGTCGTGGAGATAAGGAGCACGAAGAAATGGGAGAAAAGGAAGGAAAAGAGCGATGATGCATACCTGTGAAGACTAAAGCAGTGTGAATAACATGGAAACTATTATATATACATAGAAATGAAGAAGATTAGTGGAAATTACAGAGTAAATATAAACAAATATGATATAAACAAATGGTTTTTTTCTAGCCGCTCGGCAAATCTCGGTGTAACTTAAAACGGAATATTCTTGACTGTCCCAAGTCCATTGTTACGAGATTCCGCATTTGTAAGGAAAAATGTAATGAATTTCGTTTTTTTTTTCAAAACAGTAATTATGAATGATAGTTCTTGGGATTTCACACATGGAAGATCCGAATGGAGTGTTATTGTTTTGACAACCTCTTCATCTGTCCGTCTGCCCAAGGTTTCTGTCTCGGAAACGAAATGAATTAGACTTCAAATTAAGATAATGTGTAATGTAAATTCGGAGGGATCTTCATATATACAAAGGATAGTAAAAAAAATATTCTAGCTAGAATATCGTTGATACAAGTTCTTTGATTAGAATGCATATAAGTTTTTTTAATTTTGTATTCAATCAAAATTTATTGTTATCTTTGTATAACACCAGATCAAGATATCGATAGCTTGGGGTAATGTTTCCTATGGGAGATAGTTAAAATGACTGTTTCAGACTATTTTCTACAAGTTCGATTCCAAAAACAGTGATATCCAGGAAGTCGTAATTTATCTCCAATATTACACATATATTGTACCTGTATAAAAATTGAGAAGTGCAAAACATTTTAGTGAGTTTCGTCTAAAAAAGTGACGCTTTTGAGAATGCTCTGACTTCTTAAATTTTCGAAGATTTGAGATATAGTCTCAACTAATTACGCATACCAGAATTCTAAAAAAATTACCGCTTGAAAACAAAATTTCCAACACATAAATATGAAAATTTTTGACAGAGCGTATTCAAACTTGGCTTTAATCGTTTATAAATAGTTACAGGCCATTTTGAAATGGACATAATGGACCTGAGGCAAATGTCTCATTTAGTATTGTAAAATTACAAAAAAAAATCATAATTATAGCATTCTTTTTCAGGTCTACATACTAAAAATTAAATTCAATAGACTTTTAAATACAAAATTTATTGTCTTCGGCCTCGGCTTGCTATAATCATATATTTTGGATTCGAACGGTACACTGATCATGAAACAATGTGCACAAACGGTGCGAAACGACCCAGCATTTTTATTATTTTGTTTGTTACATAACAACTTTTTAGGAATGAAATGATCCTTATCGAATATTAGCTAAAAGTATAAACATGCTAGGTTGCTCATACATTAAGTTTACAAAAAAAATCGTTCATAACAGGTTGTGTGAAGTCACACATTTTAATCTCAGTTACTTACGGTAGTTGTTGTGAGCATGGACAGAAATTTTTTTTAGAAAGCATAGTTTATAGGAGCCAATTGGACTATTCCATAAATGTAAAAACACTACTTGTAATACAGAAAAGGATAAAGTTGTAATATCCCCCAGATGTAAGTTAAAGACATTAAATAAATCGTAATAATTTGGAAAAAAGTTTTGTTTTTAATGTTGACCAAAAAGACACAATGGTGTTGACTAAAAGATATGCGAAAGAGAGGAATATACTTTTGTTTCTTCTACCGGGAACGCAGTTATATTTGAGAACATCGATACAAAGGACGAACACTAAATGTGGAATTATTTGTAACAAGTAAGAAATTATTGCATTCATTTGTGCGTAGTAGTCATTGAGGTTATATATAATTATTGTTTCCTCATTAAAAATATTAAATTAAAAATGATATCTAGACGTTCACTAATAAGTAGTAATTTTTTTTTAATATTATATGTTTCGGTATAAAATATTGCTAATAATGTGTTTTACTCAAACTTAGATGACTAACTATTAATGTCTTAATATGTTTGACTTATCAGTGCTAACATGAATAACAATTATATTTAATAATTTCTGAACCTTAACCGGCTGCGTTTTAATTTTTCAAAAGATTATTTAAAAATCCAATGATTGATATCAACATATTATAATTTAATGTAGTCCAATAATTTCAAATTTTTACGTAAAAATATATTTAATTCATTTATACAGACTTTTTTTGTAAAAAAAAATGTTTCAGCCGCAGTTCAGCCACACAACCGTCAACTTAGAGAAAAATAAACATTTTTGACGAAGTTGACAGTTTTCCGCAAGTTATTACATTTACAAATAATTACCATGTTTTATATCCAATATACATGAAGTATTGCACGTCAACTGAAGTTAGTAATTTTCAGTTTATATCCTCATAATCTATAATATTAAATATGTATGTTTTAGAGTTGAATTATTCATATAATTAATTTTACTAATGAGTACGCAAAATTACTGTACTAATTAACCGATTGCTATAAATTATTTAATTAACTACACTAAACAGAATAGCAGTGTTATTTTTAAATTAATATTGTGAGTCTCAAGCAGAGACTCTGTCATTGAACTCCGAGTTCCAGCTCCTCAATGCTGACGCTGCAGGTGTATGCCTGCTTAAACAGTGAGACTCGAGGATGTTTTTAAATTAATATTGTGGTCTCGAGCAGAGACACTCTCGTTGAAATGCGGGTTCACACTCCTTAGTCCATATTCTGTGGTGGTATTGTCTGCCAAAATCGATTGACTACAATATTTAAGGAGCCCTGATATGACTTCGAAGCTGCAAGAAAATAAAATAAAGTTTTCCTATCAAATGGGCCCCACGATTGCTGATTGCTGATAGATAATTATTTTGGGACTTTTAGTACATCATCGATTGTACAAGAAAACCGGTTAAGTTAAAAATTTTATTTACTTCTGTTTTATACATTTTTATTGTTGGAATCAATGAAATTTTGCATACGATTAATCCTTACCTAATGTGTGCATACTTTTTGTAATTATTAATTTATGCGACAGAATATTTTTATTTTTTTTTTAAAAACACACCGTTCCCTAGGGTATAACAAAAAATCCTATCTTAGGGCGATGCCAGCTTAAGTTACTGCTACGCGATGCAAGTAACTGTTAATATGAAATAAAATTACATTTGGAGCAGGTTTTAATACATTTTTATAACAATACACACCCTATGGAATGAGTAAAGTGGTTATAGAAGTATTTCATGTATGAGTATTGTATAAGACGTACTTTATATATACGTATGAGTCTGTACCACTATGTACTTCCGCTTTAAAAAGGTTACATATGTGTAACATTTAAAGAAAAAAAAATTTGTCAGCATGATTATTTTCAGGGTGTCAAATTTCAATGTTTGAAAAATTGTAAAAAAACTACACCTCTAATACAAAGTAGGTTTATTTTAACTTTATAACAACAAATGCGGATTTAATTTTTTAAAAAGCACGTTTTTCAAATGGCAGCCATCGAGTCTGACACACTCTTCGAGTCTAGCACGCATGCTTTCAAAAACGCGTTTGCAGAGCGACTGGGGTATCCTACTGACTTCGGCTCGAATATTTTCTTTAAGTTATGTCACAGTGCTCGGATTTGTAAACAACGGATTTTAAGTATCCCCATAAGAAAAAGTCACATGGGCTTAAATCGGGTGACCTAGGTGGCCACGGTACGGTACCGTTTCGGGATATGTTTTTTTCTGGAAATAACTGCCGCACTGCATTCATGGACACATTAGCAGTGAGAGCTGTGGCCCCGTCCTGCTGGAACAATGTGTTTTGATTGAAGGATGGACTATTCTGTAGTTCTACTCTGAAAAAGTCATTTAATATCTGGACATATCTCTCCGAATTCACAGTTACAGTTTGGCCACGTTAATTTTCAAAGAAATAAGGCCCTATGATTGCAGATGCAGACATGGTACACCAGACTGTTACTTTAGGCTTATGTAAAGGCTCTTGATGCATTTGTCTTGGGTTGTGGACATCCCAGTAATGAAAGTTCTGCTTATTCACATATCCTCCAACGTGAAAGTGAGCTTCGTCACTAAAGAATATGTTGCCCATCCGGGTAGCAGTACGAAATCTCAACAACATTACCTCCGCGTAAATTTTTCTTAATTCAAAGTCAGAATCGTGTAAATCTTGAACAATATGAATTTTATATGGATGGAACTTGAGCTTTTTTCGCATTATTACCTGTAAAGTTGATTTCGGAATTCCCAATATCGATGAACGTGTACGCAGTGATAAACGGGGATTTTCAACGACAGAAACCATAACACGCTCGACATTTTCATCCGTGGCTACCAATGGTGTAAGTCCTGGCCTGGGCCTATTTAATGTTGATCCTAGGGCTGGGCCTATTTAATGTTGATCATAGCTCTGAACCTTGCTACCCGTGACTGAATGAGGTTGATCGATGGTCCATCACGTAATCGACGAATACTGTAACGATTATTAAATCGACGGCGTGCTACAGACAGCGAAAATCCACTCGAAATGTACGCCTCGACGGCAAAAGCGCGGTGCTCTCCACTCCACTGTTCCATGGCTACTAAAACATCCGCACCGCTTGCGCTTCTAACGACGCGCCCCGCTTATGTGTTGCGTTCAGAAACTATGTTTGTTCAAACTTTGAAATCTGCCACTGGACAGCCTGTATAAGATGTACTTTATATGTACGTATAAGTCTGTACCACTATGTACTTCCTTCCTTCCTTCCTTCTTTAAAATGATTACATATGTAACATTTAAAGAAAAACATTTTCCTCGATTTAATTATGAATTTATCGAATTTTATTGTTCAGAATTTTTACATGCGGGGTAAGGCTTGCAGTACATTTGTCAGCACGATTATTTTTGGTTCAAAATTTTATATTGAACGTAAAAAAGCTGATCGAACTTACGTATGATAAATGGTTAGAAATGCATAAGATATAACAGTGACAGACAATGTGATTGAGCAGATGAATAATATAGCTTCGCTATAAAGATCCATCATTAAAAAAAACGAAAGAGCATAATAAGGAAGAAAATCATTGGTTTAGCCTAAAGTACACAGTTCACAAGATGTAAGAAAACTACACTTTTCTATAGTTTAAATAAGTGACATCTTGTCTATTTCGCTTTGAAAAACAAATTGTTTTTAAATTAAATTCTGTGACGATGGTTTTTTTTTAATTTACAATTCGAATTGTTTCCCTGCATACGCAGGTACTTATGCCGTACTGACAAAAAGACAAAAGCTGTAGGTCAATATTTTTTGTGGTAAAAAATATGAAATTCATTGCTTAATGTAAACAGTAAAACTAGTTATAAAGACATTTCATAACCAACGAGCTGAACGACAATAGAGAGTTTTTCTTAGTGGCCACTGTAGCGTAATAATCAATGTTATAATAAAAATCATTCGACGGAAGGGGTCAGTTTGTACTTTGAATGTTTTCGGAAATTCTATCAGGACGTGCTTGGAATCAAGTAGAAGCCCAAAGAACTTTAATTGTGAAAAATACTGGATCGATTCAAATGAGACTTTAATTAAAATTATGCTTGGTGTTCACATTAAAAGCTAAGCTACCTGTCCTGATAGATTATGCTTTAAGAAAGTCTTTGTTGATTTGTCTTTTTGTTGGAGCGTCAAAGCAAAAGGATTTAAGGGAAAAAAAAGATTAAGAACCGATTTTAAGGGGTGTTTTAACATTAAGGTTATCTTTTTTCTCAATGAAACATAGGGATTTGAGGCATAAGTTTTGGCATTCAGTTAGTCTGAACCGAATTCGCGAGCTTCAAGTGATCAAAAAAAAATGGTCGTGGATATCACATCGATTGAACTAGAAACTCAAGCTAAGGATAAATGATTTTATTACGGTTTTAGACTGTAGTACCCTACACCCTACCCTACAAAAAGTAGTAGTGTGTGAAAGATATAGAATCTCCTACTTTCAATTAAATTGTTTATTTTTGGCATCGTGACTCTATGGGAATTAACATATCACGTGATTAAACGCTTTGACGTTATAATAAAAGTCGATTTTTTCAATTTAAAACACGTTTCTCGGGAAATATCACAATTGTAGTTTTAGGTATGCATTTCTAATAATCGCGTATTAATTAAAAATCAATATATAACTTCTAGGTAATGACTTATTATTAAATTGGTTATATATTAATAATGATAGGTAGGGATTTGATTTTTAGTATCTGCTACAAATTTGCAGCGGCATTAATTTATAGATTAGCGAAAAGTTTCATTTCTCATATTAGTTAGTTATCGCAATATATTTGTTTGTATTATCATGTGTTAATAATATTCTAGTAGTCCTAATTATACATATTGTTAAAATATATTTTTTGTTCATATATTACGTTTAGGCATTTACGGCATACTGCCGTATCATCTGGCACTACAGCTTTACCCGGAGTGCTTATCAGCTATTTTGACACCAGCAAAACTCAGCTCCAGCAAATGCTGGAAATCCAAGAAGAGGAGAAAGCTAGATTATAATGTATTCCAAAGGAGTTTATCCAAAATTTGGTCCCACATAGTAACAAGAATAATTCTGACATAGAAAAGTAATATATTTATTAAAAAGATTTTAATCGATTTCTCAATAAACAATATTAAATATCGATTACTAATTATTTAAATTAATCAATCGTTCCTGAATTGGCAAAAAATAATTTAGGAAGATATGCTTATTTAATATTGTTTTTCAAATAATCGCTTATAATCGTTGTAGTATGGAAAAACAGTTTTAAAAATATTATCACATGCCAGACGACGTGTCTTTCTTATTTTGTGAACGGAATTACTGGGTGTATTGCTAGAGTCAGACCGAACATTGTGCATTTACACCTGGAACGAATTCAATCAAAATGATCCTAATAACGAACTTTATAATCCCGACACGTCTAGATATTTAGTTAGGGGTCAATAAGTGAAGTATTGAGAATAGCTTTCTAAGGGGTTGATTTGATGGTGATACTTGGTTCTGTGGGACACCTACATTTCTCGAGGAATGACGTTAAAGAGTATTATTAGTTAGCGCACATTATGGTACTTTGCTTCGGCGCAAATCTATTCCCAGGGGAATGTTAAATGGTATTCTGATGACAATTAAAAAGGTGCTAAAAGTGATCATTAAATTCAACCATGACTTGTTGCATGAATTGCACGCTGTTAAGACTAAGTTCAAGATTATCAATAGAAAGTGTATATATAAATAAATAAATAAACATATATATATATATATGTATATATATATATATATATATATATATAAATATACATATATATATATATATATAATAATGAACATAACAATCTATATGCTTAGCATACTTTATAATTACATATAAGAATGAGGGATATAAATGCCCTAACTTTCAGCGGGTCTGTTGTTTTCTCGTGTGGCCAAGCTGACGTTGCCTTGTCTATGGGAAGTCGCTTGACTGTGTACATTTAAGTAATTCCAGTCTCAATACCAATAATTACAATGGCTATTATTAAAACACGAATTAAAACGAACCTGCAGACAAAATTTGCCTTTTATAGAATTTAAAAATTGTCGTGTCAGAGAAAACTATAAATTATCCCCAAAACCCAATATGTGGATGAGTCAGAGAAAAAGAAAACAATGAACAAAAGAAAAAAAATTAAAGTTAGATAAAACATTGATATATCTAATCTGTGTGAGCCATCAAAGATAAGAAAATCCAGCAAAAATAAGTGAAATCCCATCGCATTATAGTAAAGAGGATCAAGTTGCTTTTTAAAAAGTTAACCGTAAAGAGTCGTGAAATAAAATCCGCCAAGTTCTTGAAGAGCTTTGTTAGAGAAGGCTATGTGGCTGAGGTAGAGCTTTACGTCTAGATTTATTGAATATTACATCTGTAATAAGATGGAACTTCGCAGCGATAAATTGTTTTGCTTTATGAAATTATCTGTCATCTTCTGAATTACGTAAGTGACTGTTAGAATTTTTTCAAAAACTAACAACAAATCTAGCTGAAACGATTTGGGCTGAAACAAAATAGATATACATAGAAAGAGTAGTATCTATAAACTTAAATGTAACGGCTGCAATAGTGTATACATAGGTCAAACAGGAAGAGATTTTACTACAAGATATAAAGAACACATTGCCAGCTGGCGAAATAACAAGCCAGATACATCTCACTTTGCTAAACATCTCATTGAAAATAACCATCGCCCCCATACTGATAATGTCCCCTATATATTGCAAATAAATACAAAAGGTAATAAATTTAATATCCTAGAAACATTAGAAATGAAAAGACATAAAAAAGACACCAAGGTTAATATATTAAATGAACAACTAAATATAATATCATCACCCATACTTAATATCTTCTAGACATAATATAATTAGACAACATTGATTCTATAGTACTCTTCGAATTGTTTCAGCCCAAATACACACATAAATATAAGTATATAAACAAAAGAGAAGGAAATAATGAAAAAGAAAAAAAAAAAAAAATATATATATATATATATGTATAAATATATAAAAATAAATAAATAAATATATGAAAAAATAAAACCGGAGATATGTTGAATGAGTGGTATAATCTTGTTCTAACTTCCAGATACCCTTGCTTTTGTATAAATATATTACCGAGAATAACTTCCATTTTATTTTATTACATACACCAGAACATTTGCATTGTACAACCTCATATAATAACAACAATTGAATTTATTACCCTCACTAAAATACTGGTATATCGTATAACTCTCGGAAATATAATAAAACCTACACCGCTCCCCTACAATAAACTCACTAACATAAGCAGTGGGAAAACCCACACAAACCAGGCTTCCGCTATTATACTTGAAACATATAAATGCTATTGGATGTTCCTAAGAGTTAATCTTTGCTAATAGCCCACCTGAAGATGTTGTAATACAACAAAACCTAGGTCGTGGTAAAGAACTTAACGAAAGTATACTACATCACGTATAAAGAAATAATACTACATCACGTAGTTTCATTTAATTGTGAATTTTACAAAGAGTTTAAGTATATGAGGAATCTATAAAATTTACTTTTGTCAGTGACCAAATTCTTGGGCTTTAATAGTTTTAAACAAAATAATAAAATTAGTTATTCTCTCATAAAGGATGGTTAAACTTAATTAATTAATTTTTAATTAACTACTTTCTTTCTCCAAAGTAAACTATTATTTTGATTTAATAAAATGTAATAGTTTTTGACCATATTTATTTCCTTTATGATTCGTTATTTGTTAATAGGCAGTATTCAGATTGCATACTATTTCATTTTAATATTAATTCTTTTTTTCCGTGGAGTCTGAGTAATAAACTGTATTTTAACGTTGGTAATATCGCGATTGTGACATTTCTTCACATTCTTGTGTATATTTTCTCGTCATTCGTGGCTAGTAACTTAGCTCGCTCTTCGAGTCGAAAAAGTTGTGTTACTCGTATATTACACAAATTTCTCTCTCTATAATGCATCCAGGAGGATACACTAGAGTTTAATAAATTCTTATAATATTGTAGTTATTAATATGTAAATATAAATGCATTATTAGATTAAAAAAAAACAAAATGAATACCGCCATCTAATGGAGAATTATAAAACTACACATTTATAATGGTTAAAAGAAAGAGATGATAGTTGATTTAATTAATTGATGGTAGAGTTGAATAATTATATAGATGATTTTCACCAGTCTTCAAAGTTTCATTAAAGTTTATTCGGTGGTTCTTGCGTGATGCGTGCTCTGACACGGCTCGTTACCATTTTAATACATGTAATTTTTTTTAAACTGTACGATTCGTCGATGTAAATTCGAATAAATTCTAGATAAGATCTCGATGTGTTCGTAGATAATCAACTTATGTTTCTCTATTGTATTAGGTCCGTTGTACCGTATTTTCAAGATTTTACCGATGTTAACTGTATTATGATATTTGTCAAAATTAAATGTGGTTTTTACTTTTAATGGTTTTTTAAATATGTTTTACTTATAAATATTTTTAATCTAGATATAATTAGAAAATATATAATGTGTTTCTAATTCTTATCCTTGGATAATATGGTGAACAGTAAAACTATAGCATTGAGTTGCTCTGAAAAGAGATTTATTACATAAACAAATGTTTACACTTTTACAAAACAATTTATAACGTTAATTAATTAATCACAAACTCACCTGAAAAGAGAAACAACATTTAAAGCTATTGCTTCACTAGTTCGTATCAATTAAGTATTAAAATATTATACTATATCATATTATAATTCATTGATCGTTTCTAAGAACATAACCTATTTTTCTATCGTGGCGTGGCGACATGTCCAAGTGACAGCTAGCACAGATCATATGCAAACTTCATGCTGAATGAAGTGTCACTCACTTCGTTTATATCTCCCCCCCCCTCCATAGGTAATTAACAAAATTTTAACGTATTACTACCACTGGAACGAGTTTTGTTATGTGGAAAAGGTTTGACTGTACCTTTTTGTGTCCCGTGTTTACTTTGTAAATTGAATTAGATATTTTCTCTATAATTTGATATGGACCAATTTTCAATTCATCTAGTTTTTTTCGGTTTAACCGATTTCCGTTTTCAACATATACTAAATCTCCGACTTCAAATTCATAATTTTTTCTGTTTTTATCAAATCTTTTTTTATTATAATTATGTGATTTTATACTATTTTCTAAGGCAATCTTCCGGTCTCGTATTAAATGTTGATTCTGTAATTTATTTTGTTTCAGTTCGTTTGGTAGAATGTCCACACTTTTTCCCTGCAGTAAATATTTTGGGGAGAACCCTGTCACATTATGTTCGGTTTCGTTATATTTGTTTGTGCATTCGTGAGCAATGGTAGTCCAAGCGATCTTATCTATTTTTTCATTAATTTTACAACGAATTTTATTAACCAATGTTTGGTTTAATCTTTCGTTCAATCCATTAGAAAATGGTGCATTTACTGCAGTGAACACTATATGTATACCTTCCTTTTCTAAAAAATACTTAAATTCTTTTGAATTTATACCCGGATATTGGTCTGACAGAATCAAGTCTATTTTATAATCTTGTGTTACTCTTTGGACTAGTTTTATAAAGTCGTTTGCATTCTGAGTTTTGGATGTCAAAATGTAGGCGTAACGAGTGAAGTGATCTACTAGAAGATGTAAATTCGTTTTTGTTGAACGTGCACCACCAAATCCACCTATGGTATCTATAGACACTATTTCGAACGGATGTGTGGCTGGTCCTAAGTGAGACATTAGTCCAAACTTGTATGCTCCTCTTGATTTATTTTTTATACAAACGTCACAGTTTTCGCATATTTTTTTTATGTTGTCTAATAAATGTTTAGCTTGATAAAAGGGTTTTATTTTTTTTTCTACTTGTTGTTTTCCTATGTGGCAATAGTAGTGATGAACTTGTTTTATAATATGTTTACTAAAGTCTTCAGTTAGTATAAAATTTTCATGTTTTCCAATCTTTTTATAATATATATTATTTTTATAAATAAGTTTATTTATATTCTCTTTTATATCTTCGTTTTTATTTTGATCTTGTTGTATATCTTCTATTTTGATAAAATTAACTACTTTTAAACTACTTTCTTCATTTTCATCTGGTTCTAACACTGGGTTTCTGCTTAAGGTATCTGCCTCTATATTATATTTTCCCGGAGAATATATTATTTTAAAATTGAATTGCGACAAATAAAACGTAAGATCTCCCAGTTCTTCATCCGTTCTGGCTTTTATATTCATTTTTTCTAAGGGTTTGTGATCTGAAAAAACCGTGAATGTTTTTCCTATAAGCCAATGTTGCCAGTATTTAACTGCCTCTTTTATAGCCAGACACTCAAGATATATAGCTTTTCTCTGTTTTTGGGAATTGTTTAATTTTTCGGAAAAATATGCGCAAGGTTTTTTATCACCATTGGGTTGAATTTGTTTTAAGATTGCAGCTATGCCTTGTATGCTAGCATCTGTATAAATATTGATTGGTAAGTCTGTATCAAAGATTGCTAGGATTGGTTTTGAGCAAAGTAGTTTTTTTATAGTATCAAATGATTCTTGACATTTATCGGACCAGACAAATTTTTCTCCTTTTCTTAATAAATTATGTAATGGATCCAGCGTTATTGACATATTTGGTACATATTTTCCATAGAAATTTATTTTTCCCAAAAATTGACGAACGTTTTTTTGTGTTTTTGGAATCGGAAATTCTTTTATGGCAATTAAATTATCCTTTAGCGGAATTACCGTGTTGTTTTTTATTATATGCCCTAGATATTTTACCGAGTCCTGTGCAAAGTTACATTTCGTGAACTTTAATTTAAACCCTTCTTTTAAGATTGCTTCCAATAAGAAGTATAAGTGTTCTATATGTTTCTCAAACGTTTCTGAAAATACTAAAATATCATCTATGTAATTAACAGTAAAATCTGACAATTTATGCTTTCTTATAATACTACTCAGGATTCCCTGAAAAATGGCGGGCGAAGTTTTTAAGCCAAAAGGTAAACATGTCCACTGATAGTGTGCATTCTGGGTAACAAATGCAGTTTTTTTTCTATCTTCAATCTTAAGAGGTATGGACCAAAACGCCGAGTTCACATCAAGTGTTGAAAAAAATTTACATTTCCTCGTTTTTATCATTAAATCCTCGATTAGAGGAAACGGTTGCGATTGGGGAACTACAATCTTATTCAATTCTCGAAAATCTATGCAAAGCCTTGATCTTCTTCCTTCTTCTTTTATAAATGCTAGTGTTACCGGAGCCGCAAAAGGGCTATATGATTCCTCGATTAAATTAATTTCTAGTAGTTTTGATATTTGATGTTCAATTTCTGTCATGTCCTCAATAGAGCACCTATATGGTCTCTTACTGCAGTACTTATCTATCAACAGATCAATATGTGCTTCGTAACCTTTTACTGTACCTATATCATATTTATCTTTAGCGAAAATTGAATTATATTTGCATATCAATTGATCAATATCAGATCTTTTTTTATGATCTAAATGATTTATCGTAATATCAAAATCATTGACCCTTATATTTTCATTAAAGTTTATTTCATATTCCTGAATAATAACTTGTTTTTCATTTTTATTTATCCCTATGTCACTACCTGTACTGCCAGGAATTTGTTTTGTGATTATAGGTTGTTTTTCTTTGTTTTTTATGTATTTTGTCTTATTGTTATTGTTGTGGATATTTTGCATGATTTCTAAATTCTCATTTTGAGTTAATTTAAATTTTTGTATACAATCTAATCCAACTAGAAAATTATAGTCGAAGTTTTCTTCATCTATAACAAAAATATCAACATGTTTTTCAATTTCAAAAATTTTTAGTTTTAAAGTTACCATTCCTATTGATTTTTTTACGCCATTAATTGTTTTCAAACCTGCTTTTTTATAATGAGTTGGTATTTTTTTTAAAGATAATAACCTTGAATTTATTAAGGACACATTGGATCCTGAATCATAGATTCCTGATGTTTCTAAAATGTCATTTATTAGTAATTTAATTTTAATTAATGGCGGCACTACCAGTTTTTTTGGTTAATTTCATTTAGTTCAGTCTCTAATTCTGAATTGTTTACACTCCTTATCTGATCGTTTTTTGTTCTATCATTATTTTTTATCTTAAACCAACATTGTGATTCGGGATGGTAACGTGTACCTTTATTTTCTTTTTCACAAATTTTACACGGACTAACCATGGGCCTTACATTTTTATCTTTAATTTTACTTTCGGAAGCTATTATCTTTTTATCAAATGTTTTTTTATTTACCATGTGCTCTAAACTTCTTATATTATTAAATAAATCTTGAGTTTCCTTTAAACTATTTCTATCAATTTTATCCGCAATGATATTCGGTAATCCGGTGGCGATTAGATCAATTAGAGTATGTTTATCTATGGACTTATTTATTTCTAATATCAGTTTCTCTTTTTTTAATGCATACTCCAGTAATGAGCCCTGTCTATATTTAAATAACATTGCATACCTGATCGGTGACCAACTCTTATCTGCATATGTCTCACTAAAGTTTTGTTTCCACATAGCCCATTCTGAATTTATTGTGTATTTAATCAGCATAGAGCCAGTCTTTACAGGAATCTTCTAAAAATAACCTAAAAATTTCAATTTTTTTGATATCCTCCTCTATGCCTAAACGTGCACATTCCGCTTCAAAGATTGTCATCCACTGGGACACATTGGTAATTTTACTACTAAATTTTTGTATAACAAATTTTTCTGCCATTTTTCCCACATTAAAAGGTTTTGATGATTCATTCTTCATTTCAGCGAAGCTTTCCATGATTTTTATTAGATATTCTTCAGAGATTCCTGCTGTAGAAGTTTTCGGTGTTTCTTTTTCCTCTAAAAGGTATCCCATGAACTGTTTATTTCCATCTTCATCACAATAAACCGCCTTTGTTTCTTGGCTCATGGATATCCATACCTGTCGCTTGTCATGCCGTTTTTGTAAAGTAGCTTTGATTTTTTGAAAGATTTGTGTTTTTATTATTGCATCGTGTAGTTTTACCGGTTGTAATTTATCCGGGAACACAAAGGTATTGCCGTCTAAATCGGTAATTGTTGTTATACAAATAATATTTGTCTTCACATCTTCACTGGCCTTGACTACGAATTCGAACTGTAATTTGTCTATTATTCTTGGGAATTAGCTGTAGAAATGTTGTTTTATAATGTGTTTCTAATTCTTATCCTTGGATAATATGGTGAACAGTAAAACTATAGCATTCAGTTGCTCTGAAAAGAGATTTATTACATAAACAAATGTTTACACTTTTACAAAACAATTTATAACGTTAATTAATTAATCACAAACTCACCTGAAAAGAGAAACAACATTTAAAGCTATTGCTTCACTAGTTCGTATCAATTAAGTATTAAAATATTATACTATATCATATTATAATTCATTAATCGTTTCTAAGAACATAACCTATTTTTCTATCGTGGCGTGGCGACATGTCCAAGTGACAGCTAGCACAGATCATATGCAAACTTCATGCTGAATGAAGTGTCACTCACTTCGTTTACAAATATTTAAGTTTCGTTATTATAACATATATTCTACTATCTCCTTTGATTTCCTTTTAATTCTTAAGCATACAACGTAGAGTGTAGTAAGTACCACTTGATGAATGATAGCACGAAACCTTCAGGTGAAGTTGGCATTTTTAGAGTTCCGTAACTCGAAAGCAAAACGAGAACTTTAAAATATCACTCACGTGTTTGTCTGTCTGCACGACACAGCCGTTTTTCTCAGAAACAGCTTAACGTAGAAACTTTAGCTAACATTGAAAAATATTTATATGACAATTTTAGAGGGTAGAAAGTAGGTACTCCAAAAATTGTAATTCCAAGTAATGTTTGGGGTTTTGTTTAAAAATGTTAATTAAAATGTTAAGGGGTCTCAAAAATAATTTATATTTTCGTAATTGTCGGTGGTACATTTTCAGAGATATACGGAAAAACAGTCAAAAAAAAAGCACCCATTATTTTCAAAACTTTTTAATTCAAAATTATGGAAAAATGGAGTTTTTAGATACCTAAAAAAGAGTTAGATACCTAAAGATGCAGGAAACTATGGTGATGATTCCGGATGTCATAATTTTTTTAAACGCATGGTGCGTATCATGCTTTTAGGCCTGAGAAAGATATAGTAAGCAATACATTTGTGAAAAATAATTAATTATCTATCCAAGTTGGCCTATGCAGAAAGCGTAGAGCTAAATAGCTCGTGAGTAGTTGATATTGTAAGGAAATATTGCGTTTTTAATTTTTTTTTGTAAAGAATTAAATTCTCCACAATTTTCTTTATGGAATTATGTTCGTACAATCTACCATTTACGAGTTAAGATGCGATAAAATTTGAAAATAAATGTTTTTTATTCAATTTATTTCGTGAGCTTACTGATAATATATTAAAATATAAACAAGCAATCTTGTAGGCCACTAAATTTTCTACAATTCTTGTCAGAAGTGCCATTTTGGTAAATTAATATTTTACGATAAACAGACATTCGAAGACTGAAAAAAAGTATAGGACGTAAAAACGTGCAAGCTCCTTTGTGAAGTATTAAATTTTCTATAATTATTATTCTTGGAACCTTTTTTCCAAGATCAACAGTTTATGAAAATCATGTGTTCACATTGATTTTCCGAATATGTTATCAATCTTGTAGTGTGCTTCATTCTCTACATTTTATTTTTTGAAAGATCGATAACTTGTAAGGTTGAGCTGAAGGTTTCGAAAGGTGTTCGTAGTAAGCGTGTTCATTAAGAAGTTAAGCAGTAGAAGTTGGAGTAGTTTCAGCTGGCAGTAGAAAGAGCTAGGGAGAAATGTACAATACTAACCTTATTATCTTTCTGCCAGGAACAGGTACCTTTCTTATCCATGATGCGGCATTTAAGGAGAGCATCTTGGCCAGGGTTCACTTCAGTGTACTCTGGAGTTTCGATGAATCGTTGTAGACAATCTGAAAGAGAATGTTAATATCGTTATATATATATTATATGTGTAGTTATCAGATTTTTTATCTCAGTAATTACGATGCTTTTAGTATGAGTTGCATTGTGAAAGGCGTTTCAAGATTAATACGGTATATATACATATATATATATATATATATATATATTTATATTTTTTTTTTTTTTTTCAACACCTTTTTTTTTAAGGTCTTGAAAATCATAAGAAATAGTGAAAACAGGCTGTTTTTGTCTAAATTTTAAAGTTTTCTTTTGTCTTTTATCAAAATAGAAAAATGTCAAGGGTAGACGAAAAAAATACATCACTCAAATATTGAAAACTCGAAATAATGACTCATTGACAGATATAAGCTTGTAGCCTTACGAAATTTGTTTTTTAATTGAATAAAAAAATTGTTAGGTGTGTAGGTAAATTGGGGATAGATGCATGCCTATAAAGGTGAATATTCCCAACATTACAAGCGTGCCTTCATCATTCTTAGCATCATTAATACCTTCGTATAGAAAATCGTCTTCCCAAGAGATCATTTGATGAGACAATTTTTAGATATTTTTGGTTGGATCACAGAAAGCGGACAAGAACACACATATCTGATAACAAAACGAACCAATTTTTGCTGAATGTTATTATAATAATAAATAACGTGCCACTCAATTCTTATACAACGTAATGCGATATAAAAATCGGCAAAATGCTTGTGGGAACAAACATAAAGTAGCGTTCCGTGATCTCCATTCTTTTAAATTTTTGACGCGTATTCACCGAAATTATTTTAATTGAAAATTTAATAAGTAGAATAATAAGAAGGAGGTTTGGTGATGGATATATTGGACGTAAATTTAAAGCATATTTCGCAGACAGTGCTTAAAAATGAAAAATTCTAAATAGAAACTCCATATCATTTTGAATATATTTGTGTGCATAGAGGTCAAACACTCTTCATATATGTCATGCATGTAGGTCTGAAACTGTATCTACAGTTCATGCATACAGGTCTAAAACTGTGTATACATTTCATGCATATAGGTCTAAAACTGTATATACATTTCATGCATACAAGTTTAAAACTGTACGTATATTTCATGCATATAGGTCTGAAATTATATATTTATTTAATGCATATAAGTCTAAAGCTATACACACATTACTTTTGTAGGTCTAAAACTGTAGAAACTTTGGGGTCGAAAAAGATGGACGGATATCATGAAACTATAAAAATACCTTGTTTCACTATGGAAGTCTAGAAATTGGAACTAAAGGTCCTTATATATATATATATATATATATATATATATATATATATATATATATATATATATATATATATATATATATACACATATATGAGGTACGTAGTGATCAATAGAAATATGATGAATTCAACATTTGAATAAATGTTTCCGTATGCGAATACTTTGTATGAACTAATGCATAATAAAATTAAAGATGCAAATAAAATAAATAAACGAAGCAGACTTGTATCACTAATAATTTTGAGGCATTCCCCTCCTAAAATCGACCATAATAATTTGTATTTTATGTATTAAAATACGTGTAGCTATATTGTGCTACTAGCTTAAGCTGACACATATTTTTGGAAATTCGGAAAAATATTCAGTAAACTCTTTTCAATCGAAATAGAAAGAAAATTTAATATGATAAGAGAAAGAAAAAATAAATTCTAGGCTCGGGGATAATATGTTCAGTAGGTAAATATCAAATATTTAAGTAACTTTTTAAAAAATATCATAATTACATTTTATTAACAATAAAAAATAAAGTAGAATATTAATGTTTTTATTGATAATTCTTAATGAATTTTTTATATATAATAATTTCTTGTAACTACAGAATATATGACGAATGAATGATTAAATATAGATTACATGTAATATTGGAGACAAATTACAACTTCCTAAATATTGCTATTTTTGGATGGATTTCGTGAAAAAGAAGTAAGACTGATGGTCTTCCACATGGTTGTTATTTGATTGCGAAAACATTTTAATATTAATTAGTATCACGTTTTATTTAAAGAGTTTGAAAAATATTTTTTGGCTAAATTTTATAGGTAGGGAGAACACTCCAAAATAAAATTATACCTACTTCCAAATATGATATTTGGTTTTGATCAAATCACGCATTATTTGAAAATATGAAGTTTGTAATTCATTTTATTTGTGAGTTCGTGACCTCTGACAGAGGGACCGATGGACTGATAATACCGTCTGAATAATGGGATCCCGTTAGGATTCGTTAGTTAAGGTACTATAAAGAAACCTGTCAACCAACAGTGGAACTCGCGCTGCGAGGATTCCGTACACATTTAGCACCTGTAAACATTTAACGGTATATAGAATTTCTAATTAAACTATTTGCAAATGTAAATAGTTTAATTAGAAATTCTAGTCGGCTTTCAAGATTATAGGTCGGCCGGAAGTACCCATTAGGTTTTGATGATCAGTTAGTAGGGCTCACTATAGAGTATTAATTTCGACCTGATATTAAAAGGAGTTACTGAGAAAAAGGGTTTTGACAGACAGACGGACTGGTGTATAACCGAATAATCCTACAAGGGTACCGTTTTATTTTAATTTTGAAGAACGGATCCCTCATTATGTTTTAATTTCAATGTAGTTAAATAAATTGTTTATTAAATTTAATTATTGTATTCATCATTCTTGAACACACAATTTTTGAAACTGAATTTCTTTGGCTATGATATTGTAAGTTCGTATGTTGTAGTGTAACAAGTATATCAGTTCGTTTATACTTTAATACATAAAGCAAACCATGAGTAAATTTCGTAGTATATTAAGTCTATGAGTAAATTAGTCTCAGTTTTCGTTACAGTCTTCTTCTATACTTTTAGCATAAGATCTAAGACTATCATGGCAGAAGAGAGAGGGAGGAATTTCAGTCAATAAAATTCTTTTGCTTTCGATTGTTTATTGCCTTAATATCTTCCCTTTTTACTGATAATAATATATAAAGAAGTTTCACTTATAATACATGAGATGGCAACGAACGTCTCTTTCTAATAGTTAATGTATTTGCACTATATTAGGGAAATGAGAGAGAGTGTTGAGGTATTCAGCACACACCCTAAGGCATTTGAGACTTAGAATACAGATTTAAATTAAAATGGATTGCCGGGAAAATATTGCAAAAAAGGCACAGAATACGAGAGTTACTCCGTTCACCTACATCTATCCAGATGAACCCTAGAGCAATACGGTCATATTTTCCGAGGCTAAATATTTAGCAAATACTTAAATTTTAAAGGCGTCGCAATTTCCGAGTACTTATTGTATATATATATATATATATATATAAGTATAAGTATATATATATATATATATATATATATATATATATAGAATATTGAAATGTTTCGTATATTGTACCCTACAGTGTAATGCCGCTAATTATACTCTAATCTCATATCATAACATAAAAAATAATTAAACATACAAATAGGCCAAATTTTCACACGTAATTTTATAGAGGTCTAAGTATAGGCCAGACTTATAAAAAAACTCTAAATGTTAAATACTAATTATATTTCTCGCTGATATTGTGCAATCCATTTAGGAAATTTAAATAATATTCAATACGTATGACTCCGTTTCTCTACTTTGGCAAGTAATGATTGAAATATAAATTATAAATTATAAGCTACATGAGTGAAATACTTCGGAGTTCTACAAAAAATGGAGCAGAACTCCGCTACCGTGTGATATTAATGATATGCGTATACATAATGAGATGTTTCACTTGGTCTATATGCACACAGTCTCTGCAGATCATTTTTGCAGTTCGCAGCAATAAAATCAGCGATATGGCATAAGCACCATTAATTTTTGAGAGAATTGTGCCATAAAACATTTTTAAAAAAAAATTTTAAATATATTTTATCAATGAAAGCGAGTGAAGTACGAGGAAGCGAAATAATTATATTTTAGGTGAGTTATATGACATTTGCAGCATGAACACAATGAACGCTAGAAATGACATTATGGAGTTGCTTGATAGTTCATGATTGATTGATCAGTAAGTTTTATGTTTATGTTATTATGTGTACTATAAATTAACGTAGCTATAATGCTTTGGCATGTCCAACTCTTTTGAACTACATGTGAGTTGGATATGGTGTGTGATAAATAAATGTGATCTGAGCGAATTTCGTTAATGGGCATATTCATAACGAATTTTCGTTTATTAATCCTTAAAGTAGTGGTGAGATGGGTCAAGTTACAATTTACATACTTTACCGTACTTTTGACTTATGCTTTTTGAATTCCAGGATGCATTAATGATAATAACTACCTAAGTTATAGAAGAAAAACATTTTTCAAAGTAAACATTTCTCAGACCAGTCTTTGACGGAATTTTTAAGTTTGTAGAAAACGTGTAATCTCATTTTCAATCCTTTGGGAGTTAAATTAAAAAAAATTCTTTAAAAGTTTACACACATGTTAACAATAGATTTTAATGGAAGAAATGTGTCCTCTAAATTTCATATTTAAAATATAGAATGACTCGTAAATTTTTTTTCAAAATGTTGCCTCCAAGAGAGGGAAACAATTTTTATGAGTCTTTGTAATAATAAAAAGTATATATCGTCCATATTTCAAGTTTCTAGGATACACGTCTTTTCCTTCTTGCATTCTTCTTACAGTGTAATCAAAATTTCATAAATTTATCACCATAAAGGCACTAATAGCATGTTGCACAATTTCTGTTTCAATTATATTTTATAAATTTGGATTAACTATTTATTTCCTAATTTTCACTTATTCGGAATAGTACATTACTGACAATTATACAAATTTACACATTTTTAGCAATTTATTTAACATTATTGGCAATTATACAAATTTATACACTTATGGCAATTTATTTAATACTATTGGAATACAAACAAATTTCTACATTATGGCAATATATTTAACAAAAAAATGTTATGAGTCTTTGTAATAATAAAAAGTATATATCGTCCGTATTTCAAGTTTCAAAGATACACGTATTTTCCAATGCTTGTTAAATTGTAATGAAAAGTTCATCAATTTATCATCATAAAGACACTGATAGCATCTTGCACAATTTTTATTGAGCTGGTTTCAATTATATTTTATAAATTTGGATTAACTATTTATGTTCTTAATTTTTCATTTATTCGGAATAATACATTACTGACAATTGTACAAATTTATAAACTTTTGGCAATTTATTCAACATTATTGACAATTATACAAATTTACATACTTCTAGAAATTTATTTAACATTATTGGCAATTATACAAATTTATACACTTATGGCAATTTAATTAACACTATTGGAAATTAAACAAATTTCTACACTTAATTTACAATTATACAAGTTAATACACTTATGACAATTTATTTAACACTATTGCCGATTATACAAATATGTGTATTTACGATAACATACTTATGACAATTTATTTAACACTATTGGCGATTATACAAATATGTGCATTCACGATAATATACTCATGACAATTTATTTAACACTATTGACGATTATACAAATATTCGCATTTACGATAATATACTTATGACAATTTATTTAACACTATTGGCGATTATGCAAATATGTGCATTTACGACAATTTATTTAACACTATCGGCAACAATTGCAAATTTATACGTTTATGCCATATTGGGGTTGAAATTTTCTGTGCTTTTCCTTTTTTTAACTCAGGTGAAAAATCATATTTTCCTAGCTACTAAGAAAAATATTTCCTGGAGACTAACTAAAAAGTTACTTAATATTAAGACTACTGAATTTTTTTTCTTTTTAAAAAAAACCTGTTTGGAAAAATTCGCTTCGACTGCCTAGTTGAACATTTACACCGGAGAGGATATAGCGAAGATAAAATGCTTCCAACATGCATAGCACAATAGGTTCTACATTCTACTTTCACCAGTAACGCGTCGTTAAATTTAGAAATGTGGCAAGACGGCTTTGCTTGAAAAATAGCTACGATAAAAAGGACGTACAAAATTGCGTAGTTTGTTGTAGTTAGGTTAGGCTTCTAAGATAGATTTTAAATATTTGAAATTACCATGTGCTATATAGCTTAGACCATTTAAAATATTTTGAGCTAAACATGTCTTAACCGAAGTCTGCACGTTTTTTTATTGCTATTTTAAGGTTTTCTTTTAAAAATACAAAATTTGACAGTTAATGACTAATAGTATCCCAGTAAAAGCGGGTATGTCAATATTTTTTTTTCTTCATTTGTGTAACATGTAACCAATCTAATAAAATAGATTCCAAGCATCAACGTCATCAGAAAAAATACTAGATACATTTGAAATTTACGAAATTTTGTGAACTTAAAGGAAATTGTTTGTCGTTCAAATTAATTTAGAAATATGATTGATTACTGCTATCGTATTAAAGGTATCAACCATGCAGGTATCTTGTCAATCTCAGAATTAAGGTGCCCAAACAGAGCGTCGAGCAATGGTCGCCACTCTCCGAACAAAGGCCGCCGCTCCGCGACAACGCAGATATCCCGCCAATTTTTAGAATTAGTTTGCATAAACCGAATTGAGGGAGATCAATTTCAATTTTTGAGTAGACAAAAACAACAAAATTTTTGATAAAACAATTTTTTTTCGTGTTCACAATGAGAAATGCGATTTGTAATACAGGCAGGGGCTCTTCTTCTAACTTCTGTGATAGTTATACAAATGAATTGTTTTAAATTTTAAAAACATATTGCCATAAACGGTTATTGCCATCTCTTTTAAATCATCTCACGCAGCTATCTCGACAATTTTTTGAATTAGGGTGTCGAAACAAAACGTCGACCAAAGGCCGCCACGCGCTGAAAAAAAGGTCGCCGCATTGGCTGAAATCGGTCGGAGGAGCAGACTTTTTAGCCGAGTAACAATTTCATTGTGAAAATTGCTTCTTATTCCAATAAAGAATATGCCAATTTAATACTGCTCTGATGCTCGTAGTAGGATCCGCAACAAGTGTTTGTATGATTTTTTCCTCAATATCCGGATGTCTTCCTGGATCGATACCATGTTCCGAGTAATGAATTTCAACTTCAACAAACCGACGAAATGTGTTGTAAAATACTCTGACATTAGGAAGTCTACCATCCGGATAGCGCTCTTGGTACATCCGTTACGCCGAACCTTCATTACTGTCAGCTCTGTTGTGCCATACTTAAATACAAGGTTGGCATATTCTTCATTGGAAAAAAAAACATTTTCACAATGAAATAGTTCAAAATCAGCGAAATCGATACGCGAAGGAGCGCAAAGTTAGAGCTAGGGCTACAACTTGATATGCTTAATTAATTATAAACTCAATACGAAAGTTGTAAAAGACCTCTAAGGTTATAAGGGGCCGCCCTTAGCCGATTAATAACTGCCCCCAAGAACAGTTGTTAATCGAGGCTACTTTTCGGCGTTTTGTTTGGACACCTTAATTCAAAGAATTGGCGAGATAGCTACGTGAGTGATAAGAAATGGCAATAACCATGCATGTGTTCAAAATTAAATTCAACTTGATTTAGATTAGATTTAGAAGTTACAAAACGGGCCTGTGCCTGTATCAGAAATCGCGGTCCTCATTTTGAACACGGAATTTTTTTTTTATTTTAACATAAATGTTGTTTTATTTGACTATTTAAAATCTAATTCGCTCAATTCAGTTTGTGCACCCTAATTCTAAGAATTGGTGAGATATCTGTGTTGTTGCTGAGCCTGTGGCCTTTGTTCGGTGTGTGGCGACCATTGCTCGGCGTTCTATTTGGGCACCCTGATCCTACGAATGGACAAGATATCTACGAAGTTGAATCCTTAAAGAAAAGAGCGGTAATCAAGCATGTTTTTAAAGTAATTTTAAGGACTAATGCTAATTCAATTATTTTTTTTAAATACCGCAATCAAAATAGTTTTCTACAATCTTCCAAATTTTCATAAAATTCAAATTGTCTCTAGTATTTTTTCTGACGACGAATAAATGTCAAAATATGGACATGCCAGCTTTTGGGACTTTATTAGCAATTAACTCTCAAATTTTGGATTTTTAAAAGAAAACCTTAAAGTAGTAATATGAAAAAATTTTCAGACTTCGGCTAAGACATGTTTGGGTCAAAATATTTTAAATGGTCTAAGCTATCAACCACTTTCAACTTTGCATCGAGCTCCCAAACCTCTGTATGTATTATTTAGCGTCGTTTGGATGGGCATTAGTTTTGTAGTTACATAGCTAAATTTTATATCTACAGAAGTTACGTAAATAATAATAAAATAAAATAAATTATACATTTAAAACATTTAAATTAATTATATATATATATATATTATAAATCATTATAAAACATTTTGATTAATAAATTATAGAAACATTTTGATTAATAAATTATACAAACATTTTGATTAATAAATTATACAAACATTTTGACTATTATTTATAAATTATTATAGATAAAATATTGAGCAAAATATTTGGAAGTGCATGAGATTATAAAATTAACTCTAATATATCTCTAATGATTTCATTAAGACATCAAAATGAAGGTCCCAAAAATTCAGCTTTTTTGCGTAATCTTATGACTGGAAAATTTAATAAAGCACGAATATATATGTATATATGTATATATATATATATATATATATATATATATATATATATATATATATATATATATGTCGTACATACGTACCTGCACTTAAATTTTATAAATGTGCTTAAGGGCAGGATAAATACGTTAAGTATTAAAGAAATATACTAAGTGTTAAGTCCGTAGATTGTACTAAATTCGCATAAGATTTTAATACAACACATTCAGAAAAAATTAAGAAAATATCATCACAAAGTGACGTAAACATTTAATAAAATCTTCATGTAAATTTACATAGGCAATTCTCAATTAAAAATTAGCCATGATCTAGTACCGGAACACGGGCTAAATACGACTGAAGGTAGTGGGGTTGTATTGTTCCTGTCGTAAATTTGTATTATAGATAATTTAATAAATAATTGTATGCCTTTTAATACTGAGTAATATTTATAGTTAATTAATATTTATTTCGCTCTCTCTCTCTCTCTCTCTCTCTCTCTGTGCCGCTTTATTCCTTACTATTGTGTAATTACAAAAATTAAGTCTTAGACAGCCAAATAATATTTATTTCTGTCAGGACATATGTCCTGAGTTCCATGCGAAATTTGTTTTTAAATATTTCTTTTATTACTAATACCAAGTTTAGGCATGCAGTTAAAAGATCATTTGTTTAAATCGATTTTCAAAATTCCACTTTGTTATCCGTCTGTCCTCGATCACCGCAAAATATCTATCCGAGTTTCGGATGTGTAATTTCCAAACGGTACATTATATTATATTTCTCGGTCGAAACTAATGTAACCTTTAAATCTAAAAATGGTAACATGAGATACAAAAACCGGAAATTTAGTTCTAATAGAATATTAAGTTTCTATATTTTTCTATCTTGATACCATTTTTAGGGATCTAATCCTCATAAGGCAAAACGGAAGACACATAAGATAATTTGCGTGTACGTTCGTCTGTCTGTCTGTTTTCTCTGAAATCGTTCGACGTAAAAAATTTAAATTGGGGATAATGAAAAAATATATTTACTTACAGGTTTTGCCTTATGAGGATTAGATCCCTAAAAATGGTCAAGATAGAAAAATATAGAAACTTAATATTCTATTAGAACTAAGTTTCCGGTTTTTGGAAATGTTTGAGAGGGTAAATGAGTTATTGTATCTTTTTTTTTCAATTTCATATGTCTTATTTTTATTGTTATTTAAAAAAAACATACTGGCAATTAGAATTTTATGTAAGATAGTTTTTAGTCTAGATATATTACTAAAACTATCCATGAAAACATGTTCACCCCTTCATTTCTGAAACTATTAAATCAAAATTATGAAAAAAACAGTGTCACTAAAAGTTTACCGAAAAACCATAGGGATGACTCTCTATCTCATTGTTTTAAAAAAAACCACTGGTTATTGCATTTCTAACAATTAAATGAAACTACGTGATGTAGAATTATTTCTACGTTCTTTAAGTTCTTTACCACTACTTAGGTTTCGTTGTATTACACCTTCAGGTAATACCACGAAACCTAGGTCGTGGTAAAGAACTTAAAGAAAGTAGAAATAATACTACATCACGTAGTTTCATTTAATTGTGAATAAGGAATTTCCACAAAATTAACGCAAAATATATTCAATATTGTATCTCTCATAGGCTTAGGTATAGTTTGTGTAAGATATACTAAGTGATATATTTGCACGATTAAAATAATATTAAATTTCATAAACAGTTTAATTGAAATACGGTTAAACGTTTACGTGTCTAGTACATATGAAACAACACGACTTAGTGAGAGTTTATTTCTACTTTCTTTAAGTTCTCTACCACGACCTAGGTTTCGTTGTATTACATCTTCAGGTAATACAACGAAACCTAGGCCGTGGTAAAGAACTTAAAGAAAGTAGAAATAATACTACATAACGTAGTTTAATTTAATTGTGAATAAGGAATTTCTACAAAATTAACGCTAAATATATTCAATATTGTATCTCTCATAGGCTTAGGTATAGTTTGTATAAGATACACTAAGTGATATATTTGTAAGATTAAAATAATATTAAAGTTCATAAACAGTTTAACTGAAATACGGTTAAGTGTTTACGTGTCTAGTACGTATGAAACACTACGACTTAATGATAGTTTTACTCAAACTTAACCTTCATCTTTGGATGTGTAAAATATTCTCTGGTAGATCGAAGTTGATTACAGTTTCTTAACATTTTTATGTCAATCAACATCTTTTTAAACTTTTGTTATTATAATTTAATTTAAATAAAACAAAACAAACTCAATGTTGTTTATGTCAAAATATTTATAAGTTACATAAGAAAATAATGGTACGGTACCTCTGTACCATTATGTTCTTAGCGCAGTAGGTAAGATCACGGATTAAATACGTGTAACATTGTAATACTGATAGGAAGCTTATTTTTTTCACTTTATTTTAATATAATAAAATAGTACAAAATATGCTTTGTGTTTAAAAAGTAATATCTCGCGTTAACTACACTCGATTAAAATGATTCCGTTGTGGTGACATATGACTAAAAATCCTACTGTGTATAGTTACTGTATGGGGATATTCGACCGATAATAGTTAACATGTTTTATAAAGCATAAAGAAAACTGGAGCGACTTTTCTGTCAGCCTGGAAATCCGTTTACGCCTTTTGGAAATTTGAAAATATACGTAAATGTGAGAATGGCCATTAAGTTATTTTTGTTTACTTAAGATAGCCTTTATACATTTAATACATTCGTATGGATATGTTAGTCTAGCTTCATAATTTTCATGAAATTCTCCCTGAAAAAGGTATCAGGATTCTCAAAAAAGCTTCAAATATTTAAATTCACGGTTCAAATATTTAAATTTTAAGATGGTTTTTATTATTTATTTATAATCACTTTTATTGGTAATATTTTTTATCAAAATTGGACTATTTTTGTAAATTGACAATATGACAGCGGGTGATTTATATATTTTATAAAAACCATATTGATATAAAATTCCCAATGATAATATTTAAATTAGTTAATTTTTAGGGTTCCGTACCTCAAAAGAAATAAGGAACCCTTACAGGATCACTTCGTCCTAGATTTGCTAGTCTGTCTGTCAAGATCTTTTCCTCAGGAATGCGTAGAGGTATCATTCTGAAATTAATATCAAATATTTAGGTCTACGGTCCCTCAAAGTTGTAAAAATTCAAGCTTATAAGTTAACGAAATAAAAAAAACCTAAAAATACGTCCATTTATCCTGCATATTTTGACACTTGTAAATAAATTAAAACCTACAGGATACTTCTCGCTCACCAGGAATCATGGCAAGATGTAAGGTCTCATAGCACAAATAAAGGAAAAAATTCGAAAATCGTTAATTTATAGTTATAAAAAGAATATATTTTTTAAATATACGCCTGTGAAAGATATAGTAGGCAATATATTTTCGTTCTCAAAAATCAAATTTTGTCACGTCTAATTGATTTTACAAAAATCAACAGAGCTTCAAATTTGGTTGAAATACCTAAAATACTAGTACCAAGAACCGTCTGTAATGGCTTCTTCAGCCATAGCTCAATAAGCTAGTCTCCTAACTGCACGACAAAATCTCGTCAAAATAACGGTTTCTCTTCATTCCTTACATTATTTGAGATTTGTTTACCGAAGTTAGACTTAATATATTGTAAAAAAACATATAAACGCCACCTGCTAGTTTTTCTATTATTAAAATAATAAAATCAAGAAATTAAAAAAAAAACTATTTTAATATGTCTATACATAGAATACACGTAATACTTATTCTCATAAAAAGTATGGAAATAAAACTATATTTGGTACTAACATACGAAGTAACAATAATTTATATACCTTATCAAAAATATACATAGTAACTAAACTATTGTCAAGCGAACGACGGATATGTAATTAAATAATATGTAATTAAATTACCAAAAACTATCCGACCACGATAGTTTTTGGTAATTTAATTCTTCATTGTTCACGAAAATGATGCCACGACTCGCACGGCATCATTTTCGTGAACAATGAAGCTAGAAAAAGCTACGCGATCGAAGGGCGGTAGGAAGTAGATGTACTCATCTAAAGCCAACTTCCCGCGGTGTGCTTTACCGCGGACCGCACCACGTACTTCGGACGACCGCGCACCACTGCTGACCGCACCTGATCTCTTCTCACGGTCTGTTTTGGTCTATGCTGGTACGTAATTTTGATATTCTAAGATGGTCAACAACTATCGCAGTTGCTGTTATATTATTTAGTTGTAACCATTGAGTCAAGCGTCGAAAGTTGAAGACTAAATAAGGATTTTTGGATGATAACGTTTAATAATAGCCCCTTGAGGTGTACACACACATATATATATGTGTGTGTGTGTGTGTGTGTGTGTGTGTGCGTGCGTGCGTGCGTGCGTGCGCGTGTGTGTGTGTGTGTTATATATATAGTTTTACAGTTAGAGTAAAATTATATTTTCCATTATGTATTTATGATATTCAATATTGGTTATGTTGTGAAGACATTTGTAGACGCTGTTGGCGAGGAGAAGATTGTTAGTGGACGTGATCATTGGTGCAGGATTATCTATGCAGGATCCATTCCGTAATTTTTAGGGTTCCGTAGCCAAGTGCCAAAAACGGAATCCTTACAATTTCGACGTGTCAGTCTGTCCTTCCGTACATCATAACGTTATAGCTCTTCCGTTTAACACCAATTCTGATGAAACTATACAGAAGTACGTAGTTGAATTATATAAATGAATAGAAGTAAAGAAAAAAATGTGTTCAACAAAAAGAAATCTTTGGAGAGAATTTTTTTTTCTCCTGTTGTATACGGTACCATTCAAGCAGTCAATTATAATGTAATTGAAAATAACTTGTATTATATTTAGTACCGCCTCTCCTTTGCAAAATGAATCTTAAAAACGTTTTGCAGTGTCTCTCTCTTTTTTTACTTCTTAACCGCTTATATTATAAATACGTCACTGGTTAAAAAATTCTCAGTTCTTTTATTAGCATCCAAGTCTTCATACATTACTACAAGGCAAATAACAGTTTTGTAGATTAGTCTTCAGTCTCCGTAAGTGAATAGTGCTGAAGCAAGATTGGTTGTCGGCGCCTATTCTTCTTTTCTTAATTTCAGTCACATACTCATTATTGTCTGTTATAAGCTATATTTAATATTATAAATATTTGAAAGTATTCGCTTTTTGAAAATAAGAACCCTAAACAGTGAGGTTTAGAGGGGCGGTAGCTTGGTCCCGTTCCATCAGTTTGTGTCTGGCCCTCGTTCATGTCCATCCTCATCGTCCCCAAGCTTTACTCATCTTTGTTTGTAAACTGTTACAATACTATTAACCGATCTTTTATGAAGAACCACGCCATCCGCATAGGTTGTTTTTTATAAAACCGCACTGTTAGTCGCCCAAGATGCTTTCAGAGTAGTGTCCACCTCTTGATAAAATATCCTTGTAAGCAGTTTATATGCCACTTTAAGTTGTGATATTACATCTGTAATTTTTGCAATTAAGTTAAGATTCCATCATATAGGTGCAGTGAATAAAGGCTGTTTTCGATTCTACCGGTTTTCCTGCCTAATTCCAGATTTATTATGTTAGAGCATACGAATTCACTGAGTTCTCCATTTTTTCAGTAACTTCGGTGTGATCATCTCCTGTCCCGATGACTTATGGTTTTTCACTTTCCATAAACCGCTGTGGCTTCTGTAAAAGTTACCTCTTTCACGAATATTGCATTGCTACCAGAGTCACTGGTTTATCAGGTCATTTAGCACTTTCTTAAAGTGCTCTGCCTATGTTTCAAGCACGCTGCTTATGTGGGCTGAAAGTTTTGCACCTGGACTTCGCACATTGTACTATATGGCCGTACCGATTATTTCTTTCAACCTTCTCCTATATTTTGTCGATGTTTTGTTCTTAATGCTCTCGCTTCTTTTTCTACACACGCGTGTTTAGTCGGTTCTTACTCTTTGTTTTTGCAGTTTGGTATTCTTGACTTCTTTCTGCATTACGTTCTCTATTATTTTGACAATTGCTGTTTCATACATGCGCTTCAACTATTCAGCACATTTTTTTTAGTTGCATAAATTCGAGGCTTACCTTTAATGCCGATGTCACTGCATTCTAAACGTCTTCTCTAAAATCTATCCTCTACTGAGGCATGTAGTTGTTCTCGACAGCATTGCTGCAAAGATGGTTTTAACTCGTCCACCCCGCTTAGATCGACGAAAAGCTTGCTACTATATAGCGACGTTGTCTTTACACCTTTTTTCTATCTAATCCTAATAATAATTATTAATAAATGATTTGTGTCCGCAACCGGTCCGAAATAGCTTTGGATATTCAAAATAACGCTGTTGTGTCTCCTGTCTGTGGACGCATGTTCAATTTCATATATTGTGACATCAGGTGGCCTTATCCTATGTCTTTACGCGGGAACATCTTGCTATTTACTGATTATTTTTTTCAAAGGCATTTGTAACAAATACCTGTTATTTACGGAAGGTCACGACGGTTATGCTAGTTTTCGAGCGAACTTATTGCTTAGCTTTTAATTTGAAATTTAATTATAGTTTTACTGATAGAAACTTAGATATAATGGTCGTAGTGTGCTGTATTCTTATTACCTTGCAGCAATTTATCTGTCATTCCGCTGCATAGCTATTGTATCCATAATAGCCGTTAATTTGTTGCGGCCTTGAAAGTGTCAATGATCGAATAATGGTGTTGATATTCACCTAACTAATTTAACTACACGAAGTAAATAATATATCTAAGTGAGTTCTGACTTTGGAGGCGTGACAAAACCACCTCTAGGTGGTTTGAATGTAAATTTTAGGAATTAATACTATATAAGAAAAAGTATAAGAAAAAGTAAAATATGGGTGAATATATATACTGAGACAGGGGTGTGGTTCGTGAATAATAACATTTTGAATTTTGTTCGAAAGTAAAGCAAGAAGAGACTACCTAAATAAAAATATTGGTATATTTTTATCGGTATGTCTAAGATGTTCTAAACTTAATGAATACATGAGAAAAGTATGGATTATGTTCTAGAAATATTGGCATAAAAACACTGATCGTAACGTAAACGGAAGAAATTTGAAATATGCGGGTTTATATTGGATCTATGTCATAAAGACACGATCATTATCCATGTTTTCATTTCAAATTTAAATAAATTATACTTTAAAGTAATGGGTTTGAGAATCAGTCGCCTCTTGCTCCTTTCTATGTTTTATTTCTGTCTGGATTTCGTTCCATTTACCATTTGAAAGTCGCATAATTTTTTCAATACGATTTCTATTATTTTGAGTGCAGATAATTAATCAATCATGTGATCAATGCAGAATGTATATAATATTAGCGAGGTGAACGAACTAAATATCACAAGGAAAAATGATTTATGTTTACTATTACTTCGTTGAATCTCATGAGCATCTAGCTAATAAGATCGACAATGATGAATTGAAACTAAGTGGAAGCGATGTAATGATACTACTTTTTAAGGGACGGAAGTAGAAGAGGATTTCTTTCAAATAATGCCTGAGTTAGCAGCAGGATGTGATGTCGATACCAAAATAATATTGAATCATTTGAATTAAGTAAGGAAAATGAATGATATCGGAAAAGGCGCAGCGATATATTGAAAATGCTTAATGAATATAAATGCATTTTTCAAAATTCTTAATTTTGTTGATTTAAAGCAATTCTCGCTCTCTTAAAAATAAACACAAGCAGGAACCGTTTGCTGAAGTGATAAGTGTTCTGTTGAACCGTATTTGTAGTAAGGTGTAGTTAAAGTGAAGGATTCCTTGTGGTATAAGTGGATATTCCATCTCGGAAGTGGACATAGAAACTACAGAAGAAAAATGGATCCTATTAAGCTATAAATACTAGCTGCCCTGGTTGGAATGTTAAAATCAAGTACTGCTTTAAACGGAAGATAAACTAGAAGAAGCTCATTGTGGTGGTATGATTGTTCGTGCCGATGTTATTTCACAGTCTTTCACAGTAATTATGACAAATGTGCACGGTCAAAACGGCGTTATGATAGATATGCACGGCAAGTAACCGGCAATTTCTGTTTTTTTTTCCTTTTACTATTGCACAATAACACATTGCCATATATCGAATAACAGACTGTCTTAAAGTTATAGAAAGTGCAGTTGGAAACATTCCATCACACGCGATATTCTAGAGACTTTGTAATAACTTTTCGACTGTTTTCAGAAATTGGACGATACCTGCTGTTGAAACGATAAATAACATAAATAAGACAACTTAGCGTATATAGTGTATGTTTATATTCGATTGCGTCAGATTATTTCAATATAAGTATCGTGCTACGTTATTCGAGGTTATCATAAAACAATATACTTGGATTTTTATAATAATAATGTAGTTGTAGATTTCCATCCACAAGGCAAATTTAATGACGTCTTTTCAAGTTAAGAAACCATTTACTTTCTCCTGCACATCAATTCATTTATATATATATATATATATATATATATATATATATATATATATATATATGTAAGGATAATAGATATACGATTAGTGCATTTGAATTAGTTTAGTTATTATTTGTTAAATTGTGATCGTTTAAAAAATATTTAGCGACTTCTTAAGATTCTTCAATACAAATCGACACATCGTTGTTTCGTTCAGCGCAGATATTAAAAACAATAATTAGTAGTCGTAAGTTTATTTGTTATAAAATTAACAACTGTAAGTGATATTATTATAATAAACATTATATTTTGATAGCATTACATTTACATTTTTAGAACGAGTAAAGGTCTTAAACTTAAAAGGACTGCAAAAAATTAACTTTATAAATTATGGCAGTAAAAATACTTAGCTTTGTAACTAATAGTAATTGTCTAGTAGAATTAAACTCGGCAAATATAATATAGGAAATATTACCTTTGCAGAATAGAATTAGTATAATACAAATAGTAATATTAAAAATAGTATCTGGACTTAGTTTTTATATTTTGCAATATATCTCTTTTTTATTTTAGATAAAGTCAGTCTTAAAAAATATTCACAGGAGGAAGTGAAAAGAGTGATGCACAGTACAAAACGTAACGATATCGATAAATTAATAAAAATAACTTTATATTATTTCTTATATTAGATAATATGATGAAACATCATATAAGCGTATGATGTAAAATAAGGGCAACAATTTATATCAAAACAATCAAAATTTCGCACCCAAGCCAATTAAATATATTTAATATTATTAAATTGAGCATACGATAATTAGGTTTAATCGTTTTTCGTTCATAAGGTTATTAAAACCTTGATCATTATCCATAAGAACACTTGTTTTAACAATATTTAGGAAGTTCCCATTAATATTACAATAACGTGAATAACATTTCACACGCTCATTTGTAAATGAACATCTAAAGATACTTAATGAAGGAAAGTGCATTAAAATGATTACAATTTATTTCATTTTCGAATAAAAGTTATTTTAAAGCCAACAAAATATTTATTGTTTTGGATTCCGTTTTTTTTTTAATTTGGTTTCCTTTAACGAACTTTGATCCTATTTTTAATTTGAGTTATATTTTTAGGATCTTCATGCATTATTTCGTTTTATCCAAAGTTATATAGATAGATTATATTAGATTCTTGATGTCATTTTCTATGATGATGTCATTTGATATGTACAGTTTCTAAGTTACGGCTGTAACAATAAACCCTAAGGCAAGTACTTTTCAAAAACGCTTGATTTGCTTGAGTATGCTTATATAGCCAAGGGTTATAGGAAAAAAAATAGGAATAGACTCAGGAAGAGTGGTGAATACTGTAGCAAGTATAGGACCTACACTAGAATATGTTCACATTTTTCAATAGCATGGGGAATATTGGTTCTATAGTTTGACGGTTGTAGACGGTTGAGATAATAGAAGTGCTCATGCTTATAATAAGACAAAATGTTCATGCTCATATACTAGAAGTCAAAAATAAAAAAAAATACTGATTAAGCTATGTGTGATGAAATGTGAAACAATAGGGCTGCGTTGCGTGTTATTGTGTTTGATAATAATGAAAACACCATTATCTCTTTTCTACTGAAAAAAATGAATTCGAAATTTAATTGTACATCTGCTGATTTATAATTCGAGAACAAATAAATATATTTTGAAAAAGTTTTGTACATCTCATTTATTATATTACTAATATTGCCCATGACTTCTCCCTCATGGATATTCGATTGAAATGGCAAAATTTACTTTCAAGTTTTGAATACATGTTGTGTCATCTATTGACATATTACATTTTCAGTACACCACATTTATTTCACTAAATAAAAAGTAACGAGTTCTATTCTTAAGCTATTTCTGGAGAAACGTAGCCCATACGTTAATTCTAATTAAGTTTCCTGAAAATGTGTTTAACCATTAAGGCGTGATAGAATAACAAATTGATGGACAACAACAGCAAACTGGAAACTAACTCTCAGATTTATATTATTAATAGATATATAATCATAGTTTTCGTCGAATATAGACATAGTTTTCGTAATTAGAATTGTGAAATAAAATATGACACTGGTCGGTCAGAAATTGGTATATCTCTGATTTTTTATTTTTCTAATCTTCAAAGTGTGAATTTCATTACGTTTGTTTCAATACATTAAGGATCTTTCTATAATTACTCTTACTAATATAAATAGTTAGATGTAATGTAAAAAATGAAAACGTTTTAAGTGAAAAAGAACCAGAAACCTGTCCAAGAACCTCCTATAAATATACTGTACAGATTATCAGTAAACCGCGAAACGATTGGTTTTGTTTATTTCAATGCATTATGCTTTTAACTAATTATAATATTAGACCGAAACTACAATGATGAAATATCAGAAATAGTAAAAAACAGAAAAAATTAAAAATTGTTAGGAACTAAATCATCGAAAATGCCTACCTGTGTTACTCGTAGAGGAATAATAAATTGCGGGAAAAAACCAATTTATTAATGACTAACTAAAAACTAACTAACGACTCAGATAATATAAATGTACTTGAAGAGAGGATCTGTTTTTAGTCACAAATAAAAAGCAAAACATTTTTTGTTTATTTTTTTCTGAATAGAATGTTTTGGTGTAAACAAACACTTTAATGCGATGGGAGGAGGGCGCAAAGTGTGCAAAACTCTTCTTCTTCTTCATTGGCTTGAGAGCCCAGGATGAGCCCCTGCCTTCCGAAGAATCAACTCCCAAGCTCTTTTGTTCTTGGCCAGAGACATCCAGTTCGTTACACTTAGTAACTTAACGTCTTTTCCCAGGCAGTCGAGCCACCTAAATTTAGGTCTTCCTCTTTTTCGGGAGCCCAATGGTCTGGCTGAGAAGCTCTTTTTTGTTGCCCGACTGTCGTCCATTCTGCTCAAGTGTCCTGCCCATTTTATTCTCTGAATTGCGATGTATTTGACTACATTCGGTTCTTTAAATAATTTAAAAAGTTCATAGTTAGTTCTTCTTCTCCAGGTGTTGTTACATTTTAGACCACCAAAAATACTCCTTAAGATCTTTCTTTCAAGAACAGAGATGGTATGTTTAACTTTTTCCATCATTGACAATGACAATGCGTGCAAAATTATATCTTTATTTAGTTAGGGGGAATAAATGTCTTCCTAGTTTGAAAGCAAAAGAAAAGACAAAATTTGAAATCGGTGCTTCATTATTACTACCGTTTTCGTTGACAATGCGAAGTTTGCGAATGTGTTTACTTACCCTTAAAATGGTTTCTATCCATAGGCAAAGTTGACTTCTGAGCTTGTTTTTTTATTAAATGATAACTTGGTTGGACAAAGTAATCCATCAAAATGCTACTAATCTGGTTTTGATATGCTACTAATCTGGTTTTGAATGCTACTAATACGTTAACACCTAGCACAGTACGGGTGCCGTGCTAGGTGTTAACTGTACCTCTGAAACCTGAATGAGCTAAACCTGAAGTGGGCGTTGAAACTAGCAAATGATTTAAAAAATATCTGTATCTTGGCGTTACATAAAAAGATATGTACCTTTGTTTGATTAAGGCAGTTATGTGCTCTATCAAGGACCGTAAACTTGATAATAAAATTTTTATATTGAAGTGTTGCCATGCAAGTCTAATTTTAAATATTAAGACAATATCGATAGAAATACTGGCTAAAATTCTGTGTCGATTTTTTTCAGTAAATGATAAATTATATTGGGTACTAAAAGATATAGCCAAATAATCTAAATCTTTTTTATAATACCATTCATTATATATGATTTCAAAATTTATATTTAAATTCATTTTCCGTCAAGCTTGGACGCGTCACTTCCGGAATCTGTAATTAAATATTTTAACCTGAATTTAAGAATCGACATTTATGTTAAAGCAGTGTTTCGTATACGTATTAATAGATAGTTTCGTAACATATCTGTAGTCATTCGTAATTTCGAATTTGAAATAATCAGAAGTGTTTGTGTTGTGTTTAGTATTTGGTATTCGCGCTATCATATTGATCTTTTCATTCACATATATGTAGACTGAAGGCTTTTATGCGCTTGTTGTAAAGTTTAGGATAATAAATGGTGTTTTTAGAAGTGTAGAACTTTAAAATAAAATGAAAAAGAAAAATAGATAAATTCATGATAATGGTCATGTTATTGGCTTTATTGAAAATGTAATTATATGCCATTAGTGCTTAAGTACGATTTCCGGCATATTCCTGAAATCGTATTTAAGCAGACCAATTATTTACCACTTTTTCGAGCTGTTGGGGTCGTTTATAAGCAATAATTTGTTCACGTCAATAAAAAAAATTGCCGGAATTGGGGTGAAGAAAATCCATGTGCCATTATTGAGACGCCTTTATATATGAAGAAAATCCATGTGCATTTATTGAGACACCTTAGTTCCCGCTGAAATAAACCGTTGATTTGTCTGGCGTATTTGGCTCGTTTTTAGCGATCTGATTTATCCCTTATAATGATTCTGTATGGCAAAATTACAAAGGTTCTTTTGGTAATTAAGATGCATGTATCAACTATTGGGCATGCAATCAATATAAAAATGAATGTCACTAAGGAAACAATTAGTGCGGCGCACTTTTCTTCAGAAACGGTCTAACGCCTTTAAATGTTGCGTACCCCTGCTTTATATAAACGAGAACGCTCGTTAATTCGGCGTTAAAATTTCATCACGATTGCACAAAACTTAAGCGGTCATTTCGAATTAGATCTTTCATGAAATTGCTGTCGTTACGTAAACATAGCAAAAAAGCCTCACGTCAAAATTGTGCTAGTGGCCGCGATGCGAAATGAAGATGTGTATTGAAATTTATAGCAGTGAGTAAAGCAGCAGTTCAATGTTTATATGTGTATGTATGTTGCAAAAAGCAAGTACGGGGTTTAGAAAGCACGTCACAAAAAAATTAGGTTTTGAATGTAAAAATATTTCATCAAAATTAATGAAATGTAAACCCGCCATTTTGTTTTACATAAAGAAGCAATTTATCAAATGATGTGTCTCAGTTATACATTATTATTTACAAATAGTTATTTGTTTATTTACACTAATTAAATGGCAATAAATTTATAATTGCTTGTTTGAATAATAATTTATGTAATTAATAGACTAGTGTCTGTCTATTACAAATGCGGCTGTATATTTTATATGAAATGTTTTTCCTAAACATAAATTACTGTGCATTTAATTATTAGTCCTTCTATGATGAACATCGAACTCGTTTTTTTTTTGAAAATGAGTTTAATATATTTTTCTTTTTTGATTCACTGTTAAGATTGTTTTCTTTAGTAAGATACTTAATGGAAAATGTTTTTAAATTCATAATGAAACGTCACGGTAATTAATTGCGATCAACGGCTGTTATAATTACGTCGTGGTTCCGAAAACAAAATTAAAAAAATAGAAATTTATATTAAAGCTTGTTAAAATGATCGACCTTGTAAAAAAGGTAGACGTTTCACGTTTTCAACAGAACGTGTTTGTATAGTGATGCCTGATTATACAATTATAATAAGGAAGTATGCGAATGATTCCGGTTATAGTAATTTGACTTTACAATTACAAAGCAACTACTTCCGTTCATACAAATATCACTTTCCCACTTCCGATATTAACATTAACATATTAATTATACTTAAACAGTAAAGTTATTTTCAAAAAAGAATACTTATAATAGAAAGAAAGTAATAATACTTACAAATTTCAGCAAAAAATATAAACACTAACGAACTTTTAAACCAAACTTTATATATATGAATTAACATTATTATTGTACTTGAACACCATTATTTCATCACAAATACACAGTTTTTGAAAAAAAATAAAGTTTGTTAAAATTATAACATATTAATAATTTACATACGCCATTATAGTTTATATAAAAATCTTAATCATAAATCACTACATTGAACTTTGTTTAACTGTCACAATTTCGCGCCTCGATCAATAGACAATCGGCACTTCTTTTTATCGAGGCCCTGCGTCCATTGTTTACATTATTACTTTTCGCGGGAAACAATTACTGAAGGTGTGTTCTTTATGTTGGCGTACTCGTGAATGAATAGAATACTGGTACAACAATATAGCCAGGCATGGGTGCGCTCTGTGGCGGTCGACCCCACCGGAATCACACTCCATGCGTGTAAGCCAACCGTGCCTTAGCGTTCTCGTTCGAGTTCGGCTCGTGCTCAACTTACCGAAACATTAATGGCGGAATGTGCATGTTTATCATTTGGTTAATGTGCCTTTATGCTGATTGCTGTTTGTTCCCATCTCGCGCTCCAAAATACATGAGTTCATTCTTGATGTGGGACAATTATTTCGAGGCGGTTTTTGATCAGTTTCAGGGCGTAATCTATAATTCGTATATTTAACAACTATTACGAATTTTCGTTATGTATGTCGGTATATATAATTTTGTCTTAATAATATAACTCCTAAAATTGTCGCGCATTGATAATTCAATATGTTCTATTTCATATTTTTAAATTTTCTATGCATTTTGGAAGTTTTTGTTAAGCTGAAATTAACCGATGAAATTTGACATTTTTAACTGCATATAATTTTTTACGTGCTTAGAATGAAATATATTAGTCTCTCAAACCCCTGCGCAATTGACTTATATTTTAATTTCGTTTTTACTTTTCCACATTTTTTTTCTTTTTCTCTTTCTTCTCGAGTCGAGTCTTTGAACTTTCATGAAGGTGAAAATCAATCAAAAAATTTCGCCTGTGAATATTTTCTTAATACCTTATATAGATATTGTAGAAATTAAAAATCTCGAAAGTTACTATATTTATATATTAGAAATCTACTAAATTACATTGGAGTAAAGGTATTATACCTAATTCATTATATTTTTATAAGCTTATATTTTATGGCCTTGCTGATGGAATTGGTCTAGCACAAAGGTCGCGAGCTGAGAGTAAACGACCCCGAATTAATTTGGTGTGTCGTACTCGGTTTGTTTTATTTGTAATGCTGCACACTGACATGGATCTGAACGGCACTCCGTCGCCTCGTCTGTGGATGCGCGATGCGTGTCCGCTTGCAGATTGCACAGATCGTGATTCTGTGTCACGATTGTCAGTTAATTTGTCAATTTTAGAAATGCAATGATAATCGATAAAATTTGGAAAAGTCATCCGTGTTAAAAAGTCAAAAACATTATTTAGAAAAAAATCAATAGAAGAAGATAAGTCTATTACACTCACTTAGTTTTAATGCAACATTCACTTATAATTAATAAACAATCACTTAGTGTTGAATGCACTCAATAAATTAATATTAGATGCGTTCAAAGAACAGAAAATAATACATTATACTAGAGATGTTGCATTTTCGACAAAGGAATGGAACTTTTCTCTCCTGAAATGGAACACGTTTCATTTTCCAATATTAAATAATTTATGCTATTTTTAACCACTTCAGTATTGTAAATCGTATCATATTTTCGGAGAAGACCCTCTGTGGGCCTCAGCTGGTCTAACGGAGACCCACAGTGGGTCCTCTCTGAAAAATACAGTATTGCATTATTGGTATGCTTTTTACATAGTCAATATTATCGATACCTAATGCGGTCCGTTTAGAAGTAATATTTTTTTTATAGTTGTATTGATGTTTTTTTATTAATCTTTGTATTTTGTAAAAAATGTTGGTCTATCTATGTCTTTTATATCTTGAAAAGATATCTTGAAAAAATTTGAATTAGCAGAAAGTGAAAAATATGCAGACAATGAGATTTATTTTGAATTCTATTTTTAATTGCAATCAGAACAGAAAATATGATTGTTGATCCACAAAATTTTGGTTATTTAAAAATGTATCGAAGAAGAGGTGATACATTGATAGTTCTCAATCGATGCATTGTTAGTGTCATGTAATATAATAAGTTTTTGGTATATTGAGGATTAAAATGAAAAGTGTTTTATTTGTATAATTCCCCATTTCTATACAACAATGGTTGTTTTTCTATACAACATTTTGCATAGACCTTTTGCAGCCTTTCATCTATCGTTCTATAGTTTTAATTCAGTTATGGTCGATTAAGAATTTAATTTTGTAGTAATTTCATCTCCAAAAGTTTATGTATTTGTGTGTATATTTATATCTTTAAGTAATATTAAAATATAAAATGATTGATAAAAATATATTTATGTGAATATGGGCGCAATAAGAACTATGACAAAACATAAGATCTATGCAAATAATATCAAATAAATAAAAAATTAGACACTTTGATCCATGTATAACATGATTACTAATAATCTAAAACTAAATTGAGTTTAAGAAATGTTGCTACATCGATTTTTTTTCTAGGTTTTCTGCTTTCTTGCAGCTTTTCACAAAATTTATCGTTTTAATTCGTTATGGTCGGTTAAGAAGATAATGTATATCACTACATATGAGCCCCATAAGTTTATGTATGTGTATATTGTTTAGTAAATATTAAAATATAATATGAATGATAAAGGTTCATATACTTGAATATGAGCGCAAATAAGAACTATGACAGAATATAAGATCAATGCAAATAACATTAAATAAATAAGTTAATTAGAAATGTTGATATACGTTTAACATTATTACTAATGACCTAAACCTACGTTAGGCTTAAGAAATATTGCTATATTAAGGCCAACTTCGGAAAGTACCACGAGGTAATAAATAATAATACCGATCAAGTACGAGTCGGACTCGCGCACGAAGGACTCCGTAGCACCAAACAATATTAAACTTACAAGTTTGTATTTCTCAAAGACATTGAAAAACTTAGTTATTGCTGCGGTCAGTACCAAAAATATCCCATAACCCAAAAAACTACACAACATATCTTATTTAAACCAATTTTTGTTGAAAGTTTGTTTTAATTCTACTACATTTATTTTTTTTAGAAGTTTACAAATGTTATTTAAAGACTTAGAGGGGGTACATATTTTTTAAGATTTTAGATTCCTTTACCTCACCAACTATTGACTTAAATAAAAAAAGTTAATTTGGAACCTCTATATTACTTTAAGGCTTATCCAATGATATCCCATACGCATGTGTGCACTGGATTTTTTTTTCAACCCACGGAATGCCATTCCTAGTATTATTTTTTTCATAATTCCGCTATTTCATTGTATGGAGGTTCATAGAAGACACCTACCATACAAATTTCATCTATATAGTGCCAATAGTATCTGAGTAAAATAGCTGTGACATATGGACAGTCAGACGGACGGGATGAAATAATAAGGGTTCCGTTTTAGCCATTTGGCTACGGAACCCTAAAAACGGAGCAAGTGCCTGTCGTGACACGCATAAAGTAAGCTTCATTAGTGGTCTACATATTGTTGATATAAGTAAACTAATTTTTAAATTCTTGAGTCTTTTGAACAATGCTTCAAACTTTTGAAGGGTGGGGATATCCATTGCACATTACTTTGAGAAATTTGCTGTTTCACAAAAGTGCTTTTAAATTTTAAAAAAATATAGGAAACATTACCCAATGGTAATTAATAGACCGAACCAATAGTAACTTACTAGATGGAACTTATTTTACATCTATGGGAAGGCAACTTGAAAGATTTTTTTAAAATTTTGCTACTATAATATTGGGGTCTCTTTACGAAACATCCATTTGCAAAATGTCATGCATATAGGTCTAAAACATTAAAAACTGTAACCCTGTGGTAGGTTGACGAATGTATAGATGGATATGATGAAAATATAAGTTACTTGGTTTATCATGGATGGTTTATTAGGGATCCGTAGGAAAACAAGGTACTGGATACAATCTTGAAAATAAAAATAAATAATTGCATGATGCAAATAAAAGTTCTGCAAATATCAGTCGTTCATTTATTTTTCGAGTAAACAGATAAAATAGTAATTGTACCTCGCTTCAATTACAAATTTGCGGATTTCCAATTATAAGATAAGACGTTGATTTTGAGATTGACGCGTATTTTTATTTAAACTTGAAAATTTAATGCTTATGTACGCATAAGTTTTGTTTTTGAACTGCTATAAGGGCAATGTGCGAATCATGGCATGATTATGCCTAATGTCCTTATATGTATCGCTTAGTTTGTGTAGTTTAGCATATTTTACCGACATTTTTACAGTTTTAGTATCAACATCCGCTCTGACGTCACCTAACGTGACAAATACTACGGTAAATTTGTACATGCTAATGTAGAGATACCATAGACAAAAATAAATACATGTATACACCTGTACGCTGTATTAGTCCTTACAACATATTTTCACTCAGGTGATTTGACCCATTATTCTGAATAATAGAAAGGAAGAAAAAATTACATATTTAAAAAATATTTAATTAACCAGTTTTTTCTTTTTCCTGTTTATAATAATATAACGAATCATATCTATGAAGAAAATTATGGGCCAAAGGTTATTTTCATATATTGTGATTCGTCAGCTGATGTTATTAGTGATATGTAATTTCAGAAAAAGTTTTTGATAGTTTTTAAAGTTTTATTTTTCCGAGAGTGTGATGTAGTAAATGTATTGAAGAGAAAAAAAATAAATTTTTTTTCAAATATCGAACTTGATGGCGCTTTTCTCGGAAACTTGGAAATGGTTCGGTTTTTTCACATCCACCGTAGAATATCTCGTACAGAATGATGAGAGAAATTAGATCTGTGAAGGTATATGTAAAGGAAAAATATATTGTATATTTGTTGCTGATCGGGTTTGTGAAAAGATACTAATACATTTTGATGCTTACACAAAAATATATTTTGAAATAATTAATATAAAAATGATATCATATTACGTAAAATTTAAAAAACTTGCAATCTTGAAAGTCGGCATAATGGAACCTCTTCCTGAAAAAGTAAAGGGGAAAATCCATAAATTAATTATTTCTAGTGCAAAAATGTAGCAGAAATGAAAATATCTAAAGGCGCCTGTTAAATATTAGCACATATAATATAATTTACTTATGTACATTATCATATTTACTTTTGGAACCAGTGCAGTTTAAAAAAATGCGAATTTCACTGAATGAAAGAACATACATGAAAAACGACATATTTTAAAAAAAATATAGTTTATTATGAAAAATGTATTGCTTAAAAAAATTACTAAATAATATCTCCATTTTTTGTATTGCAAATATTTTTCACTATTTTCACTTAAAATTTATAATTAGATACTACATATTTAACAAACATATAAATATGAATGGTGATAATAGAGAAAAAATTAAATATGATATTAATAAAAACTTACAATATTTTAAAAAGGTGATGTCTATCTCACTTAATATTAACAAAAAGATTCAATTCTACCAAATTTAAAATTTATTATTAAATCTCTGATACATGATTTTTTAAAATTATATATTAATAATCGGGAACAAATGCATTTTAGTAATAATCGAAGTCTCACTATTTATCAACCCATAAAACATGCAAATTAAAGTAAGTAAAGTTTATGAAATTATATTTTCGAAATTTATATATCGGGAAATAAATATTTAAAGGTCATAATTATTTACCTTTTTAATACCTTGTAAATTTTTATTTTTCTTCTGTAATTTTTATTATTAACATTTTTGTTTATGTAATTTTTATGTAATTTTTATTATTAACATTTTTGTTTAGATGTTTGTTGAGTGTGTAGTATATAATTATAAATTTAAAGTGAAAATACGTCAACAATAAAATATATATAACTAGTAATTTTTTTAAATAAACTTTTATAACAAAATAATCACGCCTGAGTCTTTTTTTAAATATGTCATTTTTATGTATATTATTTAACTTAAAAAAATTACTAAAATTAGCATTTTTTGCATTACTGAACCCATACCCCACGTTTTATGCATTAAAAGTAAATTTTTGAAATGTGACGTGATAGTTATTTCGTAATGAATTATAAAAATACTCCAAGAAACAGCAAATTAAAATTTTACTGATTCCTAATATTGAATTGGAAATTAAATAAAAAAGAAACAAATGGAAAGCTGCTATAAAATGCATCCCTTCTGACATTATTTGTAGTTGGAAGGTTATAACACTTATTATACTTTATAACACTTATTATATTAATACATTAATTATTGTAGTCATTTCGTTGAGGTGAAAAGCGAAAGGATATTATATATTTGAAGTACGAACAATTAAATCTTGTTATTATTCGTTAATAAAAGCATTTATTTAGATATTTTGTTATACATTCCTATAAATAAGAAGGCAAAGAATATAATACAACCTAATATGATTTTATCGAAAACACTAATAATACTTTCTTTGACAAAAATAACAAAGGAACAATTGATAGGTAGTTAGGGACACAATATGAAGAAAAAAAAATGCATATAATATAAGTCACAATTTATGTCTTTCGTTTTTTTATATTATTCACGTAAACATTTACCAGAGCTGTTAATTTGAAGCATCATAATAAAATTGACGTGGCTTTAGAATTGCGGATGCTAGGCGGCGCTGATGTCACGCACCCAGCCAATACCCTTAAAGGTCTAAATTTCTTATTGTAGTTGCAGTTTTGTTTGATTTTAGTACGTGCATTTTGCTAAATACTTGTTTATCATCAAAGTTCAATATAACTATAGATGCAGTTTTGTTGCATTTTAGTACATACATTTTGCCAAATACTTGTATATCATCAAAGATCCAAATAATTGTAGATGCAGTTCTATTGGATTTTAGTACGTGTATTTTGCCAAATACTTTTATATCCTCAAAGTTCGAAATAATTATTGTTGCAGTTCTGTTGGATTTTAGTACGTGCATTTTGCCAAATACTTGTATACTGTCAAAGTTTGAAGTAATCGTAGTTTCAGACCTATTGGATTTTAGTACGTGCATTTTGTCAAATACTTGTATACTATCAAAGTTTGAAATAATTGTAGTTGCAGTTCTGTTGGATTTTAGTACGTGCATATTGCTAAATACTTGTATACCATCAAAGTTTGAAATAATTGTAGTTGCAGTTCTATTGGAGTTTGGTACGTACATTTTGCCAAATACCTACTTGCATACTTTCAAAGTTCGAAATAATTATGTTCGCAGTTCTATTGTATATTGAGGTAAATTTGATATATCGTAATATGAACATTTATTAAATGGTTCATTTAAATTTTGTATTTTATACGAGACAATGGATTTTACATATCGATTATATTCTTTGCTTTTATAAATGTCGCATATGAATCATTCAAGGATTTGAAAAATTTTTCTGTTCCCTAATTTAGCATTACTAAAACTTTTCGCTGGATTTTGATATGCCGTATTTTTTTTAAGAAACCAATAGAGTCATTCCTCGGCTTTTTCTCGAAGGAGATTTTTTTTCCATACTCTTAGCACGACAAACTCAATCATAGGGTTGTTCCTAATTTGGCATATAATTTGGATATATCGATAAATTTGTCTCATTTTATCTTTTATTTATATCTTTTCTTATTTTAAATATTTTATTGAGTAAAAATATTGTAAAAGGTTACTACGTAGGTCCTTAATTTTGTCGAAGATTATGATTTAAATGTCTGATTATGTTCATTATCTTCGTAGATATGGCAAACGTATGTACCATTTTTGTATCCGCCTTCTCTTGTTGCATGCGAGATACATAAAAAAAGAATTTTGTTAAGCTAACTTTAATTACCAAACTAATAAATCTCATTTTTGCAATATTTTATAAAGCACCTTACCTTATAAAATATACCAACAACAATTTCACGGTCAGTTCTATACCTCTATTTATTTTTGCAACACACTTACTTACAACTTATTAGTTGCAGATTTGTAAAATAAACCGTATTGAAATCACAACGTAACATTCTCGCAATTGAATTGCTCAAACTATAGTCACACTGCAAAGTTTCCTTGAAAATTATAGGTATATATATATATATATATATATATATATATATACATACATATATACACATATATATATATATATATATATATATATATATATATAATTTTAACGCTTTATGCGATTTTTATATTTTATGAAGCCTATATTGTTTATCGATAACTTTTTAAATGTTTCGAACGCTGTTAACTATTTTATTGTTAGTCTGTCCATTTGTCACAAAAATATATCTTGAGTACCACGCTGTATAAAAAGAGAAAACCTTTTTTAAATTTCAATATAATAATTTTTTTGTCAAACTGAAAGGAGGGAAAGCTCGTAAGTGGAGCAAGTTGTGTCAGTATTTTTCTGCTACTAAATCGATTAACCTGAAATTTGTATCGCATTTTTGTATGGTAATTTAAATAAAAATATATTTATTATCTGTTTTTCCCATAGGATGTATGGGATGATAGATGGAAGTAAAAGACACGTTTCGTGATGCTAATTTCAAGTCTTATATTTTAAGAAAAGTTATTACTACATTTTCCAGTTGAGTAATTGAAATTAACTATTGAGCATAATTTCGATCAAAAATCGTGAATTAAACAAAATCAGTTTAGTGGCAGACGATCACTTAGTCCCAATTTGCCGATTATGGGAATTACCTAAACATTGACAGTTTTACATACCGCACCACACACTCTTAGCATTTATACTTGAATGTATATAGATAGAGATAGTACATGCTTTAATTTATGATGTCTGCGAAAGTTGACCTTGGACTGTAGCTTTATTCGTCCATCCCAAAAGCCACTACAGTTTACAGTAAACTCTTATTAAAATTAAGGGTAACATATCTACCTTAAACGATTAGATTATATTATATATTAAGCCGTGGAGTAGTAATTCTCTTCGATATCCTGAAGAGAAAGGTGAAAAATATATTCTTTAATTTTGCATAAGGAAAAAATTATGCCCGTCGGAAAAATTAACCAAAAAATCCGTTGTTCGCTTGAGTACCTCTCATTTTTTAGTACTTAATCTGTTTTTTTTTCAGGATTTTTTTAGTACCTAATACGTACGTACGTAATCGTCGACTCGTTTAGAATATAGACTAAAAACATGTTTTTTCTAGACCGTGGTATGTTTTTAGTTTTATAGAAATATATTTAGATTTTTTCTTAATAACATTGAATTGTTGAATGACATTTTATAATACGAGAATGGAAAATATGCAAAATATGGTAATAATTTTGCAAAAATTTCAAATATGAATGTAATGACTCCGGAACTGCCACGAATTTCGAAAAACGGTTTCCGCTGTTATCTTCAAGACCACAGAACAGATACGGTATTCAGGACATTGAAGAGAATTGTCGTATTCAACTTTGCATTCTGTATATAAATGAAAATTGTATTAAATACAAGCAATTATTTTACCTTTTAAGAACCACTTTCAGAGCGCTAACAACATATCTATTTCACATAACATTAAAAACCTAAAAACCTCAAATCTCGGAATCGTTTCATTTATTGCTCGACGATTTTCCTTAACAATTTTAAGCACGCTTTCAATATTTTCCTCCATAATAGCAATTGAAAAACGACCTTGAAGATTGTTGATACAAAAATGAAATTGGAGATACAAGCACCTTTATGATTTCATTAATTTTTGAGCGCGAAGTGTTCATTAAAAACAAATTGCCTCCTCGCGTTTCATTTTCGAATTGCACATTTTTTTAAATGTGGTGTGTAGCGTTTTGATATTATTGCCTGCCAGTAAATGCGGTTTTTAGGGAACATTTGAGAATATTTCAAACTAGAATTGATTTTTTTAGTAGTATTCCAAAGCTTAAAACATTGATTGTGAGATATTAAAATGCTGGTCAAAGTCAATTAATGCGATCATATTTCTTAACTCAAAAACGGTCCAAATAAGAGAACTAGAATGTAATATCAAAATTACCTACCCTTAGAATTTGATATTTCCAAACACATCAAAAAGAGTTAAAATATCGATAAAAAATTGAGCAAAGACGATAATTAGTTTAAAAACAGTTAAAGTACCTGTTTTGCAAATATGATTTTTTAGAAATTTTTGTTATTTATGTACTAGCTATTACCCGCGACTTCATCTGTGTGCTCTATTGTAAGATGAAAAAATATGAGTTATAAAACTACCAATTTTTATTCCTTCAGACCAATAACCACTCCTCCCCCCAACGGCCGCCACTTCACAATGTGGAATACTGCAATCATTTCTACTGCAAATGTCAACTTGACCTCAAAGAAATAAAACTACAATGTTCCATTAAATTGTGTGATGTGCGCAGTGACATCGTCTGTTACCATTTTATAATAGGTATAAATAAAATACATATCGCAGTCTAGTGAGTAATCATAAAACTATTATTATAATGGTTGCTCATGAATAATACATACTTAAAGCTAATCATGCATAATACGTACCTAAAGCTATTAAGTAGCAAAGTAGTGATATATTGATTAAGTGACTCTACAACGGTGAAGTATATAGCGTAATGATTTATTTGAAAATAGAAAACAAGCTTTAAAGAAAATATGAAATTTCATTAAAATCTAGTGTTGAGTTGTGAGTGAATGCGCACAGGTAGACCCTCTTTACAATTTTATTATACGTATATATAATTATATATACGTTCATGTACTTTGTCATTATTTTATTTGTGAAAACCGTTCTTTACATTTACCAAAAGTCTACATAAGAGGAACACATTTTAAATCTCCAAGTTCATCTTAATCACAAACATCCGATTCTCTAAATGTTTAATAATATTGTTAATTGTGTAACGACAACTTGCAATTAATTCGCTATGAGATGACGGTACATTGAATATTAATTGACAAAAACTTTGCTTGATTTAAGTAACTTTTTTAAAGCAAAATCTATCGAAATAATTACAAAATCTGTTCAAGGTCACCAGTTTAATTAAAGGCTTTTCATTGGCGCGTAACCGCTGTAAAGTTATTTGGATACTATTTAATTACAATATATAATTATATTATAAAGTATGGAGCACAGATATTTGTTATTTTACGTTTTTAAATTACAATCTTGAAACCCATACGGACACTCAATTATTATAAACCGCGAATATTAATTTAAACTTATGTTAGTTGCGTAGCTGGCCGTTTAAAAATAATTCTATATAGCTCCTAAAAATCATAAATTCAAAACGTTCTAGAACTTCGTCATTGATTAGTTGCTCTTTTGACAGTTTCAATTTAAATACCGAACGAGATTTATCGACAACGACACCATTTCATAGATTGTTGCTATTAAGCACTTCACGTCTTACTTTTTCTCATTGATTAGAATAGTCAAATTGTCACGACAGAAAATTGCATCAATTACTTTCTAGTTAAAGTTATCTAACTTTTATATAATTGTACGGCGTGGCCCAGATGTAATTCGGTGGCTCTAATTCTCAGAGTAATAATGTAAACCAGACACTGGACATAATATCTGTGGTTTTCATTACGCTTATTATATGTAACTAAGCCGTCTTGTATGAAAATATCTGGTAAGTACAAATAGAATTCGAACTTCGCGTGTTTTTACACACTTGGACACATAAAAGAAATAATAGTTTAATTTTTATACAGTTTAATATTTATATAATATTTCATAGTCTAAGCGCACTTTATGTTGATTTTTTTTAAAAAACAATGTAGTCTAGATTGATCACTGTTGTTATTTAATAAATTTTAAATAAATTTTTAGAAATCTTGTTATTTTCGTAATTTTAGCTTCAGTATTTTGTTAGACTGAGTAGGGAGTTAGTTTAAACGAAAAGTTGTTTCTTTTTTTGCTTTTTTATCATCATATATATTGAGATTTACAACTAAAAATTATGAAAAATGGTATTATTGCCCGTACATGAATTAAAAAATTAATTCAAATAACGCATTCTTTGCCCTCTAACTATTTAAATACCCCTGTGAAAAATCGGAAAAGAAGCACAATAGTGGCATTTAGTAAATATAATAATATAGGAAAATTATTTTGGTTAACTTGTATTAGTAAATTAAAGACGGCAATCAAATTATTTTTCTTACGTCTGAGAAATATATTATTAAAAATACTATGATAGGGAAAGTGGGGCAGATTGATGCAAACAATTCAACTTCATGTTTTATGTAACAAAAATGGGTCAAATATTGAATTTTAAGGATATTGTGTGGCATAATTAATGCAAATTACAGTATGCAATGGTCGAAGTTAAAAGATAAATTATAATGATTTTAATAAACAATTAGTTTTATATCGTTCTATATAAATTGTATGAATGACTACATAGCGTAAATTGTATGAGAATGATAATAATAAAAAATTATATAATAAAAAAATAGTTTTTATTGTGAGATATCGTAATTCAGCCTTATAATTGTTATTTAAAATTCTAAAACTTCAAAAAAGTTCTGACGTTAGATAGTTAAACAATTGTAACAAAACATATGAAAACATTTAGCATTCATTATTCTTTATATCTACTTAAGTCAACAGAAAAAAGTAGAAATATCAGGTTTTGGCAATTGCAAAAGAAGTTTTCTGAAATCATCGCCCACATTATCTTCTACGACATTGAAGATGAACATAGAAGACCCCGATTTTTTCCTGCGATATGATACTTGATTAACTATGATATTATGCCTAGAAATGATTTTCGCTTTTTCTTTTCAAATTTAATAAGTAAATCGTGATATTTTTCTTACCAAATTTTCTTTATTACATATCATATTTATGTTCTCAGGATTGATAACATCAAAATATAAATCCTCGTCTTCCAGCCAATATCGATATCTTTTTTCTCTGTTTTTATAGTTTCCGTTAAATTCAATAACTTTTATCGTTTTTAACTGTTTTCCTTTCTCTTTCATCATTTTGATTTGCTTTTTCTTTCCTTCTCTTCGTGCGATCTCTGTATTCTATCTTTCGTTATCATTTCAGACAAGGCTCTCTTTGTCTCTTTCTTTTTTTCGATGAAGAGCTATTTGACCAATGAATTTATGGATATTTTCAGTTTAGAGTACAATATTGGGCAGGTATTGGCGGAACGACTCTTGGAAGTAATATTATGTCTTCTTCAACAACTGGTATCTCACTTTATTCACAATATATAAAACTTAGCTACATTATTACATATTTTTTTCGTTCATCTAATCCAGTATGTTAGTTTCATCTCTGCATAAAATTTTGTTAAATGGCCAAATATTTTTTTAAATACCGTCGCCCAATCTTTTCTATCATATCTATTTTATTTCAGATTTCGGGATATTTACATCCTACATATTTCGGCTATTCATAAGACAAGACTTTCTGTAAATACAACCCGTAGTGTATCTTACTTATTAAATATTAGGAAAACACTTTACCCTAATCAATTGAGAAAACCAGTACAACAATGTACTTAAACCTTGAAATATTGAAAGAGGAAGGTTCGTAATTTTTCAAAACTTTCCCGACAATTTTCAATGCAATGTTGCAAAGTGCAGTATTGATATCATTTTGCTTTCTTGATAGACAGTCTCTTCGTTTTTACATTCAGTATTTCAAATATAGCAGTCTTCATCTTCTCCTCGTTGATTATTCTTCTATCAATCTTATTTATAAGTTCACACGATTTTCCGAAAAACAGAATAACTAATTAAATTTACAGAGATTTAATTTATAATTATATAGTTAAGCACTAGTTTACATTAGTGGGGCACGTTGATGCAAATCAATGTGCCCTGTATCTTAGTGTATTAAAGTGCCCAAGGGATATTTCCAAAAAAAACTAACAATTATTAAAAAAACAATTTAATTTATTTAAAATTAACATGTAATCTTGATAACACGCTGGATTTTACTTACCTTTGGTATTAATTGATATTTGGTATCCGATATAAAATAGAACTGGAACACTTTTACTTTTTATTTGTATTTTTAATTGGCGGTGCTAAAACATCTATTGCTGTCAAAGGCCAACGATTAACTGTTAGGTGGTGTGATCACAGATGTTACACTCACCCAATTATAAACAGATTTTAGTGATGTCTTCCCCCTACCCTTAATTGTTTAAACTTTACGTCTACATAAATGGGTACGGAACTAATACGGTAGTTGACTCATTCTAAATTTTGATATTTTTCAAACAATATTGTGAAATATAAGTTAATTAAAAGTCTTATAAAAAATTAAAAAATTGAATGAAAAATAAGCCAGTTATAGGCTTCTAAATTTGAAGATACGGATAGAGTTGGGTATATCCCTGTCTCTTTTCCTCGTGTAGAATATAATGTGCAATATTAAAAATTACCTCACAACACAATATTGCCGTACTTATCCAAAAGTTAAATTTAAACTTTTATAACTCTATCAATTTTTAAGATTATTAAACATTTTTTTTACTCTTCATCAGCTTGTACCTTGAAATAATGATTAATGGAATCAAAAAAAATTTGTCAAATACCCAATTAACACGATTATTTCGACTATATATTTTTTGTATATTACGATTTTATGATTAAGATAAAATCATTATACTACTATACTTAGATATTGTTTTCTTGGTCATACCTGTATTGAGTGCTATCGCAAGCACCTAGCTTACCCATTATGACGTAGGCCGTAAATTATTGAACAATCCGAGAGCAGTTTCAACCTTAGATCAGTCAGATGTTGCAACGTCATACTAGGTATACTAAGGTAAATACAGTCTATGGTCAGTTAGAGTGTGACCAGATTTTCTTTTTTAAAGTGTTAAATACGAGTGGGTTAATATATGAAGCAAGATAAACATTTTGACAAAAGTGTATAAAATTTAATATATTTTTTGAAACGAAACTTTTTTTGCCACGAAATTGTAAGGTCCTTTGTGCTGCTAACCACTCAGCGATTCAACGAATAGGAGGCTGCTAATAAAGTAAGTCTAGCTTGTTTTAGTTTTCTTTACGATCTCTGTCTCATTAAAACGTACGTCAATACGCGATTAGTATAGTAGCCTAGTCATTATAGAATTTTGGGGAAACAAGTTAAGGAAACTAAATATTTAGGGAGTCCTTTATTTTGAGGCAGCTTTTTTGGGGATATAGTGTTAATTTTTCTTTTTTTTCATAATTATCTCAATAGCCGTCGATTTTTGGAATGAAACAGTCATAAAAATTAAACATCGTAAATTTTCTAGAAAAAAATATTCTTTTCCTATTTTCTGTACAATTATTCATTTTGAAAATACACCGTAATTTTTGTCTGAAGAAAAAAGTTTATGCATATTTTTTTCTTATGTAGTATTTTTTTCTTATGTTCAATAATATGCATTGATTAATATTTTAAATATTTTTTTGTCGGAAAATATTTTAAAAGTATTTAAAATAATATACAAACAAACTGAACGATGAATATGAAAATGACTGGATTTTTGAAACAGTTACCATGAAAATTTTGATTAGTATCTCATTGTTTAATTATTTATATTAAAGGGTTATAATAAGAACTATGTTATAATAATAAAAATATAATTTAAAATTGACATTTATATTTTTGCCTCTTATTAATGTTGGGACAATTGGCGTAAAGGATGTCGTTAGAATTAGTGAGTTACAAGAAAGTTCACAATTATAATATATGTGTTAATGTGGGGGGAAAGTCCAAATTACTCTCGTTAGGTGGCGTATTGTCGTTGGTACTTACCTAATTGTCAAATACGAAGTTTGAGGTTTTGTAGAAAATTATCAGTTTTTAAGAAATAATATAGAGAAGATGACACGGTGCTATGATATAATTGTAATAATATTACATTTCATCGTTTTTATAAGAACGGTCTTCGTTAAATTTATCGGTTAAAACAATACGTCAAAAAATTTGAAGCTAAGTTCTATGGTTACTTACGTTCGAAGCCTTTTCCAATCATGAAATATTATTATAATTATCTCAAAGTTATTTAGGTACTATTATTTGAAATCGCAATCATATGCCTCAGGTCTAAAAGAAGTAAAATTATATAAAGATTAATATCTTCCTATTCAAATATAAATTTCACACTATTCTAGTGCTGTGTTACAAATTCAATTTTTTCAATAATTGTAATAATTTTTCTCGCACGTTGCGCTTCTGTTGTATGTATATACCATGCACATAGAATACATTATTAAAATTTCTTCTCAAACTTCCAAATATACAACCTTAAAAGACGGCATCAAAATAAGACACCAACATAACATCAAATTGATAATAATGACAGGGCATCAACAACTATAGCGCCATCTGAGATTCGCTTTGCGTCCGACTCCCCATTGTAACATGTGTGGCGACTATGCGGCCTTTTTATTCTTAAAAAAGCGTGGGTGACTTCATTGGCATAAAAAAATATTTGTAACTGCATTTGATATTCCATAGATGTCTATATTCCGTGATTCTATATTTGAATTCTGAAATAGTGTAGCGAAAATACAAAGATCATTATTTATTATAACGATGTTAACAATAGGAAATTTGGGGCCATGGAAATTCTTAGTAAGCGTAGCCGTTTGTTAATGAGTACGTGTGCATGATAGGCGTAGTCGTTATTGGTAGCTATTATTGAAGTAAAACTTCTTTACGCACGCTTGACTTGGGGAGTAAGCTGATGAATGCGTGACGAGAGCGTTACGAAAAGTGTGATCGGGTGAGGCGAACGGAAGTTGAGAGGGAGATATAAATTAGTGAAGACAGAAAGAGAGAGAGTTACGTTTCGTATATTACTGTAGGGGCAAGAGAGAGAGAGGTGCGAGCGCACATTTTCTTTCTCTCTTTCTCTCATAGCCAGTTATGTTTCGTATATCTAAGACACAGTGCAAGCATATTGTCTGTATTGTCTCTTCCTCTCATAGCCAGTGCATGAAATATATATATATATATATATATATATATATATATATATATATATATATATATGCGAGTTTGCTAGCGTTACGCGAACGGTGATTTTTTGATTATTTTGTAATTTCATTTCGTTCCTGAAAAATTTTATAAATTATTATTTTGTTCAATACATTAAATAATCTACGTTTAAAGGGAATACAATTGTAAATTCATTTTAAAGTTCATATTTTGTGAATTTGACGTTTTACTTCAGTCGTGTGGTCTAAAGCACACTCGTTTTTTTTGTATGGTGAAAGATGTATAAGAGTCAAAGTTTGTATAAAAATTGGTAAGAAAGCTTTCACCTTCTATTAATTCTTCATAAAAATACCTAATAATAACTTTTATTTTTGTCGGTAGTCGGGTAAATTTTAGGTTTTTGTATGGTACTTGGCAATTTTTTTCACATGATGTCTATATCGAGAAGGATCCTGATTATAAAAATGCCCGACATTTTGGAGTATTTATTATATTCAAATTATAGTGAAGTCGCAAATCCCATGGCTGCTTCCGGGACTCAAGTAATTTCTATGTCAAATTTTATTTCAGTATATTTAGTAGGTTATATGTAGAGATGAACATTTCTTATTTATAATATGAGTGTAAATTTTGGTCCCATCTTCCTTTCTTACACGTTTTAACTTGTTATATATTTTCCTCTCCAAAGTTTATTTTTCAGAAACTACTTTAAAGCGAAATTGATTTCTTTATAGAGATTCCATTCCGTACGCAAATCACAAAAATAATGTTTTTGAAATGAAAACTTTTTTAGGCGTGCCCCGCGCACTTTTTATGAGGAGTGAACGAAACTGAGTCGTCACACTTAGGTCTGTGACGCTGAATCGGATAAACTCGGCTCCCTTCGTCATCGGCCAAGCGAGTTCACTATTCGGGTAAACTCGACTCCCTTGGGTATCGGCCGAGCGACTGTCTAACACGTAGTGCATCATTCCAATGATACGTTTTATTTTTTATTAATATTTTATTTGAGTATAATTTAATATTATACGCATATGTTATTGTATATAATTAGCGAATAACTCAAGTATATACTGTTAGTGTTTAATATTTTATTTGAGTATAATTTAATAATATACGCATATGTTATTGTATATAATTAGCGAATAACTCAAGTATATACTGTTAGTGTTTAATATTTTATTTGAGTATAATTTAATAATATACGAATATGTTATTGTATATAATTAGCGAATAACTCAAGTATATACTGTTAGTGTTTAATATTTTATTTGAGTATAATTTAATAATAGACGCATATGTTATTGTATATAATTAGCGAATAACTCAAGTATATACTGTTAGTGTTTAATATTTTATTTGAGTATAATTTAATATAATATCTGTATCTTATTGTATTTTTTATTTTAGTTTTCACTTCTATCTTGTGGTCATAAACACACATTAGTACTTTTTTAGACATTTTCTTCCATAATCATATGAAAGGTAGTTAACATTTAAATCAATATCTACATTACAGTTTGGAAATTAAGACTTTGTATTTATAGTGGTAAAGTTTTTGGTTTTTGTTTTTCCGTTTCAAATTAATTATACGACGATTAGTAAAATCTATAAAGAATGCGTGAATCTGGTCACATTGTCCATCTAATAATATAAGTGGTGAGCGTAATTCGGTACAGGTTTCATAATCCGGCGCGTGTGTCCGACCGTGACAATCGCGCACTCCAGATTTCGCTTGCGGAACGCGCCGCGCCGCGCGCACTCCATTGTGAAAATGCAGCTAGGTGTACTACATTAAGCAGCCACCTACTCTGCATAATGCTATTAAAGTGCTCTTTTGAAACTAAATTATTTATGGCTTATCGAGAAAAAAACAATGGATCGGAAATGTATTGAGTATTGCCTGTGCTGTGTAAGGTTTACAATATTGAGATGTATAGGTCCATTGTTGCTTGTTGTTTAATTTTATCTTTAAACAGTTATTTAAATGGTTTGTGTCTAGGTTTAAAGTTTTTGTAATTAACAAAGAAGTTATATTAGTCGGAATGTTGTACTTTTGTCTTTAAAGTATGAGCGATTTTAAAATTTAATATTACTTAAATTGCTCTACGAGTTGTGTCTTCGCTTTTTAATAAACAATAAAATTCACGCGTTTGATCAATATTCTACGGCCTGTTGTCGGCATTTTATGAGAGATCATATAATATTCAACTTAATAAAACATAAAAGTCTCCATAGTTTCTAAATTCTGCACTTTATTTTCACAAAATTTCTTGGATATGTACACATATATAGATACTAGATTCTTTAATATCATGTGATGTCATCAACATTGGTCTGACAACTTTTACGTGACAACAACGTGTTATCATCAGTATAAGATGTAATGTGATGCCATTGAGTATCATAGTGTTAATATAATTTAATAACTGATTTAATTATTGTAAGTTAGAGATAAAGTATAGGAAAATATTTTTATCAACCAAGTATGTATATCAGCTCGTCATATAACACAGAATCATCTGTATTAGAGGTGCGCAAAATGTATCTGTGAAAAGAAAAGAGTGATATATATCATTCGATTGGAAATATATACATCACTCATTTATATCTCTAGCTCAGTATTCCGAGTTATTAACGAAATTATTTATTACCCATACGTTGAACCGTTGAACAATGATCATAAAACATGGTGATAAATAGTAATGACTGAACATTACGCACTATTGTTTGAAAATAAAAATAAATTCTACAAGAGAATCCTCAGTTCCTAAAGAACATTGCTTAATACTTTGCAGGTTCAAAATGTAGGACTGTCAACCTAAATTCAAATTATACATAAAATAACTTTAATGATAATTAAATAATTTAGTGGTGTATTTATACAATTATAAAAAAAAGTGTTTACGCAAATATTTTGCGCGAATTACTTTATCACAGCGAATTACTTTAGCACTTTCGATCGCGAGTAGCTACGTCGTCTACATAGATCCAGTTGCATATTTGACTTAACAGTTCGATAATTTTCTTTCTCTTTCATATAACGTCAAAATATATACTTTTATACCTATCTATCTTCACGACGCGACGAGTGAGTGAAATGATCGATTTGGTGAAACGAAAAAAACGCCGATCGCTCTCGAGCTAGTGATATACTGATACATTTTGATTTCAAGTGAGCGAGTGATAGATATGATCTTAAAATGTGAGCTATATCTTTTATATTTCTCACTCATGAGTTACACATCTCTAATCTGTATGAATAATATGTACTTACTTTGTTACACTCTGTATATATACATGTCTGTATACATATAGGAATGTTTACACAAGATTTTTAGGTGGTTCCAAATTTCGTATTCGGTAAACAAACTACCTGTAGTATTATAACAGCTATATGTTTGTGGAGAATAGACAAGATAAAGTTATAGAAGTATGTTAAAACCGGTTAAGGTGAGTCAAAGCCGTGTGTTTTGTGTTTAATATAATAATTCATGGAGGTGAATAATTTACGTTTTTTTTATTCGTTTATTTATAAATTATTATTAAAAAAACATAAATGAATTTGCCTCAAAAAATTTAATATGAAAATCATTGAACATGGTATTGAATGATTCTATATAATTTTGTGATTCTATATGGATCAAAACTACGCGATGCGACGCCTGTGACTACTAGATTTTGGTTTTACGTGCAAAATATTTAGCCCAATAATGTAAAATAACGCAAAAATGGAGCCATTCAGAGCAGATTCTGTCCATTGTTTCATTCGGTAGAACTATTTGGAGACGCAGTTGGTCCACATTTACTTCGAGATCTCGTCAAGGGCCTTTTCGAAAGCAGTCACCGTTTCTTTGGCGTTCGGGAATAGTATTCCTCCCCATTTAGCTTTAATTTTTGGGAATAAATAGAATAGTGAAGTACGATACGATGAATTGGGGCCGTATGGTCGATGACTCATAATCTTTTCACCTGAAGTAATTATATATTTGGTCGTTCGTTTGGCTAAGTATACAGAGATGTTGTTGTTATGATGGAGGATTCTACTACGAGGGCGTTACTCTCGAACTTTTTCTACAATAGGCAAACAATACGGTAGTTGACTCATTCTAAATTTTAATATTCTTCATACAATATTGTGAAATATAAGTTAATTAAAAACCAGTCTTGAAACAAATTCAAAAATTTATTGAAAAAGAAGCCAGTTATAGGCTTCTAAATTTGAAGATACGGATAGAGTTGGGTATATCCCTGTCTCTTTTCCTCTTGTAGAATATAATGTGCAATATTAAAAATGACCTCACAACACAGTATTGCCGTCCTTATCTGAAGGTTAAATTTAAACTTTTATAACTCGATCAATTTTTAAGATTATTACAATTTTTTTTCACTCCTCATCAGCTTGTACCTTGAAATTATAATTAATGAAATAAAAACAAATTAGTCAAATACGCAGTTGCTGGTATTTCAGTATGCTGTACATTTTTTTAAAAATTTTTCCAGACCAATCTTTGATCAGACCATTCTTTCATAATAATCCGTCTGTCCGAAAAGCGAGGCGATTGTCTTTTTTCCTGCACTTCGTCCTTTATTCACCTTTCTAGGCATTCTTTCTGGCTTTTCATCTTTCAGGCTGTGCTGACCATCTCATAGCTTCGGGTTTGTAACAATATATCCAGCTTTAGTTGCCCGTGATGTTATCGAATTCATTATTTTAGTAACGTCCGTTGAATTGGTCTAAGATTTCGCGACACCAATCAACACGATATTGTTTTTAATCTTTGGTGAAATCACGAGGTATCCACCTAGTACAAAGCTTCCTTACGTCTAAATATTCCTGTAGAATTTTCTGTACTTGATTTATACCAAGGCCCAACCTTGCACGATCAACACTGCACTGATAGTTTAGTGTTTTGTTTGTTTTTATCATGAGCCGCACAGTTGTCGCTGTTGAGAGTCTTTTTTTACGCAGGTCGTCATTGAGATTGGTACTACCATGATTCAACTCATTATACCAGTTGTAGACCGTAGCGCGGGTTAGGACTATATAATAAAATGCCAACCGAAGTTGATCGCAACTTTATTGTCGTTTAAAATCAACACGAAATTCATAAAAAATATAGAAAGAAAATTTTCTTGTGTCATCTTGACGTGATACACACAATTTCCAAATTACTGTACATTTATAAAACCAAGTGACAAGGAAAGTACTTCAATGGATTATTAAAGACTTCGATTAAAGGGGAAAGGCCACTCTAAATAGGAGCCTTAACACCAAAGCGGACAAAAATAAAATTATATACAATCATTAAATATGATACCCTAAACTCAGAATCCAACAATATTTTGCATGAGTAACTTCATCAAAATTATGTATAACCAATTAAGTGCGGTCAATAATTAACTTTAAAACTTAACAATAAAAAAATCTCACCATAATCTAATTACCCAGGCATAACTGAAATAAGTGGGTTAAATAATCATAGTATACATAATCATCCAAACTTAGGATAATGTCGATATGTATTAATTAACAGGAATACCAGACCAGCCCGAGAAGCAATTCCCGATAGGGCGTTTCCACAATATTCGATATGACAATTGTACGATATGAACAATATTTGCGCCGATATTAACTTGAAGCTGACGCGACAATAACCACTTCACACTAAACCTAACCGATTTTAATATCGACACGGTAGCTTATTGAAACGTATTTTCCTTCAAAAATCAGAGCGTGTATATCAGTACCTCGTCACATTTAAGAGGATGTTTTTTAATCATACGTTTTATTTTTCAACCTACTATGTTTTTTAATCATACGTTTTATTTTTCAACGTACCTACTATAAAAAGAATACAATGATTATAATTGCCTACTTAGTTTGTTTGGTCTTCACTTTGAGCACAGTCGTGAAACATCTTATGTAGATATATTACGTGTTAAAATATATCCAAAAAAATGGGTGAAAAATGGGTTTCATTGAATAAAATCATTGTTTTTTTTGCTACAAACCTCAAAATAATCAACTTTGTGTATTCTAGATCGGGAGAGAAAAATAGTAATGAAATCATTCCAAAATAAAAACGGCTATTCGTAAGATCAAGATATTTTTTCGCCAATTTTGAGAAAACTTTTTACCTTATGGATCCTGCTCCACTTGTCTATGGTTACTTGTATATTTGTGATTGACTTCTATTATTTACACGAATATGTTTTTATGTAAGATACCCGTTACGTGGTACGTCCAAAAATTCGAGCGTCACGACATTGGTAGTAACTAGATTTGGAAAAAATTATATGACATTGTTAGAGCAATGATAATTTATGACTTTTCCACTCGCGTCGCGAGCAACGTGCAGATTTTGCTTATCAAAATCTCGTCAGTAGTCAGTAGTACGCTTTGCAGTCAAGGCTTGAAAACATGATTCGATCGTGCTAATAATTATGACTGGAATCATATCTATTAGCACGATATGGATAATAGTTATGATCGTGCTAACAGTTATGAAATCTGAAAAATATGTACAAAATTTCGTGATGTCTTGTTATATGCGCAAAGTAATCAATGTTAGAGAAAACGTACACGACCCACTAGATTAAATAATGACAAATACAAAACACCTATCAAGGACGAGTACAATTCACACTATGAGTGTTTCGTATTTATTTAGACGCTTAGGTCCACACCATTAAACTCTTTATAAACAGGAATTTTCACAACGTAGATATATTGCCTATATCTTTCACAGGGTTAAATATATTATGCATACTCCTAAAGTTAGAAGATCTAGGATAATCGCCTTAGTTTTGCTGTAATCTTCTAGTCGGCTTTTGTCAATCCTATTTTTTCATGATTGTTGGTTGAATAGGATTGAAAAACAAAGGGCCGGGGCAAGCTAACACGGAATGCTCTATATTTGCTTATTTTTGGAACATTTTTTTCAAATATGCAAAATTTAAAATTATGAAAAATATTTTTGTCTCATAACAAGCGCTTTTAGATAATTTTTAAAAAAATGCATATTTTATTAACCTCTCTTTTTTTTCTAAAAAAGTTAGCTAAAGCAAAACATTTAAATTATAAGATGTATTACTATGTTCAAGTTTCTCAGTCGCATAGTTTCTGGGGAAATTTATTGTCACAGACTGATTGATATGCAGATAGGTGAGTGACCTTATAATAGTTCCGTTTTTCAGTCTAAGATACGGAACCCCAAAATTAAACCATTTACATTTGCTGAAAACTCTAGAGAAAAAAGGTTAGATTTTTGGCAATTATTTTATTAGATATTACTGCCTTCCATCTTGGACAACGTGTTTCATGACTTTTTGGAAATCATTAAAAAATCGCATTTTGCATATTTAGAGTTCTTACTCTATTAGTTTTAATTTATATTGACATAGAAATAAAATATTTTTTGTTCATACGTTACCCAAAATTAATCTTCAAATAACGCATTTTTTGCCTATTACATTTCGAATCAATATGTTACCAATTATACTATTATGTAAGAAAGTCAGTAAAAAAGGAATTCACAACTAATTGCACGTGAATAATATAAGTTTTCAGTTTTAGCATTTTTTATTAAAAATAACTTTCTTCAAATACACTTGCATTTAATGTTAATTCATTTATTGTACTTAAATTGTGAATGCGAATATTTTTCTATTTATGTAGGATTTAAAACATTTTCTCTAGTACTACCTGGAACAGTGAATTCCATTTAAGAACATTCTTTGTATGAGTTTTAGTTTCGTCTTAGTACTTTACTATATGATTCTATTATTTACAAAAAATATTTCCAAGCACTTTATTTACGCCACCCATCCCTTCAAAAATCTTCATGTGAAACGGTTGTAACAACAGACAGACACGTGAGTGGTCTTATAAAGGTTTCGTTTTTCCTTTTGAGTTACGGAACAACAAAAATAATAAACTACATAAATAACGAAACAATATTTATGTTAGATATAATAGAAATCGGTTAAGTAACTTGGAAGCCGCAATTGGTTATAAAAGTGAAATGTTTTAAAATTAAAATTCGTTTTGTAAGAAAGAACATCACTGAAACATCGCGCAAATTAGGTAACTTACATTCTTACGTACTACATTGGTGCTGTGCTAATGCAGTTAGGAGATAATAAACGGAAATAGGGACTTGCTTATTATCATTATGACAGGAAGTCGTTTAAAATATTGTGTCCCGCACGGGGGAAGTAACTGAAGCTTGACGTGCGGCGAAGGGTGTGTGGGTCTTAGCAATTGCACCCTTCTTCCTGTTGAGATAAAAGTAGATGTTAGACGGGAACGAGATGGGTTATAAAAGAACGAGTGTCAGATAGAGATAACTAATTATTAGGAGGAATAATTAATTTTTTTTCAGTATTTCTGTCATATAGCCTGCATGGTAGTTATGCGACTTAAACAAAGTACTCGTTAATTATGTTCTTTTGAATTAAAGGGTACTCGTTTAAAAGTCACATAACTATCATACCGGTTATGAAAATAACACAAGTGAGAAGAACACAAGTAATTAAAAGAAATACTTAAAATAAAAGAGTAAGAAATAATTAAAAGTTGGCCACTAATATTTAATATATTCCATTTGGGTTGCGGTTTATAAGTTACTTAACCGATTTCTATGATATCTAACATACATATTGTTTTGTTATTGATGTAGTTTATTATTTTTAGGGTTCCGTAACTCAAAAGGAAAAAATGAAACCTTTATAAGACTGCTCACGTGTCTGTCTGTCTGTTGTTACAACATTTTCACATGAAGAGTTTGAAGTGATGGGGTCGTTAAATTAAGTGCTTGAAAATATTTTTTGTAAAAGTGTTGGGTAACGTTTCAAGGGACTAGTGATAAGAGTTTTAAAATTATATAATATTTTTTAAAAATTTTAGTTAGTATATATTCAGAGATATACTGAAAAATATGCGAAAATATATGTTTCCCCCTTATTTACGAAATTACTAAAATCATGAAAAAATAGTCTTAGAAGCCTACATAAAGGTTGGGGAAAACAATTTAGAGGTCATAATTTTTTAAATATGCGCCATTTTTTTACGACCGTCAAAAATATTTATTATATGTTTACTGTGTGAAAAAGTAATATTTGTAGGTACTTTAATGAAAATACTGTACTAGTTGTGCCTGCGACTTCGCTCGCTTGGAATTTTAAATAAAAAAGTTATTAGGAATTTTGTTTGGTTTTTTTATATTTTTTCTCTCAGAACTCTATGAGTATAAAGTTTATGAAAATGATAATAGATAGCGTTGACAGTATCATATCATAATATATCTAAGATTAAAAGATTACTAAAAATACTAATAGATGGTGTTGGTACTACCATATCATAATATATCTAAGAGTAAAAGATTACTAAAATGCTAATAGATGGCGTTGACAGTACCATATCGTAATATATCTAAGAGTAAAAAGATTATTAAAAATGCTAAAAGATGGTGTTGGCAGTATCAATATCGTAATTTTCACTAAGTCAGGGTGTTTTTTTATGTTTGTAATATCCAGATAAAATGAATCCCATATATTGCTTGAGGGTATAAGCTACTACTATGTCAAAATTTATCAAAATTCGTTCAGTAGATTTCACGTAATTGTAGAAGAAATTAACAAACATACTAAAATTTGAAAAACAGGTGTTCTGACTTCTATTATCAGTCCATACCTCAAATCAATCACCCTTTTTAAAATATTTTCCATCTACAGAACTCTTCTGTTACAATTGTATTATATGTATAGATTAAAATCAGGGAATACTTGTATAAGATGAAAATTAATAATATATAATAAAAGTTTTTTTCATTAGTACACTGAAAGTAATCGCAAGCTTAAACAGTCTATAGCAAAGGATATATATATATATATATATATATATATATATATATATATATATATATATATATATATGGTGCGGTGGGCGGGGTTTTGAATTTTCGCCTGCTTTGGAGTGGGGTACTATTGGATAGGTCCTACAATAAAATTAAGTTTCCAGTATCATTTTAAGCCTTGTTTTTGATATATTTAGCTTAAAAGTGACGTCCACTGTGTCTCCTACTACCTTTAATTTTTCTCACCATGATTTGAAAACTTTGAAAATATTCTTGTTATTATCAATTGATTATATCTTTCAATTTAATATTTTTAGGTTGATTTGAACCAATAATTTCAAGAGATATAAACAACTATGGAGCTTTATTTTACGCCTGTGACGACACGGCTCTTGGTTGGTTTTATTCAAAATATTTATTTTTCTTGTATTCGTAATATATTTTGATGCTACATGCTAGTTATAAACTAAATCATAACTTCGTTTTCTAAGGATACTGGGAAAGAATGGGCGTACGTAATTACTAAGGGGTAAACTTGACCGGAGGTATCTAAACGACGACCTTTTCTAAGTTTATATAACGGATTCAAAGAGGGTGGCTATACAAATTGTAGTCCAGAGACAGAAAGATAGTACGTACCAAGGCAGGTTCGGATGTATATACGTATTATTAAGTCGCAGGACTATATGACAATGTGGATACATTACATTTTACATACTTGTATTTTTATTAGCTTCTTATGGGGACAATATCGACCCATGAGATAATGTTCAAACTCATGCATGCATTCGTGCTTATCAGTCGTATCTGTCAAACTCCTTGAAACTATTATTACATTAGCGAGCAGTGCGTGTAAATATGCGTGCATTCGTGCATGTCACTCGTATCTATTAAGCTCCCCTGAAACTATTATTACATTAGCGAGCAGTGCGTGTAAATGTGCGTGCGTCCGTGCGTGTCAGTCGTATGTATCAATATCCCTGAAACTAGTATTGCATTAGTCAGTACTGCATGCCAATGTGCGTGCGTCCGTACGTCTCAGTCGTATGTATTAAACTCCCTGAAACTATTATCATTTTAGCGAGCAGTGCGTGCAAATATGCGTGCATTCGTTCATGTCAGTCGTATCTATCAAACTGCCTGAAACTATTATTACCTTAGTCAGTAGTGCATGCAAACGTGCGTGCATCCGTGCGTGTCAGTCGTATGTATCAAACTCCCTGAAACTATTATCACTTTAGCGAGCAGTGCGTGCAAATATGCGTGCATTCGTTCATGCTAGTCGTATCAATCAAACTCCCTGAAACTATTATTACCTTAGCCAGTATTGCATGCAAACGTGCGTGCATTCGTGTGTGTCAGTCCTATCTATCATACTCCCTGAAACTATTATTACCTTAGTCAGTAGTGCATGCAAACGTGCGTGCATCCGTGCGTGTCAGTCGTATATATCAAACTCTCTGAAACTATTATCACTTTAGCGAGCAGTGCGTGCAAATATGCGTGCATTCGTTTATGTCAGTCGTATCTATCAAACTCCCTGAAACTATTATTACCTTAGTCAGTAGTGCATGCAAACGTGCGTGCATCCGTGCGTGTCAGTCGTATATATCAAACTCTCTGAAACTATTATCACTTTAGCGAGCAGTGCGTGCAAATATGCGTGCATTCGTTTATGTCAGTCGTATCTATCAAACTCCCTGAAACTATTATTACCTTAGTCAGTAGTGCATACAAACGTGCGTGCATCCGTGCGTGTCAGTCGTATCTATCATACTCCCTGAAACTATTATCACATTAGCGAGCAGTGCGTGCAAATATGCGTGCATTCGTTCATGTCAGTCGTATCTATCAAACTGCCTGAAACTATTATTACCTTAGTCAGTAGTGCATACAAACGTGCGTGCATCCGTGCGTGTCAGTCGTATCTATCATACTCCCTGAAACTATTATTACCTAAGCGAGCAGTGCGTGCAAATGTTCGTGCGTACGTGCGTGTCAGTCGTATCTATCATAATTATGTTATTCGATATTCTTGATATGCGATTTCTTATAATATTCCCAAATAATTATACGTATATTTTTAAAACCATTTTTAGGCAATATTTCTTATTTTCAAAAAAAGAATTGTATGTATATTTTTCATACAATTTTTATTCAATATTTCTGATTATTATAAAATAGTTTTTAAATGTTCTATGACGCTTATTGTCGCCTTTAACAAAATCTATTGAAACCCGAAAAACTTTTTCTTTTTATTAATTACCCACTTTTTTTCTTTATTTTCTTTGAAATCTAATATTTTGTTAGGAAATTGCAGAAATAAACGAAATATTTCATTTGCTTCATGTGTACATCCTGAAGACCCATATATCCTGTATAGACTACGACGCTAATTGCAGCACAAATGTCTGACATTCATGTCTAGCCGTTCACATTTAAGGCGGCTTCGGTGTCGTGACACTAAACCAAATGAATAAATGTCGCAAGCGCAGACAGTAGTGTTCACACGCAGACACTCGATGTATACACTGCGTGTATACACCAAAGTGTCGTAGTCTAAACGTAGCTTTAGTCTTATATCCGACGTTTACCTAAGCGACATAGCAAGCAGGTGTAGTAAGATAACACATTATGTCAAATGACGTGATTTTATTTTATTTTAGGTCATATGTAAGTTTTATAAAGTTTACGCATGCCAGATTACTTGCTACATTGTTCTAGTGATGAGATCGCATGCCATGTCACGTAGGTAGAAACTCTATAATGTCCCACTTTTTAGGGTTCTGAGTTACGCAGAAGGAATAACGGAACTCTTGTAAGTTTCCCGAGATGTTTTGATGACTTTTCTCTCAGAAATCATTTGATATAGAAATTTGAAATTTTGCAAAATGAATAAGCATGTTAACCTCCTTATACCTGAATGGTTAACACTCAAAAATATTCATATAGAAATTTTAGAAAACGCAAAAAAAATAACAATATTTTTTAATTTTTATTTTTTTGTATCATGCCACTAGACATTAGAACATTAACGCCCGTATGCATCACACACGGTCAGGACTCTCAGTCGGATTTACTGGCAGTTAAAAACGTATTTTGTATGGACATTTTAGGAATTGGTCCGTGCAGTACGGCCAGTCAAAGTAGACTCTTGTTCCGACTCGACTGAGAGTTAATGAGAAACAGAAATACGTTTTTAACTGTCAGTAACTTCGACTGACAATCTTGACCGTGTGTGGTCCACATGGGCATAAATAATTCAAAGGAAAACTGGTGCTGTCTAGACTAAGAGTCTAGACAGCACATAGTATATTAATTTAGAAACAAATTAATCGTTAGTTATGTAACTAGTTTTAATAGAAATTGTAAATATAAAAAAAAATTATAAGGATGTAAAACTATATATTTTAGAATTTTATGGAGAAATTTATAGAGCTTTTATTGAAAATCTGCACATTTTCTCAGAAACTGTTTGACATTGATAGTTAGTGTTTGGTACAGCGATAAAGTATATTAACCCGCATATATTTCAATATCTCAAAATCGCATTATCAGTAAAAATATGGTAATTCTAGCGGTTATAAATAAAGTAGTCTAATTATTTTTAATCTTATATATTGCTTAGAAATTTGAAAGAATAAGTGAGAAAGGATTCCGACATTATTTTTTCAGATTTTTATATGAAATGTGTAATTGTAGATATATTGTTGAAAATGTCTTAAAAATATGTATATAGTCATGAAAATATGCATACAGTCATGATAACTAAGGAAGGAATGACATAATCCAACTTAACAAGAAAAAAATGATAAAGGTCGAGTCAAAGTCAAAATATGAAGTGCCTCCGACTGTACTTATGTACTAAATTACTTTTTTTTCTTTATTTCATGCCTATGTACACAATGTGATTTTATGATGCACTGGTTTATTCAAGTTAAAATATAAAATACATTTAAAATACGAACACATACATTTTAAAATACGAAGTTACTTTCGCAGCTGATTTAAGACATTTGTATGGTGTTTTTATGAACTTTTTCAGCCTCAACTCCATGTTATGAATTGATCAGATGTTACTCGTAAACTAATAGAGCCTACTTGGGAGGATATAAAAATTACCTCCAATTTACAAAAAACATTAATTTCATAACTTGTCTTTGAGTAAAATGGATGTAACGCAGACGGATGGGCACATAGACATGGCGAAATTGTAAGTGTTCCTAGTTCGTTACGGCATCATAAAAAACTGAAATCATTTTCATGTATAGATAAAAAACTGAAATCATTTTTATATATATGTGTTAACATTACATTATTTTTAGGACTGTGTAGCCGCATGGTTAAAAACGGAACCCTTACATTTTCGTCATATCTGACTGTTCGTCCGTCCGCACTTACAGCATTATAACTCTTTCAAATTAAATACGATGTTAATGAAATGTTACCGTAACAGATAGATTGATAACCTGTTATTCTAACAAATATTTCAGAAAAAAAAGACTTCATTCAGCGAAATGTCAAAGAATACGCGACAGTGACAAGAGGAAAGGGAAGTGGAAGTGGATGGGGGAAGGAAATGTGAAGGGGTAGGGAAAGGAGAAGATGAAGGAAAAGGTAGGGTTGTGGGCGGTTGGGGGAAAAGGAAGATTAAGAAGAACCACGTTGATGATAATTTTTAACGATTCTATTAGATTCAAAGCACTTCTAATAGCACCCTTAAACGAGTGATTTCATGTTCCTACGAGAAACTTGAAATACACCGAGCAAAACTCGGTATTCCAGGTATATTTAACAGTCGTAGCAAGTAAATATCTGATTAACGTATGACTAACCACTGGGGAAAATATTTCATAATATTCTCTTGTATTTTTGAAGGAGTTACTAGTGTCAATGTTTTATTTTGAAGAAATTAGTCATATTTACTTATTATTTATGGCATTTTTCCACTTTTTTGTATTTAGGCCTGAAAGAGTTTCTTCAAGAGTCTCAGGCTCCTTTAGGGATAAAGCCATTGCTTGGTTTGAACTACGCGGGCTCTTTTTGGGCCAAAGGTATGTGTAGCTTTAGTTCTCGGCCTCAGTGTTATATTGCTGGTTGATATATTACCAACAGTTGTATTAGGTTTGTAGTCATCTTCACTATGATTTCACTTGTATAATTGACTGTGTTTTGCGGTACCTACGTATCAGATTAAAGTCCGTGATCATCTTCAGTGTGTAACTTGTCAGTCGGTACTTATTACTGCAAAGCAAATATTACATAGTTATTTTTAATTCTATTCTCAAAATAATGACGTCTCTACTTTTGTACATTTATTTTCTGTTTACATCACTCAATCTGTACTATTTTGTCCTTTTGTAATAATCAGCAAATATCATTTTGACAGCTTTGGAATACTATTTTTGTCCTTTTTCTTTTGTAACAAAAACCATTGTTTAACAACTGATGTTTTTCGTGTTTGTTTGACATGTGATGTGTTTCGTGTTTGTATTGTCATCCATCTATTTTTCATACGACATCTTGTAGTCTAATGCCTTAGTAGGCGAAAGATTAATAATGTAGGCTGCTCTCGAAACTGCTTCAGCCCAATATTTTTTGTCACCTGGAATTCAGAATTGAATATTCAGCTCTTTCTACCAGTGAACGATTCATTCGTTCTGCTAAACCGTTTTGTTTAACGGTATACGGGGTTGTGGTTTGATATTGTATGCCGAACATTTTTAAAAATAATATAAAGTCATTATAAATATATTCCCTTCAATTATTTGTAAGTAACACTTTATTTCTTTTATTACTTTCTTTTTCTACTAGTTTTTTTTAATTGGTTGAATTTATCTAAGTAAACATTTTTTGTCAATTGCACCCCCACAGTATTATCTGGTATTTTTTGTAAGTTCGTGAAGTTCAAATGAATCATACATTGATGCCATTTGTTTATATCGTGTTCATCTACTTATGATGGTAATGCAGGTGCCTCGATAACATTGTTCAATAAATATTTGTAAGCTCGTGAAGTTCAAATGAATCATACATTGATGCCATTTGTTTATATCGTGTTCATCTTCTTATGATGGTAATGCAGGTGCCTGGATAACATTGTTCAATAAATACATTTTATTGCTAAGTAAAGCTGTCAAAAGTATATTTTTTATTTTGGTCAATTTTACAACCATCTTTTTTCGAACTTTTTAGTTCTCAGCCATTATTCACCATCTGACTTACGAAAAGTAAATTAGTTGTCAACGGGGGCACATATAAAACCTTTCAAACCTGTTTTGTGTGGAATATGCCGACGGAGTTCTTTATTTGCAAGCCTACGTTGCCATGCCCCTTTACTGTCACTGTCTTATTTTTTGCCAATTTTATATCATTTACTGTAGGAGAGATATCATACACCCTATTCTTCTCTCCACGTCTCTGCATATGTGCAACATCGCTCCAGAATCAACATACCAGCAGTTCCCATCCAGTACTGTAGAAGGTTTTCAAGTTTTCATCAAACTTGTTTCACTGTGATCGCCTCCTTTGCGTTGATCTAATTTATTGGGTTTATTGAAAATTTTTATCATCAAACTTGCCTTCGATTCCTTTTTACTGTTTTGAACATAGTGAGGACCTTCTTTGATCGTATCCTATAATTCCCCGTGTTCCACATAATGTTTTACTGTCAATTTCCAATTTTCGTATTTATTCCGACCAGTCAATTTCTCACTTGTTCCCTTTGATATTAAAGATTCCACGCTTGATAATTGTATGATTTTTACTGTTAAAAAAATGTGATCACGCTACGGTCGATATCACTTGTGAGGTTATATCTAAATTAAGTTAATTGAATCACGTTACACTAATTTTTGGTTGCACTGGGCCCATAACCTGTCATTTTTCATAAATATTTTAGCAAAAGAGACTTAGCGTTTTAATAAATTAATTTAAAAAAGAAACTATTAGTGAAACTTCAAAGAATAAGGGAGAGTGTGTTTTTAGTTCGTCTTTTTACTTCGGTAACGTTAAGTTGCACTTAATATTTTAACATTACTTATTACTTAAAACTAGAATTTACAATTTTAAAAGAATCCATAATTTTTATTTTTACAATTTTACAAGAACATTATTTTTAATTCGATGTAAGCGTTGGTCTATAGACCAACACTTCATCGAATTTAGGGATTAAAAACACTATTTCCGTGGAAAGCAAAGAGCCGAATTTTATATAAAAGATCTTTCGAAATATAATCGAAAAGATTAAATGCATTTTTTTGTTGCGGAGCTCCTTTGCGATTTATGCATCTTTAAATTGTTCCTTCCTCCAAAGCTTTAACTATGCGTGTGAAAAATTTGACAACATTATTTTGATAAATTTGTATGAGTAAACTAAAGAAATGTAGAGAGATAATCAAGTTATTTACCTCATGTCTGTGAAAAATATGTATACTAGACAATATATTTACATAGTGAAAGATAACAGTTGTTTAAATTTTCATGTGGGTCTAAATGGGTATGGAACCCTCGTACTACTATTTGTAAAGTGCACTAAATCTGTAGTAGTAGTTAAGTAAATATGTTATTTCACTAAATCTGTAGTAGTAGTAAAGTAAATATGTTATGTTGTTTGTAGTAGTAGTTAAGTAAATATGTTATTCAACTAAATCTGTAGTAGTAGTTAAGTAAATATGTTATGTTATCTGTAGTAGCAGTTAAGTAAATATGTTATTCAACTAAATCTGTAGTAGTAGTTAAGTATATATGCTATTCAACTAAATCTGTAGTAGTAGTTAAGTATATATGTTATTTCACTAAATCTGTGTTATTCAACTAAATCTGTAGTAGTAGTTAAGTAAATATGTTATGTTATCTGTAGTAGCAGTTAAGTAAATATGTTATTCAACTAAATCTGTAGTAGTAGTTAAGTAAATATGTTATGTTATCTGTAGTAGCAGTTAAGTAAATATGTTATTCAACTAAATCTGTAGTAGTAGTTAAGTAAATATGTTATATTATCTGTAGTAGTAGTTAAGTAAATATGTTATTTCAACTTGTTTTTAGTAAACATAAACAAAATATGATAATATACTTATACTTTTCATCTTTTTTTTTTCAATCTCTAGGAGATTGATATACCGTTATGAAGAATTTGTTAACACCACTGTGCTCTCCAAGAAAGTTGGATTAATGCGTCTCTACGGTGTTACGCTGTTATAAATGCTCATTTTATATTTTGGAATTACAATGTTGTTTTATGAAAGATTTATGAAAAAAAATGGTCAGCGAAATAGAAAAAAGTGATAAAGATATAAAGAGATGCAAGAGCAGCCAAGAAGTAGGAGACATCGTTAATCGTTGAAAAAGGTGTGTTTGAGATATCGGAGAATAATGTAGGAAATTGAATAAGTCGTCTCTTGAATAGTTTTTGAAAATTAACCTCTATTTTAAAGATTGCTAGTAGTATTTTACTATTTCCTCTTTTACGATTATCTTATTCTATGAATCTGTAAAAGTTAAGAATAGATTCACGAGGCGTTGAAAAATGTTTAACCGAGATGTTTGACGTTTCCCCAGATTGTTCCGCTTCAATTTATGATGGTATCATTCTCTGTCCAATATTCAACTTCTAATTATGACTTAGGTTTTAGACTAGAAAAATGTCCTTCGATAATTTGCTAAACTTACAAACTATTGTGAAACTTTGGAAAACAATGAATAGTTTTATTTCAGGCTAAAGGAAATAAATATTGGTAAGCGAATATTTTATGCTGACTATTTTCAAATCTTCCCCAATTTTTCATCAAATCATATTTTCAATAAATGTATGTTTTCCATTTTCACCGTTAACTTCGTGAGACGTTGAAAAAACCATAACGTTTTGCTTAGAGTGTGTCGCAATTTTGGCGTCCAAAAGATGCGCATAGACACGGCTGGTTGACGAAACGTCTTTCTTTTTTCATTAGAACGGAACAGTCACAGAACGTTTGTCATTGTCTATTCCGTTAGTTACATAGGTATGTTGCTACGCTCTAGGTGGTTTGACAATGAAATGTAGGTTGCAGCTTAATTTTTTTTGTAATTTTCGGCGAAATAACGGTTTCATGCAATCCCTTGGTGGAGCCATTCACTAGATAAGTTTGTGATGTTATCTTATAATAAGGACCGCCGCAATGTCTGGGACATGGTGTCCATATTAACTGGTTTGTCATGACTAACAGTTAGACATCGCGGTATTTGTATGTAGCTTAGCGTGAAAGGTTGTAACAGTAAATGTAGCTGAGAGTGTATTGTTTCCCGTCTGAATAAAAGTTAATTCCAGTAACATTATTTTTCCACATAATTCTATACTTGTCCACCGTCTCTTATTGATTTTGTCCAGGCGAAGATATCGTGTGGTGTCATGCGCGAGTTAAGAGAGGACGGATAGACTCGGTTATTCCCAGAATATATGGGGAGCGAGGTAGTTATGAATAGTGTTTATGAATACTTTAGGAGTCAATTAAAACTGTAAAACTTTGAATTAATAAGTGCGAGACGTCAATACACCAAGTCTAATCGTACACTTATGATGATTATGTTCGCTTCAGACAATGATCGTTTGCAGGTTCGAGTATATTGTGCGATTTTCAGCTATTATTACTAGAGCACCCATATGTATGATTTTATGGTTTCTGGTAGAGAAATATATTTGGTATATTTTTCAGTTTGTCTCTGAACATGAATTACCTAAAATTCTGAAAAAAATTTAGATAGAAAATATAGATCTAAACTTACATTTTAGGACACTTATAATAGCCCTTTCAAACGTCACCTCAAACTACATAAGGAATTTTAAAAAAATCTCATGCTCAGTTTTCCCCCTAACCTAAAATCTCCATGTCAATGCTTTATTGCTAGCTATTGAGACATGTGCCAGTTAACATGCTACTTACTATGTGAATTCCGAGAAAAATCGCTCTGCCATACCAATCGACGGACATACGAGTGATCTTATAAGAATTCCGTACACCTAAAGAGTACCAAGGGACTCTATTATTAAGTCTTCGCCGTCCGACTGTATGTCTGTTACTAGACAGATACTTGAAATTTGCTCAGAATATATGTAACTATAGCCTCTATCACAACAAATAAAAAGCTAATAAGTCAGCTTCTAAGGGGAGGTTGCCACACAAACAAATCTTAAATAAATGCATTTTTCAATGTTTCTTGTTCCTGAGCAGGCAACACACTTCTTAATTAAGTGTTAATATTAAGTGGTGGAACCCTTCGTGTGCGAGTCCGAGTCACTCTCGATTGCTTTTTCATTTATACAAAACATGTTTTTTTGTTAAGTAAGATTCCATTTCTATTTTGCCAATGTAAGTACAAGAAAACGATGACTTGAGGAATGCGTATATAATACATGAAATATATTTAGAGTAAATATTAACATAGATATGCTTTTATATCAATTAATTTTTGTAATTTTAAATTATAGCGTTTCGTTCAATTAACGATCGAAGTATATCCGCAGTACTAATGAACTACACGACATTCATTAAAAGCAAATTTCAGTTACAGCGATTAGGAAATTCCATCCGATGGCTGGAGCTTATGAATCGCGTAATGGAAAATAAAGCGGATTGACAGGTCATGCAGACAGCCTAAAGACAGATGAGACCAGGACGACTGAGCATATCATGCCTGGATGAAGTTAGCGAAAACCTAACAGAGTTATTCGGATAACTGGATATGGCAATAAATAATAATGTCCTCAGTTTCCTGTACTTCTTTTACAAATATGTAAGATAAAAAAACCACAACGAGGTAATTTGAGGTTTAAAGCAATGATCATGTTTTGCTTAGAATTGTCAAAACGAAAAATATTTTCCTTTAAACAAGTAATTATTAGAATAATTATAATTATTTCTTTTAACATAGCACAATACAGTTTGAAAAAATTACAGTGTGAAAACCATATTTTACAGTAAATTAAAAATATGATATTCGTAATATTTCCAATGCCCCTGCTTTGGAAAAATCACGAATGCATAGGGGCATTGGAAAAATAACGAATATCATATTTTTATTTTACTGTAAAATATGGTTTTAACACTGTAATTTTTTCAAACTGTATTGTGCTACGTTAAAAGAAATAATTATATGTGGAGTGACAATGATAAAGAATTAAAATTTAAATTAATCATGACTGAAAATCATTTCATGTTTAGGCTTGGAAAGAATGAGAATCTGTGTAGGTGTACTCATATGTAAATTTAAATTGAAGTATGTTAGGCTTTAAAGCCTAGTAAATTTAAAAAAAAATAAATAACATAAATTTGTAATACGTAAGTTGCTAAGTATTTACAAAAAGAAAAAGATGTTCCTTTTTATATAGAAACAGGAAAGCTAGAGTTTTTTTTCATAAAAAAAATCATGTTTTTTTAAATATTTTTTTCAAGATTCGAAATTAGAATTTATTTCGTAGTTTTCCCCTCAACTACCGACTAGCCAAGATGTTTGTTACTGTAATTAGAATAACTGATCGTAATTGTCTTGATTTCTTTGTGTGATATTTTTTGAGTCTAAAATTATTTCATTAAATAAAGGAGCGATTGCTGCTTTGTTGGATGAAATAATTTCAATGTAATTTATACCTTAATAAAAGTAAATTTTCATGTAAAAAAAGTTGTGCGTAAAAAGTACAAAAATCATAGGAATTTATTTAGCTGTTGAATCTGTTAATTTCATTGGGTTCTTTTGAATATTCATTTCGTAGTAAAGCAATATCAAAAATTAATTTTTGTTTATGACTAATTGTAACTATATTTCATCTCTAAATTTTTTTTCATTAATAATTTTCAATTTTTTTTCATTAATAATTTTCAAAAAGTCTTAACATTCTAGTGGAAGTTACAATAGGGGATACTAGTATTTTTTCTGCTAACTTTCGGTTTCCTCGTTCTTCAACTAATTTGGCGGCCACAGCTCTAGTATCTTTGTAATTCGGAATATCAGAGTTATTTTCGAGATTCAGGATAAGTCAGCAGAGTAAGACAGAGCATAAACATTACTCTTACATTTTTCTTACACGATTCTGAGACATAAATAAGTGCAAAACATAAGTTTATTATTTGTCTATGCTCTGGGTAACAAAGGAATTGCGGAATTTATATGTTTAGTTATTTTAGTGGATAGCGGCTCAGCTGCGTGATGGTAATGTCTGGTACCTCTTAATATGGTCGTATTTTGTTTATCAACGATTTCGATTCATTTCAACTCACTTTGCAATTGTTTAACGATTGATTCAGTGTTCTATTTTGGGATAATAACTTTTTGGTGTTTTTTTGGAACAATTATGTATTATCTTAAGAATATATAATACCGGGTTCGATTTCTGGCCACTCGTCGAGAGGGATTGGTTTAGTGTTCTGGTTGACTGTAAGAGATTGGTCTCGTAGCAACAATTTCGTCATATATATCAGTTAGATACATTAAAATGGATAAATTAATAAATACATTTTAATTTTTGTCTTCGATTTGTTTTTACCGCGTGTTCGACTGAAATTTATTAAATAAAATGCGATCTGTATTATTAAATGTAAATATATCATTATGGAAATCATTATGTATTATTAATGTAAATATATACATAAATTTTCAATATGGACGGAAAATAATTTTCATTTTCAATATTTTCAAACTCTTATAAAATTTAAAATTTCAGTGTATTTACTAGACGATTTCTTAAAGATTTCTTCAGTGATTTAAAAATGTTTCGCAGAAAAAGAAATTGGCGAAATAGGTGATAACACAGCTGGCCTATTTGATGAAATTTAAAAGAAAATTTTGCTATTTTTGGCACTCTTTAGTTCAGAGCATACAGAACTAAGCCTTTGATTATATATAATATCTTACTGACAGATGAACGTAACACATAAATGTTTTTATGAGTGAAAAAGAGAATGCTGGCATAGAATATTTTACCTTGCAAATAACCATTATTCCCAAGATCAGATCAGAGGAAATTTCTAAGAGCAAACACAATATGGTTGGTAATATTAAAGTTGTATCATTGTTGTACAACTAAAGAGCGTTGTTACGCACGTCGGCTTAATTAAATTATTGTTAGTTGGCGGAAAAGTCGGTAAATTTACTACGCTAATTGTATGTATTCATAAATTACCATGAGACTGTCTGTAGGAGCGTCCATTGTAAAAAGCAAAAGGGGTATTGTTATAATGACGGTTGTTGAATGTAATGACGTTTTCGTCTACTTTTTTATTTTTACGTTTAATTAGTTCTGCAGGAAACGAAAATAATATTTTTGTTCCAGGCCAAATGAAGCGCTTATTTGTTTAGAATGCATTATTTTATATTTTTCTCTTTAATTATAAACAAATTCACTAATTGTGGTTTTCGTTTTACGTAAACCTTAATTATTAGGGTCTCGTAGTCAAATTGCGAAAACGGAACTCGTAATTTCGCTTCATTTGTCCGCTCGCGTCTGTCACTTCTTGTAATTTCTACCATCTTAAACCCATGTAAATTTAATTAGAGACAACATTTATAGATATTTCAATTATTAAGGAAAAAATATAAAAATATACCTCTCCATACAACAAAGTTGAAACGAAATATTTTTCTTCGCGTCAACAATCAGTGCTGTATCAAATACTCAAATATTTTTATGACCTTCGAAAACATAGTATAATGTCTAGTGGTATATAACACAATAGTATTGGTAATTTTGGAGAAATGTAATTATTTAGTTTTTCCGGTGGGCGCTCTCTACGCACACATATGCCATTCATCTATGGTAAAGCGTTTACGTTGCATTTATTTTTTTTATAATATTTTTATGACCTTCGATGACTTAGTATATGTTTAGTAGTGCATAATACGATAGTAATAGTAATTAAATTTTGGAGACATTCAATTATTTCGCTTTTCCGTTGGGCACTCTCTACTCACACACTCGTGTCCCCATATGCCATTCAGCTATGGTAAAGCGTGTAGTTTGCACTTATTTTTTTTTTGTAATATTTTTATGACCTTCGATGACTTAGTATATGGTTAGTAGTGTATAATACGATAGCATTAGTAATTATATTTTGAAGACACTTAATTATTTCGCTTTTCCGTTGGGCGTTCTCTTACTCACACACACACGTCTTTTATCTATGGTAAAGCGTGCACACTAGTTTAGTAGTTAATACAACGTCAAACATATGATGACACTTGCATTGTTTGAACAAGTTTCTTTTATTTTTTTTAAATTTATAGACCAGTAATAAATAGATATTATGATTAGTTACATAGGTATCGCTAGCTGCATTAGGTTGCACTTGATATTTTAACATTAGTTTATCCTACCGCCTTTGCTTGAAGATTTCTTTGTCATCAAAAGTCAATAAAGTGCAAAATGTAATTTTTTTCGATTTTACTTCGCTGTTTACCTTGTATCGTCAAACTGCATATATATTTATAGTAATGTCCGTATAATTAGCATAATTTTGTTTTTCGATTTTGCGCAATAACTTGTCTCTTCCATATAAGAGAAGGACATTAAAGCGACATTATGCATTACCATATGAAAGACAATTTAGATACCTGAACAATTTGTTTTTTTAACATTGTCCAACAATTTTTTTTAATTGGTTATAATCACCCGTAAAGTCGTTATTAACCCTATTATTGCGAGATTTAAAATATTCTTTATATTTAGCGAAAATGTCATGACAATATGTTTCACGTAATTTTTTTGCTTTGTAAATATGTGATACGAAACATTCAGCTTCTTTAGTTATTCGTTGCAATTGATTTCATTTATACTATATTTCGACCAAGATACTTTTCAATGGTTTGCGGTCAAATTTCGTTAATAACTTTTAAATGGCCTAATTTATTTGTTTTCTTTTTGTATTATGTTCATTTATTAAATACAAACAAGATAGCATCATAAATGAGACCAAAATCCCTTCTGTTCATACTTTCATTTAGTTGAATGGCGACGATTTATGGAAGAGTTTAATATAGTTACAGTAACAGTAAGGTGTTACAGTAAGATGTTTTGAATCGATTAATATATTTAAAACAAATGAAGATATATAACTAAAAATACAAATAAAGTACATTTTATGCCTCACGTTATTGGCGTTGTGTTAAAATCGTAAATGTTTTTATTAACTACTAGCCCATTAAAATGCGAAAACCATGATATTAATCTTAACGTTCACTTTTGATACGTTTAATTTTGTTACACGTTTATGTTGGCCTGATTCTTTGACTCTTTTTTTATATGTTGAGTCTAGCTGTGCTCTATAACACTTAATTTTATAGATTCTTATTGTCAATATAGTTCAAATAAATCTGAATATCAGACCTAAGAATATAAATGGATGGAATGGATGGAATAAACTAGCTTTATCTGGACATTCCAAGATCAAATCATAATCCATGTCATTAAATGATTTCTGGAAATCAAAATACATAGCATGAAATCTGAAACTCGAGATCAAATCAACAGGAGATGAAAATGAAATTTGTGAACGTCAAATGCCCAATATATTACATATTGCTTATTATGGATTGACCTCTCTAGCTTTATTTTGAGATAAAACAAAATTCAAGAATTTAGACGACTCAAAGATGATTGCAATCAGCTGAAAGCTAATTACTTCTGCAGTAGAAGTACCCTTAGATATAAATGGTACCTGACCAAAATATTACCACTACAGACACATTTAAGGTTGTTTTAAGTTTGTTTCAACGTTTTATACGTAATCTTCTTGAACTTGTTTTATTTGATGATTGACAGTAACTCAGAGTGAAACAAATATAACATCACTTGTAATTGTTTTCAGTAGTGGAGAAAATAATATTCATTTTCAAAAATTAACTGTAGGGATTTGAAGAGGTTGCAAATTAAAGCGTGGTAATAAAAAACAGATGAATGAATACTCATAGATATTGGAGGGAGATGTTTGCCATATACAAAAGAATGGTAGGAAAGGTACAACACCTAGTATTCTTCCACTAGCATACAAACATTTTTAAAGTTTACCCATAAACTATAGTATAATATATACCCATACAAAAGGAAAAAAAGTACGGATATATGTTATAAAGGGAATTCTGAGCACTGCTCGCATCTCCAATTAGAGCTGACCCTGGCTCTAACATCTAATGCCTGACGACCTAAAAAAATAAAATAAAAGCAAAAAACAAAATTCTTATCTTTGTCAACAAATAACATTAATTCAATCCAATAAATTTTTTTTTATTTGTTATACATGGCGTCATACTTAATTATTTTTTGTTTTAAATACAATAATTTACAATAATTCTTTAAATATCGCATGTATTTACATCTAGAGTGCTTAAATTGCATATTCATACTAAATATCACGATACTGATGAATTTTTAAAAAATTCTCTTAATTTTGCAACCTAAAAACGGGATTAATATAATACTGATAATAACTGTAACAAATAAAGCAATGACGTCGAGTAACAAATATTCATATAGTGGCAACATTGGCGCCTGTAAATATCCTGTTCCTTTGTGCCTGAGGACATACTCTGTCCACCATACGGCTCGTTCTAATCCAGTCGATATTTCATCTCTTACAATTTCTGATAATTTCTGCATGTTAACACGAAACCTATAATCATAAAACAATTTATTGTCAGTACAATAAGACTTCAATTATTAAAAGAAAGTTAGTAAGCCGCAACGTCATACATTATGCTCGTTTTTTAAAAATCTACATAAGTAGAATTTATTGTACTAAGTCCCAAGCACACAAATCAAATTTAAAAAACTTATTAAGTTTTCAAAACTTAACTCAGTTAACTAAAAAATAATAAAATTAAATAAAATTGGCAGTTTCTGATAGAGATTCTTCCGCCGGACATTTGTGGTCTCAGCTTGCTTCATTTCATTTGAATACGTAATGACCTAGAAAAAATGCACGCAAATTGATCTTTTACAGTATTTTTTGGTTCCTCAAGAATTTTTTCAAATGGGTTATGAAACTATATGAGTCTATTTATAACCAATATAAAAAAAAATTCAGTTTCAAAGTTTTAATTAAATTTTAGTATGTACTAAAAACTTTTTTCGTTTTTATAAACTTATGATTAAAAAATATGAAAGGGTTGTGAGACACAATGTACGTCAACTTGAAGTATAACGTCGCTCAAATGTGACTTACAAATGAAAATTATTTAATGTAATCTGGATTAATGAAATCTCAGAAGAATATGTGAAAAAAATTTTCTTTCTCATTTTACATCTTTTAGGAAAAACATTAAAAAAATATTTTTTTGTTATTTTGCTTCTAATATATTGAGATCTCCTTATGAAGTATATATGTATAAAAGATTATGCCTAAAACTATACAAACGGTGAAGATATGACAGGTGGAATGAAATAGGGAAATCATAAGAATTCTTTGTTTTACTATAGAACAATTAAAAATGCGTAATGTTCTAATTTTAAGCTTTGAAAAAATGAACATTCATAAGATTGAAAAAACGGTAAAAGAATTGTATTCTGTGTAAGAAATCCTAAAAAATGTTTTATAGTTTTTAATGCATGAGAATATCTTCTTAATTATTTTAGATAAAACGGGATTTTAGATAATTTTGTCTTATGGTAAACTAATTCTACAATACAAAAATAGAAGGTAAATAATAAAACCAAATATGGTACATATTATTGATTGTCTTAATCTAATTCTTGTGTCAGATTATTCATTAGAAGTTAAATGTCCGGCAAAGAAACCATGTCGAACTTGTATTTCTTAATTTTATGGTGTTATGTTGTTAAAACAAAACAAATACAAATCTCATGCATACTTTTCAAATCATTTTGATTCTCACACATAGATCACACATATCCAGATATATTCATAAACATGAATATACACTATATAGGTTTACATATTTATTAGCAGATGACAGGAAACTTTCACAGTCTTAACGCAATCAAATGTTTAATAGTGAGTTACAGTCGAGCACATGGTCTGTATGAGGTCGTTGATTTGGGAGACGAATTTGATTCACGATTGATATAGCAAAAACTTGGATTTGTGGTTGTGTAATTCAAAAGATTTTCAATCCATTTAACGATTCACCTGCATACTCCAACTTATGGAGCCAAATTAGAATTTGGCTCAAATAGTTGGAGCCTACGCGAAGCCGAGCACAGCTTGATGATTAAACGTGTGCAAAAGATGTTCCTCCGATATTTCTATATGAGACAGTACACTTACTTTTCCTTTCAATTTCCTACTGATTTCCTCTTAGGTATGCTACCCGTAGGTTTCCATTCCTTGCAACTCCGAAGAGAAGTTGCTCTTATGAAATTTATCTTTCAGCTATTAAAAGGAAAAATTCTATGTCCTATATTATTGAGTAAACATTCATTCTTCTTACCTGACAATTTCCTGCACTCACGCAATCTTCATCTGCTTGCTATATCACACTCTAGAACCGAAATACATTGGAACTCTTTAGTTTCCCGTGATACTCAACTGCTCAATCACCCGATCATATTCGCACCAGAGTATGATTTCTTTATGACAAATGAAAGTAAATTGGTTGAAACATAGCTTTGTTATCTTTTGTAGTTCTTGCGTATTTTGTGTTCATGTTTAATATATATGTTCTTTTGTTTTAATTTGTTGAAACATTAATTGCTTATCATTACGAATAGTTTACTTGTATAATATATATATCGATAAACGTATGTAAATTAAAACATAAATATATAAAAATTGGTGCATTCAATAATTATTACAAGACATTGAACCATAAATAAGTTAATGAAACATTTATTAACAATATAATTTTATTTGAACTAGAATATAATATATACATGTCCATAGTTATCAATTAAAATATATATTATGCATACTTTCTGACATAACACAAACTTGTACACATGTTTTTGGTAACATAGTAACAAAATTTTATTGTTTTGTTTTATTTTTAAAGTTAGAAAATGTAATTAAAATATTGTCATAAAGCACTATGATGTGAATAACTTGTGGAAAATTATTGAATAAACTTATGATGAAATGAACTTTTGAAATTGTTTCTATGTAAAATAATTTAAATATTGAAATTAGAAAAAATTAAATGCTTCGTTGGGAATATTCATAAAAATTGCCAAATATCAATTTTCATCCTGATTGTTTCATTAGTATAGGCATAAGAATATATATTTTTTAATTTCATGTATTTGGGAAAATGTAGCGAACAGGGAACCTTTATCTTTTCATCATGTCCATCCGTTTGTTCATCAACCATAGGTATACTGTTCATGCAGCTTTAGATTTATGTTCATGAAATTTTGCAATAGTTTCAATTCACATGTGGCAAAATTAAAAAATATTAAAGTATTACTTCCACCACATTATAAAAGAGGGATGAAAATATTTTTTTACTCCCTATCGATTGATGTATAATAGGAAAGGTCTTTCAAAAATGAATTAAGGTTTCGTCAACCACTTATGATTTTCAAGTCCCACTTGTTAAATATTAAGTCTCAGTGTGACGTGCCCTTCTTCTAAATTTTCAACTGTAAAAATTTAACAAAATTTCAGGTACTAACATTTAATAAGAACTTTCAGCTAAAGTTGTTTCAGTTAACTTTGATGAAAATATCCAGATATATAGACTATAGAACCTTTCTTTATGTGTGCAGACACATACTGGACTTGTGTTTTGGATTCTATTGGTTTTATATAATATGTTTTTGTGAAAAAGCCAAAGTTCTGGATTTCAGACAATTACAATACTTCATTATAAAATTGCTCAAAAGTAAAAAAAAACATGAAAATATACCGTATTTTTATATTAGATTAAAACTACTACTTTAAAAAAGAAAGAAAAGAAGTGTATTGTTAAAATATAATTTTTTAATATAAAAATATGATTACGTTAAATCTGTCAACCACTCTCGCTGTTAACACTCCCCACAATCAGTCGAGCGGTATATGCAGTATAAATCAGTCAAATTATAGACAGTCAGCTGCAAATGACTCTTTTAGTAACCTTAGTTGTATGTTCCTGTTTTTTTTTACTACGATAAGCTTGCGATGCGAACCTTGGACATGGTATTTATAGTTATCGTAACTTGGAGAGTGGATAGATCTTTGAAGCACTTAGAGCATTCCCAAAATGTGCCCTTGGAAAAATGGAGATTATGAATGGCTAACTGTGAAGGGAGTCTTTAACCTTGTTAGAAGCGTTAGATGATAGCTACGGGACAGTTCTGGAGACTTCCTAGGGCCCACACACTTGTGTGGTATGAGGAAGGACTTTACGGGTGTCTGGAAGGATACTGAAAGAATCCTTCCAGACACCCGTAAAGTCCTGGGTGGTGGCTTGGTAATAAGCTGGTGGTGAGTTTCTCTTTGCTGCTGCATCATATTGTACCAGTTAGCTAACTGTAAAACAAAGTTCATTGAACACTTGCAGTCAGTTGCAAAATAGGGGAGAAAATTCTACATGGGGGAAGAAAAATATTAGAAGAGATCCTCACTTTGACTCTTGATGATTGTTATATTAATTTTACATCTATTTTGGCATATCCATTTTATATCCATTTGGCATACATAAGACAGATGCTCTTAAGAAATCTATGAGCTTTCTTTCCACGACTTCTCGTCCACTCTTATGGCATATTGTACCTCTGTCACTTGCTTCCTTGTGAACGTTTCTGATTATCATATGTATAGCCACAGCCACATCACTTATTTATGGTCCCTTGATGGACGTTTACACTCTTTCGTAGTTTTGGTGTGTGTATAACTTAATACCAAAGTTTCAGAGAATTTATTTATGGAGGCTGTCTTCCACAAACAATTATATAATTTTCACTTTTTTTGATGTGAAACATCTATAGGCGCAGGTATAAATCGGATCGTTGGCGTGGCGACGGGTCGCCATGCTATACTAAGGTATATATATAGTCTATATGTAGTAGAGTGTACGGTATGGCGACGTGTCGCCACCTCCTCACTCAGTTCGAAGCTGTTGTTTACTACGGTACACATAACCTGTGCTTTATTATTTTTGTATTAATTGTAAATAAATGTTTATTAAATAAAGTCATCATTTTCTGTAAGAAATTCGTAATATTTAATTTTTTCATTATGCTATATTTAGGTAGTGTAATAAACTTGTCTTTTATGCATATTACTTGTACGAACACGATGTTTCACATCTGCCAGGCGTCCCGTGATGGCTCACTGTTTTTTGTATTGATTGTAAATAAATGTTTATTATATAAAGTCACCATTTTCTGTAAGAAATTCGTAATACTTTATTTTTTCATTATCCTATATTTAGTTCCTGTAATAATCTTGTCTTTTATGCATATTACTTGTACGAAAACGATGTTTCACATCTGCCAGGCGTCCCGTGACGGCTCATTGTTTTTTTTTGTTTCGGGCTATAACCTGTAGGTTATTGTACAATTTTGTTGAAAATTTCTGTAATTTTCATAATTTTAGAGCACCTAATTCTTTTTGCATAAATATTTTTGGGGGATTTCTAAACCTAAATAACAATGATGTGATGAATGTAATTAAATTTTTAATAACCAGAATAAATTTAATAAGCCTTACTTAATGAAAAAATTACCCCCACCATACGTGAAAAAAATAAGTATAAAAGTATCTTAATCAATGAAAAAATAAATCAATATAATGTCATCACCTTTCATTCCTGGCTACGTCCAGAATTGCTTTTCTGAAAATATTTTTGTTGATTGACCCAAAATCCAATGTAATACCGATTCCCCATGCTGTAATCTTGCCAGCATTATGTATTTGATCATTTACAATTGGCAATGCAACAAGAGGGACCTTATTGTAAACAGCTTCTTCTAGTGATTGCAATCCAGCTTGGGTAACAAACGCCTTCACGTTCGGATGAACTATAATATTATAGGTTGTTTTGTTTAATTTTACTCTACATGTTTGTACAAAAATACATTAATTTGTCATACATTTTCTTAAATTTTTGATAGGAAGCTAAAGAAAGTTCTTGCTTTAATTTCCTTACTAAATATTTCAGGTTTTTATATAGCTAACTGAATTACAAAGGAAAGAACAAATAAATTGTTAAAAAAAGCACAGTTGACAGTGAAAGAAAAAGCTTGCAATCAGCTTAAATTTCCAAAAGTTTCAAAACGTTCCAACATGTTTGTATAGTTACAAATCCTTGATAATCCTTGATTTGACTTCAGATTTTGTTTTCGTGTCAGAAAATAGGTTGTTCCATAAATTAATTTTAATTAGCAGTGCTTGATTTGTATAATGTTTACTTACAAATTCAATATAAAGAATCAAATACTTTTTTTTATTTCTACAATCTCCTAAAAGCACTTTTGTATACTTAAAAGATTTTATTTGCTAATTCATATTGATTATAAAAAGATTTACACTTATTTTATAACAATGTTCTTAAAATATTGAATATATTTGGCAATTGATGACGAAGATGAAAGACATTAGAAAAATTTTGAACACTCTTAATAATTATTTAGGAATAAAACTTACCTAAAATACTTCTCTGTGGTAAGAAGGAGGACATATAAATATTTTTCTGGATAACATCATCAGTTTTGTTTCCCCATTTCCAAACAATCTTATAAGGTAGTTCTTCAAACACTTCTTGAAATATACGCAACTGTGGTGCAGGCATGTGCAGTATATTGGTACCAAGGCTAACATAAATAACTCCTTCCTTGGATTCATCTAAATATTTTGTTAACTCCTGAAAACACATTGCACAAATGGTGAGCTGTTAGTCATTCATAAATTGATTGTGTTAAAGGTAAAGCGATAAGCATATTTCATGTGATAATTTATAATTAAAAACTTATAATTTACCTTCGTCATATTGGGACTCAACTTCAACTGAACACTTCCCAAAGTGATGATTTTGGGAACAGTTGGTCTAACATGTTGCAAAACTGGATTCACACTATGGAAGAAAACTGACATTTGCCTTTCAGCCTCTTGCCAGCTTGGTACATCTTTTCCTAAATGTTTTTTCATTAAAGCATTTTCTGCATCAGAGAAACTCCATGCTAAGTACCATTGATGTAGTTGCACAGTAAATATTTTTAATTTCACCAAGAAATCTAAAGTACCTATAGGTAATGCTACAATGCCAGGATATAGCAACTGATTAGTTGGACTCCCTAAAGATTCATAATTCGATGTCAATCCTCTCATGGAGCAGATTCCAATTACAGGGGCTTTAAAATGACTTGCAAGTGGAAATAAATGAATAGTAAAACTTTGTACGATAATTAAATCAAAATGCTCTTCTGGATTTCTTAGCAACTCTTTCATTTGTGGAGTGCTCAACTGTTTGTCGATGAGTTCCAAAATGGCATACTTATACATGTGATGTATTCGGTATGGTATGAAGTAAGTCTTTTCTGTAAAGGATGACATATTAAATTGTCTTCGCCAAACTTCATAAGACACTTTCTGTACATCAATTTCAGTAACATTTTTGTGTTCTGGCATTTTGGAGTGCACTGGATCTGGTGTCATCATTACAATTTCATGACCCTTTTTAGCTAAATCCAGCATTACTGATCTGAACACCTGTTGATGACTATATGAAGGTATTGAAAATACTCCCAATATTCTAGCAGAGTGGCATATTTCAATGAAAGTGACTAGCATTGCAATAATAATTATTTTCATCTTGTGAAAAAAATCTGTCAAAAAATTTTTTATAAGTATAAATTGTGTCAGCAAAATCATAATGTAATTATAATTGCCAGAAGAAATTATATTAGTTGCCAGTTACATATTATCATCTATTTAAAACTACGTTGCTTTTGCAAAGAAGGCACTGTGGAATTCTAAACAAATCTGAGTTTAGGTCTTGCATGAGGTTTAAGAAGTTATTATGATGAGACGAGGTATTACACTCAATATGAAAAAACTCTAGAAAAGCATTAACATAAACTTTTAATTCATATGTTTATCGAAAAATATGAATATGGATTTGAAAATGTACATCATTATCTGCTCAAAGAATAGTTTACATGAAGTAATATTTACTTTAGGGGATTATTGCAACTAAAGAATCATCCAATAGCATTGAGGCTGAAAGATTGCTTTTACAGTAGCCATCTAATGTGCTCTGGAATGATACCATTACTGAGCTCTCTTGGTAACCCACCGATTTTACCATTATGCATGGAGTAAAACTTATTGTTTAATTCCCTGTACACCCTCTGGTGTTCTGGGTCTATAAAAGAAATTCTGTTTGCATCCTAAAAATGCTTTTCCACTACATTATAGTTTAGATGGGGAACCCACGCATAATGTAGAGTTTGGATATCCTGAGTGATGGAAGAAGTTCGGGATCCGAACCAGACAGAAGATTCAGATTCAGTTTCCTAATATTATGCTTATTGTTCTTTTACTTATGCTGGCATTCCTCACTTTGAATAAATGATTTTGCGCTTTAGCAGTTGTACGATAGCAATTTTTTAGGATGCTGCTGGCAAAGAATAGATCATCACGAAACTAAATGCACCGATATCGACCATACTCTGGTTCTCACATATAAAAACCAGTCTAACGGGAGCATTGCGTTGTATCCTATAATGTTGTTCACTATTGACTAAGTGTCTGGTTAATGTGATGATGACTGTATCAACAAGAGCCGCAGTCTTACCTACTCCAGATTATTATGACTTCCATTGTTGATATTCCCAAGCTTGTATGTGAAAGGTTTAGCTGAGGGGATATCAAATCAGTTGTAAAGGAACAACGCAGAGTTTCAGACAGCAGTTAAGTAACCCAATCGAAAATTAAATAAGTTATACTGGCTGAAGATAGGAAATTATATTCTCAACCTGTAACTCCATGATTATATTTCGTGGGACTAAGGTCCTTGTCTTTACCACCGAACTCCGAACAAGATATAGAAAATTTCTTCACAAAAGTGATGGCTGACTGGTTGGTCACATATTATTAGCACCAATCTCAATGGATCCGCTAAACATCATTGTATATATCTTTTGCTGGAATTGCAGTCAACCTTCAAGTGACCAGGTTTTTTGGCCTTTCTTATGGGAACAATAATGAGAAAAAATAATATCAATGAAAAAATAAATGGTAGCTCAAAGAAAGAAGAAGAATTTAGTACGGCAAGTCTTTCACGCAACCTTTTTTTCTTAATACACAATTCTCCAGCGATGGTATCTAATTAAGTAAAAACAAATTGAAACCTGTAGAAGTTAATAGAATAGTCCCAGCGATAAAGACAAGGTTGAGAAGCAGACTAAAATTGATAACTATTGGCTAAGCCAGCTGATACAGGTATGTTATGTATTTAAGGTGTTAGATACGGAAGTAAACACTAAAGGAGAAAATCACATTTTAAAGGTTAGAGAGAAAATTTCCAAGCCATCATTAGTAAATTGTGTTAGAAGATGTTTAACAATGGAGCAAAATTTAAACCAAAAAACTGACATTTACTAAGTAATAGTGAAACAGTTTTGAAATAATGAAACAGATTTTATTACTCTAGCCGAGAGTAGTAATTGTTAAAACTGCACTGCATTGCACACTTATTTTTGCATTATTGCCAAAAAGCAACAATAGGCAAATATATGATATTAAAAATCTTCTTATTTGCCATATTAGAGAGAAAATGCCAAGACCAGTGGTTAATATGCCCCAATGTGTAAATTGCGAACTATGTGGCCATACAAAATATAAAACCTGTCAGCAAATAAGCGCCCAAAAAGAACCATCCAATTTCATTAAACGTGTTTTGTGCACTAACACAACAAATCACTACAAATATTTTTAATGTAGTCATAGTGCCTACCACCACTGATATCCGACTAAATGGAACAAACTATGCAGACATTCCTAAAAACGGAAAAAATATTAAAACTGTGCCCAAACCCCATAAATAATTCTGAAATTTCAAATAACATGATATGACAAATTGGCTAACAAATTCTACGACCCTTATGTCCAAATATTTAGTGAGTCCATATTAGTACCATAGAATGCAAACAGTCTATGACAACCCTAATTAGAAGTAAAAATATTTCTCGAAATGAAAAGTTGAAATACATTTAGTGTCAGATATATAATTTCTAGTCAAAAGTTACCTCAAAATAACCTAATATAAACCGTATTTATTTTTATTTCCTTTGCATCCTGAATGTAAAACTTATGGCAACACAGCTTTATATAATCAAGGAAAAAATTAAACATAACATAATTGTTTATTATTGTTCAGCTAAGATACAAGCAACTAGTATATTAATTGTAGACTGCAAAGACCAATTAATTTTATTTACATTTTACATTCTTCCAAAACATAATACAAACGGCAAGGATTACTCCATGTTCTTCAAAACTCTTGGACATGAATTTGGGGTTGGAGGCAACAACAATGCACAGCACCACATTTGGGATTTGAAACTGACCACACAAAAAGCCTGTTTAAAAACAGTATACACTCCAACTTATCTTCATCACAACTGTTGAAAATATATATTGGTCCTTTGAGGCAAATGAGAAATGTGATCTTGTAGACTTTTTATAACCAAAAGTTGGACCTTGAAGTGAAGTTCCAGTCTTCATTTGACGTTTGGCCAGTTTTAGTGCAATTGGGCTGTAAAGATACAACATCACCAGCTATTGTAAACTGCACACCAAAAAACTAACGGGCCAAATATTCAAGAATTTGTAGAACTTTTACGTGAAAATCAGGTGTCCCTCATAATCGATGAATTTATCATCCAAGCTGTAGAGCACTTTAATACTAGTATAAATCTTTCAAGGGACATATATATATATATCCGAATGTGGCCCATGAAATAATATATAAAAAATGCTATATATAAATGATAAAACCAACTTCAATAGATTAGCCTCTTGGTTAAAGGAACACAAAAAATTCTTGAGGCCACACTCCTAACTCTGGAAATTGACAAAAAGACTAAACCAACCATTCATCAATATCCTATTAGAAAAGAATAAGGAACTTAGGCACAAAGTTACCTTCATAAAGCTGAGACTTTTGCTTACCACTTGTCCAAAGTTTTTACTGTGAACAATGATCTTGACTCAGCCAAAAGTGAAGATATATTTTAACAACTAAATCAACACGTTAGATTCGTTATCACCAAATTTAAGATAATTAAAATGATCTATAACATCAATGAATTATATGTTCATAAAGCTTCTGGATACAATCTGCTTACTGCCAAAGCACTGTGAGAGTAGCCTCATGCAGGTGTAATATCTTTAATACAGTTTTACATTGCATTCATTTACTTTGCAGCTCTATCAGTGGTGGTAAGCTTCTATTACAATAGAAGCTTACCACCACAATAGAAAGTAGCTGAAACAAAATCAATCTCCAAACTCAATAAAGACCTTACTGAAGTGAAATCCTACCGCCCAATCAAGGTTCTTAAAATGCTACTTCCCAAAGACATGAAGTATGTCAAATTGATTCTTGACTGTGTCTTAAATATGTATGTCAAATTGATTTTTGACTGTGTCTTCTTCACAAAATGTTTTAAAAATTAATCATAAAACACTGCAAAATTTATTAGGTCTTGCTTCAGTGAGCGATATTTCAATAAAATATTGAATGATGGCATGATAAACTCACATGTTACTTAGGTGGGCATCGCTTAGGACAGTGTAATGGGTTCAACTCTATCTTGTATATACCTCTGATTTTTCAGTCACTCAAAATGCTATTACGGGAACATGAAACACATCATTATAAAAAATCTTAATGAAGTATTGAAATGGCTAAATAGCTAAGTGGTGGATCAGAAAAAATGAATCTAAGTCATAATAAGTAAATTTTACATTCAGAAGAAAAAACGCCATGAATGTTAGACAAAGGGGGGGCAAAGTCATTCGCGTCCGTAGGAGCTGCCTAATCATCACCCTGCACGTGTCCCCCGGGTGGCGCTAAATGAATGACAACGCCGAGTCTTGAGCGGCGGTAAATAACTCAAAACACTGCGACGCTTAGCCAGCAGATAACATAAGGAGGTAGGAAATGACCTTCCTAATCCGTAAACCACTCAAGAGCGGCGGTCTTGGCTTCATTGCCCGGACCACGAGGAAGAAAAACTCTTCAAAAATTACCCAAATCCAATGGTGGGAAACGTGCCAACTGGATGCATGGCTGTATGGATGAACAGCATTAGCGCCAACCTCTACGGACCTGGTAAACGTAGTTGTATTCTGCCTTCTTAGGGAATGGCGTTACCCCTAAGTGACCTGTTATTTCGTCCAATTATCGTGGGAACAAAATGAATGATAACTTAAAAAATAAAACAAACACAAACCCAAGTATGATCCAACAAACTCTTCATAAGAGCATATTTACAAAAACACGTAGCAACTCTATCGGAGCAATACCACAAATGGTAAATGCTCATGAAACAATTCTTGAATCGATTGACAAAGACAAAAACACCTGGCAACAAGACCGAATACCTCATACCAAAAGAAAAAGAATGGAATCAAAATCACCACAGACAGAAAACTTAAAGAAAAAGACCAACACGACTGAATACGGAATATCTACCCAAAATCAATTTGAAATATTAGGTGAAGTGGAATATAATCCGGATATAATAGAAACAGAAAAGCCACCAAAACCAGAACCAATCTTTGTAACTGGGGTCCTGGATATCAATTCCCTTAAAAACCTGCTGTTAAGAATAACAACAGAAGGAAATTTTACTATGACCACTCTCAGGTCAGGACACGTTGTGAACGTAATGCCAGTAAGTATAGAAGTATACAAAATGATAAGAGAAAAATTCATCACAGACAATATCAGCCATTATACTTACATGATAAAAAGTGAAAGACCTTATAGAGTTGTTCTGCGAGGCCTCCATAGCTCAGAAGACATCTCTGAAATAAAAGAAGGACTCAAAGCACATGGACACGAAGTAAGGCAACTCGTAAATGTACGTCATCGAAACACAAAAGAACCCTTACCCCTATTTTATGTAGACCTGGAGCCAAAGAATAACAATAAAGATATTTTTAAAATAAAATACCTCAATCATATGAAAGTATCTTTTGAAGCACCTTATAAGAAACAGGAAATTCTACAATGTAAAAGATGCCAAAGGTTCGGTCATTCAAAAAATCAATGCTACCGACCATTCAGATGCGTCAAATGTGGAGACGACCACCCAACCACCAGCTGCTCCAAAACAAGGGAAACGGAAGCTACTTGTGCAAACTGTCTAGAAAAACATCCAGCTAGTTACAGGGGATGCCTAAAATACAAGCAATATAAAGAGCACTTATTGAAAATCCAACCAAAACAAACATATAAACATACAAACCAAACTAAGCGAATGCCTGAAATGGACAATTTGCAGCCAAGGAAATTCAAAAATTATAATAGAACAACCTCAACTTACGCTGAAATCACTAAAAGTAGAATGGAAAACATCACTAAGCCAGACCAATTACCTCAAACGCAACAACTAAGTGACATCTTGGAACAAATGTTCAACAGAATACAAACTATGATGCTAACCATGGTAGACAACATGATGGATCGTTTCATCCAGCTTATTAGCAGCCAGACTAAGAAATAATCTAAATCTTAAAATAGTCACATGGAACGCCAACGGACTGGTCGCTCGACGACTAGAGCTGGAAATGCTTCTACACATGAAAAAGATTGACGTGGCATTAATATCTGAGACTAGGTTTACCATCAAAAGCCATATCTCAATAAAGGGCTACACAGTTTATGCTACCAACCACCCATCGGGAAAAGCGCATGGAGGAACGGCAGTGATCTTAAAATCAAATATAAAACATCACCCGCTTGAACCTTTCTCAACTGACAAGATACAAGCCTCTCTTATTAAAGTGTATGACAATAGCTCGGACATTACCGTTGCTGCAGTTTATTGCCCTCCTAAACACCAGATGGCAAAAGAAGAATATAAAGATTTCTTCTCTATACTCGGACATCGCTTTATAAGTGGGGGCGACTGGAACGCTAAACACCTGTTCTGGGGATCTAGACTTATAACAACTAGAGGAAGGTCGCTCTATCAAGCTGTGAAAGATCTTAATCTTGATTGCTTGTCCACTGGAGAACCTACCTATTGGCCGACAGATCCACGAAAAATACCCGATTTGCTGGATTTTTTCATATCTAGAAACATTGCAATAAATAACACTAAAACAGAACCTGACTTTGACCTTATCTCAGACCACTCTGCTATTGTTCTAAGGGTATATAGTAAGATATTACTAACAGAAGTACCACTTAAAATCTACAATAAGAATACTAACTGGAAAAAATATCAGGATATCATCACAACGGAAATACAGCTCAGGATCTCACTGAAAACGTCTGACCAAATAGAACGGGCTATAGAAGGACTAAACAAACTGATTCATGACGCTGCAAACAGGGCTACATCCCATCACAAAACGGGAACTGCTATAGAGCATGTGTACCCTGAATTCATCAAGGATTGTATAAACGAAAGACGTAGACTCCGCAGAGTATGGCAAAACACTCACTATCCTAGAGACAAGACTGCCTTAAATAAAGCCACACAACATCTTAAAACTCTAATCAAAGAATTGGCAAATGAGAATCTACAATCATATCTCACAAAACTGACACATACTAGTGACACAAACTACTCGTTATGGAAAGCTACCAAAAACCTAAAGCGTCCCAAACAACAAGTCACACCGCTAAGAACAAAAACGGGATCCTGGGCTCGCTCTGATAGTGAAAAAGCTAACAGATATGCTGATCACCTACATGAAGTTTTTGAACCGTTTCCCAGCAGTAATCAATATCTGGACAATGAAATAGAGGAGTACTTAAAGACACCTATTCAAATGTGCTTACCACTTAAGCATGTGACACCAAATGAACTGAGGCGGGAAATCCTAAAACTCCAGGAAGGCAAATGCCCTGGCTATGACCTTATCGACGCGACACTTTTGAAACACCTCCCAAAAAAAGGAATACTGTTCATACTCGCTATTTTCAACGCATGTTTAAGACAGTCCTACTACCCAAGCCAGTGGAAAATAGCACAGGTAATAATGATACTGAAACCAGGTAAACCTGCTCAAGAAGTGTCATCTTATAGACCTATCAGTCTCCTTCCGGTAATTGGAAAATTACTGGAAACGATAATACTTAACAGAATGAGGGAACACTTAGCAAATATAATACCAACACATCAGTTTGGATTTAGAGAGGGCCACGGAACTATCGAGCAAGTGCATAGGCTGGTTGATGTCATAAGTAGAGCATTGGAAAATAAACAATATTGCTCCGCAGTCTTCTTAGACATTAGCCAAGCATTTGATAAGGTATGGCATACTGGGCTTCTCTTTAAAATTAAAAAAATGTTACCGCACTCCTTTTTTCCGTTGATTAAATCGTATCTTGGAAAAAGATGCTACGAAGTGAAATATAACTCCGAAACATCAGAAATGCACCCAATTAAGTCAGGAGTTCCACAGGGTAGTATACTGGGACCAGTACTCTATTTGATATTTACAGCAGATCTACCTACTTATGCCAACACTACCACAGCGACATACGCAGATGATACCGCACTTCTTTCGTCACATGATAATCCCGATTCCGCATCTGAAAGCCTCCAATCCCATATCTCTCTCATCCAAGCATGGTGCCAGCAGTGGCGTATTAAAGTCAACACAGATAAGTCAGCCCAAGTAACTTTCACACTTAGAAGAAAAACCTGCCCGCCTGTAAAACTTTTTGATACAGCGATCCCACAATCAGATGACGCCAAATACTTGGGTATGCACCTCGACCGTCGACTCACTTGGCGTAAACATATATGGACTAAAAGGAAGCAACTAGACAGCAAACTCCGCAGCATGTACTGGCTAATCGGCCGTAAATCACAATTGACAGATTCCAGTAAAATGGCTATCTATAAAACGATACTGAAGCCCATATGGACTTACGGCATTCAGCTTTGGGGCACAGCCAGCCATAGTAACATCGAAATACTTGAAAGGTTCCAAAGTAAAACAATGAGAGCCATGTTTAATATACCATCCCACATAAGCAACAAATATGTGAACCTAGATTTAAATCTGAGAACTGTGAAGGACGAAATTGAAATAAACAGCAAGAAATATCAACTCAGACTGGACCAACATATGAACGAACTAGCTGCTGAACTTCAAGGAGAGGGCAGTCTAAGATTCTCCCGCCTTAAGAGGAATAGCGTATCTGAACTTGCGACAAGATTCGCGGACAAAATATGAGGATTGCACCGTTGGGTGCATGTCTTTGCTAAGAATAATTTAGCTGATGAAAATCTGACAACACATTAGATTATTGTTTGAAACAAACAGATCGCTAAGTAGCAGGATATAAAAAAAAAAAAAAAAAAAAAAAAAAAAATGAATGTTAGACATTTGGGAGTCTACAGGAATCTGAGACAAGTGCCGGACATGGAACGAAAATATATTTACATAGAGGAAAGCATTTGGTCAATAGTCTCTCAAAGTTATGATGGCTCGTGGAACGAAGTTAAATAATCTTCTATTCTACAAGAATCAATATTCATTTGTGATACTGTAAATATAAGTAGTGATAAAAATACAAACACTTACATTTTTGGAATATAATCTCTTACGATAAAATAACAATTTTTGTTTTCTTTTTTGAATTTTGGCACTTTATCAAAAAAAGTTACAGGCCGTATCAATAATAATTATTTTAATCAAAGTGAAAAAACAATTATTTCTAATTATATTTTCAGCCGTTGCGACAAACTGTTTAAGTTTGTAAAACAAATGTGAACTAATATCTTTATAAGATTTTTAAGGCATATTCAGAGTATAATTTTTAGAGTAATGCTTAACAAAACAAAATCATTTGAATTAGTTTCGTATTTACATGTCTTTAGTAACGTTCTATAATTTTAACATAAGAACATGTACTAATAAACATGCGAATGTATCTAGTAAACGTTATGCAAATTATTGAACATAAAAAACAAATTATTGAAGTACGTTCAAAAACATTGTTGAAAAGAACATATAAAAGACCATATTTCATTTCAAGACATAGATATTTCAAAACACATAATAAAATTGTAGAATCGGTCTATCTGTACATTGAAGATATTTAGAAAAAATGGTTTAGGTAACATAATAAAGTAATTGATTATGAAAATATTATTTTTGGATTCTTTGTTTGTTTGTGTATATTATTTATATAAATACTATTGTTTATACAAATACTACTGACTCAATTTGAGTGGAGTGTTTAAAAAATGAAGAGTTAACACTTGTGATTAACATTATTTTTTAATTCACTATAATCGGTTCACTAAATGAGAAGACAAGCAAATTTAATATTTCCAAAAATTTAATATTCCAAAAATAGTACAATATAATGAAGAAGTGCTTGACTACTTGATTCATAGTAATTAAAAAATTCATAGTGTACGTACATCAATGGATGGCGCTATATTTATTTTAAATCATACAATGACTTACATTAATGAAATGGGAATGGCTAGAGATGAAGTGTGGGAGGGAAAAAAACTTGAGTAAATAACCTGAATGTGGGAAATAGTGCGAGGGCAAACGTTATTTCTGATCACCTATAACATTTAAAAAATTTTCATACTTTATGAATTTGACATAAGATTACTTTGTGTTTTCCATTTGTTTAAAGTTTTAATTTGTTTTCAATATTTGTAATTTAATTATTTTGGTAGATTTAGTATTAGGCTGCATAAATTTGATTGTTACATACTTTATTTCTATAACATTTATATGTAATATGTAAAACTACAGAATAAGCATGTCTGTATATTAAAGGTATTGACAAAAAAATGATTTAAAACTGATTTGAAAAATTACTGATTAGAATAATTATTCTCTTCCATTAATAAAATTATAAAGGAAGTGATTGAAACTTCAAGTGACAAGTGAATAATGTTAATTATCTTACTGAATATTACGTGACCTTGTATTCGCATGGATTATTATTTAAGATCATTCTCGTAACTTGTTATTACAATGCGAAACAAGTATAATGACGAATGGATGTCAGAATCTCTTGTTCCTTATGATACAAATTCGAGAGTTGAATACGTGATCCTGGTAGTAATTTTTTCTGTGAAAGTATAAGTTAATTTTTATTAATGAAAAGTAGAAGATATGCCAAACAACTTATTAAAATATTATGGGGTGGCCACAATTTTGTTTTCAAAATGTAACCATTGAAATACGAAATGTTAAGGATGATTTTCAACGTTCAGTGCAAAATTGGTTATTGAGATATTTCAAGTGATTTTCTTTCTTTCTTTTTAATTCTTTACCTTATATGACTGAATAGAAATATTTATTAAAGTACTGCCATTATCATTGAAATATTACTCATCAAAGTGTTGTATATGCAAAATTTCAAGTCAATCAGAAAAGTAGAAGTGTAAACAAAAAAATTAGAGGCAAAGAAATTTGCAAATATTTTTTTATATTATACTTTTTTGATTTCATCCATACAATTGCACCTTGCTGCTTTATCCAACGAAATTAAAAGCTGAAATTTTTTTTATAAACACCCATGCCCTACCAATGCCCAATATATAATTACTACTACTAATAAATAACCTACAAATGCAAATACCCATGCCCTAAGCATTGTACACTTTTTGGATTAAAGTTTCAGAAAGAATCTCCCTATATAGCTATTGCAGAGGAATAACATTTTCAATAAAAGATTGATGCCGTAGATTTTTTCTGCCCATAACAAATTGTTACAAATTAAATAACCACTACTTTTAACTATAAAAAAATTGTGTAAAACTATAACAAAATGTTCTATTTGGTAATCGATACTTATATATATATATATATATATATATATACATATATATACGTATATATATATATACATATATATACATATATATATATATATACATATACATATATATATATATATATATATATATATGTATATATATATATATATATATATGTATATATATATATATATATATATATATATGTATATATATATATATATATATATATGTATATATATATGTATATATATATGTATAAACTATTAGAAACTAGTAAACTATTAGACTACTACTACTAGTAAACTATTAGAAACCCATTCACTGATTTTACTTTCTGGCCACACAGTGCACAAAATGTTAATATATTGTAAATATTTTATTGAATGTTATAACACCATGCATAAAGGGAATTGGTAATTTTCTTTAGGTCTTTCGGCCACATTATCATATACAGTGAACATAAACAAAACCACCATGAATGGATAGACTTGATTCGATCTTGTACCCCAGATAAATAAAAATGTCATCATCACATATAGCTATCATGTGACAATAATATTTTTATTTACAAAATTATAAAGTTCATAATTGTTATAAGGTTATTTTTGTCATATATTCTCCTAATACAATGTAAAATTAGTAGTCTTTATCCTTTAGAAGGATAAGCCTTCAAATATAACATTATCTGAATAAATGCTATTATAACAATAGTATAAATAGTGTTAACTTGGTTTTTAACTTTTCTCTTATCAGTATGGGTCCTATCAGATAAACGGCGATTTAGTTTTGTATAGTTTTTCATTCAATGTAATTTAACATAGTTAGTAAAATATAGCATTAGTAAAAGTTTTTTAAAAGAAAAATAAAGTATCTTATTTTTAAGCAGTTCATTTTTATACCCTTTTTAGAATCTATTACGGTTTGATCTGGATTTATCCTATATTTTTCAACACAGTGGAAACAAATTTCAAATTTGGGGAAAGGTATGTATAGTTTTATTTCTCAGCCACAATATTATATTGCTAGATGGTATATTACCGACAGTCGTATTAGGTTTGTAGTCATCACTATGGTTTCACTAGTATCACTGACTGCATTTTGTAGACTAGGTATCACCTGCAGTATGTAAATCATCAGTTGGTACTTGTTACTGCAACTCAGATATACATAGCTACTGCTATGCTCAAGAAAAATGACACGTCTATTTTTGTATCAAAGCAATCTGTACCATTTTATTATTTCACAATAATCAACAAATATTATTTTGACAGCTTTACAATGCCATTTTTGCTTTTTTTTTGTTACCATTTCGTACGTTTCATGTTTTTTTATTATCTATCCATTTTTCATACGGCGTCTTGTATTCTAATGCCTTTGTAGGTGAATGAATAATTATGTAGGCTGCCTTCGAAACTGGTTCAGCTCAAAAATCTTTTTGTAATGTGAAATTCAGAATTAAACATTTAGCTCCTTCTGCAAGTTTACAATTCATTCGTTCTTTCTAAATAAACAAACACTTTTTTATCGATTCCACTTCCACAGCATTATTTAGTATTTTCTGATGATTCACTCATCAATGCCATATGTTTATATCATGCTTATCTACTGTTGATAGCAATGCCCACTCTTCGGTGGCATTATTCAATAAATAAATTGTTCAATAAATTGCTATGCGAATCTGTCAAAATTAATTTTTGATATTGGTAAATTCTACAACTATCTTTTTTGAACTTTACCTCACAGCCATTATTCACCATCTGACTTACAAAAAGTAATTTAGTTATCAAGGAGGGCACATATAAAACATTTATAGCTTGCATTGTGCGGAGTATGCCATCATAGTCTATTACTTGTAAGTCTACATTACCACCTCATTTTACTGCTATTGACTCATTGTTTGCTACTTTTATGTTATTTACTGTAGAACGACAGATATTGTACATCCACTTTTTCTCTGCACAAGAGTCAACATAACAGGAGTTCACATCAAGTACTGTAGAAGCTTATAAAATTTTTCCCAAGCTTATTTTGCTGTGGTCGCCTCCTTCATGTTGATGTAATTTATTGGGTTTATTAAAAAGTATTATCTTCAACCGTCCCTTCGTTTCCTTTTTACTGCCTTGAACACAATTCGGACATTGTTTGGTTCTATCCGAAAATTCCTCGTGTTCCAAAATAATTTTTTACTGCCAATTTGGAACTTTCGTAGTTATTTCGACCGGTCAATTTCTCAGTTGTATCCGTTGATATCAGAGACTCCACATTCGATAATTGTATTGACTTTTGATGTTAAAGAAAAAAAAATGTGATCATGCTAGGTCAATATCTCTTGCGAAGTTATATCCAACAAAGTTACTTAAACCATGTTACACTAATTATTTGTTGCACTGGACCCATAACCTCTTATTTTAATAAATATTTTAGCAAAAGAGATTTAGTGTTTTAACAAATTAATTTAGGAAAGGAAAGACTAATTAGTAGTAAAATGTCAAAAATAGGAGACAGTGGCAAGTGTATGTTTATTTCTTTTTGGTTTATATTAGACGTGTGATTCTTTACAGAAACAACTCAGTGATCTGGAATCTTGTTATGTTCTAAATGACCTAAAACAGTTTCAATATGTCAAACATCATTTGGAACGTTGTATCTCGAGTTCCGAACCGATGAAAAGAAACGAAGCAAATACTATTCTGCTAGTTCGTTTTGATGGGCGAGATATAGATATGGACGGCCCACTACAAACTGCGATGACATATTTATATAAACGATATATTTTATTTGCCTTAATTTATATTATTGACTGCTTGTAATTTGACATAAGACAGAGTATTAACATTACTGTCATATTTTTCTTACATGATTTTGGGACATAAATAAATGCAAAAAAAAAAAATATGTAATGCGTAAATTTATTATTTGTCTCTGCTCCGAGAAACAAAGGACTTGTGGAATTTATTTGTTTAGTTAATTTAGTGGATACTGCCTCATCTGCGTGATCGTAATGTCTGGTACCTCTTAAAATGAACATATTTTGTTCATCAATGATTTCGGTTCATTTCAACTCACTTTGCAATTGTGTAACGATTCAGTGTATTATTATTATAACTTTTTGGTTTTCTTTTACCGATCTAGTGGACTTTATTATTTGCCGAATGGATAATGTTGTTCGTTACTGTTTAAAATGTTTTATCCACTAAATTAATCAGAAACATATTGTTTTTAGTTGAGAGACCGTCTGATAGTGTCAAGAACATTTATAATATCATGACGAATCGCCACTTGGAATAATTATGTGTTAACTAAAAAAAACATGATGCATACCTGGAACACAAAGATCTGTGTATGGAACGGTTCTAGTGGCTAAAACCGACTAAGTAGATATTATGCTGGAAGAAGTGGCGAGGAACCCAGAAATTATTTTAAGAATGACAGTTCGTCGGATCGGCATAATTAAATTAACGGTTCACCGAACACTGCAACAGAATCCATGTGACTACGAACCTCAATTCGAAAAACAAAGTTATTACTTGTGGCTTACGGAGAGTATCGTCTTAGCGTCTACTGACAATCAGTTATTATCTTAACATCTGTAAATACTTTAATATTTTATCTATATGATGATTATTTTATATAACATAATGAGTCTTGCCATTTAAGCAATAAAATTAACTCATTCCAATAACAATTGAAAGTTAAATACTCATGAAAATCTATCGCAAAATGGTAGAATGTAACAAGTTACGTATAAATGTTAAAACATTTATGTAATCTAGATACCGGAAACCTACGTGTTCATATACATTTAATTTTTTGCATAATATCCTCCAAATGTTATGGGTATTTTTTGTTTTAGAAAATGTATTTTGTAATCTGCTTATTTTTTTCTTTGGAATAAATTTTAAAAATTCTCGCAATACAGTATTACATTTAACATATTTATAATGCAACAAACATTTATAACACTTTGACACACCGTGAATAAAATTAAATTTACCTTGTTATCAGACTTAGCGTCTACTAAATCTGAAGAAAGTTAATGTAATATTAATAATAATAGTGGAGAATTCAGGCATTTAAAACAAAACTTTTTAGAAGATGTCATCTGTGTATTCGAGTATGAGGAAGAAAATTCGAAAATATTGTAAAAATTAATAATATACGAGTAACTTAGTTCTGCTCATTCCGATAGGTTTAATTGTTTCGTACATTTTTTTTTTTTTTTTTCTATTATAATCTGCAATCAGCATTTGCTTTTAGCAGATGTTTTGTGGGCAATAGGTCAGGTAGAGTGTGCCCTCCAATGAGAGCATCTACTCGTAATCAGGAAATTAGGACATTCTTTCTTTTGAGGCGCTTCTGATAACTACGAGTAAGTAGTTCAGTTGCGAGTTTGTTTGGGTGGCATTCCAGCCTCTCTCTGTATCTTTCTGTCATTTGTGTAAACTCCGATTTCACAGTGTTCATACCCAACTGTTCATGTATTTCCATGTTAGTGATGTATCATGGGACATTCGAGATTGAGCGCAGTATCATATTTTGCATTCGTTGCAGTATGGCAATGTTTGAGTTACCGGCACTTCCCCATAACTGAATGCCATGTAGCCAAACTGGTTTTAAGATGGCTTTGTAGATGAGTAGCTTGTTGTTTAGAGATAGTTTATTATTCCTTCCTAGGAGCCATAAAAGGTTGTTGTATCTTATCTTAAGCTCATCTCTCTTTGTTTTTATGTGTTGGCGCCAGGTTAAACGTCGGTCAAGGTGTAGGCCAAGGTATTTTACGCTGTCTCGTTGGGGAAGTGTGTTGTTCTCCAGTTTCACAGCTGCCCTTCCGCAAAGTGAAGGTGACATGGACGGACTTAGCAGCGCTTGCCTTGATGAGCCATTTGTGGAGCCAATTTGTTATTTTGTCAAGGCCAGTTTGCGACATTTCTGAGGCTTCATTAGCATTCTTACTGCATGCCAGAATCGCCGTGTCATCAGCAAATGTCGCAGTTATTGTGCCCGCTGTGCTCGGTAGGTCACACGTATACAAGGTATACAATAAAGGTCCCAAGACTGATCCTTGGGGAACGCCCGCTTTGACTTCATAGAACTCGGAAGTGGCTTCAGCCTCTTTCACTTGGTACCAGCGTTCTGTCAGGTAGGAGTGTAGTAGTGGATAGAGGCTGTGTGACAAGTATCTTTTTATTTTAAATAGTAATCCCTTATGCCACACTCGATCGAAGGCTTGTTGGATGTCGAGAAAAACTGAGGAACAATACTCTTTGTTTTCCAGGGATTTCCTTATTTTCTCAGTAACTCTATGAACTTGCTCCGTAGTGGAATGATGTGATCTGAATCCAAACTGGTGGTTAGGAATTATTTGTTCTTTTTCAAGTATATATATATTTTCAAGTATTTACTAAACAGAAGTATTCTGTTTAGGAGAAGTTTCTCGAAGACTTTCGACAAAATAGGTAATAGGCTAATTGGCCTATATGAGGTTACATTGTTGGGTGGTTTTCCTGGTTTATGAATCATCAGAATTTGTGACATTTTCCATTGTTGTGGGATGTGTTGCACTCTAAGGATACCATTGAATAAAGTCGTAAGAAATATTACTGCCTTTTTTGGAAGCTGCTTCAATATCTCCTTCGTAATTAAGTCAAAGCCAGGCGATTTTTTGTCTTTAAGGTTTTTGATGACCCTACAGACCTCTGAAAATGTTATGGGAGTAGGTGGTAGTGACATCTGATGAGCTTGACTTAAATTTTGGTCGATACGGTCTTCAAATTGTTGGTCGTTCTTGTCGTTAGGACAGAAAATTCTTGACAGGTGTTCAGCAAAAGCGTCTGCCTTTTCTTGGGTGTTCTGGCCCACTTCGAGTTCATAGTTAGGGATGGTTTAGCTATCTGAGGTCTATCATAGTTCTTAGTGAATTTCCATAGTGAGTAATTAGTGTCCTCAGAAGCAGTCAATGATTCAAGCTGTGTCTGCAGAGTATCATCACGCCAAGCCTGTAGAATTTCCTTTAGGGTTTTATAAGCACTATTTAAATTCTTCTTGTCTTCTGTTAGTCTGCTTTGATGCCAGATTCTACGAAGACGTCTCTTGTGTAGGACTGCGCTTTTTATTTGTATGGGATAGTTCGTTGGTATAACTTGGGGGTCGAGTGGAGGAGTATTAATCCAACATGCTTCTCAACAATCATGTATCAGTGTTGTAATATGTGTTGTAGCGTATTCCACTTCCTCTGGTGTTTTTAGAGCTACTTTTAGCAGTAGATGTTCTTCAACGTAGTCCCTAAATGATTCCCAGTCAGTTTTTTTGTTGTACAATGTTTCTGGCCTTGTGACTTCTATTAACTTCGTGCTTATGGTTAACATGACAGGTGTGTGGTCTGAGGAGCTGTCATAGCATGATTCTGCCTTGATGTTGTATTTTGAAAGTCCTTTAGCCACAAAAAAATCCAGTAGGTCAGGAATTTTATTCGGGTCACTCGGCCAGTATGTTGGCTCGGCTGTTGTGGCAGTAGTCAAGTTATTACTGGTAATACTTGATTTGAGTTGCCGGCCTCGAGTTGTTGTTAGTCTTGAGGCCCAGCACGTGTGTTTAGCGTTCCAGTCGCCACCCATTACAAAACGGTTACCAAGCGTACTGAAAAAATGAGAGAACATTGCTTCGCTTACTTTGTGTTTTGGTGGACAGTATATTGCCGAGACAATCAAGTACCCATGTTTATCTTCGACTGCTATTGTGGTTGCCTGGAAGTAATCATGTCTGTAGCTAGGAAGTAGATGATGTTTAATAGATTTTTTTACTATTACTGCAGTTCCAGCATGGCTAGTTCCATCGGGGTGGGAAGTATGGTAACAATTGTGGTTTGCGAACTTAATACATAGTGTGCTTCTGAAATTAGCAATACATCAAGCTTGTTTTCCGTTATTAGAATCTCTGCCTCATTTTTGTTTGGAGCTAAACCATTTATGTTCTAAGCAGCTATATGTAGAGTTGTACCTATTTTGATAGTTTATCTACAAGTTTGACTATGAGACTCATTAGAGTGCCCATTTGTTGGAGTATGATATCAAACTTCTCAGTTTGTTGTAAGAGTATTTCTTCTAAAGAGAGTGACTCTTTTGTGTTGTGTGTGAATTGTGTGCTACTGATGGAGTTAGCATTTGTCGTTTGTAGTACTTTAGCATATGGCTTTTTAGTGGTCTTTTTGTCGTCTCCAGGTTCAATGTTGTTGATATTCAAGTTGTTTGGTGTTTGAGCTTTTCTGTCCATAAAGTTACTTTTAGGCACGATCTTCCGAGTACGTCTAAGTAGTATTTCTTTGTATACCTCACATCCCTTATAATTAGTAGGGTGGGGACCGTTACAAAGGGCACACTGGGCTGGGGTATTACGATCGCATTTAGTACACTCCGATGTTTTGTGCGACTGTCCACATTTCACACATCTGTATGGGCGCAGGCAATAGTTTTTGGTGTGTCCATATTGCTGGCATCTCTGGCATCTCTGGCATTGCACTACAGATTTTTTCTTCTTTGGATCTTCCATTACGATGGATTGGTGGTATATATACTTAAGGCTCTTGGCCGCAATGTTATTAGGTCCGGAGATTAGGTTGACAAAGAAGGTTGAAGTAGGGATTTTATCAGGACCATATTTAGTGTTAATAATTTCGCCTGTGATTTGGTTACCAGTGGCTTCTATTTCTTCTTTTATGGCGGTTATTGGTGTTGACGGGTGAAGATTCCTGATGACGAGCCTACAGCATCTATCATCTTTCCTGTTAAAGGTGTGACCAATTAGTCCATTTTCCCTTACCAGAGCAATGAGTTTTTTGTAAACCTCTATATCTTTGCTAGTTATTCTCAGCTGATTTCTAGTCACTTTTCTGTATGTAAATTGACCTCTATCCGCAGCAGTTTCCAGTATTGTTGTGAGCTTATTAATATCTTCTACTCCATAGAGAATAATTCGAGGAGGTTTATTGGGTTTCGTTGGTAAGGAACCCGGTTCATCTTCTCTCAAATCAACAGCTAAACCGCTGAATCTGTTGGTAGTTTTAGTAGCCTCTGGTGATGGGCTACTAGCGGCTTTCCTTTTTTTTTGTGGGATTTTTTGATTTCGGGACCCTTTGCCACGATGGTGGAGCAGGTGGGTTTTCCTGAGAGGGAGTTTCATTTTCAGTGTTCATTCCAGCGTGGAGATTGGTTAGATCACTCACTGAAGCAGATCTTGGTCTGCCAATGAAGAGGCTAGAATGAAATGCCTGCTGAATATATTTTTTATTGCTGCCAGTAGCATTCACTAACACAGGAGCCTGGTTGCCTACTTCTTAGTTTGCTATCAAGGTCACGAGGTAGATATGTTGTGCAAGACTCGTTGTTGACCAGGACATTGCCCGGGGAATGGGACGACTCATATAAGTGAGTCCACTACCAGACTGCGGCGGCAGTTTGACAGTGGCGAGGACGTGTAAGATAGGACTTTATGATGCGCGTTTCATAGCCTAATCTTGCACACTTAGGTGTACGCTACCGGCTCTAACTCAGCTTTTTCTAGGTACATACCTACTAGCATAACTGCACCACCGAGGCCTAGCACCATTTTCCCCCCCAACATGTTTCGTACATGGAAATTAAAATTTTTCAAATTTTCTCCTTTCTGATTTCGAATGGCATTTTTGTATAAGTGTTCAGTATACTTATATTATAGCAATATTTTTATACAATTCTTAATTATATTTATAGCAATGAGAGCAAAATTTTTTAGAGATAATTAAAATTTTAATTGTGTTCAATTTGTTTTTGGTGTGTGTTCGAATGAATTTTATTAAATCAAATACTGAAATCATTGTCGGATGTATTATCAATGTGAATATATACAGAAATGTTCAATATGGACGGAAAATAATTTTCACTTCCAATATTTTTAAACAAGCTGGAGATTAAAAATTTTAATGTATTTACAAGCTGATTCCTTGAAGATTTTTCTGGTGATGCAAAAATGCTTCGCGGAGAAAGCAATTGACAAAATAGGTGACAACGATTGTTTCATATTTGACGAAATTTTGTTATTTTTGACACTCTTTCATTCAGAGAATACTTATTGGTTTAGCAAACTTATTGAGCAGGCTTATTTGACTTTGTATAATATCTTACTGAAAGATGATCTTAGCACATTAATGTTTTTTTGGATGAACGAGAGAATGCTGGCGCAGATTATTTAATGTTGTAAATATCCATTTTTCCCAGGATAACTTGACAATTTGTCACTATAATCAGGAAATTTCTAAAATCAAACACAATTTGGTTATTAATATTAAAGTTGTATCATTGTCATACGACAACTAAATAACGTTATTATGCATGTCGGCTTAATTAATTTATTGTTAGTTGGCGGAAAGGCTATAGATGTTTTTGGGATTTGGCAATAAAATAAAATAAGGAATATAACTTCACCATTTCCATCTGTCAAAGTCAATCACTTCCTACAGCTCTATTTTTACATGCTCTTAATTAATATGTTTCAAAATATTGGCTAAGTATGTGCATGAATTTCATCGATAACCTGTGCACCTTTTTAGGGTTCATACCTCAAAAGAAAAAATGGAGCCTTTATAAGAACACTCATGTATTGAGCCACGGATGCGAACTAAGGAACTTGTGGTTGAAGGGAAGCGACCGGTTTGCAACTTTGCCAACGGTTTTAGTTTTCACGAAATCAGTGCTATTACAAATCACCCCTGTTTTAAATCCCCTCAGTTTCCCCTACTTTTGCATGCAACGTAAGTATTAATCAAAGTCTTTTCACTCGCATTTTGACATTTGCTATTCATCAACCGTAATTCATCTTTGGTAAAGCATGCACATTTTGACACCTTCAGTTTTTTAATACAATGTCGAACGTATGACACTTGCATTGTTTAGACAAGTGTTTTTTATTTTCTTTTTTAGTTTATAGATCAGTAATAAATAGATATTTTATTAGTTAGATAGGTATAATAAATAATACTGACGCATCACCTATATTGCATTGCAAAAATAGTTGTACATAATAATAGATTATTTTATAACTTCTTTATATTTACTTACATAATTTTTTGAAAAATATGTGATCATAAGGCACCAATAAAATCAATCTGTATTACTTTTTTGATTCATTTCAAAGCAATTATTATGAGCCCTTTTATTATACAAATTTATGATATAATATTTGTCTCAAATTGAGCGTCTATCCTTTTAGTACACTGAAACCACTAGCCCATATTATTTCTACTAATCCATGCCAGTCAAGAAATTGTCACGCAAATTATAATATAATTATTTTTAAAGTTGGGAAGCAAAGCGTTAATACCTGTTATATTTATTTCATAAGCATGAATTCAAATCACCTGAAATCATGCATTTCATTCTCCTATAAAAATACATAAAAACGTCAAGTTAAAGATGTAAAACGTACACTGAAATAAATAGACAATCACACAACAGCTGGTCGTAAACAAAGAAGCACCTCTGCAATCTCTATTCAATGTTAGAGCTTCATAACTCAAAGTAATTTACAATTATTTTTAGTAAGCGTCCATGATCTTATACATGTTTTAGTGTTTTTACTCTAATATTATATAAACTTTTTATGTATCTTTTAAAAGACAAATTTACTTATGACTGAAAATAAATTCACATATGTTACCTATAAAACTTAAATGTACATAAATTGCTTTGTTCATTATTTTTGGTATTATGGAATGAATTTAACGTTTCCTACTAAATTTTCAAGCAAGCCACATATTAATAACTATTGATTACTGGCTTTTAGGATTTAATATTTGATTTTATATTAATTTTTTCAATAAGTAGTTTATGTAAAAAAAGTTACTGTTCATCGATAAATGTTAAGATAAGGTTGTATTAAACTTATATATACTATTTTAGAGGTAATGAGTAAATCAAATATTTAGAATTTTATAACTAATATTGAGTTTAGAAACATTGATCTAATGTACACATAAGATACAAATTTTTAATAATTCTAATGAATTAATAGATTTAGTATATTTTTAAGGATAACTGAAAAGTGACTAAAATAGATAATTATTTTTATATTGTCTGATTTTAGATACTACATTGTACTTTAATGTTTTTTTCGGTTCATTCAATATTAAATAATAGGTGCAATCTCATATCACCATCTGAGCTGATGGGCACTTAGAAATACAAGAGTTATATTTTTATGATGCTTCATACAACTGAATTATCTCGTGTTCAAAAATGCCATAGCAAAGTATTCGTTTTTTTTAGATCAACTTAAATTAATTTCTGTGCATGAAGGCATGAATTGCACATTGGCACACCATTATTTGTCATCTACTGGAAGGGTTCTTCAATAAATTTTCGCTATTTTCATTTTCAACTAATTTCAGGCTTAACTTAAATTATAAAAAAAATTATATCAACTATTTTCATTTTCAACTAAATTTAGGGTGCTATTCGAATTTCACTGTTTTTGAAAACGACATGGTGGCATGTGTTATTTATCAATAATTCACTGCTATTTTTCCTAGTTTTTAACTAATTTTAAGCTGCTGAATTCAATGCCACAATTGTGAATCTCAAAAACAATTCAAATTAAGTACACGAAAGTTAATCAAAATGAAAAAAATGATTTATTTGAGGAGGGATGGATGCTGCCAATTTTATTCTCAGAAATATAGTCTAATTACAATTCAGTATTCTAAGGTTCATCGATCTTGGTTTTAAAAAATATTGTCAAATTCAAATTCTTGGAAATAGCCACCATTTAAACTAAAGTAATTAGTGTAAATGATTATTAAAGGTATATTTATCAAAATCAAAGTAACTTACCAAGTCATCGTTAAGTAAATCACTACAAATATCACATATCACAATTATCTTTAAAAGTTATAACTTCTGAATATATATGGTATACCTACCAAAAGTCCGATAATGGAAACCAAGACCAAATACATAGCCGATTCCTGCACATCTGGTTCAGATAATTTTCAGTCATATTGATGAGTTCATTTCGATCAGTTCAGGCGTTCTGTGACATCCATACCGCTGAGATGCTTGAATCGCTCTCAAGTGCATTCGCAGATTTCAACAGCAAAATTCAAAATATGCCTGCATCGAAAAAATGGAGATAACCTTACTGTTTGTTGCGTTGTATGTATATTTTTAGTTTTTAAATGTTTCACGATAATTTTACTTTAATTTTCATTGTTAGTTTAATCAACCAATTTGTCACTTTTTGAATTTACTACATAACTAAATTCACTTTCAATTTTAATTTCTCACAGTTGTTTAAATACCGACTGCACATTCTCTCTAAACTTTCCTCTGCAGTAATTTTTACCCACTCCCAGGTGTCATTTTATTACAAAATGACCAGATTTTGGGACATGGTGGTGGGATTGCAATTTATCTTCGGTCTGACATGCTCTTCAAAATAATATCACAATCCCCAACTAAGAATGCCTATTTATAGATTGTTATGGAATATCTGCTTACTGAAGTATCCATATATAGTACAAAAATGCTATTCATTACTATATGTTCTCCACATGGAATTTGATAACTGGAGTCTCATTTGCATTGCCGTATATTGAGACGTTTTAACATTGATTTATAAAAAATTATGCTTGAATTGGGTCTTTATAGGACATTAGCACCGCAGATAATCTAACCTTATTCTTCTTCCTGCCTTTCAGCTCGAGAGCTATTTGCAACTCTTCAAAATGTTTTGTTTTGCGCTCAGCTAATCACCACTTTCTGATCACGGCCATTTTTCTTGTATAAATTGTGTAGTCCAAAAACCCTTTTAAAATTAATGCATAAATACAATCGTATAAACTAGTTATTATTGTTCGGGCATGCTAATTCTGTTGACTGCATGCAATATCAGAATTAAATTCAATAAATGATATGGGACGCAAATTCAGCAAACACCTGTACGATAAACATATATCTTTACGACGCATCTATATTAAATGGAAACCCGGTCTTTGGCTTAATGATTCTGTAACTTTATGATTAGGAGAGATAAAACCGATATGCAAAAAAGCTCAAATAAATGTTATCAGATGTGTATAAATGCAAAGAAATTTTACATATTCTGAGCAATTAATAAATGCACTTCTGGTAATATCTACAAATTCCTTGGTATTCTTGGTTTAGGTAAACCTTATGAAAATTTGTGTTGCAAATTCCACATAAATTTGCTAAATCATTTCTTCGTACAACAGTCAATAAACATCCACCGAGTCAAAAAATTAGACTTTTTGATGATGCACAATTGTGATTGAAGTAAAAGTAAATTTTTCTGTAGTTACATCAAGGTCAGCGATGCTCTTAAACTTATTATGAACATTGTAGCTCAATCTATTGCTGATATTTTCAATATTTCACTAACAACAGCAACTTTCCCATTTGAATGAAAAAAGCATGTACCATTCCTCTGCTTAAGGCGGGTATTTCGGGTGGGTTTTTCTCAGACTGGGAGTTAAATCATAACATCTAAAGGGCAAATACACAACAGGATTTTAGGCCCATTTCCATACTTCTGCTTTCATTAAAAGTCTTTCATCACATCATTCATATTAGCTATTCAATATTTTAGAGGTTCACATTCAGCTATTCAATATTTTAGAGGTTAACCATCTTTTTAATCTTTTTCACCAGGCTTTAAATGTGGACATAGCTCTCTAGTTAATATTACTGATGATGTTCTATTTGTTTTATATAATATTCAGTTAGTAATCCTCGTGCTCCTCCACTTTAGTAACACCTTTAATTCTGTTGATTTCAACATCATTTTTCCTCGATAAAAATCAATTAATGTCTTTCCTGAGATTGGTTTATGTTCTACCTTACTGACCTAGACAGTATATGAAAACTTTTAATTGACTGATTTGGTGGCTTATGCTCCTCATGGGGGAGTTCTTCCAACACTGCATTTTTTCCATTTTTATATACATTGTTGTCGGAAATGTTCATTCTAAATGTCACTTGTATGGATTTGATTTGTAAATTTATATCCATTCAGATTCTTCTATTCTTTCAACCTCCATTAATGAAATCAATGCAGATCTCTGTCTGATCGGTTAATGAATCTGCAAAATAGGTCTATTAATTGATTAATAGACCTATTTTATGGGTTCATAGACTATGAACATGAAACTTGCAAGGGTTGACCTTAGCAAGTGTCATGCTATTATTAGTCTTCATTAGTAGTAGTATTCATGCTATTGGTAGTAAAAGGCTTCTTTCAAAAGTTTTGATATCTGATTTATTGAATGATTTCTGCTGTTACTGAATGAGACTGCAATTCCAAATTGTATTATCGTTAAAGATCTGGGCTTACTAATCTATCAAAACCTCAGTTGGCAACTTCAAATAAATGACATTAGTCATAAAATTTTTAGAAGAAGAAATTCACTAAGGCATCTTCAGAATTTTATCACAATAAAAGCTACTAAAAAGCTTTACACTTGTTTGCTTTTCTTGACTATGGAGAAATATGCTCTTTGGATCTTATCAACAATTACTCAACTAAATTAGAACAATTTCAAAATTGTGCATTGCTACATTTATGGCCTTGAAAAATTCGACATTATTTTTATTTGCAGCATGCAGCTTAACAGGTTACAAATTCGTTGCCAGTGCAATTTGTATGTTCTATGCCTTCTCAATGAAATATTTACTTAACTCGGATTATCTAAGGTCTATGCATATGGTCTTGAACGTCACTCTAAAAATAACCACACTTTACTAATTCCCAAACATAATACAGGAGTTATTATGAATATATACATATATAATATCTAAAAAAATTCTCAAAAATTTGGGAGAGGTTATATCATGATATCTGGAATGCCCAATTGATTCACCCATTCAATGGTCATCTAAAAAAGGATTTTTTTTTTAATCTTTTTTAGCCCTCATTCGTATTTTCTAATCACTACTTCCCTAGTTTTCTCTCCTAAATCTTTTTCATTCAAGCCAATATATTTTATCGAGAAAAGTAGATGCCACCATCTTGGATCTAAAAAATATTTTGAAATTTGATTTTCGTACCCTAAGAACTTAAAGGTAGTTGAATACAAATATATTGATGATTTATTGTGAAATAGTGAAACTCATTTTGAAATTGAATACAGTGATTGATTTATTTCAAGACACACATTTGGACCTTAAAAATATTGCAAAATTCAAAATTAACACTCTAAAGTTAATAAAAATCAAATGTAGTGATAATTTACTTTAAGACAGACAGACGCTATCATTTTTTGTGTCAAAATATGGAGAACATGGTGAAATTACTACTTTAATTTTAATTTAAGTTGAATATAGTGATGATTTACTTCATGAGAGATAGAGGTTGCCATCTTGGTTCTTAAAAGCATTATTAAATTTGAATTCAGAATCCTAGATTTAGTCAAATTTTAAAATGGTGACGATTTATTTCAAGAGAGGTAGATGCCATCACCTTGATCCTCAAAAAATTACTTAAACATTTTCAATAAATTAATTGGAGAACATTAATTACTTTCTAAATTATTGTTTCACTACATTTGTCAAATATTTATAAACATGAATCCTGTGAGTCAAGAGTGAATCAAATCCAACTCTCATGTTAAAGATGTTATTACAGGAGTGTGACACTAACAATATATTTGTACACAAAAGGAATGCATGCTTTAACTTACTGTTGAGCATTTGCTTAGTTACTGCTAAACTGTGTTCTCAAAGAACAGGCAGTGCTGTTGTGCGGCAGTGTTTTACTGCTTTACCGATGATAATAATCATGTAAAGATGCATGATTCGAATACTGACTTACTCCTAATGATGTGAATGAGGTTCAAATACGGAATTTTCTATTGTACAGATTATTTTCTGATTTAAAACTAATGAAGAAACTAAAAGAAAAAATGTAAGAGTGAAAGGGATAAGCTGGTTTCATCTAGATGTGGTAATATCTTATCATTGTTCACTTCTTGGTAATCAAAATACATAAAATGAAATCTGCAACCAGAAGTCAAACTGATAGGAGATGGATGTTAAGTTCATGGTTGTTAAAGGCCTAACACGAAATCAAAATTGCTCATTACAAATTAACCATTGTAATTTTTTTATAAAGCAAAACAAAATTCAATAACTTGGCAGGCACAGAGAGGACCGTAATTAGCTGAAAGCTAGTTAATTCTAGCATAGGCACTCTTCACGTGAAAATAATGTTTATTGCAATAAATTTACTGCTGATTGAATAAAATTGGGCACATCATTGCAGATTTGAATGCTTTTAAAGCAGTGGCTTTTAATCTTTTAGTGATGAGGGACCATTTGACTAAATTTCTGTTTTGCCATGGAGCCACCTAGTTTTGTAGGTAATATACACTAAAAGTAAAATTTGAAATGAATAACAGGTTGTTCTGTCTATAAATAAAACACGCATATAATTCTTCAAAATCAACCGTATTTAAATTTTTAATGATAATTTTATAAATATATTATTTTAATGCGATTTTTGTGAATGCATACTCTTTACTAATTTCTGAATCCTTGGTTCAGTGTTATTCAAAGCCAAAGGCATGTGGGCACTGGCATCCAACCGATTTTGAAGCTTGTTTTTAATTATCAGAGCGATGAGAACCCCTGCTCGCATAGATATGTTGATGAAAACAAAGTTAGGTAATGTATAGCAATTTCTTGACTCTTTGAAAAAGAAATTGCCTTTTGGCATCAAGAATCTTCAAGATTAATTAATGTCTCCAAAGTATCTTTCAAGTTACTATCCTGTTGCAGATCAATAACTTCTTTTTGAATTTCATCAGGAAGCTCGAAAATGTTGACAATGAAAGGACTGCAGATCATTTTCCGAATACCTTTGTCCTTGTAGTCAGGAAAAAAATGATTGAATTCACTTTTTAAGTTTTTCAAATGGAGTGTAATGTTCTTTTGTTTTTCTCCTTTAAACTCAGCACTCTGTGCGTAAATAATTTGATTCAGTGTATCAAACGGAGAAAAGTTTTCTGTTTCGACTTGGTTGATCCATAGCTCGACTTAAGTGATAAATGCCCTGATGTTGCTCGTGCTTTGCAACTTCAAATTGGCTGACCCTTGCAGTTGAAGGTGCAATTTATTTAGTTGTGTGAAAAAATAAACCAAATAAGTAAAACGTATTTGAAATTTAGACTCGCAGAACTGATCAAGCAATTCATTGTTCTTGTCGGTTAAGAATAATTGTAATTCCTCTCTCAAATCATACAATCTCAACAGAATGTTTCCTTCGGAAAGTCGCACATCCGTATGGAAAAGCAGTTTCGCGTTCAGAGTTCATATAAGAGCACAGTTGTTTGAAGAGACGAGTGTTAAGTACACTCTTTTTAATGACGTAAACTACTTTTATAGCTGTATTCATGCAATAGCAAAGCATTCCGGGAGAGTTTTGGCAGCCAATGGTTGATGATTGATAATGCAGTGCATCGTAGTTGCGGATGGATTTTTTGTTTTATCAATGCTGCAAGACCAGAGCGGAAACGAAGCATAGCTGTGTCGTTTGAAAGTGGTATTTCACGAATTTTCTTTTGAGCTCCCTCTCCTAAAAGCTCTTCTGCAGCGTTAAGCATACAAGGCTTTATTAAAGTTCAGCCGATTGTGTTCATTTTTTTGGGTTTGGCAATCAATTTTGAAATTTCAAATGAAGTTAATGTTTTTTCAGATGTTACGTAACTAGAACAAGTTACGTAACATCTGAAAAAACTGGGTCTAAGTTTAATTTTTTTTTTAGATTTATTAGTTTGCCTTCAAAGGATTCTTGTAGATGGTTGCAATAATTCAGATATAACCTGTTCTAACTTTGCCGGTTTTAAAGTATAATTGACAAGAACGAAGTTTAATTTGCCCATTTATTTCTATTGAGGTAAAATCCATTTTAATATAAGTGCCATCATATTTTCACTTCGGTGGCATTTTTCTGAAATCAATATAATTATATTATTCCCTTGAAATAAAACAAATTTAACGGATTTAAATCGTACACAGTAAAAATATGGATAAACTGTACCTACTGCATTTACTATAAAACCTTTGACACTGTGACGTAAAATCTTAAATTTGATGTAGTATTTACAGTACCTATTTAGAATTAATGTATGACATAAACAAAACTAACATGGTTTAGTTTATTTACGTAAATTCAAATCTGGAGCAGCTATTTACCATAAAGACCTTAGTAGACCTATGACTTTGTTACTTATTTTCAAGCACTCAGAACAAAACAATGAACGTTAAGTAATTAAAACAAAAAGGGAACGAAACAAACCAACTGAGACAATTTACTGTGCGGGAGTGGTGTGCATGCTCGCTCGCTGCATGTGCCATACACACCCCACGCACATGCACCTCACCCCTGCCCTACGGCGGCTACGTCTGTTACTTGACTCACTCTCACTTGTATTACTCGCACCACGGGTCGTTGTTTCCACTCGTTACTTTTTATTGTTTTTCGGATGGCTTCGCAGACCACCGATTAAGAATCACCGTTTTAAAGGAATATGTGTAATGATGTAAGTATAAATCCAGTTGTAATAAAGTCAACATTTGCTTTGACGATAAAGGATAAATCAAATTTATATCAATTTCAGACGTAAGATATACACGTTCCATTTGAAAATTAGAATAGAATGAGAAATGAACGAAAATAGATTGAGAGTAGTGGATGACGTCTGTCCTCTTGAACATAAGGATGATAGCAAATGTACCATAACTAACATTCCTTCACTAGCGTTATGGTCATTGTTAATGATTATATACAAACATTAGGACTTCATACATCCACATAAAGGCCATGGACACTTTGAACTAAGTTTTAAGGATTATACTGCACATCCATTGCACCGGGTGCATTGCTGGTTAGAACTGGTCCTGGTTTTAACGTCTAAAGTGTTCCGAACAAAAAAACACCACAAAAAAACCAAAAACAAATTCGTATCTACGTCAACAAAAAACATAAATTCAATTCAATTAAAGTTTAATATATTTGCAACAAATGATTATCATAAGTGATACATAGCATTATGCTTAATTTTGTTTTTATATTTTTATGTATATTATATATTTATTTCTTTTAAAATGATACTAAATAATTCTCTTAATTTTACAACAAAAACACAGGATTAATATAATACTAGTAATAATTGCAGCAAATGAAACTATGATGTCAAGTAACAAATACTCATATAGTGGTAATATTGGTGCCCGTAAATATTCTGCTCCTCTGTGCCTCAGGACGTACTCTGTCCACCAGATGGCTCTTTCTAACCCTGTTGACATTTCATCTTTTACAATTTGTGATATTTTCTGCATGTTAATGCGAAACCTGTAATCATAAAACATTCTATTCTATATTCAATAAGAAAATTAGTGAATTGCAAGTTCATATATTGTACTCATTTTTGATTGATTAAATCAAGTCAATTAAATTGATTATATGAAGTCCAGCACACATTGTAACTGTTATACATGTATGTGGGTGCGTGCATACACGCAAAATTCTGATTAAACGCCATTGAAAAAATTTTTTAAAATTTTTCAAGGTTATGGATAAAAAATTATAAGAGAAGTTATAATAATTCTCAAATGGAAATTAAAAAATGTTTAATGAAATCTTATTCATTTATTAAATTAATTTTAAAGACCGGATGATATGTGACGTAAAGGGATGTGTAAAAAAAGAATTTCATTCTAACTTTATATGTTTAAGATGGAATGTTAAACAAAAATCGTTTTTTTGATATTTTGCTACAATATTAATTGGGATCTCCATATGACGCATATACTTTATATATACTTTATATACTTTTAAAATTTCCTTCACATAAGTCTAAATCCTAAAAACTATGAAGCTGTAAATTATGAGTTCCTCGTTTAACTGCAGAACAATAAAAGATGAGTAATGTTATCGCTTTAAAACTGGAGGGAATAAAAGAGTACAAGATCGAAGAAGAGGTAAAATTATTGTTTTCTTCACAAGAAATTCTGAAGTTTTTAATCTTTCATATATGAGACAATATCTTCTTGATGATTTTTTGTAAAACACGATTTCAGATAATTTAATTTTGTATCAAATTAAGGGTTGTATAGTTGAAAAATAGTATGTAAAGTAATAAAATCAACATATGCTATATCTACTTCATTGTTTTCAACTAATTTTTGTTTTGGATCATCCGTTATACATCTAATGAAATGATAGTAGTCAAAACTTGTATTTATAGTAGCTCAGTGTTGAGTTATTATCTGAAGGATATAACAACTGGAAACACTTGTCTGAAACATTAAAAATTCATGGAGGTAGCACCGCTCGGAAGTAATTTTACCCTATTTGGATTGACGCTAAGATACAATTAAAAAAACGAAAAACCATGGGTTTTCAAGAATAAAATTTGATTAGAAAAGAAACTGCAAGATGGAATGTATTGTCTTGATTGATATTTATTACACTTTACTTAGCTGAAAATACTATTTCGCATTCGCTGAAAATATATTCGGCATTCGGATGCATTTCAGACAAACTATACATACCACACAAGGAAAGTTTTTGCTTTCATACAACCATTATTAGTTTTTGGTTTGGTACAATCGTTCCAAATGTTATCCAGTTATGCAGAAACACTTATGATTAGCTGGGAAAAGGACATTTCAAACCACTGTTGTGAAAAAAACAGTCAAAACAAATTAACAGAGCTTACGGGAGAAAGAATAAAATACAAAATCATATTAAGTGCAAAATCATTCAAATATTATGCTGTTATAGCTGACTGTACACCAGACATTATTTGTGTAGAACAACTTTCATTGACAATACAATTTGATGGCTTATCATCACATGACAATAAAATAACAGTAAAGGTTGACTGGTGTAGGACTGACTTAAGTTGTTATTAATGGTTTAAATAAACACAACCGTGAATTGGACTATTGTAGGGGTCAGGGGTATGGCAACAGGGCGAACATGAAAGGCAAAATGTTAGTGTCCAAAAAAGAATTTTAGACCTAATCTCCTTAGCTATTTATGTACTGTGTATGCCATAGCTACAATTTGACATACTAAGTTGTCGGTAAAATCCTTTACTTTTTTTACGGTACTTCAGTGATTGTTCACATTGTTTTCAGCTCCTGTTCATCGATGGAAAACTCTAACCGATTACATTCCATAAAAAGACTCAATGAAACACTTTGGAAAATAAGAACAAGCAGTGGTAAAGCAGTCCGTTATAAAATTAGTGGTATTCATGATGCTTTAATTATTTTGGCTAGTCTGTCAAGTCTTTTCATGTCTCTCATGAGGCCATCACTCTAGCCAAACAGTTAAAAGATTTCAGCTTCATAATTTCATTAGTTGTTTGGTATGAGGTACTTTTTCAGATTAGTATATTTAATAAATCTCTGCAATTAATAGACATAGGTCTTGGTGAATGCACAGAAATATTGGAAGTGCATAGAAAGACAGGCTTAAAATTATCATTTTAATAGCGAAGGACTTAGCTGAAGAATTTGGAATTAAATCTGTATTTAAAACCATAATAAGAATTTGATGTGTTAAATGTCAAACCGGAAAGACTGAACCCATAAGTCTGAAATCTTTTTTGTCTGATTAAGATGATATTGTTACTCTTATTCATATTTTAAATTTCCTTAAATAACGCAACATACTAAAACTGTAACCAAGTATACGGTTAGCATTGCGAATATTGATCACCATACTTGTAACAGTTGCTAGTGGGAAAAGGAGTTTTCCTAAGCTGAAGCTGATGAAAACATATCTGCGATCAACAATATCTCCATCTAGATTGACAAACTTGGTAACTTTGTCTATTGAAAATGATATTGCGGAAAACATATTAAACAGTATCTTTATAAGAGAGTTTGCTGTTAGAAAGTTAGGGAAGGAAAATTTGATGATTTTTTTAAATAAGTGGTTATTAACCTATTCTTTCCTCTTTAATTTTACGTTAAGCCAACTATAGGAGTCACCAGTATCGCAAAGGCTATCTGTTCTAAATTAATACACTACTAACATAAACTTTATAGGCAGATGCAAAAGAGTACATGGGATAGAAGTAGGAAATATTTTGGTCGGGCGCATTACATTTTTCTCTTTGCACGAACGTCGATTATTTTCAGATTTATTCGAAACAATACATTTATATGAATAATTTGAGTGATTCGAACACCATTATAACTTACCAGACATTTATTTGAGTTTATAATCTAGAGTCTATAATGTCTATTTTCAAGTTATTTGATTTTTTATTCAGTTATTCGGTAATTTGAAAGTTTACAAAATGTAATAATATTTCTGAACGCATCCTACCTAATTTACTAATCACACCATCTAGCGATCATCCATGCAAACCACTCCGATGCCAAAGTCAAGCGGCCGTAAATAAATGTTGCCAGAGTTTTTCCAAAATATGTAAAAGGGCCAGAGTTTTTCCAAAATAAACATTGCGACTTCTCCGAAACTTCTACAAGTTTTCCAGATTCAAGTGGTAAAACAAAAACTAGATACTTATTTTTACATATATACAGACATATTTTTACCCGTAAATTGAATTGAATGGTGAGTCTTTGAACAGAAAATGGCTCCTTTATTCCCCTGTGTACTGTTATTGCTGCCGTCTATTTAATACCACTGTTGGTACTGGACATAATTTGAGTTCTCCAAATGGATACAAGGATTGGAAACATAAAAGTAACTTATTGATGGAGCATGAGAACAGTTTGCAACACAGGCAATCTATGATGAATTATGTTACAAGAATGAAAACTACTGGACGAATTGATAGTGAGTTGTTGTCACAATATAATACAGAAATTAGCTATTGGAAAAATGTCCTTAGGAAGATTGTTGCAGTAGTGAAATTTTTAGCTTCAAGAGATCTTGCTTTTCGTGGTGATAATGAGACATTGGGATCGCAAAATAATGGGAATTATTTGGGATGCTTAGAACTGATTAGTGAATTTGATCCTTTTCTTGCTGATCACATAAAAAACTGCGGAAATCGTGGAAAAGGAAGTATATCATATTTATCTGCAAATATTTGTAATGAATTCATTAATTTAATGGGACAGAGAGTTTTAAAAACAATTGTCAACGAACTTAAATCAGCAAAATACCACTTTATTAGCGTATATTCTACGCCGGATCTGTCCCACATTGATCAGCTCACTTTTATCGTTAGATACGTAAAAGACGGACAGCCTGTTGAGAGATTTTTGCAATTTTTGCCTATGGATGGACATAATGCGCAATATATAGCAGATACCATTTTAAACTTTTTTGAAAGCCTTGAGATCCCCATAAAAGATTGTCGTAGGCAGAGCTACAACAATGCTTCAAATATATTTGGAAAGTACTCTGGTGTCCAGTCTAGAATAAAAGAAATATGCGAGTATGCAATTTACGTTCCATGTGCGGCACATTCGTTAAATTTAGTGGGTGTTCAAGCTGTTGAGTGTATTACTGAAGTAGTTGCATTCTTTCAATTTGTACAAAAATTGTACAATTTTTTCTCAGCTTCGACCAAACGATGGAAAATTTTGACAGAGCATATAGGTGTAAATAGATCCTGAAGTCTCTTTCGGAAACCAGATGGTCCGCACATGCCAATGCTATTAATGCTTTGCGAAATGGTTATTTAAATATTTCCGAAGCATTGTCCTTCATCGCAAGTGACATCAATCAACCAGGAGACATTAGAAACGAAGCCCAAAGCCTAGCAAAAAAAATGAAAAAATTTGAGACTGCTCTTCTAATGGAAATATGGAATGATATTTCGGGAATTATGAATAAAACAAGTCTAAGTTTACAGAATAGCACTATGACTATGGACGTTGTAATAAAACTTTACGAATCTCTGATCAGTTATGTCAATAAAGCACGCAATAATTATGATCAGTATGAAACGGCTGCTAAAGAAAAAAATCCAGATGCTGATTACAAAGATAAATTTGAAAGAAAAACAATTCGCAGCTCACGCCTCACCTTTTTTTGAAGGATCATCAGAGACTCTCCAGTTGAGATGCAATGAAAAGTTTCGTGTAGATACTTTCATTCCCATAATTGACACATTAATTACACATTTAAAAAAACGTTCGGCAGCATACCAAGAAATTCATAATCGATTTAGTTTTCTTTGTCAATTAACAACAATCGAATCTGACGAATTGACCAAAGAATGCAACGAATTTGCAGAATTTTATCATGAAGACATTAATGCATACGAGCTCAAAACAGAATGTTTTCATTTAAGCCAATATTTAAAAAATATAACAAGGCAATCAGCGGATTTAAATATCTCAGTCTTACATAACTTAATAAAGTCTGATAAATTACAAGAAACTTTTCCATATGTTGAAGTTGCTACAAGAATATTCCTTTGCCTAATGGTTACCAATTGTAGTGGGGAGCGTTCATTTTCGCGGCTTAAGAGAATAAAAAATGAATTGCGAACAACAATGTTACAAGAACGACTAAGTAATTTGTCAATTATGGGCATAGAAAGTGATATTCTTCAGAAAATTGAGTTTGAGGATTTAATAGGAGATTTTGCTCGACAGAAATCTCGAAAGAAACTATTATCGTAATCATAATAAAAAAACAGCAACATACTAATATCATTAATAATATATTGTATTATAATAATATATTAATGAAGCAGATCATAGTGAAAAAAATTTGTATAGTTAGTTTTCTTTACATTCCAAAAGGGCCCAAAATTCTTGTGTGCCCAAGGACCCCAGCATAGTCTAAGACGGCCCTGTTGAGCACATTGTACCTTTGTTCCTTCTTACTAGTTCACTTATTCCTTATAAACTCTTCTGAATGCCACATGTATCGTTATATTGTTTATGAATAGCCACTAGATTGCTTATTTTTGGCCCTCTAGGAAGCATGCAAAAAATACTATCTCGTGGAAGTTTGAACTGTTTGACTGATTTTATATACATACCAAATAATACAAAAGCATCACAGATAGTACTTCATGCAAGATTTACTGAAAATTTCTTTTACTGTTGCAATTTTACAGTATCTAATTCTTTTTATATAAATAATTTTGAAACCCTTCTGAAAGAAAACAGTGGTAGGAGTTATGAAGAGTTGCTCTAAATTGTTATATAATCAGGATGACCTTTATGATTTTATCATGTCCATGAATTCAATAATCTACTACAGACTTAGAGTTTCTATAGTTGTAGCTACATTGTATAGTTGTAGTGATTGCAATCCAGTGTTCATAATCAGGTTGAAATTAATAATTTTACATTACTTAAAAATTTCCTCCACCATTAAATAAAATAGTTCCATTTGAAAAATGTCTGTAGAATTAATTAAATAAATATCTTAGTGAGTGAAAAAATAAATAAATTGAAAATCATTACGTTTCATTCCTGGCTACATCCAGAATTGCCTTTCTGAATACATTTTTGTTGATAGACCTGAAGTCCAATGTGATACCAATTCCCCACATTGCGATTTTGCCTCCATTATATATTTGATCAATGACAAATGGCAATGCAATGAGAGGAACCTTATTATATATTGCTTCTTCCAGTGACAGCAGTCCAGCGTGCATAACAAACGCCTTCACGTTCGGGTGAGCTATAATGTTAAAAGTTGTTTTGTTTAATTGTCCCTTATATGTTTGTACAAAAATACAGATGTTAATCAATATCACAGAAGACTATATGAGGGTCAAGTGTAAAAACTTCCAGGCGGTGAATCATTATTAACTTTTTTTTAAGTAATCATCATATTTGTACACAATGCAACGTACAGTTGACTTTCAATCAGCGTAAGTTAAAAGCTGCAAAATATATATTTTGCAGCTTTTAACTCAATTTGTCATTCTAATTCTAAAACTGATCCAAAATTATCTGTATAGGACATTAAAACATCTGTCATAAAATAAGCTATCCTGTAAATTGCTTTTTCCTTATTGACATGCATGGACTGTGGAAAGAACCAGATTTAACTTATTTTATGACAAGTTTGATTAAGAAGTTCTCTTCTTAAAAAAACCTTCCAATATTTAATTTTCTCACATATATTAAAAAAATCATAAACTTTTTTAATACTCATTTAGAAATAAAAATTACCTAAAATGCTTCTCTGTGGTAAGAATGAGGAACTGAAAATATTTTTTCTACTGACATCATTAGTTTTGTTTCCCCATTTCCAAATAACCTTATAAGGTAAATCACTAAATACTTCTTCAAAAATGCGTAATTGGGGTGCAGGCAAGTGCAGTATATTGGTACCAAGACTTACATAGATAACTCCTTCCTTGGATTCATCTAAATATTTTTTTAATTCCTGTAAATTTATTATATTATCTTTTAGACATTCATAAAATAACAGTGTAAACGGCAAGGCGATAAATACAGTGGAAATTAATATAACTTAAAAACTGTTAGGTTACCTCCGTCATATTAGGATTCAACTTCAGCTGAACACCTCCCAAAGTAACAATTTTGGGAACTGTTGGTCTAACATGTTGCAAAACTGGATTCACAGTATGGAAGAAAACAGACATTTGGCTTTGAGCCTCTTGCCAATTTGGCATATCTTGTCCTAAATGTTTTTTTATCAAACCATTTTCTTTGCTAGTAATACTCCAATCCACGTACCTTTGATATAATTGCAGAATAAATATTTCTAACTTCGTAGAAAAGTCTAAAGTACTAGTAAATAATGTCAAAACGCCAGGATACACCAATTCATTAGCTGGACTCCCCAAAGATTCATAGTCTGTTGATAATCCTATCATTGAACATATGCCGATTACAGGTGCTTTAAAATGACTTCCAAGTGATAATAAAGGTCTAGCATAAGTTTGTACGATAATTAAATCAAAATACTCCTTTCGGTTTCTTAGCAATTCTTTCATTTGAGGAGTACTCAACTGTTTGTCAATTAGTTCTAAAATAGCATACTTATACATGTGATAAAATCTGTACTGTATAAAGTAAGTCATTTCTGTAAACGAAGATGTATTAAATTGTCTTTTCCAAAGTTCATGAGACAATTTCTGTACATCAATTTCAGTTATATTCCTGTGTTCTGGCAATTTGGAGTGTCCTGGGTTTGGCGTCATCATTACAACTTCATGACCGTTTTTGGCCAATTCTAGCATTACTGATCTGAACGCTTGTTGATGACTATAGGATGGACTTGGAAAAATGGCCAAAATTTTAGCAGAGTGGCACATTTCAATGATATTGACCAGTATTGCAATGATTATTATTTTCATCTTGTCAGAAAAATCTGTCAAAAAATTTATTTTAATTAGTATATACTGGGTCTCAGAAGATCATAATTTATATAGTTATAATACCTGGAGGAATTTATGTTCATTTCATTTATACAACTTATTACAAGGATGGATCCAGCTTTCGAGTCAGGGGGCGTTCACACAGTCGGACCTCGACTCAGGAAAATCCAATTCGATTACAATAATAAATTTAAATTAAAAAAAAAAGTATTTTATTCATTTACGGTAAATTAATTTAATCAAATAACAAAATCAATTCGTCTTCTCGCGAAATGAGTTACGACTACTCTACTTGAACAGGTATGTTTTTGTGAACGTGGCGAAGTGCCAGTCCAGTTAGGCAGTCTTCTGCCATTGAAGTTCTAAGCCAAGTTTTGAGCCTCTTGAGAGTAAAAAAGGACCTCTCTCCGTTGCTTCACTAACTTGTAGAGTAGCATATAAAACTTTTACATTGGGATACATTTCCATATCACAATTTTTTATTTGATTAGAAATTGACTGCGGAATGTTCATATTGCGCTGCCATTTTACCATCCACAGTCGATATTCATATATTATTACTGAAATTGAAGCGTTGTCTATAAGCAGTTTATTATCCTTTCAAAGTTGTTTAACAGTTCCGATGTCTTTATTAGTATAATTTTAATCAACTTTTGGAATACAAACGTCTAGATGAAATAAATTAAGTACTTCAGGAGACAGATGGTCTTGCAGGTCATTTATTAGAGAGTCTAAAAGAAGGATGTATACAGCTCTGCGAAAATACTCTTCAGCCGATTGAACAGTCTGGTTTTTGGCTCTGATTGTTTGTCTTGACATTATTCTGGGGCTTTTAATTTCCACGTCTACTTTCTTAGCTATTTCTTTAGCCTCTTCAAAAAGCTGTCGGAAAATTGTGTGCGCCGTTCCCTTTTTTGTTGTAAGACATTCATTGTGTCATTTATAGCGTTCGTAGCTCAAGGGTACAATTAATTGTAGAAATACATAAAAAAAGAGTTATTCATGAAATATATTAATTAAAAATAAAAAAATGAAATAATCTCAAGAGAGAGAGAAAGAATACCTAACACATCACTTAAGATGGATCATACAATGAAGTCCGAACTGCACAATGTTTGCAATGACCAATGCGCGTTCCTTACCAAGCAAGGAAAGTCGGTTCAAACCATATGAAAGAGATGGCATCCGTTTACGGGGACTCTTACCTGGGTAAAACCATGGTTTACAAGTGGCATAGTCTCTTTAAACAGGGTAGAGACTCACTTGAAGACGACCCATGTCCCAGTCGGCCGATCGAAATGACTACTCCGGAAATTATTGAAAAAGTTGAAAAATTAGTATTGGAAGATACCAGACTAAAGAAGAAACAGCTTGCAGAAAAGGTTGGAGTATAGGATACAACAATTTTTAAAATTCTCCATGATCATTTTGGCATGACAATGGTCAGCGCAAGATGGGTGCCGAGAATGCTCATACCGCCTCAAAAACAACGTCGCATGGAGTGTTCTTGCGCGTTTTTGGACCTCTGTAGTGAAGGCAAGGATGGACTATTGAGTCGAATTGTTACTGGAAACGAAACTTGGGTTCATCATTATGAACCTGAGTCCAAACAAGACTCAATGCAGTGGCACAAAAAAGCACACCACCACCCACGAAGAAGTAAAGTGTCACACTAGGCTGGAAAAATCATGGTGACAGTCTTTTGTGATTCAGAAGGGATCCTTTTGACGGATTATAAAGATAAGGGTGTTTCTATGACCGGAGAATACTATGCGTCAATTCTAGAGAGGTTGAAAGAAGCAATTAAAGAAAAAAGAAGGGGAAAATTGATCAAAAGTGTCCTGCTTTTGCATGACAATGCGCCCGTTCATACGAGCCACGTTGCGCTGACCGCCCTGTACAAGGTGGGCTTCGATATTTTGGAACACCCACCCTACAGTCCTAACCTAGCTCCCAGTGATTATTATTTGTTCTCAAACCTTAAAAAAGAACTTCGTGGAAAGAAGTTTTCAAGCAATGAAGAAGTGAAGGACGCAGTTTATACATAAACTAATTGAAAGATCTGAAAAATGTATTAGTCACTCCTTATCCTCCATTCCGCCAACTTAAAAACGCCTCCTCGTAACTCCAAGTTCTTTTTCAGAAATTTGATGCCTCTTAGCGGATGCATTGGCGAATGCTACAAATTTTCTCGTTGTGCCTGATGTATTGGATAATACAGTTATGAACTTGATTGCTGCACAGGTATCGTTTGGCATGTACAGCTTTTTTGACATCTCTTATACTGCACCCTTTGTATCCGAAGCCATAACTGAATAGCTGTCTGTTCCAATAACCACATACCATGTTAAATTTATGTTAGATTTGAGACAGATATTTTTAACAATTTTCACCAGTGCTACACCTGTCAACCGACGCTATATATCGTCTATATTATTATCCACTTCTCGCATCTAAGTGTATCCTAAGTACCATAGAAAGTCAGAAAATCTTCCTTTATAATACCATTGTGAAGATATCTAAATGATAGATTCAGCTGTGAGATATGTGATATATCTGTTGTTTCCTCAAATAAAATTGAAAAGAATTTAGCTTTCTTCACCTTCTGTAAAATATTTTCCTGAATGATTTCTTTGCAAACATCAATCAACTAATTTTGCACAGTTTTGATGATTTATGTAGTGTTAGACTTAGAAGTCTCTAAATGATCCTGCAATGTTGTGTTGATTGTTGATGAGAATCTATATGAAATTTTAAAAGGGCTCTGAAATTTCCTTCATCAGCTACCATGCTAATGAAGGAAATTCCATATCACTACCTGTTTCTTTATACAACAATTTGCCATTGTCATGATGGCCACATAGAGATATATTTTGATGACCACAAAAAATTAATCTTTTGAAAATTGGTCGCAAGCGTTCCATGTTTACATTAACTTGTATCATTTTTGACTACTAATTTGGTTAATAATATTAGTTTCAGGTTTATGAAAAATAAATATAAGGTTTTTCCCGCTTTAACAGTTATTTCTTGGTAATGGTTTCGCTGGTGTGTTAGCAATATATAACTTTTACCAAACAAATCATCAAAGGCTTTTAATGGTACTTTGACAAGTTGTTTTAGAGGTGTTTTTGATTGTATGCCACCTCCAAGTTTTCTTTTTTTCAAATAACATAGTTCTAGTTCAATCGCCAATATCTGAAGAAAATTTTGATTGAGAAAGGGAACTCTGTATCTGATCAAAATCGAAAGTCGACGTACATAATATCAGCATACATTGAACAGCATCAGCAACAGGAGAATAGTTTTTTTCTTCGTGTAAGTTTAATATAGCTATATATATATATATATATATATATATATGTACTGGTTAGTATAGGTTTATTTTTCAGGTGTCTTTCAATCCCAAGCCTTGGTTTCTTTGTAAAAAATAAGTCTATTTTTCTAAATGAACCACCACCTGTATTACTTTTTGGCCCATCATCGCCATTACCAGTTTCCCTAGAGTCACCTGTAAACAAAACATGTAAAAAAACCATGCAAAACATAATTGCGGGCAACATCTAGTATTTAAATAAATGAATACATCAGTTTACTGAACCGAGTTTAGTACCTACTATATATCTTCATGTAATATCAAATTATTAAATAAATATTAATGTTTTGTGGTCATAATCAGACCCTCAAAGGTATACCCTATCCTATAAAATAACAATCATTGATATTTTAGTGAAGTTAGAAATGGTACCTAAAGCAAAAAGCAGTAAAGTGTTAAAGAACTCCTTCGCCCAAAGAATATACACACTTGCTTATAACTTTGATGTAAGCACATAATAACATTAACAACAGTGAGATGTTAACACTGTTGTAATAATAATGATTATTTATTACTCATCGTCTCATGCGAGTCAAGTTGCAACTTTTAAGAACTCTGCTTCTGAATGTTGAAACCCCACTAAGTAAATTTTATGAGCTATTTAATTTATACCAATTTTGCATTCACGTTAAGCAAGCGCAAAGTGACATGATTGACGACTATGAGCGAAATGGTCGGTTGAGGTCTGATTGGCTAATCAATAGATAGACCAGCAGTGCGTAGGGAGTGGGTGTCGCGTCACCTATTATTATTATACCACTGAGTCACCGATACATCAAGCGATTAGAAGCGTAGCCGTGAACGAATGGGACGACACAGAGCGGCAAAATCAAACTTGAAATCGTATTAACTATATTTATTCACAGTGAATAAAGTGGTGCATCATATAATTATAATAACAGCACATAATCATATTATACATGTCGTTTGTGTATGTGTTCGCAATAATACAAAATACTTATTTTCTTAAATTCATTAATGAGATTAGAAAAAATATCAGTGGTCGACCCGCCTAGGGGGATCTCATGACCCCAGTGACACACCCCCCGGTTCCGCTTTTGTCTTATCATCTAAATCTTATTATCTAAAACCAAGTTATTATTTGAAGAAATGGACTGTGCATTTGATAAATTATATTAGTTAAGTCCTTGCCCAATTTTTAATGAGGCCATTATGATGAATCTGTCATGAGATACATGCTCAAAATTGAGAAATGTTACAAAAGCATTAACATACATTTTTAATTACATATGATATACATATGAATATGTTAATCCAAAAATGACAAAATATGGATTTTAAAATATTTTTGCCTATAATATGGATTTTTAAATATATAATATGTATAAAACATATTTAATATGTAAAGAATAGTTTAAGTTAAAAGGTAATTACTTTAAGGAGTCATTGCAAATGATTAACAATCCAAAAACATGAGACATTAAAAAATTTTATTATCGTATCAATATAATATTTTGTATCTACACGGCCCATATTATGGAATATCTATTTGAAAGGATCAATTTTTTAACATAGAAACACACAATTTTGAATAATTCATAACATGTCTTATTCAAATAACATAGTTGTATAATTGTAATGGTATAAACATTACAGTTATAGAACTCAAAAGTTCTTATTGCTCACTTTAACTCCCTTTACTTAACTCGTATTGTCCCAGCATCCCATATAAGCTGCACATACATTTAGGCCATTCCATGTTATTTTAAGAATAATTAAATTGTTTCACACACTGTCGTATATATGTAATAATTAATGAAGTTTTGTGATTTTACACCAACCTGAGTTGCAGGAAAACATAAGTAATTACTTTTATAGGATTTTATTAAAATTTACTAATAGTGTATTTTTGTTTTGTTTATAACTTTACATTTTGAAAACAATGATTTTTATTTTTTTATGTTGTTTTTGTAAGTTTTTGTTCATTGACCCGCTTTTTCTTGGTTTTTAACTATTTTATTTGTTACAGAGTGAATGTTCATGAAATCATATCGGCCTTAGAAGATTGAAGCTCTTTAATCGCTGTAGACATATTTATAACATCGCGAAAATAACAACATGAATGACGAAGACAAGGAATGTGGGGATTCCAGAGATATTAGTAACCTTGTATGTCAGCAATTATTGCCTAAATTTGAGATAAGATGCTCAGGTTCCATTGTCAGAAAGAGTACCAGATGTTATAGTTATCTATGCAGTGAACCTTATCAGGGAACGAAAACTGATAATGTAAACCCAAATCTTGGTATAGGTGGTTATGTAGTGTTAGATTTCATTTCAAAACTGCCAGATGAAGAGCATTACAGCTTTTGTATAAATTTTTTTTATATCACTACATTTACTTCATGAAGTAAGACAGATGGGTCATGATGTGAAGAAGATGAAAAAGACTGTAAGGAGTTCCTATAGATGATAGGAAATCACCAACTTTAGTGCGCTACAATGATAACACCATTATGACCATAGCTTCAATGGAAAGTAATGTTCATCTACTCAGTAAGGTCAAGAGATGGTGTAATAATAAACGAGTGGATGTTGATCAACATTTCAACTATACCAAATTTCACTAGCTGGGCACGCTAAAGATTCCCGTGACCTATTTCTTCTCTTTTCAAATTCGATTTTGTCAATGTCATAAAAACACAATGTTCAAATGCCTTAAATGGGGAGTCAGTTCACATCAACGTTGTTCACAAATTCTTTGCACCAATAAATAATTTTTCATTCACTCAGTTGATTTTTTAATAATGATTTTATGATTACTTGATTATTATTATTTTATATTACAATTAATATTATTTTTCAAATATAATTTTATTATTAATTATGTAATACAAATAATTTGGAATTACAACCTTGTTTTTATTTATCCATTCAAACCCGTTGGCATATACTCTCAGGATCCCAATTTAAGTAGGATCATAAAATTCAGGCTGTGTGAAAATGCAAAATTTGAAATTCGTTTTTCTTTTACAAGTCACTTTTTAAATATCCTTTTTAGTCATTTTATGTTTTTTTTTCTTGTTTAATACCTTGGTTAAATCATTATTGCTTATATTGATCAAAAAACTATAAGCTATTAAAAAATCAAGTTTCATTTCAACCAAATAAGCTGTATTTGGAAATATAAAAACTTTTAAGATATTAGTTTGATATTAAACTAAATGAAACTTAACGTGCTGCTAAATATATATTTCTTTTGTGATTTCTGTAAATATAATTTAAACGAATGTTTCGTTCAATATGCTTATGCTCCAAAAATATTTAAATTTCCTAATTAGTTAAAATAATGAAAATGACAAAAAAAGCTAAAGAAATTAATTATTACTGAAAAGGTAATTTTGAAATAAATTCAGAATATTTTCAGAAAGATAAAAAAAAATATATTCTCATCATAATTAACAGCCCACCGAATTGTCCTTGATTATTTGAATAATTAATTTTATGAAATGTTTGTTTTTGTTCATGAAAACCAAAAAAAGAAAAAGTTTATACATTTTTTTTACAAAAATTAATGAATTTTTTCATTTCTTATTCCGACACAGTTTTAGCTACTCGTGTTGCCTCTAATGGGTTAAAAAAAATTCAAAGTTATGAGGAACTTCAATAAACCGATTTGGAGATTCAATAAACAGAAATTAGAGTTATGAAAACTCTATTGTTAAAAATGTCATATTTTAACTGATTTGTGAAATTGTATCAAAAACACAACATTTAGCAAAGAACAAGGTCATTTAATTTATTGAGAGTCCAAAACAAATAATATCCATTTTACAAGACTCACTTTATTTAAATAAAATTAAGATACTTGAGTATGACGGGAATTTAATTATGCTGTTGATTGTATTTGATATATAATATAGGTAATAATAAAGGTATTTTCTTTTGCATTAACAATTTATTTAATTATAGCCAAATTCAGATAATTAGGTTAACTAGCTCGAAAATTGGTTTGTAGAAGATTGGGAAATAAACATTAAAATTATTTTGAATTATAAAATTTTATACCGTTATACAATTTTTTATATATTTATGATACTATAAACTCACACATTAAAAACAATACATAAAAATACTACTTACATCCTTGGAATGTAATCTCTTATGAACAAATAAATTATAAGGTTTCTTTCTCTGGGACACAACTAGTGTCTAAAATTAGCCACTTTATTAAAAAAAAGTCAAAAAATAATTTTTTTCCAAAATTAAAAAAAGAATTACCTGATTTGTTCTTTGTTAATCTATTGAAAAAATCTAAATCTAAAATATTGAAAAAATATCTAATTTCGTCTTTGTTAATCGTACCGAAATTGTAAGACAAATGCCACTTATTACTTCATAGTATTTTTTTAAAATCCATTCAGAGTGTATGATTTTTAACGTTACTTAGCAAAACAATAAAAAAGTAATTTCAATTAGTTACGTCTTCAGAAATATTTTGCAATTTTAACATAAGAATGGATCTATTAAAAAGGATATTAACATGTTTGAGGAGTGTTATAAAGTGTGTTTTGTAAATTTCTGAACATAAAAAATTTAGCAAGTTCAACTTGTTATGAAGATTTGAAGGAATTGGATAAAATATTCAATTATATCCTAAAAAAAGTAAAAAACAATTTACGACTTTTCATTATTGAATAAATCAATTTGAATTGTAATTTCTATTTTTTTTCCATTAAAATTGTACGGAATATATTATTAAATTTTAATTAATTCAAATCAAGAAGATAAAACAATCACTTTTAAAATTATTTGCACAAAATTATGTTAAAATTATTAAAATTTAATGGAAGTGTTATTTTTATCACAGAACCTTAATGAATCAAGTATCGCACAAATTTTAAGCTAATTTAATACTTGTTTCTGCCAGAATACTAGAAACTTTTGAAAATTAAATCAGATTTCAATTTCTGCAAAATAGACTGATAACTGAGGCTAAAACTTTTTTACAAGTATTCAAAAAATAGCTCTAAAAGTATAGATTATAAGCAAAGATAATTTAACACATATCTTGTTCATCTCAGCATGATGACATTCGTTTAGTTGATTGTTATCTCAGGGGATGATAAAATGACACAGCTGAACATAGATCTTGCACTTATTTGTAAATTTTTCGTGAACTGTTCTTGGAGAACTGTTTAGTTTATTCTTTCTCTAATAGGATGTCGTGACTAAAAATATATACGATGTAGTCTATAGTAAATGGAGTGAATTTTACAATGAAATAATATTCTGCGAAGACCAGAATGTGTAAGACCTTAACAATGTATTTATACGTAAATAAGTGTGTAACACTTTTATTATTTACAATTTATAATGTTTTGAAACAAATGAATACGAAAATTGGAACAGCAAACATAAAACATAATGTCTTTTCAACTTCAAATTATGACAAAAGGAAATAAATTAGTTTTAGCGCAACATTTGAAAAATGTTGAAGAATTGAGAATTAAAGGTAAACGTTATTTAATACCAGCCCATATAAGTTATATTTTTCATTAATGTAAATTTTTTTAACGTGTACTTATAATATTGTAAAATAAAATTGATTTAGTGAAATCGACATAAGATTACGCCACTTACTTTTTCCTTTTGATAGAAGCTATCCATTTTTTTCTCTGCTCCAGTTTCTATAAAAAGGATAAAATTAAAATTTAAAACTATTTTTAAAAATTTTTAAATTTCTCAACACAAGTATTGATTGACAATGATCCATTTCTTTCTTGAAATTAAAACAGCAAATTGAATGTGGAATTATCAAAATAAATTTTGACTGTCCTGAAAAGTGTAACATTTCTATCACAGCATACGCTGTTATCAATTTAACTTTCCCCACCATGCCACTGCGCACAAAGCGCATATTGCAGTTATAAATGGAACCATTGAGCCATTAAGTGGGATTTCATTCAATTGTAATGCAAAAGAAAGGTGTATATTTATCGTAAATATTCAGAACCCATATGGTGCATTCATGTACCTTATCATTTATTAAATTTAATTGTGAGCAAAAATCATTGTTCGATATAGATTTAGTTGCAATGAAGTATCAATTTTACAGTGGTATTTGGAATTTAGCCTTCATGAGGCAGCTGAAAAAGATCATGATGGAAAAAAGAATTGTTACGATGGAAAATAAATTAAATTTTTCCACCTTGTCTTTCAGTACTAACATGTCAAATGTCACTTCAAATATTGCATGGATCTCAGGAATAAAAACAAATATTTTTTAAAAATTTTGCTCTCGAACTACTTGACTATTTCTCATATTTTTGTTTTCTTTTCCCGCTTGGGAGTTTTTTCTATTAAAAATTATATTAGCTGCCAGAATCGAGGAAATCTTTGGATGTAAAGACCAGATCCTCTCAACAACTTTTCTCTTCCGCTTTCTTGAACTTTGATTTGGCAATGAAAAATTTAAAAAGTTCATTATATCTACTACACTCAAATTTTTAAAATGATTTTCTTTCGAAATAACAACATAAATTTAGCAACAGGAAAATAAAGAAAAGTCGATAAGAAGTTCACAGAAGCCAAGGTTTGAGTCTTCAAGACTCAAACCTTGGCTTCTGTGAACTGTAATGGTGCAGGCTAAATTGAGAGCTGTTCCTGTAAACATAAGCTCAAACAAGTATTTTACATTTTGTTTTTACCCTTTTCGACTTATAAACTAAAGCACGACTATAACATACTTTAAATGCATATTTTAAATGTCTACTTATATTGGAAATATCCCCACGAATTTATTCTACTGTGACCAAGTGAATTATTGACAAGACAAATGCTTACATCAAAATAGCACTCAAGCATTATTCAAACTCTTATTTTTTATCTTCTTTTCCACTTGTGGCTTTCTGTGCTATATTTTGGGTAATCTATTTCATCTATTGCATCTATTTCCATCAAAATCAATTCGAAGTCAAATAGTTTAACAATTCTCAGTAGAAATATTAAAATGTTTGAATTTGAATGCCAAAAGCTGCAAGCGCTTCGTTTGCAGTATTGGTATGTATGCGTTATTATGTCCTTAACTTTCTTATTTTTTTCATGGTTTTCATTAGACTTTTAAATATGTTTCATTTTATATATTTGTTTTACGTTTAGAAGAATAATGAAGCTGACAAAATGTAAAACAAAGTTATTCCTTCAGTCACAAAATGTTTGAAAACGACCGAATCAATGTTAAAGTTGATCTGATCTGATGTTCTGATCAATCTGACTTATACTTGACTAATTTCAAATTATTTCATAATCTTCATATAAGACACTGTCTATGTGCCAAATTTTATGGTGCTAAAATGATTACAAGAGAACTAAGGGTTTGGCCAGTGAGTATATCAGTGAGTGAATCCCATATGTATTTCCTAAGTTCCATATCTCAGAATCTATTTATGCTTTTTAATGGAATTTGGAATTTTGTACTAGGACTTGTAGAATAATACTTTGATTTAATTTTATATATTTATCTGAACAAGGAACTGAGCTAAATAGGGGTCAAAAGTGGTTCGAAATGGTTTGTCTATAATACAGTCTGGTGTGCTCTGAGCCAGTGTATTTTGAGAAATTGTACTTTGTACTACTATTTGCTTAGATAATATATCTAAAATAGTTAGAAACACCTTTTAAGCTGACAGGCTAAACCGAATGGCTATTAAGCCAAAAAATAAAAGTAGTGTTAATTTATCTGATTGAAGTTTAACAAGACCATGTTCTTTTATTGCTTCAGCGTAGATTAGTGTTGAAATCTGATATTATATTGCAAATGAGTTCTAATTTAGTGATTGTCCAAATCTCTTGCTATTTGTGAGATGAGTTCAAAAATAAAATATATTATTACTAGTAGTAATTTTTTCTGTGAATGGATGCTTCAATTTCTTTAATGAAAAGTCATAAAAATATACATGACAATGTATTCGTTAAATGATTACTTTGTTACATCGCGGGCATAGTTTCATCACCGTTTACTTCATTAAATAGGCCCACAACTTATTTTCAAAATGTAACCATGGAAATACAAAATTATAAAAATTATTTTATACTATTTAGTGCAAATTTGGCTATTAAGCTAATTAAAGTGTTTTATTTAAAAAACGTTTTTATTATTTACCTTATATAAATTAATAAGAATATTTATCAAAATATTTATAATTGTATCATATTATCTTTGAAACTTAATACACATGCAGATATAAAAAGTATATTAAACAGTTTATGTTGATCATATTAAGTGATTACATAGATTAAAAGTGAATAGTACAATAGTGGAGAAAAACATTTCATACTAAAAATATAAAATTTTAATATCTTATTTAAATTCTATTGATTATGCTGTTTCTTTTTCAAGTTGTTAGTAACAATGAGATAAGTGAGGTAATAAAAATGGGATACAATATGTAATCTTTAACTTTATTTTCTAACCTTCTCACTTATAACAAGGTACTTCTTTTTAGCGTTCTTGGCGTAAGTGCAACAAAGGAAACAACATCTAAATTTAATAAGTAGTTTTTGAATCAATTCTTAATAACTTGTATTTTTTCTTAAACATCAAAGAATGTAACGGTAAACTTCCACCTAATCCAGAAGTTTTACTTGACACACTTATAAGGAAACACGTAAAAATTAAAAAAAAATCCCTTTCTTTCTTTTAATCTACTTATTCCAATAAATGGTAATTTTTTTAAATTTATTAATGTGAAGATTTTTAATCTCATTATTCATTATATACAGTCATTTTAATTTATAATTAGACATCGATAGCGACCCTGTAACGTTGAATTCACATTGGTAAAATTAAAGTTAGTTAAAAAAAAATTACCTCTCGCTTCTTGTCATCATTTTATTAAATATTAACCCCTGAATTATGCTAAATTGTTATCACTGAAATTAAAAGAACTCACTAAAAAAATTGAATAGATTATCATTCATAATTTCAACACAATGTTTAAAAGTGAATATATTACAAATGAGAATTGAACTAGGTGCTGTTCATGATATTGGAAACTTGGAATTTACGATGATCATGACCAAATTAACTGAACATGATGAATTAAATAAATAATCAGAATACAAAACATGATACTAAAAAAGAAGTTTCATAGTAACTGGTTCTCTAATATCATGTGTGGTTGTTGAACATGCCTCAATCATTCTTAGCAACTGAACACGGATTGCAATGTGGATTTTCAATATGTACCAGGGTATTGATCGGAAAACCTTGTGCCTACAGTGACCCAGTTGGCCTCAGCTATTTCCTTTTCTTTATAAAGAACTGAAATCTAAGGATGCCATAGGGTGGCAAAAATCAATAAAGAACCCAGAATTGTTCCATCGTGTTAAAACTTACTATTGTGAGAGGTTATTGTGATTATGCCTGTAGCTTTTGAAATACTAAATAAAATACATCCCATTACAAAACCGAGTACTGTTGATGACAGACAGAGTACTGTTGATGTTAATGATTACATCTCATTACAAAACAGAATACTGTTGAACTACTAAACTAGTAAGACTAGTAAAGCATTAGGTACATACTGCGACAAGAGTCAGAAAGAATAATTCCAAGTTAGTCTGGTTTCGAAGTGATAAAATTTTTATTAGGAAATCTTATTTCTTAATTTCTGTTTAGAATTTTATTAAAGATCTATTATCAGAATATCAGATGGTTTATGATACTTTAAACATCCTCAATGATAATTACAAAGTATTTGTTTTCACTGAAATTTGAAGATATTTGGTAGCAGATACCAAATTTTCTGATGTGATTGGGATTTATTTTTAATGAGTAACAAAGACAGAGGAGGTTGCGTATTCATTGCAGTGTTGAATAAATATTCTATATGTGTTTTAAATAAAAAACATTATTTAGAATATTTTTCAACTATACAAAATGTCCACAAAACATATACAGCTAAAAGTTAATTTAGTGCTCAATTATTTAAATCACCAGAAATTAAAAAAAAAATGAAATGATGTAATTTGTCCAACGGAGAGGCGAGAAGTGTTCTCTTTTTAGTATATTCCACTGTTATTGAGCTTCTATTCTTTGGCTCACTATTTCTATTAATTTGAATATTGTCCATTATTGCATCATTTAAAATGATATATTGTAGTCATTTTGGAATTTACGTCATCATAACCAGAAACATTTGTGTAGTTAAAATGATATAGTTTTAAATATCTTGGTTCCACAAAAATATTGTTTTTAACATGTTTTCAATACTTGATATTTAAAGTCGGCACACCAAAAATCGATCACTAACTAGTTAACTTTCTTAATGTAACATTTTCTAAATGTATTTTCATATTGTTTTGTGGCAAAAGACTTACATAAGTAATAAATACTATTAATTATGACAAGACAAGGCACCAATTCGTATGCAAAGTCTATAAAACATAAATGTATATTAAATTTGGTATTATTTCGCTAATACCTTCAAAACTGCTTTGTTTATTACTTTTTGTATTACTGTTTTGCTTTTGAACCATATTATAATATACTGTGAACACAAACAAAATTACCATAAATGCTTACGAGGGATACAAGAAAACAAACATTTTATTGTTACATAATATATAAAACCATTCATTATTCCAAACATATGAGATTAATAACTGGTTATCTTTGTCATATATTTTCTATTTCTAACAAAATACAATATTATTGTATTTACCCATAGCTTTCTTATTGTCAGTATATGTTCTACTTGATAAATAATGATTTTAGTTTCTTTTTCAGAGTTTCACTCAATCTCATTTACCATAATATATAAGTTTAAAAAAAATAAAGTCTTTTACTATTAAGCAATTAATTTTTATGACCTTCTTTGAAACTTATTGCTGCTTGATCCGGACTTATCTTATATTTTTCAACACAGCAAAAAGTTATACACTAAATAAATATAAGAGCAATTATATTGTTTTAGAAGTAAAGAACATAATAATAAAGATAATCTTATCTCAGTTATAAATCATATAATTCTACAATAATGAACAGATTTAGCTATTATTTGACAATAACATTTTTTGTTTGTCTTCTATCTATTCATAGTGGTTTCAATTGTGTACTTTCAATAGACTTTAGTAACCCAAAATTGCAGGTCTCCATCCGTCTATAATAAACACTAACATTCTAAAAGTATTAATAAAAGAAATGTTTCCCTATGAGAAAAAAAACAGTTTTACTACTAAATACTGTAACTTTACTACATTTGGAGTAGGATATTTTTCACTTGGAATAGCATTACGCCCTTCTATCTGCAGTTAAGTTGTGACTTTAATTTTATTTAGTTTATTTGTAAGAAATGTATTAAGCGACCATAGTTTGTTTATAAAACAGGTATTATACAGGGTGACCAGTGGCAGATTTTAATGTTTGAAAAATTGTAAAAAAAAATTACACCTCTAATACAAAGCAGGTTTATTTTAACTTTATAACAACAAATGCGGATTTCATTTTTTAAAAAGTTTAACTGTGTTTTCCAAATGGCGGCCATCGAGTCTGACACACTCTTCGAGTCTAGCAACCATGTTTTCAAAAACGCGTTTGCAGAGCGAAGGCTCTTGATGCATTTGTCTTGGGTTGTGGACATCCCAGTAACGAAAGTTCTGCTTATTCACATATCCTCCAATGTGAAAGTGAACTTCGTCACTAAAGAATATGTTGCCCATCCGGGTAGCAGTACGAAATCTCAACAACATCACCTCCGTGTAAGTTTTTCTTAATTCAAAGTCAGAATCGTGTAAATCTTGAACAATTTGAATTTTATATGGATGGAACTTGAGCTTTTTTCGCATTATTACCTGTAAAGTTGATTTCGGAATTCTCAATATCGATGAACGTGTACGCAGTGATAAACGGCGATTTTCAACGACAGAAACCATAACACGCTCGACATTTTCATCCGTGGCTACCAATGGTGTAGGTCCTGGCCTGGGCCTATTTAATGTTGATCCTGTAGCTCTGAACCTTGCTACCCATGACTGAATGTGGTTGATCGATGGTCCATCACGTAATAGACGAATACTGTAATGTTTATTAAATCGACGGCGTGCTACAGACAGCGAAAATCCACTTGAAATGTACGCCTCGACGGCAAAAGCGCGGTGCTCTCTACTCCACTGTTCCATGGCTACCAAAAATATCGCACCGCTTCCGCTTCTAACGACGCCCCCGTGCCCCTCTTATGTGTTGCGTTCAGAAACTATGTTTGTTCAAACTTTGAAATCTGCCACTGGACACCCTGTATTATAAAATACGATTCTATTATAAAACGCCATTTTTACCATTTACATATTTTATAGATGTATCAATATTTTTACTTTCAAAGTTTAACAAAATTTATAAAATTCATAATTATCTTACAATTTTTAAAGAGAATATATACAAATGTTGTGGCTTTATAATAATCACCTCATCTTCACTCACTTGGAAGCATCATTTCCACATTGGTTATGTAAAATTATTGTTAAATACATTATTTTTATGTGTATTCCTTCATTTAAACAAAACAAATCAAGATGAGTGAAAGAAAAATATTAACTATGCTTTATATATAAAGAGAATATTAATTTATTTGCACTGAATTTTTAATATTCTATTATATACAAATAGAATTATAAAAAAATTTATATACAAATATTAAAAATTCAGCGCAAATACTAGCACTGACTATTATATATAACATGACTGAAAAATATGTAATAAATTTTAATGGAACCATATGTCATGTGAACATTTATGTGAACATGTAGGATTTCATGATGATTTTAAATTTTTGATCAAAATAAATTTTGTTACTTTTTTAAGGTTTTGTGACATAATTAGTTAGGATTAAATAACCATCTTTATGTATATCCAAAAGGAAAAAGAAAGTACTTCATCTATTACACTATAAAAATTTACAGTCAATTTTTTATGAAATATATTATTTTGCAATAGAAACTATTTTAAAAATATATTTTTCTATATAATAGGTTTTTCAAGCTTGGCCAGTCAAATGGTTTTCTAAAACGGAAGTTTTGTTGAACCTAATACGGAAATTGATTCCTAATGAATAAATGATTTGTTTATTCCAATAATGCCAAAATTTTACTATGCCTGTAAGTAATTCTATCTAACTTGAAATAATTAAAGTTTGTGGCTAGAAACATATCTATTATTTTCGTAGATCGTTTGATCAAACTGGGTCAAATGAGATAAAACTCATTCAAGAGTAAATTATATATTCGCAGTTGGTAAAAAAACTGTACTACTTTGTTGCCGATTTTATTATTGGAGGAATATTTATGTGTGGTTTTCACCAATTTAAATTAAAAATATGCAGCATTGGTCTTCTTGGTCACATTTTGAGTAATAGAAAACCTTTTCCATTGGATTGAAAGTAAATAAAACCATTGACAATACAGTTGAAATTTTACTAAACAAAAGACAAGGAAAATATTGAAAATTTTGTATCATATTTTATGTGTTATGTCATATTTGGTTCAACAAAATCTGGTATTTAAGTAGTATTGCTTCAGAAAAAAGACAATTACCTGGAATTGGTAAACTGAAGGTGAAAATTCTGACTGACATTACTGATTCCTAATGTTGAAAGTACGAGGGTAGTCCCAGAAATTCCCAACGTAACTAAGAAGATACTAAGAAAACATATCTTTATTTCTCAACATAGTCTGCTTTAAACTCTATACATTTTTCCCAGGGGTGTTCAATAGCTTCGACACCATGTTCATAGTGTGAAAAGTTGAGCTCTTCAAAATAGCCGTCAACTGCAGAGTCATCCTCTTTATTGTTGACAAATCTTTTACCACGAAGTAATGTTTTCAAGTTTGTAAGGAGAAAATAATCTGAGACGATAAATTTGGTGAATAGGGTGGGTGAGGAAGCTATTCGAACTTTAACTCATTGATTTTGACCACTGCGATAACAGATGTGTGAATTGGTACATTGTCTTGACGAAGGCATACTTTTTATTTTGTCAAATGCGGCCGTTTCTCCTTATTTCATTATTGAAATGCCGCAATAAGGACGCGTAATACTCACGAGTGTGAACTGGTTAGTTGTCTTGAGGAAACTATACTTTTTAAAAAAAATTTTGGTTACAAAAATCACTAATGTTGTTTGAGTTTATTTTAACATTTTGAAGAAAGTTGAAGTGCCCTCAAGTGGTATAATTAATTAGTACAAAAATATTTTAAACACCGCAAGTTAGTTAACAAATTAAACATATTTTGGCACAATTATTTTATTTACATAATGACGAGGCGGTTGAATTGATGACCACTTTATTATAGCTATTCCATTTGTTTTGTCAGATATTATCCATAGAACGCAAGTGAGTGCAGTGAAAAATTAATATACTTAAAATAGAATACCACGTAGTGATTAATTTCCTCACTACAAAAGGGAATACTAAAAGGAATCAATTAAAACTTAGATGCTGATTATGGTAACTCTTCACCTTCCCTATGCACTGTAGATGAATAGGCCAAACGGTTTTTTAAGCAGAGAATTAATTAGAGATGAACTCCATCCACGACAATTATTGGACACTATCTCTTAAGATAACATTAAACTAGCAGAAAAAGAAGTCACGAAAGGCAGACGGTTGTAGATGAAAAAATTAGTGACAAGATGTTGCTTTTTGAAGATAACAGGTAATTTGGGGTCATATAGGTGCAAGGTATGTTTGGTATGGTATATCTACAGAAAGAAGTTATAAAATTCATTAGTATTAGAGTGGTAATTACAGTTCTTTTCCATTATCATTTTCTGAAAATAAAATTAGTGGAACAACATGGTCCCAAGTTACCCCATCCTCCTAAGAAGGTACAATATAAAAAGATACAACATATTGTGGAATAAAAAATTTTTTTTGTAATTTTTAAAAAGCCTAACATTAGAGTAGCTGGGAAATAGTATGCACTGACTAAAGAAAATCGTCAACGAAAGATGTCTCATGACTAGACCTATAAGACAACGGACACATTCTGATTTACTGAAATTGTGATATCAGTCACGCCAATCAATTTTCAATAGCATTTTTTTGGTTTTTGTTTTAGCAGACATTTACATGCCGGAAAGTAAATCACATGCCACGTGATCTCTTTCATTGGAACTATGAAAACTAAAACAACTTATATATGGACATATTTCATTGAAACAAAGAGTGAAAATAAGGAATATAAATTGTGTGATATATTGGCAGAAAGAATGTGGCACAATAGTCACATTTATTTATAAATTTACGTAAACACCTTTATTTGTAAATTCACGTAAACATAGTTATCGTTCAATCTGGATCGAGCGACAACTGTATGTTTATGTAAATTTATAAGTAAAGGTGATATTGGCTACATTTTAGATTAAATATGCTTAAATTTCTATTAAGTTTTGTGGTGTTTCCATACAATCAAAAACAATTTTATCTTTACCCCCATAAGCATTTTTATCCTCATCCACATTTTTTCCTTCATTTGCATCCTCCAGAATAAATTCATGAATATCATAATCAAATCTATAGTTAATTCATTCTTATTCTTATTTTCTAACCCTTATTTCCCATACATGGGGGTGCAATTATTGGAGAAACTTTTTTAAATGAAATTATGAGCTTAAATATTAAGCTTTAAAATGGAATATTTGGAAAAGGTATTAAATACTGGCATGTAAAATTGTTTCGGTTAATTTGCATTAATAGTGTACGGACACAAACAACTACGGAATCTTGCTCTGACACATACTTGCCCATTTATTAGTTGTTTGGACCATATCTTTTTGACACAAAATTTAATATAAAAACTATGATAATCTCTCCCTTGGTACCCAGGATCTTAATGTAAATTTACATTTTATTAAAAACTTATTTTTACATCGTTTACATGGGCATTAGGCTTATTGCACTTCCAGGTTCATTCTATATATTTGATCTTGAGTAAAAATAACTGTAATATGGATCATGTTTGGAAAATGTAATAAAATGTAGATAAACTGTTTTTTATTATTTACAAAAACAAAAAATGTGAACTTTAAAACCAATATTTTTTATTACTAAGCAGCATTCAAAAAGTTGCCAAATTAATACTGCAAATACTCATTCACATGCTTTGTTTTCACTTTTCTTTTTCTGCTACTCACTCCATGGATAGTAACAAATTTACTATGGTAAGAAAGCTTGTTAGTCATAAAATGTGTTTGTTTTATGTAAATGAATTTCCTGTACACAGTAAGTGAAAAATTTACCAATTCATCTTTAATCACATTGAACACTGGTGAATCATATGTTTTAAACCATTAATCATAAGTTGAAAAGCTGTTCATATCAAATAGAGAACAGCTACAATAAAAGAAAAAGTAGGTAATTTAAGTACTACTGACAAAGTGGAATTGAACAATATTTTGAAGATCAAATTTCTAACAATTACTTAAAAGAAATACAAAATAGTAACAAAGCGTTGAGAAAAATGTATAGAAATACATTGGGGTTGTTTTGAAAAACAATGATAGTTCGTTTCATTGTAGCTTGTTGCATATAGGTTCAGGGCAGAAATTTTTCGATATTTATCTTATAACCTTACACGAACTTCCATGCATAGTGAGATCTAGCTAGAATATGTAGCTACAATATGAAGACGCATTCCAACATACTGTGTCACATTATTTATGTCGATCAATTTTTAATAGCACTTTTAACATTTTTTTAGCGTATATTCATGTATCTAAAAATAAATAACATGCCTCATGTCTGTTTCATTAAAACAATGAAACCGTAGGAAAATTATATACGGACATATTTCATTGAAATGGACAGTGAAAATGAGAAATATTAATTGTGTGATATACATGACACAATACTCGTAGCTTTCAAAAATCTCTCTTTATTTAAAAATTAATGACAATATATATTTGTTGCTATATTTCGAAATAAATATTATTTACTTATTTTAATTTTTGTGGTTTTTCCAATGTATATAAGAAAATGGTATCCTAAACCTCATTCATATTCTTATCTACATTCTTGTCTTCACCTGCATCCTCCAAAAAAATATTATAATTTCCAAAAAAATATTAATTCTCATCCTCAAATCTGTACTTACCGATAACCTCATCCTCCTTCTTATCTTGTAAAGAATTTTTGTTGCACCTCTACTTCCCATACATATGAAATGAAGGCGAAATTATTTTTCTTTTGAATTGGAAAAGTTTTTAAAATTAAATATTAAAATTAAAAATGAAGGCGATGTTACCAATCCACCTAAATTTTCAACCATCTCAAGTATCTAAAAAATCTAAATACGAGCATTCAGAACTTTGATGTAAAATTATATTGGTTACTTACATTAACAATTTCAGGAGATATCTGAATAATTACAGAATCATGCTTTGTACATACTCTGACACACAGCCTTTTATTTAATTCTTTGGACCTCATCTTTTAGCGACAAAACCTACACTTACAATAAAACTATAGAAATGACCTTTCTGTCTATTTGTGGGAAAGTTATTTAGGGGCATGTAATAAAATTAATAGAACATAAAAATTTTATTTTTGGAATTTTTGTTCGTTTGTTTGCTTGTTTGGACATGTATCATATAAAAACTATTGACTCAGTTCAGGTGAAACTTTTTATAAGGTAACATTTTTCGATTCGTAGAAATTCGCATGTTTTCTAAATAAGAGAAACTGACAAATGAAACATGCGAATTTAATATTTTCGAAACTCATTTACATTGTATTAGTACAGCAAGAATAACAAGAAAGAATCTAGCTACTCAAAGCGTTGTAATTACACAAATTATAGTGTACATATATATATTTATAACGGGCACATGGGGTAGACATCATCGTGCTCGTGCGCGTACATTTGCCACGAGCGTGATGGTGCTCGCTAAATCACTTGCTGTTTAGCGCGGGGTAGGGGAGGTCGCTCGCATGCATCGCTTTTTTTTTATCTTTCCACATGTTACATAAAGTTCAAATTAGAAAAGTTATTATTAGTAATTACAATATAAAAAGGATCCAGGAAAAGAAAATTATTAACCCATAATGTCGGAATACGAAAATAATTTGAGTGAAAATGATCGTTTTACAAGTTGTGAAGAAAGTGATAGTGGGAGTGACATTGTGGTGCACTCACAATTTGGCGTAATGCAAATTTTGAGTGATAGTGATAATAGTGACGAGAACAATTATTATAAGAATGATGTACCGAACTGCGAAAATATGATGTGACCTTCAGTTTTTGTTATAATTTTTGTTTACAATATATATTTCCATAATTTTCTTTGTATTTTATTATCCTTGTACAACTTTTTATTAAGAAAACACCGAAAAAATTATTAAAATTGGATAATTTTTGGAAGAGATACAGTTTTTTTTCGAGACAAGGGTAAATAACATCAAAAACAAAAGATTTCTTTGGCATTTTTAAGTATATATGTGTAAAAAACCATGGTACTAAAACGGTTAAGTAAGCAATCTGAATGCAGGCAAATGCAAGAGAGAAGATGTTGTTGTTGGCCATCTTCCACAAATAATATTTTTTAATGTTTTATGTATTCAATATAAATTTACTCTTTCTTTTTTTTTGTGATAATTTGAATCTATTGTCAATATTTTTAATTTAATTACTTTGGTAAATTCAGTACTAGGGTATAGGAATTTGGTCGCTACGTACTTCATTGACTATATATTTAATAAAATTGTACAATTTGCAATTTGCAATTGTAATAAATGTATTTACTAAAAAAATAATTTAGATGAACATTACAAGAGGAATGGAACATAAAATACAGGTTTTGAAATTTTGGTCCGTCTGTCAGTCTGTCTATTTTTTCACACATCATGCAAGAACAAAAGAAGTTTTCACTGGTGGTTCTTTCGAGTCTGATATACCGTATAGGCTAAGTTTCATAGCAATTGATGAAATAAAAAGATAATATGGTAATTTGACAGTTCAACATTCTTATAAAAGTTTACCTTCATAATTATTATGTTACGTGTATTCATCATATAGTTAAGTTAATAATATTTTTTAAATGTTGAATGAAGTCACAGGTTCACCTAGTTTAATACAAAAATCATACCTGCCTCGTATTTAGGTTACTAGAATGATAATTAAGTTTCTATTTCTTTTTAAATTTATTTCTACATTGTTGCCATGCAGACTGGGCTTATTGCATTTGTAGCCTTGCTTTATATAGTGATCAAAAATTCATATTTGGAAAATGTGACAAAATGTAAATAATCTTTTTTTATTTTTAAACATTTAAACATAATTTTGGTTACAATTTGAAGGCAGTTTTTTCCATAATTTTTTAAATTAATCGATCTTTCACAGACATACTATTTTGAAAATATCTAGATATTCTGGAAGCGTTTAAGCGTCAGATGTATGCAATGAAATATTTAATTTTTCACAAATACATTCATACTTTACAATAAATCCCATTTTGCAGAGTATGTAAGTGTGTTACATGCTCAGCACAATGGGATATATTCAGACACTTTTTAAATTATATCGGTTATTATTGTGAATCTGAATATGGGTATATGGGTATATGGAATACCTATCATGGATTCAAACTTCAACATGGATTTCTCTAACATAATCATGAAATTTAGGTTATTTTCTGCAACAAAACTAAATTTTTAAATGAAAATATTCTTGTACATATGAAATTTAGGTTATTTTCTGCAACAAAAGCTGTAACAAAACTAAATTTTTAAATGAAAATATTCTTGTGCATATTTTGTGTAACTTATGTTTTTGGTTAATTAATATGGTAAGTATAGACTAAGATAAGAATAAAATCTCTAAAAAAATTATTGCCTAATTGTTGAGACAAATTGCCTCATTTCATTATTATTAATTGTATGATTGTTATCTATTAATTATAAAACAAACTGTGATACAACATGTTTTGTTAAAATAAAATATTTAAAATTCTATGCAAATGACATTTATGGGTATAATTAGGCTTGATTTACTGCATGTGTTAACAAAACAAAACTAATCTATGTCTCATGTATTTATTATTGATGTCCGCATGTATACTGTAGAAATAAAACAGTAGGTAAATAAAATAATGTTACAGAATACAAAGTAATATTAAAATAAGAGAACTACTTATGAAAGAAAACTTAAAAATTTATTTTATAAATAATAAAAACACAAACTTTTAAACAAAACATGTAAATATTTATAATAAGTATTCACTTATAAAAAATTATTTTAAACACAAAATTAATGAACATAATGTCTTCATTACGATATATTATGAATCTATAGGATAACAAGTATCTTAATATGCAATCATTTCGTGGAAAAGGATTTTTATTAAATAAAAATAATTATATATATTAGGAATTTTGAAATTTCACCCAATAAAATACATTAAATATATGAATTCTTTAGAATTATGTCTCATATGTACGTTATATCTATGTTTTAAACCTCAATCTTTACACTTTAGATATTTAAAAAAAATCATTAGTTATAAATCATATAATATATTTATTTCATTTGAAAAATTTGTTTATAGAAAAATATGTAACTCGGAGATATTGACTTGGAGTAGCAACTAAGCTAAAGCAGAAAATAAGCAGGAAGAATTTGATTTAATCATCATCTCCGATTTTTTTTCTTTGCTTATAAAATATATCTCATCTTGCTTTTCATTGATGATCGGTTAGTTTTTTCAAGCTATAAAAATAAAAATCTTTAGTCTAAAAATTGTAAATACATGTTTTGCTTGAAAATTTGTTAGGAAACATAAAAATCTTTCCATAATGCTAAAAATAAATTTATTAAAATAAAATTACATATCTAACTTAATGTTCATTTATATTTTATAGAGTACATATGCGCTTACATGTTTAATTGTCATTTTTTTTGGAATGGGTTACAATATAAAAGATCAATTTGAAATCTTTTGGCACAAAAAATATGAATAAAAATTTTAAAATGTTACATTACGTAAATAATATTTAAGACGTGCCGTGGGCATGTCTTAAATCTATGAAATAAGCTGATGGAGGGTGACCAAATGAGATGCTCTCACTGTTCATGAGCGCAAACAGTACGGAATTCAAAATCTTCATGAACACTGGAGATTAAAATTATCTTTGGTTTTATACAAGTTGGTATAGAAAAAAGGCATACAGAATACTGTAAAAATGCTACAAATTTGTCCTTATACCAAGGAGTTCATATTTATGTTATAGTAAAATCTGTGTGGAAAAAAGCTGAGTGTCTTTTTGGCAAACGAGGTTTATTTGGGATTTTTTTCTTATGTTTTAAAGTTAATTTAGAAAAAATACCTAAAAATAAGTGCGAAATCTCTCCCTTAAGGTAATCAAAAATATAAAGGAAACCAAAATCTTATATTTTGCATAGATTTTTTATACAAGTCACTTAAATTTCCTGAAAAATTTGTTAATTTGTCATGAGAAATTTCTACATAAAAAGGTTTGGAGTAGATTATATTTTCAGCGTGCGTTCTTATTAAGATATATGCACCCTTGCAATTTATAGAGTATTGATTTAAATAAAATATTGAATTTGAATTTCACAACGTTGTTATGATTTGAGATACTCAAGTATCTTTCTCACAATAAATGAATACATTGTTTGTAGGACAGATAAGTAATTTATGCCACGAAAACATCAGTTGCGTTTCGGGCAGTCCAAAGCAAATTACTCTATATTTAACAAAAAAAATAAATGTAGTTAGAAAAATGCGAAAGATTTTTGTTCGTAATTTTTAAAAATTAATTAACAGGGAAAAATCACCTTGAATATGCTCAAAAATGTCTTTTGATTCTGGTAAGGCTTCTGAAGATGTACTTTTTTGAAAATAACTTGATATTCTTTCGAATTTCACAATGCTTTTCACATTCAAAATGGTGGCATATTTCATTTGCAATAATTCGTCACTATATTCAGTTTCGACTAGTTTTATTGTGCTGAATTCGAATTTCACAAGGTTTATTATAGATCTTAAGAACATTGTGAAACTGGAATACAACAAGCTGAATTTAGTTGATATTGAAAATAGTGGTGATTTATATCGACACAGATGCTGCTATCCTGGATCTTGAAAACATTGTGAAATTCGAATTCAGCACCCCAAGATTGGTCAAAATAGCATAGAGTAGCAATTTATATTGAGACAGATACTGTCATCTTGATTGATGATCAAAAACATTGTAAAAGTTGAATGTTGTATTTTATTACATTTATTTATGTACTTTATTGTATTTAATTGATACATATGGCAGACTTATTTCTATGAGAGCAATCTTTTACAGCCAATCACAACACTAGGGCAGCCCCGCTTTATGAGCTGTCTGGAATCGAACTGCGCAATCAAAAGCCACACCACGGCAACGAAAGTGATGTGTTAGGTTGAAACTTAGTCAAAAACGAATATAGTGGTGATATATTTCAAGAGACAGGTGCCGCATTCTTAGTTCTCAAAAATACTGCAAAAGTGGAATTCAACACTCTAAGTTTGGTCAAAATCAAATATAATGGCTATTTATTTTGAGACAGACAAATGCTACCATATTGTTTCATAAAAACTTTGCCGTCACGTGCAGTGCACTCAAGTTTGTTCTTGATAGCAGCATTCCCGACCCTGGCCGAACCTGACCAACAAATAAAAAGTATTAATTTCAATCTCACTATCTCCTATTGAATTGATGCTGCTATTATAAATATCAGTAGGGTCTTCGAAAAACATGTATTTAAAAACGTGTATAATAAAAATATTAACAATATATATATATATATATATATATATATATATATATATATATATATATATATACAGGTTGTCCAGTGGTAGATTTCAATGTTTGAAAAATTGTAAAAAAAAACTACACCTCTAATACAAAGTAGGTTTATTTTAACTTTATAACTACAAATGCGGATTTCATTTTTTTTTAAAAACCACGTTTTCCAAATGGCGGCCATCGAGTCTGACACACTCTTCGAGTCTAGCAAGCATGTTTGCGGAGCGACTGGGGTATCCTACTGACTTTGGCTCGAATATTTTCTTTAAGTTGTGTCACAGTGCTTGGATTTGTTTCGGGATATGTTTTTTTCTGGAAATAACTGCCCCACTGCATTCATGGACACATTAGCAATGTGAGCTGTGGCCCCGTCCTGCTGGAACCATGTGTTTTGGTTGAAGGATGGACTATTCTGTAGTTCTACTCTGAAAAAGTCATTTAACATCTGGGCATATCTCTCCGAATTCACAGTTACAGTTTGGACACGTTGATTTTCAAAGGAATAAGGCCCTATGATTGCAGATGCAGACATGGCACACCAGACTGTTACTTTAGGCTTATGTAAAGGTTCTTGATGCATTTGTCTTGGGTTGTGGACATCCCAGTAACGAAAGTTCTGCTTATTCACATATCCTCCAATATGAAAGTGAGCTTTGTCACTAAAGAATATGTTGCCCATCCGGGTAGCAGTACGAAATCTCAACAACATTACCTCCGCGTAAGTTTTTCTTAATTCAAAGTCAGAATCGTGTAAATCTTGAACAATTTGAATTTTATATGGATGGAACTTGAGCTTTTTTTGCATTGTTACCTGTAAAGTTGATTTCGGAATTCCCAATATCGATGAACGTGTACGCAGTGATAAACGGGGATTTTCAACGACAGAAACCATAACATGCTCGACATTTTCATCCATGGCTACCAATGGTGTAGGTCCTGACCTGGGTCTATTTAATGTTGATCCTGTAGCTCTGAACCTTGCTACCCATGACTGAATGAGGTTGATCGATGGTCCATCACGTAATCGACGTATACTGTAACGATTATTAAATCGACGGCGTGCTACAGACAGCAAAAATCCACTCGAAATGTTCGCTTCGACGGCAAAAGCGCGGTGCTCTCTACTCCACTGTTCCATGGCTACTAAAACATCCGCACCGCTTGCGCTTCTAACGACACCCCCTGCGCCCCTCTTATGTGTTGCGTTTCGAAACTGTTTGTTCAAACTTTGAAATCTGCCACTGGACTTCCTGTATGTATATATATATATATATATATATATATATATATATATATTTATATATATATATACATGTATAAGAATAAAACTGTAGGTAAACAAAATCATTTTATAGAATAAAAGTCAAAGGTAAGTTCTATTTGAAAATAATACAAAATGAAAATATGCATTGAGCACCACTGAAATTCATTAAAATATTTTAAGTTTTCGTGATTATAAACTCTACATTAGAAATTCTGTATTGTAAATTATAACGCTTATAAAATATTTTCAAATTCTTCATTTTTGGGAATTAGTATGAATATATTTCAAGTTGCGTCTACATATTCTGCGAGAGTTAACCACTCGACTAGTAAGCATGTGTGTGTGTTTATATAAATTAAACAGTCATATGTGACATAAAATAGCTAACAGAGTACTGCTTGTCCTTAAAAGAATAAACACTCACAGACAAACAGACAAAAATTTCAATGTACAGCTAAACCATTTTTGATGTATAAAGGCAAATTCTAAAATGTTATTATATGTATGGACAACAAAGTATGGAACAACTAAATTTATATATCCTAAAACTGAGTTTACCAAAGTAATTAAATTATAAATATTGATAATGTATTCAAAATTTTGTAAAAATTCCGTTTCAGCTCACATTCAGATTGCTTACTTAATCATCTACCCCTGCCACATCACTAAATTTTAACTTCATGCCCATTTTGCTAATGTATATCTGAATGGATAATTCCATTGTGCGATTAAAAATAAACATAATGCCTTCTGTAGATATACAAAGCTACACTATATATTTGTGTAATTATTATGCATCGAGTAGCTGGGTACTACTTTGTTGTTGTACTAATGCAATATAAATTAATTTTTTTAAATATTAAATTTGCATATATTCTGATTAAGTGAACCAATTCAGATGAAATGAAAATTAAAAAAATACTTTATTAAAAATACTTTATACTATTTAAAAAAATGCTCCAAATTTTTCAACAAACTGCATCTGATTTAAGTTAATGTTTTTATGTGATGCTCGTTCAAGTAAACACACAAACAAATATGACAAACGAATAAACGAAACAGACAAACGAATAAACAGATGAAAAGACAATTCCAAAACAATATTTTGGTATTCTATTTTATTATGAGATACATTTTTATTATATGTGTAAATAATGTTAAGACGACAAATTTTATCAAACATATAATTTAAAAATACACTTCATAATATCTAATGAGAATAAATTTAAAAAAATTTGTTTTCATTTAACAAAATCGAAAAATGAACATCCTTGCACACCTGGAAGTGCGTAGAAAATATGAATGGAAGAAACCACACTGTATCAAGTATAATTACTATGTACTTGGTGTGGTGTAGATTCTGGTATTATGCAATTTGAATACAATTGAATGCATTTTGTTCCCAGAATATTATACTGACATAATGCCCAGAACTTTTTGAAGTCGTAGAATATCTAAACCGTTTTCTATTCTTTTATAAATTGTATAATCGTCTGCGAACATAAGATGCTGGGCATGTAATCGTTTCTTGTTTAAATCATTCATAAAAATGCAGAATAATAGTGATCCGAAGTGTAGTAGGCCAGATTCTGATTCAGGTTTGCTAAATAAGAACTCACAATAAGACGATATTTCTTATCTGTCAAATGTGATTGAATCAAGCTCAGCTATTCGCCATATATATTAAAATACAATGATGAATACAAGAGAGCAAAGTAGTTTAACTTGACTTAAAATAATTTTATAAATAAGGAATTCGAAAATTTATCAAAAATGGATAGAATTGATACAACATGGTAATTAAAGGCTTTGTTAAAGTTACCTGTTTTTGAATAGGTGTTACGTTGCCCATTTTCCAGCATTTTGGAATGTTATCTATGCAGGATGTTAGGTTAAATATATAATGCTGGCGCTATTTTTAACAAATCCAGCAAGTATTTAATCAGGACCTGGTAATTTTCGTATGTCCAAGTTTAGAAGTTTTTTGAGAATTTTCTCTGAAATATATCAACTTTCCCTATCATGTTGGCTGACAATAATGTCGGCCATGAAATCTGAATTATTTGATAAAGGTAAGACCAAAGAATAAGGAATGAATCAAAAACAAGCTAGGGGTTTGACACTAATAGTGTAGATAAAGACAGCGCAAGTTTTTAATGCATTACTTATGATATTCATAATGTAAGTTGCAAGATTTGAATACTGACTTACTTGTCTCTGTCAAAAAACTCTGAGACCAAACAACTCTGAGTCTCTATCAAAAAAATATGAACTTTTTTGTATTCTATCGTGTGAAACATGATTGCAATATGGAATGTTTATTGTACAGATTAATGTATGATACAATACTAATGAAGAAACTAAGAGAAGAGATGTAAGAATGGATGGACTAAGCTGGCTTCATCTAGACGTTCCAATATGAAATCGTAATCAATCTAATTAAATGCTTTTTGGTAATCAAAATACACAACATGAAATCTGAAATCCCAGGTGAAGTCAATAGGAAATGAATATAAAATTCGTGACCATCAAATTGCCAACACAAAATCCATATTCCTCTTTATAAATTGATCTCTGTAGCTTGTGAGACAAAATAAAAATTGAATAATTTAGCTAACACAGAGAGGATCGCAGACCATCAGCCGAAAGCTAATTAATTCTGCTGCGGAAGTACCTTTAGATACAGATGTTATCTAAGTAAAATGTTACCACTACGGTTTAAGATTGTTTTAAGTTTATTTTAACATTGTATACATAACCTCTTTAAAGTTTTATTTGATGACTGACAATTGCTCAGAGTGAAACAAGCATAACCAGTAGTGGGGAAAATAAGGTTTATTTTAAAAAATTTATGTATTTGCATTTATTTAAAAAAAATTCTCTTAATTTTGCAACATAAAGATAATATTAATATAAAACCAATAATGACTATAACAAATAAAGCTACAATGTCGAGTAACAAATACTCATATAGTGGCAACATGGGCGCCTGTAAATATCCTAGGTCTTTGTGTCTTAAGACATATTCCATCCACCAGATGGCTCGTTCTAATCCAGTCGATATTTCATCATTTACAATTTGTGATAATTTCTGTATGTTAACACGAAACCTGTAATTATAAAACAATTTGTTGTCTGTACAATAAGACATCAAATTTTAAACTAAAGTTAGTGAGCTACAAGTTCATTCATTGTGCTTGTTTTTAAAAAACTTATATAAGAAGAATTGAATACACAAAATCCTGAGCAAATTTTCATTGTATATAAATAAATAACATTTGTGCATTTTTGTAATATAAAAAACCAACTCATATAGTTTTAAAACCTTCGTTTGACTTCATTTCAAAACTTCATTTAGCTAAATACTATACAATAAAATTTGCAATTTTTTATAGAAATTCAACCCCAGACACATGTGTGGTGTCAGCTTGCTTTTATTACAATTTAAAATAAGGTGATCTAGAAAAAAATGTACGAAAATTTATTTTTTACAGTATTTTTTGTTTCCTGAAGAATTTGATTAAATGGCTTTTTAAACTACATGAGTCCATTTATAAAATACATTCATCAATACACAAAAACTGAAAAAATTTAAAAGTTTTAGCCAAATATTATTGGTACCAAAAATTTTTTCTGATTTTAAAAAATTAGGAGTTGTGAAACATAATGCATGTCACTTTGCAAGTATAATATTTTCTAAATGGGACTCACAAGTGAAAAGTATTTAATGAAGTCTCGAACAGTACCTGACTCTAAAAAATTTGCAAAAAGAATTTCTTCCTCATTTTACATGTTTTATGAAGAATATAAAAAAAAATTTTTTTTTGATATTTTGTTGCAGATATATTGAGATCTCCATATGAAGGACATACATTGCCGGCCAAAAGTTTAAGACCACTTGTAAAATACTTATATTGTCTCTAAATACACTAAAATTGTAGGTAATAAAATACAAATCTGCACATCTACGTATTTTATTATTACTAAGAAATGTCCAAACTGTCTCTCTTTTGTGTATTTCTTGAGTAAAGGTGCAATAAACGTGTTTTGCTGCAAAACACCAAAATATATGATTGTTTTAGCTTCTTAAAACCGATTTTTCCTTTAGATTACTTTTGTTTTATATGAAGTTATTCACAAAGAGTTCTATTTAGTTTGTACTTGTGGTTCCTACAATCTAGACATTATCAAAATGGGAAAAGTATGCAAAATTAGCACTGAAATGTGATCTGTTATCGTTGTTTTATGTAATGCAGACAAATCCGAGCATGCAATTGCTACACAACTTAAAATATCAAAGTCTTGTGGTCATCGCACAATTATTTGACACAAGGAAACTGGCAGTGATCAATATTGTCCACGTTCAGGATAACCGAGAGTGACCACTTCTACTGAGGATCATTTCATCATCGTTACCGGCAAGTGGAATAGATGCCTAACAGCATCATGATTTTTTCCTGCGCAAATGCAATCATCTGTTTGCTATACTATCATCTAGAACCAAATTATATCGAAACTCTTTAGTTTCCGGTGGTACTCAACTGCTCGACCACCTGAATGCGGTCGCACCAAAGTATGATTTGTTTATGATGAGTGAAAGTAAATTTGTCAAAATGTGTCGTTATTTTTGCAGTTCTTGTGTATATTGTATTCATCTTTAATGATAATTAAATGAAACTACGTGATGTAGTATTATTTCCACTTTCTTTAAATTCTTTACCACAACCTTGGCTAATAGCCCACCTGAAGATGTAATACAACGAAACCTAGGTTGTGGTAAAGAACTTCAAATAAAGTAGAAATAATACTACATCACATAGTTTCATTTAATTATCAATAATGAATTTCTACAAAATTAACACCAAATATATTCAATATTCAATTCATGTTTAATACGAGGGGGCGTTTTTAAGTTCGCGGAATGGAGGATAAGGAGTGAGAATAAAAATACAAAATTATTTTTCTTTTTCAATATATTCACCTGCTACCCTAAAACATTTTTTAGATCTTTCAATTAGCTTATGTATAACTACGTCCTTCACTTCTTCATCGCTTGAAAACTTCTTTCCACGAAGTTCTTTTTTAAGGTTTGAGAACAAATAATAATCACTGGGAGCCACGTTAGGACTGTAGGGTGGGTGTTCCAAAATATCGAAGCCCACCTTGTGCAGGGCGGCCAGGGCATTGTCGTTCAAAAGCAGGACATCTTTGGTCAATTTTCCCCTTCTTTTTTCTTTGATTGCTTCTTTCAACCTCTCTAGAATTGACGCATAGTATTCTCCAGTTATGAAAAAACTTTTATCTTTATAATCTGTCAACAGGATCCCTTCTGAATCCCAAAAGACTTTCCAGCCGACTGTGACACCTTAAATTTCTTGGGTGGTGTTGTGCCTTTCTTGTGCCACTGCATTGAGTCTTGTTTGGACTAAGGTTCATAATGATGAACCCAACTTTCATCTCCAGTAACAATTCGACTCAATAGTCCATCCTTGTCTTCACTACAGAGGTCCAAAAAACACTCCACATGGCGTTGTTTTTGAGGCGGTGTGAGCATTCTCGGCAGCCATTTTGCGCTGACCTTTGTCATGCCAAGATGAACATGGAGAATTTTAAAAATTGTTGTATCTGATACTCCAACCGTCTGCAAGTTGTTTCTTCTTTAGTCTGGCATCTTCCAATAGCAATTTTTCAACTTTTTCAATAATTTTTTAGTAGTCATTTCGATCGGCCGACTGGGGTGTGAGTCGTTTTCGAGTGAGTCTCTACCCTGTTTAAAGAGGCTATGCCACTTGTAAACCATGGTTTTATCTGGGCAAGAGTCCCTGTAAACGGATGTCGCCTCTTTCAGTATGGTTTGAACCGACTTTCCTTGCTTGGTAAGGAACTTTATAACGGCGAGGTACTCGATTTTTTCCATAGTTTAGACTTTCTTCTAGATTGAGTCGTTTGTTTTAAGATAGTTCAAAGACTAATGATCCGATTATGATAAAACTTGGTATTTATATTAATAATGAGTTACTTAACTAGCTATCATTCCGTTAATCAACTTTACTAATGGCCTACCTTTCCATTCCGCGAACTTAAAAACGCCCCCTCGTGTATACCTTTTTTGTTTAAAGTTGTTAAATCATTAATTATATTATCATTACAAATAGGTTATCTGTAATGTATGTTAATAAATAAATTTAAAAAAATTTAAAAATAAATATATATAAATTGGTGCATTGATTAATTATTACTGAAGAAACAAGATATTAAACTATAAACAAATTAATAAAAACATTAATAACAATATAATTTTATTTGAATAAGAGTATGGTATACATGTGCATAGTCTTTAAAAAAATTAAAACTTGTACAGATATTTTTGGTATCAAAATTTTATTGTTAAAGTAGTAAAATTAATTGTATTGTTGGACACATAAGGCACTACGATGAGAGAAACTTGCAGAAAATTGTTAGAAAGATTTGAGGCAAAATGAACTTTTGAAATTGTTTTCTGCGTAAAACAATCTTAATTTCAAGGTTAGAAAAAATTTAATGCTTCATTAGGAATATTCATAAAAATTGCCAAATTGCAATTTTCTTCAAGTTTGGTTCAGTAGGTTAGACATCTATTTTTTAAATTGACATATTTAAGTTTTAGTGTAAATTTCATGTACTTATTTTTATTATTTCATATAGTTGGGATTATGTAGCAAAACAAAGAATTTTTATCATTACATCATTACGTTTGTAGCAAAACAAAGAATTTTTATCCTTACATCATTACGTTTGTAGCAAAACAAAGAATTTTTATCATTACATCATTACGTCTGTAGCAAAACAAAGAATTTTTATCATTACACCTGTCCATTTGTTCATCAAACCTACGTTTACCGTTTATGCAGTTTTAGATTCGCATGCATAAAATTCAATTCAATTTCAATTTACATCGAGCAAAACATAAAAAAAAAGTTAAAAGATGGGTGAAAACTTTTTTTTTACGCGCCATCGGATGATGTATTATCGGAAAAGTCTTCTAAAATTTATTGAGGTTTCATTACCTATTTTTGATTTTCCAGTCCCACTTGTCAAATATTAAACTTCAAGTGACATATTATGGATTGAAATCCAAGTGATGTTTTTTTCTAAACTGTCATAAAAAAATATTCAGACAACTAGTATTTGATTAGAATTTTCAGTTAACCTGGATGAAAAATATTAATATATATATATACATATATATATATATATATATATATATATACATATATGTATATATATATGTATATATACATATATATATATATATATATATATATATATATATATATATATATATATATAGACTAAGAAATTTTACTATGTGCGTTCAGACACACATGTGACTTGTATTTTGGATTCAATTAGTACGATATAATGTTTCTGTCAAAAAATTTAAATCAAAGATTTCAGACGATTACAATATTTCACTTCAAAAATTTCTCAAAAGTATAAAAAACATATTAATATTTCATATTTTTAAATTACCACTTTAAAAAAAGAAAGAAAATAAGTATATTGTTGAAATATGAATTTTTTAATTGAAAAATATGACTACTTTTTACAGTTAGCTGTGAATGACTCTTTTAATCACTCTAGTGGTATGTACCTGTGGTTTTTTGCTGCGATACGTACCGCAATTTGCACTTTCAGCACAGCAAGGTGCGTAAAGTTTTGTTAGAGGGTATGCATCAATGAAGTTAAGTAGATTCACATGGTTCTCTAGGAGATGGTATTTTTAGTCATCATAATTTGGAGAGTGAACAGAGCTTTGAAGCATTTAGAGCGTTCGCAAAATGCATCATTGAAAAAATAAAGATTATAAACAGCTCACTGTGAAGGGAGTCTTTAACCCTATTAGAAACGTTAGATGATAGCTACGGGACAGTGCTGGAGACCTTGCTAGGTCTTACACATTTGTGTGGTATGAGGAAGGTCATTATGGGTCTTTGGAGGAATACGGAGACAATCCAGGTGGTGGCTTGGGAATAACCTAGTGGTGTACTTCTCTTTGCTGCTGCAACATATTGTACCACTTAGCAAACTATAGGACTCATTTGTTTGAACAGCTGCAGTCAGTTGCAAAAGAGTATAGGGGAGAGAAATTCTACTCGGAGGAAGAATAAAATTAGAAGAGATCCTCACTTAGACTTTTGATGATCCTTATATTAATTTTATATCCATTTTGGCTAGCAACTTTTGACTTTGTTGTTTCATGTATATACATAAGACGGATCCCCTTAAAAATTCTATGAGCTTTCTTTCCACATCTTCTCATCCACTTTTATAGTTCAGCATATTGTACCTCGTTCCTTTTCATTAGTTCAGTTGCTTCCTCGGAAACATTTCTGATTTTCATATGTATAGCCACAGCCACTACATTGTTTATTTTCAGTACCCTGATGAATGTTTCCATTCTTCAATAGTTTCGATATGTGTATCATTTAATAAAAAACTGCCATAGAATTAATTTTCATTTTTTTTTGTTATAACTTGTTGAACATTATTACAATTTGTTCGAAATTTCTGTAATTAACATAATTTTATAGCACATAATTCTCTTTGCACAAATGGTTTTGGGATAATTCTAAATCTAAACAGGAATGATAGGATGGATATAATTAAATTATAATAATCAGAATGAAGTTAATAAGTCTTACATTATGCAAAAAATTTCCTCCACCATGTGTAAATAAAATGGTCCCATTTGAAAAATTTATGCAGAACTAAATATAAAAATATCTTAGCCAATGAAAAAATAAGGCAAGTCATTACGTTTCCTTCCTGGCCACATCGAGAATTGCTTTTCTGAAAATATTTTTGTTGATTGAACCAAAATCCAATGTGATACCGATTTCCCATGCTGTAATCTTGCCAGCATTACGTATTTGATCATTTACAATTGGCAATGCAACAAGAGGGACCTTATTGTAAACAGCTTCTTCTAGTGATTGCAATCCAGCTTGGGTAACAAACGCCTTCACGTTCGGATGAGCTATAATATTATAAGTTGTTTCCTTTAATGCTACATTACATGTTTACAAAAGTATACACGTTAATGTATTTCAAAGAAGACTAAAGTTATATTTCGAGGGTCAAATGCAAAAAATTCTTGGATTCTACTTGGAACCACTAAATCCATCTGGCAATAAAGTTGCTAAACTCATTGAAATATAACTAAAAATTATGACATTGGAGGGAACATACCCACTACCATAGAAAAATTTGATTGTTTTTGGACACCTAAAGGATTTTGGATTATCAAAATAACGATAAAGGAAGTGTTCGATTGAAGTTGAGTTTTAAAATGACAAAGGAAATCTAAAAGTTATTAAATTATAGATTAAATATGATAAAAGTCATACCCATATACAAGGGTAAGGCGAAAAATTGTCAGCCTGACAATGAAAGACTGCGAAAATTATTTTATTTTTCTACATAATCACCCTTGACTTCAACACACTTAGTCTAGCGTTTCTCCAACATGAATATTCCATACCGGAAGTGAGAGTCTGGAAGGCTGTCAAAATATCCATCTACAGCCCTCTCAACTTCTTCATTGGAAGCGGAGCACTTCCGAGAAGCAAATTTCTTCAAGTTTGAAAACAGATGGAAGTCTGGGGGTGTCAAATCAAGAGAATAGAGGGGATAATCAAACAAATTGTACCCTAAATTCAACAGTTCTCCCATATATATATATATATATATATATATATATATATATATATATGTATGTATATATATATGTGTGTGTGTATGTGTATGAGATGATGCGTTGCACTTTTGAGATTTTAATATTTAATCTAATTAAAATTATTTCACAGAAAAAATATTGGTCGCACCATTAACTCAGTGTTTTTCATGAATCTTTTATTATGGAATTTTGGTTTATTAAATATTTCATTGTAGTTATGGTTAAGACAATGTTGAAATTTTCCATAATAAAGGTTTAAATGTAAAAACGCATATTCTCATGGTAATAGAAGTCGCACTTTTTAATAGTTGAACATATTAAGCAATATTGCTACGCTAGCTTATGATCCACTTTGAAACGTCTGCCCACACTTTGTCGACTGCCTTGAGTATACATTCCTCTATATCAACTCAATCTCTTTCTACAGGTGATCATGATCACAAATATATCACCGGACTTATCAAAAGATATTCATCCTACTCCATTCTAATTAATTTAAAATTAATTTTACAGGAAACTAAAAAAGTTCTTCATTTAATTTCCTTACTAAACATTTCAGGTTTTGATATTACTAACTGAATTACAAAAAGGAAAGAATAAATAAATTGTTAAAAAAAGCACAGCTGACAGTGATAGAAAAAATGCACAGTTGGCTTTCAATCAGCTTAAAGTTCCAAAAGCTACAAAACGTTTCGACATGTTTGTATAATCACAAATCCTTGATAATCCTTGATTTGCTTTCTCATTTTGTTTCCTTATCATTGAATGAGTTATCCTATGCTTGATTTGGATTATGTTTACTTACAAATTCAATATAAATCTTATATTCATCTAGAAAGAATCAAACATTTTTTTTTCATTTCATCAACCTCCTAAAAGCACGTTTGTATACTTAAAAGATTTTCTTTGCTTATTCATTTTGATTATAAAAAGAATTACACTTATTTTATAACAACATTCTCTCCATAAAAAACTTTCGATATTTTATTTTGATAAAAGACTTTAGAAAAATTTTTAACACTCTTCATAATTATTTAGGACTAAAACTTACCTAAAATACTTCTCTGTGGTAAGAAGGAGGACATATAAATATTTTTCTGAATAACATCACGGGTTTTGTTTCCCCATTTCCAAACAATCTTATAAGGTAGTTTTTCAAACACTTCTTGAAAAATACGCAATTGGGGTGCAGGCAAGTGCAGTATATTGGTACCAAGACTTACATAAATAACTCCTTCTTTGGATTCATCTAAATATTTTGTTAATTCCTGTAAATATATTGTACAAATGGCGAGTTGTTAGTGATTCATAAATTGATCATGATAAAGGTAAACAGGTAAGCACATTTTATGTGGTAACTTGTAATTTGAAAACTTTTACGTTACCTCCGTCATATTATGACTCAACTTCAACTGAACACTTCCCAAAGTGATGATTTTGGGAACAGTCGGTCTAACATGTTGCAAAACTGGGTTCACACTATGGAAGAAAACTGACATTTGCCTTTCAGCCTCTTGCCAGCTTGGTATATCTTTTCTTAAATGTTTTTTTATCAAAGCATTTTCTGCATCAGAGAAACTCTATGCTAAGTACCATTGATGTAGTTGTATAGTAAATATTTCTAATTTCGTCACGAAGTCTAAAGGGCCGATAGGTAATGTTACAATACCAGGATACAACAATTGATTAGTTGGACTCCCCAAAGATTCATAGTTCGAAGCCAATCCTCTCATAGAGCAGATTCCAATTACAGGCGCTTTAAAATGACTTGCAAGTGGAAATAAATGGACAGCAAAACTTTGTACGATAATTAAATCAAAATGCTCTTTCGGGTTTCTTAACAACTCTTTCATTTGTGGAGTGCCCAACTGTTTGTCGATTAGTTCTAAAACGGCATACTTATACATATGATGTATTTGATATGGAACAAAGTAAGTCTTTTCTGTAAATGAAGACATATTAAATTGTCTTCGCCAAACTTCATAAGACACTTTCTGTACATCAATTTCAGTTACATTTTTGTGTTCTGGTATTTTAGAGTGCACTGGATCTGGAGTTATCATTACAATTTCATGACCATTTTTGGCTAATTCCAGCATTACTGATCTGAACACCTGATGATGACTATATGAAAGTATTGAAAACACTCCTAATATTCTAGCAGTGTGGCATATTTCAATGAAAGTGACTAGCATTGTAATTATAATTATTTTCATATTGTGAGAAAAATCTGTCAAAAAATTTTCTATATTATAATGTAATTATAATCGCTGGAAGAAATAATATTAGTTGCCAGTTACATATTATCATCTTTTTAAAATAAAGTCATTTTTTGAAACAAAGCACTGTGGAATTCTAAAAAAATCCAAGTTTAGTCCTTGCCCGAGGTTTAATGAGGTTATTATGATGAGATGAGGTTGTTTTGACGAGATATACACTTAATATGGAAAAACACTAGAAAAGCATTAACATAAATTTTTAATTCATGAAAATGTACATCATTGTATGCTCAAAGAATTTTTACATTCAATCATATTTGCTTTATGGGATCATTGCAACTAATCATCCAATAGCATTGAGGCTGAAGGATTGCTTTTATAGCAGACATCTAATGTTATTTCATCATTATTAATAAAAATTATTATTAATCTTCTCATCGCAACTAATTACTCATCCAATAGCATTGAGACTTAAGGATTGCTTTTCTAGCAGCCGTCTTATGTTCATTACATCATTATTAATAAAAATTGTTATTAATCTTCCCATTGCAACTAAATAATCATCCAATGGCATTAAGACTGAAGGATTATAAAAGCATTATAGCAGACATCTAATGTTATTTCATTATTATTAATATAAATTGTTATTATTCTTCCCTTTGCAACTAAATAATCATCCAATAGCATTAAGACTGAAGGATTATAAAAGCATTATAGCAGACATCTAATGTTATTTCATTATTATTAATATAAATTGTTATTATTCTTCCCATTGCAACTAAATAATCATCCAATAGCATTAAGACTGAAGGATTTTAAAAGCATTATAGCAGACATCTAATGTTATTTCATCATTATTAATATAAATTGTTATTATTCTTTCCTATAAGGTTTTTTTATCAATATTGTCCAATTTTAAAACAAAGAAACATTTCAAACAAACACAAACTTATAATTTTTTTATTTTATACAATTATCATTATTGTAATATAATTATAACAGTTCAAACATTAAAATTAAAAAAATTGTATGGTCCACATTGACTTCTTTCACTTAAATCATTACTGCTTATTTCCCAAACAACTTAAAAAGACTTCAATATAGCTGCCCTATGCCAAGGCACTATAAGCCATAAAATAGCATTTTCATGTCAATGGAAAAAAAACTCTTTAGAATAGTAATTTGATATGAAAGTAAATGAAATGTAACATGCTTTTTAAATATATTGATTTGTTTTGTGATTTGAGTAAATATAATTTAGATGAAACATTTCTCATGCTCCATAAATATTTATATTTCTTAATTAGTCAAAATTATGATAAATTACAAAATAATTTAAAGGCGGTATGTAATTCTTATTGAAGAGGCATCCCTCAAATAAGGTGTGAATATTTTTAGAAAAGTAAAATATCCTCACCGTCACAATTAATAGTTCACAAAGTTATTTTTGATCATTTTTCGTAAATTGTTGAACAGTAAACAATTGTTTTTATCCATGAAAATACAAAAGATTACTTTTCACATTTATTTTCAAAATCGAATTTCTTGTTTTTTTTATTTTCCTTTTATAAACATTTTTTTGTAATTATTGTTTAATAGCCCATATTACGCTATCGGACCGTGATGATTTTTGTGGCCTGTTTGTAAATTTATGAATTACATCTTAGATAGGCGGATGCTACCATTTCTAACAGCTGAATAAGATTATACTGGTTGAAGGTGGGAAATGATATTTTCAACCTGTAACACCATAGTTATGTTTTGCGGGACTATGGTCCACTTGCTTTACCGCCCCAATCACAATGTAGAAAGCTTCTTTAAAAATTTATTCCAATCTCAACATGGGTCATGGCCAAAAGTGATGGATGACTGGTTAGTCTAATATTATTAACACCAACCTCAGTGGATCTGGCAAAATTCATTGTATATATCTTCTTGCGTTTCAGTCACTTGTCAGTACAGTGAGTCTTTTACAGGATTTTTTTTCTTAATGTACAATTCTTCAGCGAAGGAAACTAATTTAATAAAAACAAGTTCCTTCCTGGATAGAAGTAAATGGAACTGTCCCACAATAAAGACAAGGTTCATAAGCAGACTAAAATCGATAACTACTGGCTAAGCCTACTGATGCAGACAGGTAATCCACTTAGTATGTTTAGACATGGAAGTAAACATTGCAGGTGATAATCACATTTTATAGGCTGTAGAGAATATTTTCAAGCCACGACTGGAACTAACAATAGAACAAAAATTCAAACAAAAACACTTGCCATGTATTAAGTAATAATGAAACAGCTCTGAAATAACGAAAACAGAATTTTATACAGACTAGCCTAGACTTAAGCAATTTTTTAAAACTATTCTGAAAAACATTCACCTATCTACGGACTTAAAAAATATTGAAATATCTTCGAAAGAATTAGGACTGATGTGCACTGATTGCACACTTATTTTCGAATTATTGCCGTAAAGTAATAACAAGCCAATATACGATACTAAAAATCTACTCAATTGCCATATTATAGAGCAAATATTAAGATCAATGGTTAATATACATCAGTGTGTAAATTGCCAACAGTGTGGCCATACAAGATATAAAACCTGTTGGCAAACCTGCATCTACAAACTGCACCCAAAAAAAACCATCTGATTTTGTTAAAGTGTAAACCATCTGATTTTGTTAAAGTTTATGCAGTGGTAATTACTCAGCTTAATACAAAGGTTTCCAGGTGTATTAAACTCGTGGAGAATGAAATATTCATGTTTGTGAAACAAAGCAAGCAAAGAACAAACCACCACAAATATTTCTAATGTAGCCATCATGCCCACTACCACTGATATCCAACCAAATGGAACAAACTATGCAGACATTCCTAAAAATGAACAACACATAAAATCCATGTCCAATCCTCATAAATTATTCTAAAGGTTCAAACAAAACGAAGCAATTTCTATAAATGTTTAAGCAAATTAATTTATAATTCTGAGAGAAACTCCCCATAAATAATTCTGATTCTTCTCTATAAATAATTCTGAGAGTTCAAACAACATGAAGCAATTACTAGAAATATTTAAACAAATTTAAAGACCCTTACGTCTAAAAGTTCAATGAGCCGGAATTCATACAATAGAAAGCAAACAGTCTGTGATAATCCTCATTAGAAGTAAAAGTATTTCTCGAAATGAATAAAGTGACATACATTTATGTCTGAAACATATTTTTCCGTTGAATTTAAAATAAAATATATACTTTCTTATCATTTAAACTGTTACCGTTGCATCCTGAAGGTATGGTCAAGGCAATAGAGCTATATATCATCAAAGAAAAAATCAAAGATAATGCATTGATTATTATTGTTCAGCTAAAATAAAAGCAACTAGTATAGTAATTGAAGACTTGATTGACCTACATTTTACATTCCTTCAAAACATACCATGAACAACTAGGATTACTCCATGTTCTCCAAAACTCTTGAGCATCGCTTCGCACCTGGAGGCGATGACAATGCACAGCACACCATATAGTGTTCAAGAGTGACCACATCAAAAAGCTGTTAAAATAGTACACACTCCAACTTAACTTCATCTCAACTGTTAAACTATATATTGGTCCTTTGAGGTAAACGAGAAATCTGATCTTGTAGACTTTTTGGTAATCAAAGGATTGCGAGCTTATGCTTGAAGTGCAGCATCAGCCTTGACCTAATGTCTGGCCATGGGCATAGTGGGGTGTAGCAAGTTATATGAACCGACGAGTAAAACAATAATAAAAAAAACAAAGTTACATCGCATCTAATTCGCTTTTCGATTTTTGCCATATTTAAAAGATTAACACAACATGGACCTCAGAATCATCTATAGATAAATGATACTGTAATATATGGACCTATCACTAGATACAATACCATGCACATCCTTCTTATATTTATGACTTGATCTTGATGTACTTGATCTGAATGTTCAATAATAGCAGCAAGAGAAATTGGAACCGTGATAATTAATTCACTAAGATTATCAAACTTTGACTGACTCACGAAGCTGCATTTAAAGTAAAAAGTTAACAAAGAACAGGTGTTTAATTTATTGAGAGAGTACTTAATAAATAACATTCATAGTATAAGCTTCACTGCATTTAAACATATATACCTGAGAATGGAAGATGGTTAATTCTGCCAGGAAGTGTGTTTTATATACACCTTAAGATAATAACAAATATTTCTTAATTATTAAGTTATAACGAATTTTCAATACAATCAACTTTTTTAATACAGTGAAACTTCACTAAATTGAAAGTAGAACTGGATTTTGAAATATTTCTCTTCTGCAGGCACTCATTTTTTTAAGGACTTGTATTATTTGGGTCTTTATTAAATTGTTCAAAAGAAGACCATAATTAAGTCAGAAGTTTTAAAGGCGATATTGAATACTAAAAAAGATGCTGAATAAAAATTTTTTTACATATTTTTGTCAGACAGATAAAACCCACTTACAGACTAGGAAACTGTGTCACATACAAAATAGCTAATGTGTCACATGGAAGTATATGAAAAAGAGGAGTTTAGAAGTTATTTCGAGGCGTAGAGGGAAGACTCAGCTGGAGTTGAAATAATGCCAGCAACTGAACTGGATAGTAACACATCTTAGATGATTTTATTTATGAGAAAACATAAATGACTATAGAATTAATTTCAAGTTTTATTCGCAATTTTGTGAGTGCAAATAATTAAAGAATAAAGTTTTTAACTTCATCAATTTTATTAAAAAGTTTTGGGAAATAACAATATTCAATTCATGTAGTGATAAAAACAAATAACAATACTACTTACGTTTCTAGAACAAAATCTTTTATGTTAAAATAACAATTTTGTATTTTTTCTTGAACTGTCACAAAAAAGTTATTAGTAGTATTAATATTTATTATTTTCGTCAAAATAAAAAAATATTATTTCCAATTAGATGTTTAGCTAATGCTAACCATACTTAGTTTGTAAAACGAATGTGACCTTGTATATTTGTGTTATTTTTTAAGGCCTATTCAGAGTATAAATAGAAGCGAGTGATGCTTAACAATAAAAATCATTTGAATTAGGTTCATATTTACATATCTTTAGAAACATTTTTACATAAGAGTATACCTAGCAAATAACAAATTTTTAATATGAGAATATACTTAATAAACATAAGAATGTGTCTTGTAAATATTATGTAAATTATTAGTATAAAAAATTAAATTATTGAAGTAGGTTCATAAAAATTGTTGAATAAAATTATTACTATTTAATATCTAAAAAATTAACATTTCAATAATACATATAAAAAAATTGTAGAATTTGTCTATCTGCATATTGAAGATATTTAGAAAAAATGGTTTAGGTAACACAATAAAATAATTGATTATAAAAATATTGTTTTCGGAATCTTATTTGTTTCTTCGTGCATGTATCATACAAGAAGTGCTGTCCCAATTTGAATGGAGTGTTTAAAAAATTAAGAGTTAACCTTTATGTTTAACCCCTTGAGGTAATATGTTTTATTATATTATATTCGGTTCACTCAATGAGAAACATGCAAATTTCATATTTTCACAAATTTATTTGCATTTTATCAATACAATAAAGAAGTACTAGATGCATAGTAATTAAAAAATTCCTAGTGTACCTATGTACATCAATAGATAACGCTCTGTGTATTTTAAATTATGCCCAAAATGACCAGAGATGAAGTGTGGGAGGGAAAAAACTTGAGTAAACAATCTGAATGTGGACAGTCGCGTGCTGATCGCCTATCACATAAAAATTTTTTTCATGTCATTTGGATTTGATAGTTTTTCTTCTAACAACGCGTACAAATTCTTTGAAGTGTTTTGAATACACCATAATTTTTTCAAATTTTTAAATAACTAATTAATACCTTTAAAAAATTAGTTTCTGTTGCACTCTCTGTTCAGCGGCGGCGTGCCAGCCCCGCAATGGCCAAAAGCAAAGCCTTATTTTCAGCGTTAAATTAAAATTATAAATAATGGATATAGAGTTCCGGGAGTGTCCAGTTTTTTTTCGGGAATTTCCTCCTCTTTAAGGATCTTTTTTTAAAATTTCTTAAATATTAATAGCTTATGAGATTTCGGCGAAATACGAAATATCTTGTTTTTTTCATCTTTAATTGTTTATAACTTTTGCAATTTTTTTTCTGGTTGTTCCATACTTTATTATCTATAGATATAAGAAAACTATAGAATTAGCATAACTGTAGGTTAAAGGTATTTTTCATAAATACCTTTAACCTACAGTTATGAAATTATTTAACTTTAACTTGGAAAATGACTAGGACAATTATTCTCTTTTATTGATAAAGTTGTAAATTGAAATCATTGAAGTGACAAATGCTTCAAGTGACAAATGTTAACACAAAGAGTGGATCATGTTAATTATCTTATTGAAGTTCATGTGACTGTGTTTTTGCATGGATTTTGTAAAGATTGTTCTCGTATCCGTTATTGTAATACAAAACAAGTATAATGATAAATTATTGCCAGAATCTCTTGTTTTTTATGATACAAATTTGAGAGTTAAATATATGATTTCTAGTAGTAATTTTTTCTGTAAATTGATGTATTATTTTTTTGTTTTATGTGGTGCCCACAATTTTATTTTCAAAATGTAATCGGTAAAATACAAAATGATGTAAATTATTTTATACCTTTCAGTGCAAAATTTGCTATTGAGCTATTTAATGTTTTCCTTGAAATTTTCTTTTTAATTCCTTATCTTATATGACAGAACAGAAATATGTAATAAAATACTGCATTATCAATTAAATATTACTCATCAAAGTATTATATACGCAGAATTTCAAGTCAATCAGAGAAGGCAAAGTGGATAAAAATTGCAAACCGAATGTAATATAATAGTATTAAGACAGAACTACCACTACGTATAAATAATAGCCCACAAATTGCACTTTTCGTTTATCTCATTTTAATCATCGCATCGATATAGTGTTTATAACGTTTTTTGTGCTCAATTTCTCAAAAACTCAGGCTCAAGGTACTCATAGAATTTTTTTCGTATTAATTGTGTTTACGAAATCATATTTTGATAGAAGTACAGGACACCAAGAGTACAAACAAAAATTTGGAGGCAAAGAAACTTGCAAAAGTAGTCATTTTTTGTAATTTCATACATACAATGACACCTTGCTGCTTTATCCAATGTCATTAAAAGCAGAAAAATTGTTCATAAGAACCCATGCCCCACTTCGACAAAGAATCTACCTATATGTCTATTGATGCCTTAGATTTATTTCTCTTCATAACAAACTGTTACAAAGTAAATACCGCTATGTTTGATTGTAACAAATTGTAAGGGGTGTAATACCGTGAGTGACACCATGTTAATCGACTCTTAATGGTATAAATGTTAATATACTGTCTGTATGTTATTGAGTGTCAAAACACATGCATACGTGTTGTCACCGTGGTGTGTTGGGTTGATCACGAGGCATATGGCCTTTGACGATGCGGCGAAACGCTGGGGATCCGGGTTCGATTCCCGGTCGTTCGTCGAACAGGGTTGGAATGGTTGAAAGCTACCATGAATGGATAGAGAGGTACAAAATAAACAAAAATGTTATTGTCACATGATAGTTGAAACCATCCATTATTGCAAAATTATAAGATTCATAACTATTGTAAGGTTATTTTTGTTATATATTGTCTACATCTAATACAATGTAATATTATTGGTCTTTACCCCTTATCCTTCAAATATAGCATTAGCTGAATAAATACTATTATAACAATAGTGTAACCAATATTAACTTGGTTGTTTTCCATAACTTCCCTCTTGTCAGTACGTCTTGTAATTTAAAGTATATAGTAAAATATAGTTTTCTAAAAGAAAATTAACTATATCATTGTTAAGCAGTTCATTTTTATACCCTTTTTGAAATCTATTACGGCTTGATCTGAATTTATCTTAGATTTTTCAACACAGAGGAACCAACAGTAAAAACTGCACACTACTTTTTTAACTGCACACTAAATAAATATCTTATATCTTGCTTTAAAAAAGGTTAAATGAGGTAGAGTTAATTACTGAAAAAAACAAAATCATTACTTATCACGTAGAACCTATACTTGACAATGGAGAAGCTATGGATAAAGGCATAGTTAATACTGTTTAAAACAATGTTGTTTCCACATTATTTGTTTAGATAAAGCTATAATTGAAGGATAATAGATAAGGACCGATTATATTGTATCAAAAATAGAAAATATATGACAAAGATAGCATTATCTTTATATTTGTATTCATTCGATAGTATTTAGTGGTCCAAAATTGGCGGTGTTTTTTCTCATTTATATTAAATACCAACCTTCTAAAGAGATCACTTTATACAAAAGAGAAGAAAATAGTTATAATACCAAATACTATTTTACTAAACATTTGAAATAGCACTTTTTTAACTTGAAGGAGCATTATATCAGTAAATCTGTGGTTAAATAGTAACTGTCAAATAATAAAAATATTATAATGAAATGCCGTTTTGTAAGTATACTGTGTTCATAGTTATTATTTACTACTTTTAGTATATGTTACCATTTATTATATAATATAAATATATTAATATTTTCAGCTTTTGATTGAATTTTAATTTTTGAATGGAATAGGTTTGCTAGATTGGACAACCTAAAGTTAATTGCTTTCTTTTTTTCACATAAATATATATATATATATATATATGTGTATATATGTATATATATATAAATATATATATATATATATATATACATATATATATATATATATATATATATATATATATACACACATATATATATATATATTCAGAATCATTTTTGATGGTACCTCAGGTGAAGCCAAACTGACCAAATGTAGATATTTTGTGGATGTTCCAGAGTATTTTTTAACTTTAAGACCGAGAAGTAATGCTGAGCTCAGGATTACAATAACACTGTTTACATGTCAGGTATTTTATACATATTTCGGACATATCTACAGAAAATAATTTTCGATGGAAGATCAAGTGGTTGCACGGACAGTGTGAAGGCGAAAGGTCATGAGGGCAATTTCTAACCCAATGGATGGACCTGATGAATGGAAATGCTATCAATCGACTAAAGTAGAAATGTATCATTAAAGAAGCCATACGAGTCGAGAGGAATGAGGCAGAAGACCAGCCATGTATATCATAGCCAAGACCATGACTAGAGAGACGTTAGACATGGTCGGCTCAGCAAAAAATCTACAAGATCAAGCATAGAGTCATGTTACAACATGTGTAAATTGCTTCTTAATTTTTTGCAATGCCTATTAATCAACATATATATATATATATATATATATATATATATATATATATATATATATATACATAAAATAAACTCTAAGGAGGTAGTCGAGACTGTCTATTGAAGACATTTATGCAAGTTCAAGGTTATAGGGAAAAATTTATACTCAATTTATGGTGTTAATTCCTCATGATCTAGCATATATTAGAATTACTTAATGCTACTTCATTATTTAATACGCTATTACTCAGTGGCGTAGCCAAATGTGTATTGACCCTTAAGTTGATTGATTACAAAAAAAAAATAAAGTTTCCATAAAAGAATTTAGAGTCGAATACAATATAAAATATTGATTAATTTGACTATAGTGAAAAGATATTTTTATTACAATAAGTCTCGAATAATTCACATGGTGGAATAAAACACACTTGTATTCCTTTTTTGAATGTAACGGAATTATTTTCAAGTGTATATAACTGGTAAAAGTAACACATTTACTAGTCATATCAATTTAAAATTCTACTTGTTCTGTTGATCGAACATACTGTACACCCATGTTGTAATGCAAATAGTTTTACAAAGGAATATTTTTATATAGCCTCATACAAAGACATCATAATGTTAAGGCAATGACTAAATTATGCTAACTAGTGTAAAGGTATGTAACACATTAGTTTTTATTCTAAGTATGATTTACTGCGAGTCAGTTGAACAGGCAAGGCCACTTATTGCCCATCTGTTACGTAGTATCAACCTTAGTTGTTACATTGTGTTACCGATAAACCAGATTTTTTCTAAACTCATTTGAATGATAATTCGATATGTAACTTTAAAAAAATAATAAATTCATTGAAAAAAGATCAAAAACTAATAAAAAATTATTTTTTATTATTAATCAATTTTCATTATTTTATATCCAATTTATAAGTTAATTAATTTAGTAGTTTTTTAAATTTTAGTAGTTAAGTTATTATTCAAAAGCTACTTTTTCATTAATACATTATAATAGCTAAGGTTGGTACTATGTAGTAGATAGGCAGGAGGGCTCAGTCAGGGATTCCTCCAAAGTTGCTGGCCTATGTTATTTTTCATTTCTTTTGTGAATTGTGATTGACATGAAGTGAGTCGCTGTTACTTTGGTAGTGTTTTATAAAAGAGTTGAATAGATATCTTTTAAAAAACAAAACCAATCTGGTATTAGTTAACCAAGTAAGTGAATGGTTAGTATAATAATTTTTAAGTTTATAAATTTATAATTCAGTGACTGCCTCTTGGACAATTGGTTCAACGAGTGATGTCTTTAATTAATGAAGTGTATTTATTATGATATTGTTTAATATGGTCGTTATTGATTGATATGGTCTTTATTGAAATTAAATAGGCAAATATTTTGCCATTATGTTTGATAGCATATCTGACATTTCACACATTGATCAAATGTCTGGTGTGCTATCAAACTTAATAGCAAAATTTATAATAGAAAATTATATAGTTATAAATGAAAGTCAAAGAAGTATTCCTTGGATTTTTTTCTCTAAAAGGAAAAGAGCCATTAACATTATTGATGAAATATTAAAAAGCTTCAAAATGATGGTTCAGATTTTATAACATGTTCCCAAAATTATAACAATGTGGCTGTTTCATTACAGCGGTATATTATTGTTGAATGTATTAATCATTCTCAAAACCCAAGTACATGGTAGTGATAAACAGGAGCCAAGACTTTTGTACCACTAAAAATAAACCATTATATTTTTGAGAAGGTGGTGCAATTAAATACTTACGTACAAGAGTGAATAATAATAATGATATTACATAACACCTAATAGATACTACTATTAGTGGTGAAAGTAGTTCAGATCAAAATATTTAAGCAGTGCAACAAATATACTGCTATGTAAAACATCATTAAGTCCAACAGTCCCATATGGAAATGAAGATTGGACAAAGAATAAATCAGATGAAGATAAATGAATGATTTTTGAACGAAAAATCTTGAGAAACATTTTTGAAGCAGTGGAGGAGAATGGAGGAAAAGATATAATAATGAATTGCAGTATAAATTCAGAGAACCAAATATAGTTAAGATAATAAAAACCTCTCAACTAAGATGGCTGGGCCATATCTACACAGTGAAAATAATAACCTTCCAAAAACCAGAGGGGAAAAGAAGGAAAGGCAGACCATGCACGAGATGGCTAGATAATGTGGAAAAGTGGCTAAAGAATATAGGTGTTAACAGATGGAGAACTGTGGCATCACAGAGCCCAAAATAGTGGAAACTGACTGAGACAGCCTTGGCCGGAAATCAACTGTAGAGCTTAAGAAGTATTGATCATTTAATTAATTTATGTGACCAACATTCCATCGCACAAAATACATTTCGTTTAAAATTTTTCAGAACAGTAGAGACAATTTTTACTTTTTTTTCTGCTTCCACTAGCCGCTAGGAAATGCTTATTTAATACAACAAAGCATTTGTTAAAATACTCTCAACAACACGTTGGAGTGCTCATTGCGCTGCAGTAAAAAGAACTTGCAGAAACTTTAATGGAGTTGTGACGGTAATTGAATTATGTGATCAACAAGGAAATTTATATAACGGAGGGGATGCACAGAATTTTATATCCGCTGTGTGTAATATCATGTTTCTTTGCTATCTTTTCTTTTGAAATGATGTACTAAAGAAAATAATTTATACTCAGATAGCATTGTAAAGTAAAGGCTAGATTGTTAAGCAATTAGCCATAAAATAAAGGCATTTAGTTTTTACGTCATATTAGTCATATTGTAAAGAGGCAGCTGATCTTGCCACAAAAAAATCGGAGGACTGCGACATTCCAATACTCATTTTTCGAGTACATCGTAAAAAATGAATAGCCGATGAGTTGGCCACTGATGCAAGACTTTCATTGAGAGCTAAATTTTAAAAAAATGTGTTGAAGTATCTTGCCGATTCAATGTTAAACTCTGAACTAGATTAAAGTCTGTTCGAAATTTAGTTGTTTGAGGTTGTGCTGACAAATACTTTGCTTTTGGCGACCATTAAAGAGTTGAAATTAACTGTGTAAAATTTATTGTTTTTTATGATCAGGTATCAGAAGCAGAACTCCTTTTGTAAATACCAAGGTTGAGAAGATATTTAAAAGCGGTCAGTGTTACAGTTTCTGATTGTGTATTTATAGACTCTTTGAAATTCATGGTAAAATGGGATTTTACAGAATCTCTTCCAAATCTTATGGTCGCACTAAAGTTTTTATTTAAGAAAGAAGCTTTAGTAAATTAAGTTATTAAAAAATTATTTGCTACAAAGCTTAAAAACCTTGGAATATTAGCAATAGAACATTAGGGAATACAACATATCAATTTTGAAGTTGTCATTTCCAAGTTTGTAGCTGTTAAAGCTAGAAAGAAGAGATTGTAAGTGTCTGTACAAACATGCATTAGCTCAAATCTGTCTCCCAAAGGGGCACACAGAAATTACGGATGTTCACTTACTACGATCTGTCATACCCCCCTACACTTCTCCAACTTTCATAACTTTTTTCATAAGTGCTCTTTGGTTTCTGTGTTTCTCAGTTTGCCCTTTCAAAGTGTTTTGTCAATCTAATTGAGATATTTCTTTCTAGGACGACGCACTCTTCTGACTTGATTATTTATCTCCACATAATCATAAACAGATTTTATCTACATGACCAAACTGCTAAAGGATTTCCATCTCAAGTTTGTCTGCACGCCTTCTTTCAATCCTTCCGTTTCCATATCACACTATTCTTTATCCTATCATTAAATTTTAAACCACACAACTCCTCAGAGAATACGTTTGCACTGTGTTAATTCTATTCTCATTCTTCTTTTGTCATACCCTAATTTCTCTTTCATATATTAATACGATTATGAAAGAATATATGTGCAATAAAACAATACTATTATTATTATATTTCAATTAGATTATTAATGACTTTCCATTTATATCATTGAAATAAAATCATATTTGACGTTTATTGGATTTATTTCCATTGTTGGGGTGACGCCATCGATGTCCGCTCCTGGTATCACCCATTACAGCTACGCCACTGCTATTAGTTAATTAATTAACAGCAACATCTGTTCGTTTTATAAGTAATCATCATATCCTCAGTACTTTAAAATGCATTCTGATTCTACTCTAGATGGCGGTACTCATTTTATTTTATAGCAGCAAACACCCGCTTCGCCCGTTTTTTTTGGTTTTACATTTATTTATATCTCATATATTTTTAATTGTATAAAAACATGCGTTTAAAAATTTCTCTTTTCTATTAATTTTTTTATACTTTGTACATAAATATCTTATAAAACTAAGTATTTATATCACAAAATTAGGACGATGAATATAAAAGCTCTTGATAATAAGCGAAAGTTATAAATGGTTTTCATTGACCTTGAAAAAGCATTTCACCGCATTTCTAGGTCTTTAATAAAGGATGCCTTAAGAGCATTTACTGTCCTGAATCATAACACAGAACTTGTTATGGATATGATTGACAACATCAAGACAAGCATCAGAAATCCATCTGGGTTATCCAAACATTTTTTCATCAAAGCAGGCATAAAAGTAACGTCCTACGCTCTTTATTATTCAATGTCGTTATAAATTTCTTAGTAAAATAAATTTAAACTACTGCAATTTAGAAAACAAGTCCATGGAACCTTCTGTTTACGGATGACGCAGTCCTAATTGCTAGTAATATAACAGAAATTCATGAAAATTTGTAAGAGTGAATAAAGTAACTAGAATTAAATAGCTTGCGCATTAGCAGAACAAAACCGAATACATACTCAGCAACTTCAACATAGAACAACCTGACCGTGGAAATGTTACCTATTGTCTGAAATGTCGGTACAATTTATGCGGACATAATCCATAAAACAACCTTAGCATAGAACAAATGATATATGTAAAGTGAAATGTTGTATGACTTAGAAATTCCAATAAAAACAAAAGACAAAGTCTACAAAACTGCTAAAATTACAGATGCTGCGTTGGTCAGAGGGAGTTACTCTGTAAGATAAAGTGCACAATGAATATGGAAGGGAAAGTTTTAAAATAGCTCCGATTATGACTAAGAAAGGAAAACCTATCAATTTCTTTTCTCTAGAGTTTTCGACCTGTTAGGGAAAAAGTTTGAAAATCTAAAAATATGTAGCAAAACACAACTTTTTCCACGTGAAGGGCGAGCAATATAGCTAGTCACATCTCGATGAAATGTGCCCAAAAGTCATATTTCATATGCCATTCCGATTGTTAGTTTTCTAGTAACACATGGATAAGCAAAAAGGCTTATTAACAATGCACTTTTTATGTTAACTTACAATATTGAGAAAGTATAGAAATAATTTTTATTAATTTTGGTTGTCTGTTACAATTTCATGAAAAAATTACTGGTTAATACAATTTTATATTTGAATATTCAGAATAGCCTAAAAATGCTTTTTAAAAGAGATATTTTGAAATTAATTCGGAGCACTCCACTGTAAAATAGGTAGTGATAAAACTCTCTACCTCTGCTTCTAAGATTGCGTGGTACATGTTCCATATATTTTAGTGATGGATTATTTAGGTGTTTTAATCAATTTTTATCCAAGATAGCAAACAGGGAAAAACCTGTTTTCTATGGAATTTTCGAAAACAAAATTGTTCTAGCAAATTTTTGAATGTAATTTCCTGTTTACATTGTTTTCCTAATATGTGGAGATTAGTTTTGTAGTCATCAAAATTTCTTGGATATCCCTATGAATCTAATATAAAGGTAATTAAGTAAATTTTATGGCCAAATTATACTCTTTAAATTAAACAAATATATATCTTTTTTATTAAAGTGTATATGGTTTCAAATAATATAGGTATGGAATTCTTATAATGAGAGCTTGACTAAAGTAAATAAACGCTGTTATTTAAATGTCACCAGTTTATTTAAATTTTTTTTATTTACTTCAATTTGTTATTTTAACAAATAATTCAGAAAACATCGGTAGAAATTAAAGAAAATAATCTTATGATAGAGTCACAAACTTTTAAAGAAGTCATAGAATTAATTTATATGTTCTAGTTAGTGTAACATCAAAGTTAAACAAAACATTGCAATGGTGTGAACACTACATTCCAAATAGGTTTTTAGGAGTGTGCTGAAATGGGGAACCATAATAGATTATAAATAGGGTTTAATATTAACGAAACTGAAGAATAGTGTGAGATAAATATATATTTTAAGTATGTGATGCACAAAGAACTCTGCCAAAGTTTTGAAAGGCTACGTTAAAACATTACAACATACATTTTTGATGGTAACAACTGGTAATTTTTAGAGTGTATTTTGAAAAGTAAAGGAAGAGGTTGGTAGATTTGGCAGCCATAACATTATTTGAGTAGCAAACATAAAGTCAAACAATGTTTTTGAATAAAATTATTTTATGGTCTCTTTGTAAAATGGAAACAAAAAATATAAATTCCATACTACAAAATTATTTTAATTGTAACAAGTTTTATAATAATATGTGTAATGTTTTGGCTTATTTTCTTTGTTTGAATCAATTGTTTAATTACAATAATTTTATTATAATATTGAAATAAATGTGGCATAGGCACCTAGTTCTTCAGTGCTTAAAGTTAGTTATAAATTTATTTTTGAATCCCCAATAACAGTGATTATAGTTTAAAAAAGTAATTCTTAATTTTGTAACATAAAAATAGAGTCAATATAACACCAGTAATCACTGTAACGAGTAAAGCTATGATGTCAAGTAACAAATATTCAAATAGTGGCAATATTGGGGCCCGAAAATGTTCTGCTCCTTTATGTTTCAAGACATACTCTGTCCACCAAACAGCTCGTTCCAGTCCTGTCATTATTTCATCACTTACAATTTGTGATAATTTCTGTACGTTAGCACGAAACCTGCAATCATATTATAATTTATTTTCTATATAATAAGATAGATATCAGATGATAATACTCATTTTCTAAAAATTATGTAAGATAATATTTTTGTATTACATTAAAGGAAATGTTAATAATCATTTCATCCTTACCATATAAATTAATAAACTTACATACTGTCAAATAAATTAATCACTTATGCTATATAAATTGAATAGTACTGACGTGCGTTAGTTAAATAGTGTCATTTATTGCAGTACAATGGTTTCATTTATGATCTATGATTCGAAAATTGTACGTTATAGGTTTAATCTTGGCTCAAAAGCTTTAGAAGCATTTCGCAAGATATGCGTCACATTTGGAAAAGATGTGATAAGAAAATGAACAACACGGAAGAGGTTTAAAAAATTTTCTTCTGGATGGATTATCCATTTGAAGATATACACGCAAGGCAACCTTCCGCTATTGATAATGAAGAGTTGGATTCAGGCACCATTGAAACCAATTCAAAAATCATACGTCAAAAATTTGCCAAAATATTCAAATAAAGCAATTTGTACCAATTTTCGTCAACTATGAAAGCCAAGCAATATTCGTCAACTAGGAAAGGTTGAGCAAATTAGTATCACATAAATTAAGGTAACAAATGTTATTCTTGCAAGAAACATAAGACCTCACCTCTGAGGTTAATGAGGAAAAATTTTTTCATCTAAGACATCCTCATTTTTCAAAAAATAATTATCATCTTTTCTTGACTTTTAAGAAATATAAGCAACGTAAACAGTTTTACAATAAATATGTTAAAGCGGTAAGTACTAGGTTTTTCAACTCTAACGATCCTTCCTTTCACGAAAATTCATCATATTTCCAGAAAATTTTAAATCTTAAAATTAATTCTTTAAATTAATAAAATTGTTTCTTCAATTTTTTATCCATTTTTAATTTCTCGTAAACAAAACCGCACGAAATAGCTGATATTTTTATTGCGTCATTTTTTGCAGGTTTGCTTTTATTAATTAAAGAAATACCATTATAATAATCTTTTCTGTTTCCTACATTATATATTATGAAACGGAAAGCAAATGAATACCTGAATAGTAACAATATTCATTTTTAAGTTAAGAAATATAATTATCCCCAATACTTATATTTAACTATTTCTAAAGTAACAGAAAAACTATATAGAGTTAATTAGGAAAGTATCCGGTAGAAAAAATCTAGTAGAGTAGATCATTTGTTAGCTTTAAGAATCCACCTTATAATCTCTATAATCCTTCGTTTGACACTTGATGATCCTTACATCGACTTTTGTATCCTTCTTAGCTAGCAGCTTTCAGGTTTGTAATTGCTTATGATAGGGGTGCGGGCTTTAATTGCTTATATTATGGGTGTGGGCTGTAATTTTTTATCCCATCCTTATTAATATGGAAAGATTTACATAAAGTCAAAGCAAATTCATAATTTAATTATTATAATGCAGACTAGAAAAAACTCTGATTATAAAAAATTCATACAGCCTGATAAAAATTTAAAGATTAATAACATAATTTGATTAAATTAGGAAAAAATGTATAATTACAAAGCAAAATATATTTTAATGTGGTAACACTATTATTTATATTAAGCTTATGCTATAATTTTTATTTAGCTACTGTTTCGCACCCAGATTCCATGGTAATTTTTATTCAATAAAATTTATAGGTTCCTCTAAAAATTTAATTTCAATTTTCTTTCCATATATGTAAGATAATGATAACGTATTTGTGTTAAATGTAACTGATTTAGTTTCATTTTATTTTTCAGGTAAACTAATTAACAACCAGAACGTCACAGGTATTCTAACCGAGGAAGAAAAGTTACAGTGGTCGAAAAATGTTTAACAGCAATAGATTTTAAGTTTCTACATGTTCGCTAAGGAAAAAATACAGGTATTTTCAAATAAACTAATTAAAGATACATTAATGGTTAGAACACAGCAAAATTGCTGACAGCAGATTGAGCAAGATGTGTGTTATTTTTGGACAACGTGAAGAGGGCAAGAACAATGTAAAGCTGGGAAAGTCAGTGACGAAACATCTGAAAATATTTAAAAAAGGTATTGAAATACTAACACACCACGAGAACATGAACTATCACCAAGTTAACATGTAGCATGAAAATTTTTTTTTATGATAGAGGGAAAGTCAATGGATGTTGTAGTTCAAATGAAATTTCAGGAAAGAAAAAGAATAGAAGAAAATCGTAAAAAACTTATACCCATTATAAAAACAGCTATATTATGTGGAATGTAAATATAATAACAGCTATATTATGTGGAATATAAAATATAATGGAATATAAAGTATACCATTAAGGGGACACAGAGATGACCGTGAATTAAAATTGGAAAGGTGGAGGTAAATTTAGAGCACCATTGAAATTTTGAATCGACGTTGGCGATGAGATGCTGTGTGATCATGTTAGAGATTGTCCTAAAAATGTAAAGTTGAGGAATCTAAACTTGTAAGGAAGATTCACCAATAGAACAAGAAAATTCAGCAGCTCAGACAGAAGTTAAGAAGATTGCGTGAAATCCATGGGGTGTAATAATTTGGAAAAAAAAACAGCAGCCTCCCCTCTATATGATTCTAAAATGAAAGAAATTTATTTGAACTTGTATTATAATTCCCGAAAAGGCTATAAAAATTCAGCTATTTGGGTTTATTTTTTGTTAAAGATAATATATTTCATATAATAAAAAATTGGAAAACCAAATTTCAATTAGTTTTCAGAAGTTATATATTTATTGATAATTTAAAAGAAAACTTATATTGTTATTTAAAAAAAGGTAGTATTGAATGGCATATATGTTGTACCGATGATTATTCCGATTTGTTTATTAAACATTACATTAAAATGAAGATTGATTGGTCCCTCAGAAATTGAAATAGGTTTAAAAAAAAAGCCATTTGGGAAAGAAAATAAAAAATTACGAAAGTTATGTAACTTGTGACAATTTCAGTCTCTCTTGTAAAAATATTCTTTAGATCTTAATGTTATCTACTATTATTTATCTCCCAAATCATTAATTAACTCCTCTGAATAGTACATTTTTTTATTTTCCAATCTCTTCTAACAGCTTTAGGAAACGTCAGCAGCAATATGTCTCATAAATCTCGCATCCAACCAGCCTCAGAGATAGAACAGAGTCACATGTGGGTAATTTAAAGTTTTAAAAGAATTATTAGCATTGGAAATTATTGATGAATACAATTGGTGCAACCACAGTTGGTTATTCTGTAAAGTCGATGAAATTTTCCATCAATCTGAACCTAATTTTTGGTAAACTTATTTATAGATTATAGAGCCCTTGTGTGATGAAATTGAGAGTAGAGTAAAATATTTCCAGTATCCGTTATACTTGAAACTGTCAAGTGTCAGATAATTTTCAATTTAGATGTAGTACTTTTATTTTATATATATGGGCATAGCCAGTGTTTTATAGTGTGGCACAGCCTCCAGAAAAAAAAAACTATCCAAAATAGTTTTATCGATAGGATTGTTGAATATTAATATTAACCCATGCTTAAAGCAAATATTTTGTTTTTTTTTTTTTAGTACTACATACAAAAATACATGATTGTGAACAAAATTGTTTTTTTGGTTGCGCCCACTCAAGCTAGCCCTCCCCACAAAAATTCTGGCTATGCCAATGTCGTGTAGTGTTATTGTATTATTTCACCAAATTTTAATTCATTTCCTTAATCTAATCACTTCCTCATCCTTTCCAATCCCCATGGAAGATACCCACCACCTTCCCGTGGTTTCCATTGAGAAATAACACTGATATGTGACACTTGTTATTGGCCAAGTATGGGGTTTTAACAAAAGTTTGAAAATATACTTCAACCACTAATAGATATTGCTATAATCAAGTCTGTCTTTGTGCATGTTTTTGCTTGTTTTCAGATGTTAATGAGTTGTTCACATTCATTTATGCAATTACCACCTGGTTGACACCAAAATGCTACCTGTAGACGTCTGATCCTATTTACAATTGTATTTTTGAATTTATTTAAATTTTCTTGAATTGTATATTCATAGTAATGATATTTAAATTATATAGTAATGTTATTTTAATATTTGTCTTTTGTGAAATATTTTTGTTATGATTTTAATAAATAAATTTATGAACAAATATTACTTATTTCTTTGATAACCCCATCTATGAGCAATATTAATAATAATTACGCAAACCTGTTGTCAGGAGGAGTGAGGCGACGAGAAAGGGGAGTTACTTTAACACCATTTGGGTATGTATGAAAAAGTGCGACTCTTTTTTCATATGGGTTAGTATGGATCGTGTCCGTTGTGTACCGTATCTGTTCTATGGTTTGATGTTTGCTGACCATCATTTTTAAGGGTTTGTTTACCGACCTAGGAGAATTATTTTCAAATTATACCCTATCTCATTTGCTACAGAACTGTTCCCCGTATCCTGAATTTGGCTATTTTCGTTTGGGATATCGTCTAAGCAGTTCCAGAAACTGTAATGTGTTTCAATAATTATAACAATAATATTATTATTTTTATTTTTGGTAGGTGGAGAAGTGTCATCATCAATGCTAGATTTGTCGCAACTCATTTTCAGAGATTCTAAAAGAAGTTCTTTCAGTTTTTACTACCCTCAGGATACTAGTTTTAAACCTTAAGTTGAAAAAAGTTGCAATCTAGTATTACCACAATTGTCATTGGAGTCAAAATCAAAGCATTTTTCTAGCTTAGCTCTTAGTGAAGATCACATATTCAATAAGTTAAATATTCTATCATCTGTCTCTTCTTTTCTCAGGTATTTCATCAATGTGACATTTGATATCAGTTTAGAGATATATGATAGATTATAGCTTATTTTTTAATTAAATCTTCGAACAGTTTTAGGAGTTTTATGCATTGCGCCATCTGTTCAATAATCACTTCATCAAAAAATAAGTATAATTACAGCATTGTTGATATCTTGCATTAGTTGGTGATTTGGCAAATTAAGTTTCCTATGGATTGCTTTAAGGTTTTCTAGTGTTACACCAGAGTAATTTAAATGGGTGACAAGCCATCCTGCTGTAACTACCGTTTCCATTACCTCCAGTTGGAATGTAACAATTCATTAACAGCTTGTTGCAAGAAATGTATAATTTGAAATGAAATACCTTGCAGAATCATATTTCGTGACTAGTAAGTCTTCGATCATACTGGCTCCACAGTCATGGACAAGCAAATGAATCTTGTTTTAGGAATATCTTTGCAAGGCCATTGAGCTCTTTTGCAATATTTTCAATGGTATGTGATTCAGCAAACAGCTTCATTGTCAAAACACCATGTTCAAGCAATAAATTAGAGAGAAAATCAATGTGCAGTGAAGCTCAAGAAACTCGCATTATTTTGTAACGGATTCACGTATCAGATGTCACAGATGTTGCTGCAACTTGTGGGATATTAGTATCATTTTGCAAGATATCTTAGTATAAATTCTGTCATATGTATCGGGGATTATTTTTTCGGCTATATTGGTGTGTTTAGTAATTTTATGTTGTGACATTATCATGTGACATTGATAAATTAACATACTGTTCAGCATGTTCGTTTTTAAGATAGTTTTTTTGTGACAGTTATATCTACAAAAGTATCAAGAAAACAGATTTAATATTGAAACCATGACACTTAATTGATAGGTAGTAGTTTAGTATTAAGAACCTTTTAAATTGGTCCTTTTTCCATAATAACAAAAATGTATTTGATTCTGATGATACATAGATTCTTTAGGATAAAACCGATTTCCAAAGTATTATAATAGAAATTATTTTTTTTTGTTACAATTACTATTAACGTAGTTAAAGAAAATGTTAAAAGAAAATATAATTCACTTACTGTTTATATTAAAATATATTTAAAACTTAGCAAGCAAATGTAGTTTGCTGTGGTACCTCGAAAAGAAATTAAAACGAATAAAATGTTATTTACATGTTTTCTAACATGTAGATGGTAGGTTTTCCAACATTTAATAATAGTGATCGTAAAATAATTATTCGTATAATTTTTAATTCTTCAATACATAAAAATACCAAAATGAATGAGTAGCGCATATGCTCATAAATAAACTTAAAGAAATATTGAATATAAAGATAAGAGAAAAGTAGTAAATTTTCGAAATTCAAGTGTCATTCATAAAAAAATTGATGTTGACCGAAATTAATCTAACTTATTTTCATAATGAGGACAGATAATAATAGAGATCAGAATCATCAATTTTATTTTTTGTTGTAACAAAAAAACTAATTGAACAACAAATCTTGTTGACCAGTGTAATCAATTAACAAAATTATATACCTTTAAATAATAATGATGATTAAATTTTACGGCATTGTGTTTTCATTCCCTTTTTTCTCCACTGCACGAGATCGTATTACATCACTATCCATTTCACCTCTAATAAACTTTACCTCCCTTTGCTACTTTAATTTGTATTTATATCACTTATGCGTTCATTGTAAAATTTATTGAAAATTTATATAATTATAATGATTTTTACAGTACCTTATGGTTTCTGTATAAATCTCAATGGGGCATTTCTGTATCTGAACAGCAGTTGAAATTTTAATAGGCATAGTTGAATTGTTGTTGAACAAAATTTTTAAATTATTTTTTTTGTCCATTTAACATTTGATCTTTGAAATTTACCACCCTCACACATGTTTTGCTTACATACACTATAATTAATCAAATGTCATAAGAAAGCTAGAAAATTTTAAGGAATTAAACCAAAATCAAGAACTATTAAACATGAAAGTAAGGATTTGAATAAAAAAAACTTATTTTACTTCAGATTTCTACACCATGTGAATCATATCATCCCCTGCAAAATAATGGTGTTGGTTTAATTTAAAAAAAATAGTAGTGGGGTCGAAAAAGAGACATATAAGAAGTATTTACGTTTCATTCCTGGCTACATCCAGAATTGCCTTTTTTAATATATTTCGGTCGATAGAACGGAAGTCCAATGTGATACCGATTCCCCATGCTGTAATCTTGTCTGCGTTACATACTTGATCAATTACAATCGGCAATGCAACGAGAGGGACCTTGTTATAAATTGCCTCTTCCATTGACTGCAGTCCAGCTTGAGTAACAAAAGCCTTCACATTCGGATGAGCTACAAAATCATAAGTTACATTATTGCGTGTATGGTATATTATTGTGTACTAATGGCATAAATCAATTATGGAAATCTTTACAAGTTAATTTAAATATTATTGTTAAACCCTTGGAACAAAACTTGACCGGTGATCTAACTAAAAGATTTAAACATAAAGGATACCGAAAAATATGTTCGATTATGAAAGTAATTACACCATTGTTAACAATAATGTGCATATACTAAAAAAATTAGTTTTATGTCATTGTTCATCCAAATCAATCAATGTTTTGAAAAGGTTTTCTTCTGATGGCTTAAGTCAGTTAAAATGAATGGTAAAAGAAGACATACCTGCAAGTGGGTTGAGAAGTGATTCAACCTACAAATTATATGGAGAACTATTTATATAGTCATTCATGTAATGTCGACAGTGCCAGTAAGGCCACAACAGTAATAATAATAACATATATACAATACATATATACAACAGTAAATAATAATAAACTAATAATAACAGCCTTTATTGAAAGAAGTTCTTCACAATTAATACTATTAAAGATTATTTAAAAGTACCAAGAGTTTCAGCTTTGAGCTTTTGTTGAATCACATATAGTTCAAAAACTAGGTTATGATACAGATTTCGCAAGCAATTTCTAATTCTGTAATATTTTATCTAATAATATTATTAATAATTAATTAATCATTGTTGACGTGTATTTCAATAAATATAAATAAAAAAACACAATTTTAGATACTCTTCTCAATTATGACAAGAGAGTGTGAACGACAGGCTTTCAAAAGTAGTTTTCCTTTACATAAAATGTGACCTGTAACAATGGTGAGAGGGCAGAGAAAGGGGACCTCCATCCTGTTTATTGCTATTATTATTAGTTATTATATTTTTGTTCTCACTCACAAAATGCAATGACTCACACTACGAGGATTCCGTACACATTTAGACATTTATAAACATTTAAAGGTACATGATATTCCTATTTATTTTTGTTTTTTTTCCTTATACTGTGAGACCTTGCTTCTTGCCAAATTTCATGATTCTAGGTCAACGGGAAGTACCCTATAGGTTTTAATTTATTTGAGAGTGTCAAAATATGCGGTATAAATGGTCGTATTTTTAGGTTTCTTATCTATTATAAGGGTTCTTTTCTTCATTTGAGGTACGGGACCTTAAAAACAAGAAAACTTGAGCTGTCAGTAACTGGTTCTATGTGAGTGAGACATGTGACTATCGATAAAAGCCTCATGTTGTCTCAGTATTGTTTGATTACATTTGCACCGCAATGGTCACTGATGACTATAATAAGAAAAATCGTCACATTTTCAAAATGAACACTGTGATAGAAAAAATATTTTACAGCTGAATATAGCTTAACTATGTAACTTATACTGTAATATAACACATGTGTATATAACACAGTCTGGTTAAAATTTAGAAAATAGATTTAACTATTACGAGAAAAGATTCTAAAAATATGTCATATCACAAGTTTTTACTGTATGAACAAATTTAAGGAGATAATGACTTTCCAAAATTCAGAATGTTCTCAGGTATATTACAGTACAACAGACTAAATTATCTGGTTGAAAAACTTTTAAGAAACAGGATGAAAAAAATTACCCATAATTACTGGCTTTACTGTTTTAGGTCTCGCTACCCTGACATAAGCTGACCTACTACCTGGCATTTAGTTTTCAAATTCAAATTTTAACAAATTTTATGATAATCACGTATGAGAAGCTAGAATAATAAATTTCCCTCAAAAAAGAACATGCGTTCTACACGAAAGTAAAATTAGCACTATTAAAAGAATCACCAAGGGTTCTTGTCGAACCCTTAGTGATTCTTTTATTCTGGGGGTTCTTGTTGCTTTTACAAGTGTGACAAGTGGCGTCCACAAACGTGGTCAACCATTTACTTTCTGTGCTATTGTATCAGCCACACGCAATCGTAATTGACTGTTAGAAACACATACACACAAGTTTGAAAAAAGTCAAAAGTGTTTATAAATAATAAACTCATTGCTTCTTTATCATATGTTGTATCATTTCTCCCTGACTATTGTATCAAATATCCCTGATTTGGAGTAGATTGACATATTTAACATTTTCTTTGAAGTCCTACGAGGGGATGTACTTAAGTTCACAGAATAGGGGATAAAAAGTGAGAATAAAATTACAAATAAATTTTTCCATTTTACCTGCTACTCTAATACATTTTTCCCATCTTTCAATTAGCTTATGTATACCTTCATAAACAAATGTTTTATCTTTGTCCGAAAAGTATGCTGAAACTGCCTCCTTCATTTCTTCATCGCTTGAAAATTTCTTCCAATGAAGTTTTTTATTTAACTTTAGGAATAAATAATAATCACTGGGGGCCAGGTCAGGACTGACGAGTGGGTGATAACAAAATACATAATTTGTTCAGTGATGAGGCCCAACGTATAAGCAAAATAACATACTGCAGAGAAGCCAAAGCAACAGGACTCTTGAAAACAGGTGCATTGTTGTGCAGACGGAGGACATCTTTGGTTAATTTCCCCATCCTTTTTTCTTTGATAGATTATTCCACAAGATTATAGCGAAGAATTTTAAAAATAGTTGTATCCGGTGCTTCTACCATTTCTGCAAGGTGTTTATTCCTTAGTCTAGCATCTTCTAATATTATTTTTAGGCGTTTTTTAGTAGTCCCTTCAATCGGCCGTCCAGACCGTGGGTTATCTTCAAGTGAGTGCCTGCCTTGTTTAAAGATACTGTGCCACTTATAAATCATGGTTTTATCTGGACAAGACCCATTGTAAACTGATGCCATCTCCTCCAGTATGGTTTGAAATGATTTTCCTTGTATGATGAGGAAATTTATAACAGTATGGTACTCGATTTTCTCCATATTTCTCACTTTCTTTCCAATTGAGGTACTTGGTAAACAATAGTTCAAAGACTAATGGCGTGATTGAGATAAAACTAGCTATTTATACTTACAATGAGTGATTGAACTCTTTACGGCTCATTAAAGTAGATACTTTAACTAATGAACTAATTATCAATCCTGCGGACTTAGAAATACACCTTCGCATTAATAAAAAAATGGGTTTTGCGTTACTCAATGTGCCATTCTTATTTATTAATAAAAAAACCATACCTTGATAATAATTAACAATAATTAAAATTAGTTTGATTCCTTATACATATTTGTTTTAATAAAATATTATTATTAATATCATTAAATAATATTGTAAAAAAGATAACTGTGTTATGAATAAATATCACAATGAATTTAAAAAAAACTATATGCTGTTGTTTTAATTAATTATTTAAATACATTTTATGCAATGTTCCATAGTTATTATTTGTCTAGGTTTCACAAAGAATTTAAAAATCTATAGAAAATTTTGGTCAGATTTTAATTTTTCGAGATTATAAAGATCTTTGAACATCTGAAGATTTTGAAAATATTACTGTATATTTAAGTCCGATGAGTAGTTCTATTTATTTACAATATATACATTATGGGGACTTCACACAAGAAATGACATAACACTAATCAAATGTTTATTAAGTTACCACCAGATGGCAGTAATAAGAGCATTTTGTATTTCTCCTCTTGGTACTTATAAAGTTATAGTATTTCAAAAGGTTATAATATTTCTCAAGAAATTTGAATTGTGTTGATTTGTGATTTGTTCACAAAATTTGATTTTTCAAAAAGAACTGAAAAAAAATCATAAGCTGTCTTAATATTTACAATCAAAAATATAAATTACCTAGAATATTTCTCTGTGGTAACCAGGAGGACATATAAATATTTCTCCGACTGACATCACGAGTTTTGCTTCCCCATTTCCAAAGAATTTTATAAGGTAGATCTTCAAACACTTCTTGAAAAATATGTAGTTGGGGTGCAGGCAAGTGCAGTATATTGGTACCAAGACTGACATAAATAACTCCTTCCTGGGATTCATCTAAATATTTTCTTAATTCCTGTAAATTTATTGCAATGGGGTTTTTATACAATTTGAAATTGGAAAACAAATAGATAAAAATCATGAAAATGACCATGGCTTTATTGAAAATGTAATTTTATGGCATTAGTGTTTAAATATAATTTTAGGCATATGGGTGCCGCAGCTGGTTCGAGTGAAGCGCAAACCGGAAGTCCAATTATCAACCATTTTTTTGAGCAGTTGGAGTCTTATATTGACAATAACGCATTGAATGTTGTCTTTCAAGTGGTCCAATATCTGTAGTTTAGCCTAGACTAGCGACTTCACAGAAAATAAGCCACAGGTGTGATATCACAGATTGTGGAATTCACAAGGGCATTATGCAAAATTATGCACTCATGGAATTTTTTCTGCAATAATTGGTTTTCCGCATGCTATATGCCATGTTACACCGTCTTGTTGAAACCAAAGCTCTTTAACTCTTCAACATTAATGCCATTTAATTGGGGTACGACTGACTATTATTTGCCATTTACTGTAACCTTCTCACCGGCATCATCTATGAAGAAGTAGGGGTCAATGATTCCACTAGTCCATAGAGCACACGAATCAGTGATATTTTGTGGATATAAGGGCATCTCAACAATGGTACATGGATTTCTATCAGTCCAAATCCACCAATTTTGTTATTGATTTTATATTGAATGAGCCTCATCCCTGAACAAATTATTACTCAAAAAAGTGGTTTAGAATTGGACTTCCAGATTGTTCCAGCAGCTGTACTCATATATCGGAAATTATATTTGAACAAAAATAGCATATAATTACCTTTTGAATGAAGCCATTATTATGATCATTACCTTTTTTCTTAAAGTTTTATACTAATAAAAAAATACTCACAAATGGCAAGCTGTTAGTCATTTTTAACCGTTTTAGTGCCATGGTATTTTACTTATATATATTTAAAAATGCCAAAGAAATCTTTTGTTTTTGATGTCATTTTCACCCTTGTCTCGAAAAAAACTGTATCTCTACCAAAAATTATCCAATTTTAATAATTTTTTTGGTGTTTTCTTAATAAAAACTAGTACAAGGATAATAAAATACAAAGAAAATTATGGAAATATATATTGTGAACAAAAATGATAGCAAAACTGTTAACCGGAGGATGTACCGGGTACGATAGTCCGGTACATTCTCCGTATCAGCAACATAATTGTTATCGTCACTATTATCACTATCATTCAAAATTTCCATTACGCCAAATTGTGAGTACACCACAATATCACTCCCATTATCACTTTCTTCACAACTTGAAAAACGATCATTTTCACTCGAATTATTTTCGTATTCCGACATTGGTTAAAAATTTTCTTTTCCTGGATTCTTTTTATATTGTAATTACTTATAATATTATAATTTGAACTTTATGTAACACATAAAAAGATAAAAAATTAGCGATGCGTGTGACCTCCTCTACTGCGCGCTAAACAGCAACTGATTTCGCGTGCGCCATCGCGCTTGTGGCAAATTTAGTTAGTACCTGCACGAGCGTGATGGCGCTTGTCGGCACTGAAACGGTTAAATTAATTGTGTAAATGGCAAAATTGTATACACTTTTCAAAAATTGTTACTAATAATTTAAAAACTTTTGGGTTACCTTTGTCATATTAGGACGTGATTTCAAATGAACACCCCCTAAATTGATAATGTTGGGAACTGTTGGTCTAACATGTTGCAAGACTGGATTCACACTATGGAAGAGAACTGACATTTCCCTTTCAACATGTCGCCAAGTTGGTACATTTCGTTCTAAATGTTTTTTTATCAATGCATTTTCTGTATCAGAGAAACTCCAATCGAGGTACCATTGGTATAGATGTACAGTAGACATTTCTAACTTCGTCCAGAAGTCTAAAGTACCAGTAGGTAACGTTATAGTACTGGGATATAGCAATTGATTAGTTGGACTCCCTAAAGATTCATAGTTGGTTGCTAATCCTATCATTGAGCAGATTCCAATTAGAGGTGCTTTGAAATGACTTGCAAGTGGAAATAAAATAATATCAAGACTCTCCACAATAACTAAATCAAAATGCTCTTTTGGGTTTCTTAGCAACTCTTTCATTTGTGGAGTGCTCAACTGTTCGTCGATGAGTTCTAAAAGAGTATATTTAAAACTGTGATACAACCGGTATGGTACAAAATATGTCTTTTCTGTAAATGAAGACAAATTGAATTGTCTTCCCCAAATGTCATAAGACACTTTCTGGACATCAATTTCGGTGATATTCATGTGTGCCGGTATTTTGGAGTTTTCAGTCATTGGATCTGTTGTCATCATCACTATTTCATGGCCATTCTTGGCCAATTCTAGCATTACTGATCTGAACACTTGTTGATGACTATATGAAGGTAATGAAAATATGCCCAATATTCTAGCAGAGTGGCATATTTGAACAATATTCACCAGTATTAAAACGAAGGTAACTTTCATGTTGTGAGAAAAATCTGTCGGAAAATGTTATGTTGTTAATGTACAGGTTGTTTGTTAATTCATTTTGGAAGAATTATTTTATATTGCTCTTAAAAGTATAAAACAAATTATCTGACATTTTTCATTTGGGCCTTTATTAGTAAGAAATAACTTATTTTTCCCTAATTAATATTTTATTTCTAACATTAACAATCCTAATTACATTAAAACGTTTCATTATCAGAAACGAAACTTCCAAAAATACTTAAGAATTACAATACATATAAACATTTTTCTACTAGTGATTTTGTGTTGCTCAATTTTCAGAGTGGAATAAAGCCTTAGGTCGTATATCACTTTGATTATAATGTGTGGCCTTGTAGGAAATACTGTACCTGAAAATTGTCTACATCAATTAACAACATAGTGTACATCAATTTAACAATATTATGTACAGTATATATAGTGTCTTAGAAAATCATAATTTAAGTTATAATTCCCAAAATAAATTATATCCCTTTGTAGTTACATCTTCTTTTCATTTGTTTAAATGTAATTATTTTTAAAGTAAGACACAATGAATTTAAAAAAACATAACAGATGAAAGGTAAGCTTTCCATAAATTTAAAAAATATATGGAAAGCTTACCTTTCATCTGTTATGTACATAAAGAGAGCAAGCTTATTTCATCTCCCTGAATTAAATTGTTTACTCCAATATAGTAAACAATTTAATTTAATTTAACAACAATAGTACTAATTGTTGTTTTATAGAAATTTACTTTTATTTTCATTAATATGTATGACTAAAAATTTCTACCAGCTTTGCTTAGCATTATTATAATTGCTTTTTGTTTCAAATAATAAATACAAATGGTTATGATATTAAAGGTATTCTCGGCGGTTTCACTATTTACTCGGTACTTCAATTTATATGATCCAATTCTACAGCATAGAAACAGATATAACAATCAATAAGTTGTTATATACATCCTCAAAATAATATTATTTTAATGTGGCTGTAACATTTTATTTGATATGAAATATACTGATTCCTTTTGCTAAAAGCATTTCTGCTTATTACCTACCACCACTACTTAGAAAGATATTATTATATATCCTGTATGTGTCAGGACAAATATAAATGGTATGCTTTTAAGCAGTTTAGCAATGAGATGATGAAATCGCACATCAACAGAGTAAACTGTTTTTGCTTGCAATGGTAGAAAACTTAAGAATATCTTTATCTTTGATTATATAGCGTTCATTCTCTCCATAGAGAACCTTTGCCAATGTCAAGTGTGGAAAAAAGGCTATGGCAACACTGATTAAATCAAATTTCGGATATTTGTCATTGTTGCTTGATAACAAAAGAATAGACTATACAATAAAACAAAAACTAAATAAGAAGTTAGCTACAATTAAACTAAAAGAAGAAAACGACATTATAATATACAGAAAGTACAAAATAAGTATATACAAATATACAAACATAAAAAAATAAACATGAACATAAGTATAAAAATTTCTATATTTTGATGTCGTTCTTTCTTATGAACTGAATGATTAATCCTAAAATGGGTTTGTTGGCAATAAATAAAAGTGATCTTATGTTGATGGGCAATTGAATTTTATATTTTAATAATTTGGAAACAAACGAAGGAAATCTATTATTTAATGGATATGAAAAAATGAGATGATTTAAATCGCCTTCTCCAAACCCGCAATCGCAAATTGGAGACTAGTTTGATACGAAATCAAAATGACAGGTAAAAACACTATTTAAATATGGCAATTTGATTTATGATTCAAGTAAATGAAATTTAATATAAATCTTCTGATTTTCTATAAATTCTTTTATTCTCTAAGAGGTACGATTATAATTCCTTAAGAGTCCTGCTTAAAATACTTTCATTAAGATAATATATTCATTAAAATGCTGTCAGAATACTTTCATGAAGATAATATATTCATTAAAATGCTGTCAGAATACTTTCATTAAGATACATTATTGATACTAAAAATACATGTTTCTTAATTATCGAGTCATAGGTACCTAATTTTCAATCAAATTAATATCCCAAGGAAGAAATAAAAAATAAATTATGCCTTAATGAATTTTTTAATCTGGACTAATGTTTTATATATAACTTCATTAGATTTAAAATATTTCTATCAGAATGGGTACTGAAATATTTTATCTTTGTAATGTAGTGATTTTGAAAAAGATTTTTTTAAAATGGTTCAAAACAAGGCAGTAATTGAATTAGGAGTTTAAAAGTAATAATGAATATCTTTATGAAAATTATGTCACATAGATAAATAGCAGTTTATTGAGTGGCATTACCAATTCAAATGCGCAAAAAATTTTAAAAAGAGGAGTCCAGAAGTAATTTGGAGACACAGTTGAAGACATCGCTGAAACTGAAGTGTCTGAATCTCAAGTAGTAAGTAATTGTTGCAGATATATTTATAACTTTCATTTGTAATTTTGTGAGTTTTGAAGAATTAATAATTAAAGATATAAGTGGATGAAGGGGGTAAATTTTTTATATTTGTTTTTTAAGGTAGCAGTTTTTACAATTTAAAAAACTTTTGTTGCTTTTTGAAAGATTGGATTTTTATAAATTTAGCAAGAAACAATAAGGTTTCATTTATGATACTAAAAACTCAAATAACCACTTTGCAAACATAGGACAATAATTTCAGCTTATAAAACACAACACTACTTACATCTTTCAGAAAGTGATTTTTGCATTGTCTTGGAAACATTGAAATGTTTCAAGTACAGCCCTCTTTCAAAAACAACTCACTTGCGATGATAAAAATTATTATTTTCCTCAAAATGTAGGTTTTCAAAAGTTATTCTAGTTACTTGTCACCTGCATTAATCATACTGAATTTCTAAAATAAATGGGACTTATATAATAATAGCAACGTTTTTAAATCTATTCAGAATTTATAATTTCAGTGACGCTTTACAATACAAAATCATTTAAAATAAGTTTTGTATTTACATATCTTTAGAGACATCTACAAATTTAACACAAGAGTGAATCTATTAAATACTATGATTAGAATTTAGAAAAGTTTCATAAATTATGTTATGCAAATCACAATATACAAAAAAATAGTTACATGCGAACTATGTTAAAAGAATTTTACAAAATTCTCATCGCTGCATAAAAATATAAATTCAACAATACAGAAGAAAAGAGATTTCAATTAATATATTAAGTAGGTAATTTAGTTAAAAAATACAAGGAGCTTACAATTAAATGAAACTATGTGATGTAGTATTGTTTTTACTTTATTTAAATTCTTTACCGCAACCTAAGTTTCATTGTATTACAACATCTTCAGGTGGGCAATTAGCAAAGATTAACCAATGTGCTAAAGAATTCTAGGTTGTGGTATAGAATTTAAATAAAGTAGAAATAATACTACATCACATAGTTTCATTTAATTGTGAATAATGAATTTCTACAAAATTAACGTCAAATTTATTCAATAATAGGAGCTTAAATACATTTTTAATATGCTCAATAGAGTTTACGTGACATACAAGTGATGGAACTATGAAACTAGACCTACATGGAAATTTAAATAATATTTACTATAATCTTTACTCCTAACATATTTCAGATTTTTTAAGAACTGGATTTCATATATGGCTTTCCTTATTTAGAACTATATGCAGAATGACCAAAATACTTGCGTACCTGTAATGCAACTTCCACAATATGATGAAAAAAAATTTCTCTGAATAATTTATAATATCACAGAATAGTTTATTATTATATAGAGAAATATTAAATGTAATTTTTTAGAAGTGCAAAATTAGACAAATTCCATTAGAATGATAATTCTGTGTTTGTCATTCTTCATTGGTAAATGAATGAATCACGTACCTGCTGCACAAACAGTAAGCCAATTTTAATACTGTTTCTACAACAATAAAACAAATTTTTGGAGAGTAAATCAGTCATTATTTTAATATACTGAAAACAAAATCAGACAGACAGACAGTCTGATTTTGTATTCAGTTGTACGTTGCATGCAACACTGATCCAAAATTAAGAAAGTTTATAATATGAACGTACTATATATATTAGATTAATTACTTTTGAATTAATTGTATTATTCAAAATTTACTAGTTAAAATGTTAACAGGTAAATTAATCATTTTGAAAGATTCATGGAATAAGAATGTTTAAACAAAGGAAATACAACAAGAAAATATTTTAAAATAAACATGCTTTCCACGTATAAGATGAGAAAAAGACCTATTCAACTTCATAAATAGTTTCATAATGTGACGGGTACTATTTCAAATAATATAAATTATAATAATATTACAAGTGTTTGATGCAAATGGGTTGTTTAGGCAAAACAATATGCAGATGATACAAATAGAAAATTAAACACTTATAGATTAGCAGCAAAGAGGATTTAAGAGAAAAGGTAAAGGAATACATATGGAAGTGTGAAGGAATACATATTTGCAATCAGCACAAAGATACCTACAAAGGGAATTCTAACGAAAGCATAAATGGATTTGAAAAAAACAATATTTTTTCCTTCTACTTCAGCTCGATATTCCAAGATACTCCCACTATTCTGATGTCATTCCGTCAACGAAGTGTAGGATGACATGCAATGGGTAATAGGTTTTATGACCTAATCAAAAGATGTTTTGTCCCTATCTGTGCCTATCTGTGCTTCTGGTGATATCCATTGCCAATGCTTCTTAGCTCTATGGCTCAATTTAAGGTTGGTAGCGCTTCATTGGGTTAGAGTAATGGAGTTAACTCGTGTTTCGCCAGTATGGTGATACTGGCGAAACACGAGCAAGAAAACCTTGGAGATTTTTCTTTCTATGTTAATGGATGCTATTTTGGTTTTTGATATGTAGGTTATTCGATTGACGATATATAAAAAATATTTATTTTTGAAACACAATGTAATTACTGAATTATGAGATGTTAAAAAAATAAATATTTTCTTTTAGTTTCCGATTGAAAGAGGACTCACATGTTTTTGAAAATTTTTAAATGCGAAAACTCTGAATTACCTGGATACTATGAAAAAGTTAAGAAAAATTATTTTTGAACAATCCCTAAATACTATCAATTACTTTTTTTATTGAAATAAGAAATTATATAGCAAAGGTAGCTTTACATTTTCCTGCGTGAATAAATACGGTCTGAAAGAAAGGTTCATTGCTGATTTTTAAATAAAAATTATGAAAAATTTCAGAAAAAAAAATTAAATAGAAAAAAGATAACAACAGTGTTCTCAAAAGTATAAATTTTTCAAAGGCTAAATCATTGAATATTGATGCTTAAATTGTAAAAATCCTGAATGGAATAAGAAGAATATATGCTCCATTATTGTTTTTTGGCAAATCGACTTTACTGTATGATCTGTGAAACTTACCTTAAAAATGACGTAATGGTGTTTCGAAATATTATTTTTTTTTTAATTTTAAATTGACACGTTAAAAAAGACTTCCCACACACCTGTATTGTCTGACTTGGTCACGTTTCGAAACTACCAGTGTTAACATTGACTGTAATAATGATCTGTGCTGTAGTATGCACTGCATTAATTGCAAGCTGTGTTTGTACAATAAATATTATGCACATACTGTAGTCGCTCATTAAATACGTGTTTATGGATAACATCAAATTTAAACATAAAACGAAAGCGTCTTAATATTGCAGGACATTTTTGTAGACATCTTTATGTTTGATATAGTCCAATAACATTTTCCGTATGAGCAATTTTGTACAAAAAATTCATAAAAAAGTTCAGAAATAATATCTGTATGTTTAAAATGTTGATCATCACAATGTAGGCGATGTGGAATAATCCAAAATTTGTAATTACAAAACCATTCTGCAATGTGAAGAAATTGGCAACAATATGATCCAAGAAAATAAAATAAAATCCTGTACCCATATTTTCTTTACCGTCATTTGATGTTGTAACAACTTTTTAATTGGTCAAACTTATCGACATGGTTTTGATGTTTAGTGATAAAACATTTCTAACTACCTAGATTATATGAATTAAGAATAACTTTTTAGTTCTATCATTTTGAGCTTTACATTATTCATCATTAATTTTCATACCATTTATTAACTTCATGACATTTACCCAATGCGCTTGTAACAGCCGCTACAACAATTTTTGTTTTGGTAAAGCATAGATGCTAAACAATCCAATCAAAAGCTGAAATGGTAAACGAGCACATATAAAAACAATTTAGTTCTCTTCTTCGTTTGGTATATGTGTTTAAAAGGATTGTGTACAGAAGTACGGTATATAGGAGGATATTTATTAAATACGCATGGTATATGATAACTTTTATCTTGATGGTCATACGTTTGTCAGGGGAGAGAGGGACAAAATTGGGGCCTTAAGCTATTGTTGTTTCTAGATAGGCTCCTGTTCGTCAAAATTACTTACAAATTATTTTGTGGTTTCATTTAATTGTACTTTAATGGAAGCAAAATGATTTAACAGAAGCGGTTAGATGTGTCGAAATAATGTTTTTAAAAAAAAAGTCAACTACCCGGTTATACCCTAGTTGGGGCATAATTGGGGCCGTAGAGCAGGAGGGGGGTGCATTGTGGGACAATGCCCTACCTTAATAAAATACCATCAACTAATAATAAGTTAAGTACTATGTAGCTAAATTATGATGGAAAAAAGTTAATAGCATATACAGATCTAAACAATGCCGAATTAATCACGGCATATTAACAACTTTAATATAGTAATTCTTTATTTTGCCTATAGACAGTATTTGAAGTATATGTGCGAGATTTGGTTGTATTGCAGTCTATGGCACAGGGAATCCCCTAGCTCCTAGTAGGGCCTTAGGCCGGGCCTAACTAGGCTGTGGTTGGGCGGGCGGACTCGGTGCCGCCTGTTGGGCCAAGCGAGGTCTGGGTTTTTGCCGCCTCGCTGGCTGACGACATGAAGAGGCAGATTTTTCCCAGACTGGTTTAAATCGTCAGTTCAGAAGGTCAAATACCCGTTGGAAATGCTTTACACGGGCTTTTTTTTTTTCACTTTTTTCTAAGGGAATTCCCCTTTACTAAAATAAGCAAATTAGAGGTTATTTGTCTATGGTGAATATTGGTTAGTACAGTATAGTGTTTCAATGAGTTAGTAACACAATTGTTTATTTATTGCTGTGAACTGAAGATCAGTTGATTTTGCGATGGATAAACAGGCTTTTTTTAGCAAGAAACGAAGAGTTGAAGACGAAATTGACCACGAAGAAGCTCATTCCTCATAACAGATTGAAGCACAGGATTCAATTGCTACTTCTAGTCCTATAGAAACAGGTTCTGTGAAACATGTTGGTAATGTTAACTATGGTATTTCTTCTGATATTGCATAAATCGGATAACCTATAAAGCAAGTTATTTTAGATACATATCCAAAAGAAAATAACAGGGCTTTTGTAGTGGACTGGTTCAAGCGATATAAATGGTTGATATTGTTGCTAGCAATTTTTATCGTATGGAAGCAAACAAACTGCATACACTTCCACAGTATTAAGAAACTGAAAAAATGCCATTGATTCAAAGACTAGTTTTCCAAAACACAAAAAATCAATTTCTCATGTACAAGCCTTGGTGATTGATAAGAAAAATTTACATAGAATATCAAAAAAAAACTAGCAGTATTTCAATATTGATACTTTAAAAATCATTAGAACAAAATAGGTATTACGTGAAGTCTATTATTGAAGTAATACAATTTCTAGTTGCCAACGAACTAGCTTTGCATGGAAATTATATTTTAGAAGAAGAAAAAGAACAAGGCTTATTTCAGAATTTGTTTGAATACAAGTGTATGAAAGATCCGAATATGAAGGAGTGAGAGCCTCCTTCGAATATATATATATATATATATGTATATATATATATATATATATAAATATAAATTTAAATACCACAAGATGCAACATATCATTCACCTGAAATTCAAAATCGAATAATTCAAGCAATGGTTCAAGCAGTACGAAGCTCCTTTGTTAAAGATATTAAGGAATCTGACGTGAACTGGTTTACCTTAATGGAAGATGGGATGAGAGATAAAAATAATCGTGAAAATATTGTAATAGCAATACGTTACATTAAAGATGGATGATCGTCAATGAGTCGTGATGTCTGACAGTTACAACTACTGAAAACCTTAGTGCAGCCACTTTTACGGAATGAACGTTAAATATCCTTACGGAAAACAACATTGACCTCTCTCGTATGCTAAGCCAATGCTATGATGGCGCAAGTGTAATGAGTGGGGAAATTTCGGGAGTTCCCACCAAAATAGAAAATAAATTGGACCGAAATATTCCTTATTTTCACTGCTATAACCATCGCTTTCATTTGATAGTCATCAGGACTATCTCGATAATGACTCTCATTCGTTTATTTTTTGATCAATGCATCATGTTGCTTGAATTCTTTCACCATGGCAGAATAGCCATGGTGAAAGAATTCATGCAACATTTGTATGGTGTAAAAAGGATTGGCTGGCTTCCAGAACAGCGTTAGTTAGGACACTTGGCGATTACAAAAGTTGTAAACAATAATTGTTCATCGATTTTGAAGACTTTAGATGTAATTAAAAATTACATATTTAACAATGACAACATTGCTAAAAGTGTCGATATTAAAAAGGATATGCTCAACTTAGAATTCTGAATGGCCATGGTTGTAGCCAAAAAAATCTTACCCATGCTTCAGCCTACAGATGCTGCTTTACAGGCGCGAAGTGCGAAGTGCTGCTTGAAAGACGCCATAACAATCATAAAGTTTGAAATAATTAAACTGGGAAAAGATGAAATGTATCATCAAATTTTGGAAGAAGCTAAACCTATGACAAGCGGCAATTCCGAAAATAGCACCCAGGCCCACAAGAGACAAATCAAATCGGATGGATGATTATTTGACGTATGGTCCATCCTGTTCCCTTGCGAGACGAAATATAGAAAACCAAAATGCTCTACTATTTAAATCAGAGTATTTCGAAACGTTAAACATACTAATTGCTGAATTACCAAAAGATTTTTGCACGATGATGACATACTAAATTCATTAGCTATACTTGATGAGTTGGATGTAGACAAAACCAAGGTACCTTTAAAAAATTTACGGAAGTGTGAGAAAATTAAAGAAAACTATACTTCTGCTTGCATTAGTATCATTTTATTTCACATTCACAATATCAAATGATTTTCAGGTCTAACAATCCCACCAGGGGAAGAGGCTACTGTGATCAAAGCTTCTTTGAGTCGTTACGAGGATAAAATGAAAAATACATTGCGAATTTTATACAGGCAGCGATAGGATTTCAAAGAGACATATGAACTTTTTGCATCTGTGGCGATCATAGGATGTAGCACTGCTGCGTGCCAATCAACATTTTCAACTTTGACTGCAATCAATAGACTTCAGAGGCTATAAATGGGTCACGAAAGAATGGCATGCATGGTATTTCTGGCCTTCGAAAAAAAAAACCCAAGTTAGTTGATCTGAATGAAGTCCTTCACATTTTGAATAATGTGGCGAATCGAGGAATTCAGCTGTTTTAAGGAAGAACTTCTTATTATTATATTAAATAAGTTTGAAAATTATGATTGGAAAAATAATAATATAGATCGGAGTAAACTACTTTTTTATTTCTATCTATATATCACCCCCGACAATTAAGTTTTGACTGATTCACACATGTTCATAAGTCAAGAAAAAAAAATCGATTGAGTAGATCAGATCAAGTACCATTTTTACCTCCGCCCTACCTGTAACCACAGCTGTCCTAATCTAAATTCAAGTACCCTTAATTCTGGGCATAACCGCATATAATTTTATATGCGGTTATATATTATATATATAATATAATGAAGAAAAATCTATTATTGACAAAAATCACATACAAAAGTGTCATCTTCTTCGTCGGCATTGCTGCATGCCTCATGTGCCTAGTTCAATTCTGTTATCTGTACCTACAGATTGTTGGACGACTTCGTCCATCGGCGAGTTTGATAGGATTATATCGTATTTAACTGCATATTGGGACTATAGATACAATGGTACTAAACTACATAGATATGTCAGGACTGATTCAAAATTAATGTGGCTTAAATATCTCAACTTCATTATGCACCAATCAATTTTAATTTATTCCCTGTATCGTGAGTTGCGTACTTTTAGTTGTCGGCGTTGGTAAAATGATTATGCAAGAACCGATATATATACATCACCAGTGATGAAAGGTTTAAGATTTATAAAAATAAAATGTATCTGAAAATAATTATAATGTTATAATCCTTCTAATTATAATGTTATAATCATCTATGTACAGGTACATATCTATGGCACGTTTTCGAAAATCATTTACACCGTTCTCGTATTTTTATATTATTTTTTTAAAATATTTGTTTATTGCTTTAGTGCAAAATTAGTAATATCCAAGATATATAGAAAGATATCAACTCATTCAGGATCACATTTAAATTCTATCTGACCACATAAGAAAACGCGAATTTTTGTCAACTCTGTCGCAACACAATTCAAAGTTTATATCGAATATTATTAAATCATCTTCAATTACGTTATGCTTTCCTGTTTTATTATCTATTTACAAAAAAATTCCCTTCCTAATTTCTCTTCCCTGTTTTAAAAATTAATCAAACATTTGCCGCAATCAGTATAAATTGAATTTGAAGAGCGATAAGACAATGTTCAGTTGATTGCAAATATTTCAAACTAGCCGTGCTTATGGCTTCGTTTGCGTGAAATTCGGAATAAGAAAAGTTATTAGATTGTTTTCTCTCTCTCTCTCTCTCTCTCATATGTTGCTCTTGGGTATAAACTGTTGCCATATCAAATTTCATCAAAATCCGTGCAGTAGATTTTGCGTGATTGACGTACAAAGTAACAGGTAGATTAAAATTCTAAAATAAATGTGGCTTCTATTATCATTCTATATGCTAAATCAATCACTCTTTTTAAAATATTTTCTATGTACGGAATTCACTCTGTTCCAATTTTATTATATGTGTAGATAATTATTATTTGGAAGGTTAACAGCTATTTAGAAGATTTGCCAGATCAGAAATCAGTTCAGATCCTAGCGTATGCTGATGATATTGATATAATTGCTAGAAACCTACCAGCCTTGAGAGAGGCCTTTCTGTCTTTGGAGATAGCTGCAAATCAAATGGATCTGACAATAAACGACTCCAAGACTAACTATATGGCTACACAAAAATCTCCACCAAATAATGCACATAATCGTTTGGAGATTGGCTCACATACATTTGAAACCGTTGACTGCTTTACTTACCTTCGATCTTGTGTTAACAATAAGAATGACACTATCTCTGAAATTCAGAATCGCCTATCATCGGCCAATAAAGCATTTTTTGGACTAAGCTCCATCCTTAAATTTTCTTTTCTTACAAGAAAAACAAAATTATTAGTATATAAAATTCTTTTTAGGCCAGTTCTAGCATATGGTTCAGAAACCTGGCCTTTGACTAGAACTGGAGAGAATTTTTGGGGGTGTCAAGGAAAATGATATTTGGCGAAGACGTCTTAACTCAGAAATCTATAAATTGTTTGGTGAACCTGATGTCATAAAAACCATCAAAATCAAAAGAATGAACTGGGCTGCCCACGTATCTAGAATGAAAGATGAAAACCCAGTAAGGAAAGTTTTCATCACAAAACATTTAACAACTCATAGAAGAGGTAGACCAAAATTACGATGGATCGATTCAGTGGAATCAACATTCTCAGGATAAAGAACTGGAAAACTCAGGCGAAGAGTATAACCTCCTGGAAGAATTTCCAACAGAAGGTCTTGGCCCACCCTGGGCTGTAATGCCAAATATGATGATGATGAGATTTGTCAATTCTGTTTTCTAACGAAAAACAGTAGTTTCAAAAATTAGTTATATCAAAACTCTTCAGGTGCGCGCGCACACACACAAACACATACGCGCGCGCGCACGTACGCACGTGTGTATATATATATATATATATATATATATATATATATATATACATACATGTCGAGCGTCGACGGGCTCACGTACGATATCAGATGGGTACCATGTTTTGGCTCATATTTGTGGGCAGAGAAACACGTACGAACGCTACGATATAGTCTTTAATTATTAAACTTAAATTATAACACAAGTTAAACAGTTTCGAAAAAGTATTTAGTATGCACTTCTAAATTAAGTAAAATTGACGATGGCGTAGACGGGTAAACTAATCCGTTGGCCACGTGTGATCGTGTCGAGCTCCCAACATTAAGTGAAATCAAAATCATAACAAAAAATATTTTTTGTGCGGTGCCAGGTAAAGCTTCCCGCTTCACCCCTCTGCTCCGCTCCCCTTTCGACACGTCCCTTTCACATGGGCCCACGGCTACGTTCAGTGATAAAAACGATCACCCCCGTTTCCGGTTCTTTGTTAGGGCAGGTATAATATTTGGTAAACAAATATTGTATGCGAATAGTGCAAGAATGCGCTTTTGTTGCGTTGGTTCCAGGGCGTCGACACGGCGATGTGTCGCAATGATGATGATCGTGTGAATGAATGATGATGATCGATGATCGTGTGCAAGCTAGTTTCATATGTCATCTGTAAAGAGACATCTCACAAAAATACTTTTGCTCGGCTAACCTGCCTAAAAAATACTGAAATGGCAAATTGTTAAGTTCCCACATTAAATTTAAATAAAACAATATAATGAGGTAAGTTCCAGTCTTCTAAGAACAATCCAATAAGGATAGTTCCTTTCCCAAAGATATTTCTCAAATACATTACTTTAATCAAATGAAAACATCAAAAATTGACATAACAGCTCAATCTTTAAAACCAATGCCACCATCATGTGACACCTGACAGATGTCATCATATCTTGTGACAGCATAGTCACCATGATATGACACCATAGTTACCATCATGTGACATTACAGTCACACTCATGTGAAACCACAGTCACCCTCTTGTGACATCACAGTCACCCTCATGTGACACCGTGGTCACTTTCATGGATCTACTGCTTGTCGTCACGCCGCACAGTCTCCGAACAGCTAGACTGGGTTAGGAATGATGACCTACGACTAACGAGCAAACAAGTAAACCATGCTGTAGAGCCTTCGTCACTGTATAATGTCATAATCAACCAATTTAACTTTCGTCAACAACGGCTGGATCTGACTTTTCCTCACTGTCATTAAAACACGTATCAAACTCAGTGGAAACGTAACAATTTGACATTACACTCAGTCGGTCATGTACATATTTAAAACTTCTTTTACTATCAAGTACTTTTAAACATTATCTATCTCAACTTAACAATCTGTACTTTAAATGGTCCACAAAAGTTGAGGCCTAATTTTATTAATTTAGCTCATGGTTCTCTATTAAAACAAAATCTTCAACTAAAAACTTTGATACTCTAGTTCTTGTTCTATCAAATCGTTCTTTATCTTTCTCAGCGTCGTTTTTAATAGTAAATAACTGCCTGTTATCTGACTTCCACAATATAAACTTTGCCTTCATCCTGGTTATGTCTAGGGCACGCAACATAATTAATTATCTTTGACTATATCATGCAGCCATTCCCGTAATCAGAAATTACCAGAATCATCTTTGCAATTTTAATGAAGAAGGTAATTACAAAACGTTTTACTAAAGTTAGGATTTATAATAAAATTAAAACCATAATTCATCCAGTAGCTAAGTACCAATTACATTTTGTATTATAACAAATAATTAATTAGCAATTACTGTTTCGCGTATATCTCTCTATCATCATGGCTCAATTCGGCTATCACTAAACCCAATCACAGCAACCTCTTGACCTGATCATCACCACCTGATCATACACTACAATCTTCGAAATACCAGACTGCCACCAGCACCAATTGTGCACCGCGCTCCCACGGACTACTCGAGTTACCTCGAGAGACACCGATTTCCATCAGGTTACCGCTACAAAATAGCTACTGGTACAGTCCACATCGTCAACAAAAACACGGCTCGTAGAGGATATACTCCGAGAAACTAAATAATTCAAATTTAGACATCACTGTTTATGTGGTCTGCTATATTTAATTCAAAATCGATTGGTACTTCAGGCATTTTTCTCAATTTACGATAAGCATACTTGCAAGTACACTTGCTATCTAATGATTCTAACATGTATATTTCAAAATTGAATATTTAAATTACCTTAAACCGACTTTTATATTTAAGATTTAATTTTGTTTGTTTATATTCTTCATTTTGGACATCATCCAATTTAATCATAACCATTGCTAGGCGGACCAAATAATAAATTAAACAAAAATAACAAAAACATAAAATCAAACCCAAGTCCTGAGACAGTCCAAGTGAGAAGTTATTCGTGCACAAAGTTAGCATGAATTCGTGTTCCTGTGATATTGCCGCTGGATATTATTAAGTGCCAAATCAATTTCAATTTGAGCGCCTGTATGTAGAACGATGGCGCTGAATAAATCAGTTTTCTGTTATAATAAAAATGAAATATTTATTATCACATAAGCATTAAAAAACAATAAATGCAATATATCAAAAAAAATCATCAAGCAGAGTTAAACTCACCTGTGCGATTCCAGCGGCAGATATCCCACCCAAATAATCACTGTCTCATGCACACGCGAATTAATTACCTAATGCTAATTAAATGAATGCAATGAAATAATAACCAAAAGGTAGGTACAGCGATACGTGTAAATGAAGTGACCTTTACTGTAAAATAGAAGGGAGGACAATTCCTATTTCTTGTTAGAAAAATTATCTAAATATTCACGATGTCACGATTTACGACATCGAACATAAAGGTTTAATTCGTTCTTAAAACTATCCTAAGAAGGATCATTTGTTACCGAATCATTCAACCATGTCCGAGCGTCAACTTTTCAAACAGTTGTTTAAACAAAACAAACATTTCTAACCACACCTTAGAGGTTAGAGGCTTAGTACGACCTACTTTCTTCCACCAATCATCAGTATTATGCAAATTATGGTCAAAGTAAGAAATATAGGAACAAAGGTTGGTTTCAGTATGTTGTTTGAATAAAATTACATTTAGTCCGTAACTGTTGAATGCATGAAAGATGAATTCGCTCCGCTAGCAACATGTTCTGAAATAGACGACAGTGTTCATGGTTTTTTTTTCTTTTTTTTATAAGATTCAACAAAAATGAGCAAAATATGAGGTGGGAATGCAAATTCCATCCGATACGGTGTTACGGTTAAGCTCTCAATAATCAACACATAATCTATATAGCCGTCTTTCTTTTTAACTAATAATATAGGGCTTCCAAATGGATAGTAGTTTGGCCTTATCACGTTAGCTTCAAAAAGTTATATAGTGCGATTGGGATAAGTGAGTCGTGTCATAATTCCGCGTACTTTAGCGCGATTATATTGAGTGACCGCAGGGAATGACAAAGAATATTCCGTTAAGGTATCTAGAATTTCAACTTGATCCTCGCTACTAACAGTACCGATGTCAATATTGTCAAATTTGGTAAACTTTTTACCAATTTCACACAGGTTAACTATTTGTCACGTATTTATACCAAAATTTTTATTAGAAATTTCAACTGAAAATGATTGTCCAATTACATCTCTAGCAACCATAATATTGTAATTTATTTCGTCATCAGGAACTACATAGGAAAAAAATTCAACCGTATAATTCAACAGAACTTCAGACAATATCTGAAGTTTTTACTTCATTTTTTTTATTACTATATAAATCAGCTTTCCCTCTGCTCAACAAAAATATCAAATATTTCCTTTAAATAGAATAGAAAAGAGTTTCCTATTAAATAGAAAATTTATTTGCTAAACTTTCTTTCATCAGAAAACATTTGGCTCCCCAGAATCAAAACAAAAATGGAACGACTGACCGTAATGTGTTAATTGCGCTGTAACCGGCTTGAGGCTGCAAACATCAACTCGACGTTGCTGCGTCGCTGAAGCTGAAGATCGTCCGCTTAACACGGGCCTCGAACATTTTGCGTATACCATTCCTTTTTTTTGTTTACACTGACCGCACTTGAAAGACTTACGGCCGCTTGGATGAGGGTGTCGCAGGATATAGTATTCTTAATCTTCTTTGTATCGGTGACGGATCCAGAATCATATTTGATTCTTTTTCCGTAGTTAAGGGCCATAAACTCTTGTTGCATTGTAGTTCTGGATTTGATGTCAGGTGTGAAAGCGATGCGTTGTAGTTTTGTATACACTTCCACACAGCGAGCTAGCGCAGTGAAAACAGGGATTTCTTCAAAGAACAGATTTCGCCAACGAAACATCAACGAGGTTATTGTACTCTTCGTGAAGACTGCCACAGACTCCCCATCTTTTGGGTGACATCTATTTATATGAATTATACGAATCATTATATTGAAGTCGCATCGTGATAAAAAAAATTGCTTAAATATTACCGGGTTCAGTCCACAATAACTGATCTTAGAAAACCACAATGAGGTTGAAACTTTGAATGCGTTACTCAAAGTTATATTAAGTCACTTCCCGCTAAATATTGTTCAACCATACATAATAGAGTGAGAGCTCGCGACGCCCAGACCTTCGTTATATTATAAAAGCTGAAAATTTTTCTATATATGTCCCCTATACAGGTATAAGCAAACCCAGCCTATACAACCTGGGTCGCGGTGGCTTTGGCAGGTAACAGGTAGTAAAGGTGAGTAAAATTATGTTTCAAATTTGTGATAGTATAAAACTTAGTTTTCATATATTTTAACTTACAATCATATTAGAAACCGCCTCGTCTATTGGCGGACACTTCGGGCGGTAACAACCCCTTTCCAGACACCCTTACAGTATGATTATTTATAAATCTACTTTCGTCATAGTATAAAATCTGACTTTTATATATGTTATTCAGAAAACTATACGAATAATGTTTCCACAATCCCCAGTCACTTTCGATGGTTCCCTATCTTCCCAGACACATTAAAGTCTACTCCAGGCGTGCGCGCGATAAATATACATGTACGTTGGTGCGAGTGAAATAGCGCGATCTATAGGTACTCTAAATTTATCAAGAAAATTAATTATGTAGATTTATAACGGATTAAAAAAATAAATTTTAAAAAAATAATGTAAAAAAATTTTCATATCAACAAATTATGAAATCAACAATATAATAATGCGATTCATTACGCTATTAACTTTTGCAAATTATCATTAAATTTTGTATTCAACTAAAATTTGAATATTTTCAAGTGAATTTTATGGAATCAAGTTGTGATTTAAGAAAGTTGTAAAAAAATATCCATCGATAATTTTTTTTAAGTATTGTGCAGAAAATAATAAGAAAAATCGGCAGTCGATGATAAAATTCTAGAAGTTTAAAGTTAAGGAGATAAATTTGTATGTATCTTGGTTTTACTATAAAATAATTTAGATCGTAATGAAATCAATGGAAAAAGAATTAAATTATACTTTTAAATATAGCCATTACAAAACAAAGTAAAAAAATAAAGTTTCAAACATGTATTGTTGAATTTAAAAAAAAATTCAATTATTTCCATCATCATCGTCGGTATTTCCATTATCTTCATCACTGCTACTCCATTCTGTGGATTTGTCCTCATCAATGTCAAATGTCTTCTGTAATAATTAAAGCAAGTTAGAACAATTATGAATAGCCGATAATTTGTTTATGAACATTGAACATTATAACATACCTGACAAAGTTTGTAGAGAATCACTGACATAATTAGGTAGTTGATCTCCTTCAAACCATTTAAAATGGTATTGACCACTTTCCAGTACCCAGCCATTATTTTCAGGTTTACGTGAAGTAGGTTTACTTAAGTGAGCATTGTTCCAAATCGCACAAATATAATTAGCTCGTAAAAAATGCTGCAGTAGCTCATGTTTAGAAGGTGGTAAACTGCTAGCATCAAAATTTCTCAATTTTTTTCGATTGAAAGCCTTATTAATATCAGATACTTTATACGAGTCTATAAACATCTGAACTCTAGCAGCATCAACATCAATTACATTCCGAGCATTATATACACTGCATATATATTTCTGAATACTATTAAAAACGTTCTTCCGTTCATCGCTGTCCTCCATTAATTCACTTTCGCCAAACTTAATAAAAGCTTTTTGGGACTCGTCGAATTTTTTAAATAGTTTATAAGGTCTCAATTTTCCTTTTCTAAATAATGCCGGATTGTAATCGCACCCTGTAATGGCGTGGAAACCAGGCAAGCTTCGACACATGGATTCTCCTAAATGTGCATGTATCTTCGTTAGATCCACGTACCTTACATTGTTTCTAGTGCCCGTCAGCATCCAAACGATTGAATCATTTTTAGGCGATGTAAATGAGCAAGCATTATAGCGGCAATATCAGTGTCAACAGTTCGAATGACTATATTTGCTTTAAAGTTGTAATTACAGACATGAAATATTATTTTGGTATCAGCTTCCTCATATTCCGGGCATGACAATTCTTCATTAATACCTGATACAACTTTCTGGGAACCATTTACTGTAAAATAATGGCATTTTCTAAAGTTTATATGAATTAATGTGTTACCAATGAATGGTGCCATTTCATCAGTAGCCCAATGCAAAATAAAAAAGTTTACAAGAGCTTCTTTAAAATTTGAATTTTTTAGCTCTTTTGTAAAATCACTTGGTACTTTTTGGTCAGGTGAAGTTATAATATAGTCTAATTGTGCTGATTCGGACCGCTGAGAATGCTCGTAATCTTTAATTGAGGGCGTCAAGTATTGATCAAAGATTACATCAACTCTCAATGCCTTTAATAGTGTAACCATTTTTAAGAATTGCTTTGAAATTCCTATAAATAGTTTCGGGACATTTTTCATTGTATGCAATAGAAAGAATCCATCAATAATTAAAACATCAATATGACGTGGAGGCTCATGTTGTACCTCCTTCTCCAAGCACTTCATCAGAGCAGCTTTATTCGTTTTACAAATCGTGCCATCTAAACAGTGGCGGCTCTAAACCAAATGTGTACGTCGGCGACATCAAGTTCGCGAGGCCTCTTTACTTCGCAGTGAAAAAAACCGTTAAATTAAGTGAGCCAAATTATAAAATAATTCATGAGTATAACGAGTTTTATTGTTAATAAAAGGATGACAAAAAATAATTACACACATAGAAATTATAATAGTCGAACTTTTCGGCTTTTAGCCTCACTGAATTTTTTCGGGTTTGTGTCGTAGTTAAGTCTAACCGCTATTTCAGCTTCGATTGACAGAACTGATAACGCGGATAGTCTGTCTTGGCTCATCGTGCTTCTCAAATAATTTTTAACAATTTCAACTTTGAGAAGCTTCTCTAAGCGGAAGCTGTGCTGACCGGAACTGTGAACATGATTCTAATTGTAATATAAACATTTGGATATATTTCTTCTAAATTATTTTCTAAAATGTATTGGATGAGTTGTTTCGCGTCGTTGAAATAAAACTTCAGCTTTTAAAAACTAATTCACTAGACTCTATAGTCTAGTGAATTAGTTTTTAAAAGCTAAAGTTATTTATATAGTTCGAAAGGCTGTATGTCACTGTTTTCGCCTTACCGAAGTATTGTACCTAAATCATTACAATGTTTGAGAAGATCCTCTTTTGGCATAGATTTCAAATAATTGATATCATAAATAAAACCAAATTGCTCAAAATATTCATTGAGCGCTGTAAATCGACATTCGGTGTCGACTATTATAGCATCTACCATTGTGTTAAAATAATTAACTCTGAACTGCATTTCAGGAGATTCAACTGGTTCATCAGTATATTCGTAACTAAACATTCGTTTTTTCCTTGCTATTCTTTTTTCCTTAAATTGAGACTGAATTTCATAAGTACTTTTCTCCACAAACAATCTAGCTTCTGTTACGCTTTTTTCAAATCCTGTATTACGGAATTCTTGAATCCAGCTACAAAATGAACGTAAAGTATCAATAGCGACTTTCAAGTTGACTTGAACCGATTGCCATAGTTCACTTATATTATTTACACGTAGCAAAACCTCATACCACACGTGTATTGCAACAATAAACTCAAAAGTTAACATTTCGTTCAGGACTGCTTCACTGTCGCTTAGAGTTTCGGAATCATCAGTTTTATTTTTCAGTTCATTCACGCATTCGATGACATCATCAAATTGTAAAAATATTGCTTTTACTGCTCCGATTCTACTCTTCCATCTCGTTTCAGACAGAGGTTGTAATGTCAATTTTAATTTACTTTTTACTATCTCCCAACGCTTGCTTGACTCTGAAAACAGCACATAGATTTTATAGATAAAATCTATCAGAAGTAAATTCTAACTGTGGCATCCGCATGGTGTGAAGAATGCTCTTGGATTTATATTGAGTATTCTTGTTCTGACACCTTTCTTAATTCCGACCATATTGGCGCCGTTATCATATCCCTGTCCTCGACAGTTATGGATATCTAAATCATTTCTTTCCAGTTCTTGTAATATTGATTTTGTTAAATACTCTCCTGTTGTTTCTACGACGTCAATAAACCCAATAAAATGTTCCTCTATAGCTCCAGTTGACAAATTGCAAAATCTTAATATTATTGACATTTGTTCAACACGACTTACGTCCCTGGTACAATCGCGTAAGATGGCGTAGTATTTTGATTGTTTAAACCTGTGTATAATTTCGTTAATAACTAATTTAGACATTAATGTAATTAATTCGTTTTGGATGTGGTGGCTCAGATAATATTGATTAAGTTGCTTTTCATTAATACGTTGCATATGCTCCCGTAGTGTCGGATCATATTTAGATAACAACTTAACTAAGTCTTGAAAATTGCCAGAGTTTTTACTATCGTTCAATTTCAAGGATTCTCGATGAGCTCTAAATGCGAAATTGTGTGAGGCCAAGTAGTTTATTCTATCTATCAATCTTTCAAACAAATTATACCAATACTTTTGGGATTCCCTAATCGATCTTTCGTTATCCTTATCTATTGTTTTACCATGTTTGATTCCTTTAAAGAGTTCCATCCATTTAATCATGCACCCCATGTGTCCTTGACTTTGTTCATGTCTTTTCAATATCCGATTCAGATCCTTCCAATCACAACATCCTTCTTTTATTATCTGTGTCTGCAAATGTGAAAAAAGTCTACATGGAAAGCAATAAACTTAATCTTGAGATATGGAGTAAGTCGACAGTAGGTAACATCTGCGATGTTGCGTTTCGCCGTTACTCAATTTTCTAGTAAAATGAAATTTAGAAAAATGTCTTTTACTTTGGTCTTTTGGGTAATTTTCATCAGATTTCTCTAGGTCTTGATCGGGACCGTTTTGAATTAAGTCATGGCGCTGCGCATCGTTTAGTGGCAATAACCACTTCCCCGGATCTAGGTCTTCTTTTCTCTTATCGGATCTAGGTCTTCTTATTCTTGCTCTTGATTTTCTGACTCATACATATACTCACTTTCTAACTCTTTATTGGATTCAGAAATTTGGGTCACAGCAGATTCACTCGATGTTGAAGGTAAAACTGTATCCGAAATTTGAATAAAAGTTTCATTCAACTCTGAAGCTGGTTCTGTTTCAGAAAATAAAGATTCATCACATGACTCTGAAGCAGTGACACCTGAAGAAGGCTTTTTAAGAAATTTCATCATACTGGAACTCAGAGCTTGGTTGGATATAGCCGTTTCAGCCTTTCTTTTTCTTTTTGACGCACCGGATTCCCATTTTCTCCCTACATCTCTGTCTTTAGAGGGTCCTCCAGACATGATGACCTAAAATATTTTTTAGTTAAGTTTGGTAAGAACGCAATGTTACACGATACAGATTATAAGAGTTGGTTGATGATTATTATACAGGGAGGTATTGGATAAAGTGCAAATACGAAACCCATGGATTACGATACATACCTGGAAAATAATTGTTACGAATTTTGACGCATACAAAACATACTCGGAGGCATTGATCGAGAGGCGAAATATTTCTATTATCTCGAGAAAAAACACTAGCGCAGGTTTAAAAATAAGTAGGTAGGTACCTATTCAGTTTTCTATTTCGGTTTCTATGGAGAAATAGATGACCTATATTTTAATAAGTAGGTAGGTACTTTACTTACCTAGGTAAATATAAAATCAAACCTATTTCTTGGTTAATATTACGACTATTTACGACTTATAAAAGATATAGGTAACTATTGATTTTGACGAAATAATTTCGTTAAAGTCGTTAAAAAGTTGATGTTGACTTACCTTAACATTAGGTATGAAATTAATAACAAATAACGTAAAACTTTTATCCACTAGAACTGTGCACTAGAACGTCGGGGTGTTGACTTTACAATACAATAAAAAGAAACCTGCGAGTCTGCCGTATGAAGAAAATTACTCTCACAGAAAAATGAAATATAGATAAATAAACTAAACAACACGGGGATTCCCCGTCTTGTTTAGTTTATTTATCTATCCCAGAGTCTCGTGCGCCGTGCGCGAAATTGAGCGTTTTCACACTACCCGATAATACGATATCGGTATCGGACGCTCATAGTGAAGAACACACACACATTATGTTTGTATGTGTGCTAAATTAAGATCTTTTGCACGTATGACTGATTTATTTATTGCAGTAATGGGTACTTACACCCATGAATTCAATAAATAAATAAATGATAAATGCCATACACATTACTTACAAACATTTTCACCCAATACAGATATCGTGTCGGGCAGTGTGTGTGAGAACGCTCATTAGGGCGAAACTTTCATTTCATAGTGTTGCCAGACAGACGATTCTGAATACCCGTAAAGTACCTACTAGGTACTCACTTCCATCGGGCACGTGTTAAATAATAAAATTCATTATCATCTGCTTAGCTTTTTTCCCGAATTGTTCGGGGTCGGCAACCTAAGCCAAGATGATTGGCGAAACGAAAATAAATACGTAACTAGTTTTTCTGCGAGGCCCCCTCGGGCGCGAGGCCGTCGGCGGTGCCCGACGTCGCCGACGCCTAGCGCCGCCACTGCATCTAAATGGCACATTGACAATGGTACCGACGTAATGGGGTAGGATAAAATCTTTGATATGTCAACTTTATAATCTATAGATATACCCAGCATTCGCCCAAAGAAATCTCGTTGGATTTTTACTTCTTGAATTTTACCACCTACTTTAAGTTTCTTTTTTTTTCATAATCCTTGGTAAAATTATTGATGGACACTTTTTTTATAGCACTCTCAAATCTTTTGATATCCAATTGAGATTCAGAAATAAATGTTTTACTATAATTATCTCCATTTGATTCAATATTTAAAAGATATTCCTCAACCGGTGGCGATGCAAATTTTCCTGTAGAAATATTGAGTAATTGATCTTTTGGAACTTCTGGGCTGAAAGGATTAATAAATCGTTCGAAGGTCGATACAAATTTTTGTAGTTGTTGGGTGTTCTTCCGGATATTGTGACTATTTAGATCTGCTGAGACATCTTGATTAGTTTGGAGTCCTAGTTCGAGATAAAGTTGACTTATTATAGTGGATCTTATATCGTGGTTCCGAGCCCACCTTTGTCGTGCCGAAATTGAATTTGTAAAGTGTATAACACCAGTCAGCCTTCTTGCAGCATCTGCCTTTATAGTTTGCTCCAAAACCAAGTCAATTGGTTGTCTTGAAAATGGCTTGGCGGTTCTTTTAATACCAAAGAAACCACGTTGGAATCCTTCATACAAATGCGGATGTGTTTCAGATACTGTCTATAAATTGTCGTTGTGTTTTACAGTCCATCGCGCATAATTTTGCTGGTTACAGATGAAAAACAAGTTTGTTATTTTTGGCAATACAGATTTAAAAAGATCGAAATCTCCAGTACGAATGCTTCGGGATAAGTTTAGATAATGACGTATAAGATTTATGTATATCATATAAAACTGTGCCGTTTTTCCATGTTCCCCATTAAGGCTTTGTTGCTTGTAGATTACATACTTATCCATCAGCTCTTTTACATCTTCATTTTCAATGATAAAAGATGATATTTCACAGGATTTTAGTCGTTTTATTTCCTCGATCATATCATCTGTTAAAGTAATTTTATCATTTTCTAGGAAAGATTTAAAGTGAAGAATTTCTAGCCCTAATGAAACCATAGGATGCAACCGTTTGCAACGGTTAAAATGTTTTCCATCTAAACATCCATTCACTGAACCACTTGCTAATAAATTGCTCTCAACCATAACATTGCTTAATCCACAGTCACAAATCGTTTTACCAACGGCCTTGAAGTAAGCCATCATAATGTGGAACGGTCCTAAATGGATAAATAAATTATCAAATGGAGGTTTTTCCGTAGTCTGTAATTGAAGAGCAACTTTGGCTATCGCAAGATCGTATGTTACTTGTATGTAAGGTTGCTGTAAGTCTTCACTTATTTTTTTACTTTGAACCATCGTTTCTAAAATTACAGATGTACTGGTTGGCGACGCGTTTATTGGAGTCAAATAAGAAATAACTTGCTGTGAACTATCACCATTATCAATCCGACTATTAAAGCCAACCCACATAGGTATATCAGGTAATTCAAGAGCATGACTTATCATCCAGATATTGTCTAATTCTGCATATTTTTGGGAGTGAATAGATTCAACAGATTCAATATTATCAACCGTTGATTAAAACTCAGTCGTCATTTTTGTTTTTTTTGGATAAGGAGCTGCTTCAATGACAATTTCTTCAAAAGTTCTTCTTCTTCTCAGCCTTTGTTTTGGCGAATTGGTTTCATTATTAGGAGCTGGAACTTCGGATTCATCAGATTCTTCAGTTGTATGTAACTCGACGTTCTGATAAATAATTCCTACTGTGTCGTGTAGAGTATCCTTTCCATTTGTAGTTTCGACAAAACGATCGAAATTATCATATGCCACACCAGCAAAAAGATCGGGGTTCTTTTTCATTTTTTCAGGGCATAATGTGGACTTTTCCATTGAAGTATATGTAACTTCTGCTTCGAGCTCTTCAATGCCTTGATAACTTATACAATGCCCGTATCGGTTGATTATGTCAATAACTTTTCTGCTGCTTGTTATGCTCTTCAAAGTCATTCCCAGCATAATGTGCTTTGATGTTTTCACCTGGCCATTATGGACTCCAAAAATAATGTCTTGACAATAAGAACGCGCTTGACGAGAACATTTCATGCTATTTTTCCGCTTTTGATTACACCCACCGAGAACAGTTAAATAAAAGTCCAATAAGAGTTCCGGTATGGAGACTTCTCCTGTTATCAAATGTTGCGCTGTTATATTTTTAGAAGGTAATTTATTTTTTTCTATTTCCAGAATTAGTTTCCTTAAAATTAATGCAGATTTCTGTAAAATATTTTCTGTATGTAAGCTTTCGAGAACTGTATCATCTATGGCTTGTAAATAGTTCGGTGCGATTATTTTTTTTATTACGAATAGTAAAAAATGTTACATCTTTAGAATATACTTTCATAATTTTTTCTTCAAGGTGGTGTGCTGTGAAAACGAAGTTCATTTCAACGGAATTATCTTGATAAAGCTTTTCCAATGACTCTACATACAGCTCATGTAAATGTATCAACAAATAACATCGTCCTTTTTTAATAATATCTTCTTCGATAATGCTGCCAATTTCGGTAAAAACTTGTCTGTGATACTCTCGATTGTAATGACAATGACTTTTACTAGATGATCTTCTTTTAGATGATACATTATTGTTAAAATGAACTCGACAATCAGTATGGTAATACATTTTTGGAGCAAAATAATTATTCAATGTAGTCAATAAATTCATCAAATTCTTCTAAACCTTCAATATTGGAAAAAATACTACCTTTAAATTGGTTTGTTTCGGCTGCATGGAATGGAATCGTTTTCGAGCGCACTTTTTTCTTCCGTTTATTACAAAATATATAAACAATCGGAGAGTCGTTACTACTGCCAACATTTTCGGGTTGAGTATTTACGTCCACAATTGCATCGTTAACTTCATCAACATCTGGTTTACTAATCTCAGGATTTTTTTGATAGCTTGTCGATTGTAATACCTCTGATTCACTAGTTAAAGTTGAATGTGAAATTGCTGAAAGTTCTGTATGTTGATGCGATGAATGAGATTGTTCTGCAGAGGTTGAAGGCTGGAGCTCTATTAATTCAGAAAATAAAGTTTGGTCTGATGGAGTCGGAGATTTTGTTGCAAGTTCAGTAGTTAACTCAGGTACTACCGGTGTATCTGGAGATGAGTTGTCTACACTGAACGACTTTTTGTTTACTATTTTTTTCTTTTTTAAATCTGTAGGCTCAGAGTTGTAGTATTGTTTATTAACGCCTGTGAATGTTTTATAGCATTCCCGGTGATAACATCCGTTTGTATATTCATCAGGTAAAATAATGTTCGCATATTTAAGGTTATGTTTTTTTCTGACTTTCAAAACAGTTTGACACTTCTTTGTGTCTCTGTGTCTCTTCAGAAAGCAAAATTAATTTTCCCTCACTTTTCTTACAAATAAAACAACTTAATTTGTTATCATCCGTTTCTTCTGTTTCCATGATAACACTTTACCACAACTGGACCAGTTATCGCGTGGACCGATCATGCTATTTCACTCGCACCAACGTACATGTATATTCATCGCGCGCACGCCTGGGGTAGACTTTAATGTGTCTGGGAAGATAGGGAACCATCGAAAGTGACTGGGGATTGTGGAAACATAATTCGTATAGTTTTCTGAATAACATATATAAAAGTCAGATTTTATACTATGACGAAAGTAGATTTATAAATAATCAGACTGTAAGGGATGTCTGGAAAGGGGTGTTACCGCCCGAAGTGTCCGCCAATAGAAGAGGCGGTTTCTAATATGATTGTAAGTTAAAATATATGAAAACTAAGTTTTATACTATCACAAATTTGAAACACAATTTTACTCACCTTTACTACCTGTTACCTGCCAAAGCCACCGCGACCCAGGTTGTATAGGCTGGGTTTGCTTATACCTGTATAGGGGTCATATATAGAAGAATTTTCAGCTTTTATAATATAACGAAGGTCTGGGCGTCGCGGGCTCTTAGGCTATAAGTCAAAGTGATGTGCGAAGTGGTCGCGTTCGCGGTCACCCTCGCGCCAAAGTCGTAGGTATATGCCGGTTAATGTGCTTCGGAGAACGCTCGACGCTATTTTGTTTAAATGTGCTTGAATAGTTCTTCGTAGACAGAAGTGCAATCTGAACCAGTGTACGAGATCTAGCCTGAGCACTCACCTCTTTTGCAAACCGAAATGGGCACAAGTGCAACGCAGGCGTTAGCAGGTGCATTGGATGCACCTGCTGAACGCCCTCGTCATTATTACGTATCTAATTTTACCCGTTAATTCATGACATAGATGTGTGGTGCGAAGAGGTCGATCGAACCAAGACAATAAACAAGTGAACGATAGCGAGTGTCTGGCACGTGTAGCCGGCTACTTAAAAGGTTATGCGAAAGTAAGACTAAATGAGTGGTCTACGAATGATAGGTCGTGGACGAATTTCAAGCGTGAATTTCGCACTCTATGCCCAAGGAAGCTTGACTGCGCGAACATTTTGTTTGATGTAATAAATACTTCCTCGGACAAGTTCCTAACTTACGCCGAATACGCTCGACGTACTGTTACACCCTTGACTACCCAGCCATAATGCTTATGCAGCATTGTTCCCAAACATATCATATTAACATGATAACGCCATCCTGTCCCCAACATCTAAACATCCTCATAATGCTTATGCATTGCTGCCAAGCATATCATATTAACACGATAATGTCATCCTGTCCCCAACATCTAAACATCCTCATAATGCTTATGCCGCATTGTTCCCAAGCAAATCATATTAACACGATAACGCCATCCTGTCCCCAACATCTAAACATCCTCATAATGTTTATGTAGCATTGTTCACAAGCATATCATATAAACATGACAACACCAGCCTGTCCCCAACATCTAAACATCCTCATAATCTTTATGTAGCATTGTTCCCAAGGATACCATATAAACATGATAACGCCATCTTTTCCCAAAAGTCTAAACATCCTAAGATAAAAGCGCTTTTCGCAGAAACCGCTCCAAGATACATACCCAGACACATCAGTATTTTTGAATGATATACATGTTTCATCATAAACCCTGGTTAGCAGCTCCCCGCAGCTCAGAAGTCCGTAGTCCCAGTACACGTCAGTTGTCATTTCAGTTCAGTTTTAATTATATTTAAGAAGTAATTGTTAATCTTATAATTAAAAGTTTGTTTTAATTCTAAATAAATCTTAATTAATTTAATGATAATCGTAAAATTATTTTTTTAAAAAAGCAATCCAATGAATCCATTATAACAGTACGCATCTAAGGTTGCGAGTCGTTAGGGGTCTCAATGATGAGTTAATGATGTCAATAGTTATTCGCGGTATCGTTGACCCACTAATACGTGCCGTGGCGACAAATTCCTTGACATCCGAGAACTTGGTTTCGTTTTTGCAAATCTACACTAAAGCAGCTTCGGTTAAACCCGTTCAGACAAACTTCGATATGAGAGGATCCGACCCTAGAAAAAATAATTTAATTATACGCGGTTATTATAGGCCCTCGAGTAGTAAGTGTTACACTTGTGGCAGTGGCGGGAATTATGTTTCAAATGTATTTTGAATAAAAAATAATAAAACTTGTATAAATAAATTTATTAAAAAAGGCTAAATACAAAAGGTGTTGTCTTGACAAAGTTTTGTATAATAATGACTCTAAGCTTATTAAACACGGCTTTTATATCCAACGATGTGTGGAGTTGGAATGCAGAACACTTTAGTTTTATGAAAGGGACGCTTTGTTCTGCGTAGATGGCCAGTAAATCATTTTTGGATATTTGGATATTTAAACTTGCAATTGCACTTCCTTGAATTTTATCAAAGGAGTCCTTTGTATCCGTTTTAACCAGGATGTGCTGAGTGGGTGAGCGGGCAGTAATTTTTTCTAGCTACATAAAAAGGCAGGTCCTTCAAAAGGTAATATGATATGTTCACAACACGTGTGACAAGCGGAATATTAATCTCCTTCGAGAAGTCGATAATGTAAACAAGTCAAACGATATATGTATCGATGTAGCGCACGGCATTCCGGTGGATGTGTTGAATTGAATTGAATTGACAGCGGAGCTATAATGGGTCTCTAATTTTGTTCAACGTTGCTAAACATTTCGCTTGTTCATTTAAACCGACATACTGCGTTTTACAAGGATTGAGTAACGTAAACGATAGGGAAATAATTGCTCGTAATTACGTAAAATTGACGGTAGAATTTAGCAAGATATCTTTAGAGGTCGATTTGATGGTAGTTCCCTCAGAAGTCCGTATGTCTACTTCAGTAATAATAGGAACGGATGTTCCCAATCGTGAAGGTGTAATTTACATACGGACTAAAGATAAACAATATTTAACACGAAATACTACAAAAAAGGTATGTGGCAGTGTACTCAATAGAAGCAAGGTGAGAACAATCCCGGGCGGGATGTAGTAGCGAGCTTGAAAACTTAATGACGGTAACCAGGCAGTTTTCCGATTACTTTATAATCGGTACTGCGATAACAACCCTAACTACTGGCAAAATGTATATTCGCCTAACAAGTGACAACCCTTATAAGTTATCTTTTCAAGAAAAAGTAGCGGTACGATCGATTATACGTTATTTATTGAAGAAAGGAATTTATGAGAGTCCGAGCTTGCTAAATCGTCACCGATAATTTTAGTTAAGAAAAAGGATGGTTCTGATAGGATGGTTGTAGATTTTCGCGCTTTAAAGGCGTTAACCGTCAAAGACCGGTACCCTCTTCCATTAATTGACGACCACATAGATCAACTTGGCAATCACAAATATTTTACTTGTTTGGATATGGCGTCCGGGTTCGATCAGATCCCGATCGACGAAGAATTAGTTCATAAGACGGGGTTTGTAACGCCAGAAGGACATTACGAGTATCTGAAAATGCCCTGTGGACTTGAAAATTCGCCTGTAATATATCAAAAAATTATAAATAATACGCTGCGTCGCTTTTTAGAAGCGGGTACCATGCTCGTTTATATCGATGACGTTCTACTTATGAGAGAAACCGTTAGAAAGGGAATTAAGTTATCAAATGATGTTTTGATAACTCTAACTAATTCTGGATTTTCAATTAACTTTCGCAAGTGGTCGTTTCTAGTCATCGAAATTGAATGCTTAGGGCGAATAATAAGTCAAGGTCAGGTAAAACCAAGCTCTGTGAAAATAGATGCTCTAAAAGATTATACTTCCAAAACAGCTTGCATAGCTCACTTAACAAAACAATATGTTCCATTCTAATGAGATTCTCTATTTCGCGTGCTAAAGTTGTTAGTAATGGACCTTGGTCGTCTGTTTGCTTCAGTTGATTTTATAAAATTTGTAACAGAGCTGGGTAGTGAGATACATTATGTTACCCCCGACATGCACTATTCGAACGGACAACCAGAAAGGTACACGTGCACAGTTCTGAATATGATCTGTATAAAAACAAACTACTATAAGGTAAAGTGGGCAGAGGGACTGTGGAGATTTCAATTAGTACTCAACGTTACGTGACAGAAGGCTACGCAAGCCTCCGCTTTAAATTTACTGGTTGGCACCGAAGCAAGCACTCCAGTCACACGCGCACTAGTTTGTGATTTAGCAGCTAACGAAGATAACCATAATTACGATGCTGTTCGCGAATAACGAAGGAGTAGGGCCACTGCACTACTAAAACGGAATCAGGAATATCAAGACTCTTACATTAACCAAAATAGGAGAGAACCGTGAGCCTTCAAAGTCGGTGACTTTGTATTGATGAATAAGTATTCGCAGTCAGTTGGAAAGCTTCTGACTGAAGCTTTCCATTAAAGTTTCTGAATCAAGCTTTCCATTAAAGGGTGCGTGGACCATATAAAATAACCAAAGTTCTGATCAGTGGACGCTACAGAATGAGGTTGCTGAGCGGGTTGTATAGAAAGACCACTCAAGCTGCTGCCGAGCACATTATGCCTTGGTACGGGAAATGGTGTCCCGAGGTATATGCCGCAATTTTTGACAGTAAGTATTGGAAGTTGTCCCTTGTAAGATCTGTGTCGTACGACCTTGATCTTGAAAACACATCAAGATCAATCATATCAGAAGATAAGACCAATCATAGCGCCAGGTGGGCACTAGGCGTGGGGCCTGATATCGGAACATGTGTTTTGTTCCTAGTAAGATCTGTGTCGTATGACCTTGATCTTGATGTGTGTATAGTGCCAGGTGGACAGTGGCCATAGGGCCTGGTATCGGAGCATGTGTTGCTCTTTTGATGTGTGTATAGTGCTAGGTGAGGTAGGTAGGTAGGTAATTATATATATATATATATATATATATATATATATATATATATGTATATATATATATATATATATATATGTAAATTTTCAACCGATAAGATAGTACTGTTTTCTTTAGTCTGGGAAATTCTTTTTGCACTACTTCTACTTGATAAACATAAAAATTATTTTAATAACTTACAACATGTTCGGCATTACTTTTGTGTGTAGGCTTTTAAAAAAAGTATATGCGTTGGCTATATTTAATCACTAAATGAAAACTCAAACCTAAAAACACTTTATACTTACATTTCCAGTTTAAAGTTTATCGGTTTAGAAGTTTTTGAGTTATTGACGGGACAGACAGATGTACAAATACTAATTCATTTTACTTCTAAGGTTTCCTGTTTTTCCGGTACTGTACACATCTGTAGATTTCCAAAATCGGAAGGCCAAAATCGAAATCCAAAATCGGATTTCCAAAATCGGCAAGGAAAATCGGATATTAAAAAAAATTATGTGTGAAAACATGTCCTTACAAGGTCACAACATTGGAATTCATATACTTCATCAAAATACTATTTTTTCAATACATAAGAAAAATATATATACGAGAAACAATTTATTAACCAAAGGTCAATATAATTTAATTAATAATATTTTAAAACTATTTCTTTCATTTTATTGGTTTAAAATTGATCGTATTCTATTTTTTTATTATAAAAATATATTGTAACAATTTTGAGAAAATGGCATAAAAAACATTATGAAATATGGGGAAAAAACAATATGAAACATAAGTCCGTCCGTACAAACACTTTGTGTAAATTCAATGGTGCAACTTCCTCGTGCTTGCTATGCTTTGAGTAATGCTAATGCCGGCGGTGACAAATTGGTAAATTTTTTTAGTTAAAATCTAAAGATATCATTGTATCATTAATTTCGTAACTTTTTTATTTTACGTTTTCCCCTGTAAACCATTGGGATTAGTAGACAAAATATCTTAAAAATTCAATAAATAAAATTCATAAACCTGAACTTTAATTATATTTTTTATCTCATTCGAACCATTTTTTGTGAAATTGCAGCGGTTTAAGAATTACCCAAAATTAAACATTTCAGTGATCCTTTAATTTTTCTGATTTGTTTACTATTAGTATTCGGAAAATTCCAAACATGCCATATGGCCTTTGGATATATTTATAACTTAATATGAACATAGACAGTTGTCTTTAAACCTAATTGCAAACTTGCAACGTTCAAAATACTCTTCTAGACATATTTTTAATACAAATGTACCGTTATGCATAATTATTTACGATCTCACTTGTTAATATTCTTTTGTTCTTTAACACACGTTCGAATTTGGCAAATCATCTTTAAATATTTGAGTTATAAAAAAAATACCTCTCTGAAGTCTGCTGTCCGAAGTTCAAGGTACAAACATAAATGCAGTCTTTAATGGATTGAATACTTTTAATGACTTGTATGTATAGGTGACTTTTTAATAATAGTTATTTAGCGAATTTAAAATCTTACATTAGTATATTTATGGAGGAAAGGGAAAAACGAGGGGAGTTAAAACAATTTTTACGTTACCTTACATATCTCACCTACAGAAATTCCCACATAAATGAAATTTTTACGTTAGATATTCAGTTCTATTCTCTTTTTTATCATAAGTAAAAATAATTGCTTATTAGGATATTACACAAACACAACTATTTTCCTTATTTCAATTCTCTTTGCATCGAGATTGATCGACTCAACAAATACGTTTTGGATAAGAAAGAATACAAAATGAAACAAAAATTAAAGTTTTGTAGTTCAATAAACAGTTATGAACTACAAAAATTAAAGTTTTGTAGTTCAATAAACAGTTATGACAGATATATGTAATTGACCTTTCCTCCAGCACACTTTTCATGAGATCACCTCTAACATTCCATGCACTAAACATATTTTTCATTATGTCCTCTATTTGAATAAGATTTCAAGCAACATTTTCTAGAATAGTTTTCTCCCCATTATCATCATTGTCATCTGTTTCATTATCTTTCCTTTTAAATTTAGTTTTAATATTTCTTGGTTTGTTTTACCTTACAATTTTCTTAGTCTTCACTACATATTTGTATCTTTACGTTGCTAGCATTTCTGTAAGTTTGTATAGCAAATTATTTGCTTGTAAAAGGTGTGTCAGTCTGTACATCAGTTGATCCTTCATCTATTAGTTTATTTCACTTTTCTTGAAAGAGTCTACTTTTGGCAATGATTTGAATACTTTTTTAAAAATATATTTGAGGTAGTAACGAGCGGAATGCGGGCATTAGTTTTAAAGGCATAAAATAATCAGAATCTTTGCTTTTGATGGGTTAATTACTTACGTTATACATAATAGATAAACTGGGAATAGGCATCTATCCTATTTTTTTCTCAGACTGTAATCTTATGTTAGCTCATTTAAGTTAGCAGATATATATTATATTTAGTATATTATAGTGGAAGGTTATAGTTTAATATTTACCATAGCTTTTATCATATTTATAACCTGTCTTTCTACATTGGGTTTGTCAAAAAAGGAAAAAAAACTTAAGAAGTCATGCTGTTCAACTATTAATATTCCAAAAATACCAGACATGCCCCATGGAAAATTCAAATATTTATTATATATGTAGTCTTTGATATATTTATAACTTAATACGGACATAAAATAAACTTGAAAAATACGTAAGAAGTCATGTTATTCTAAATGGTAATATTGAAATGTGAAGTACCTGTCGCTTGGTCGCTGTGGTTATATTCTTTGCAATGATCTTCACATCAAATATTTATCAGGTATCAATGGGACATCGTAAATGGACATGACTCCTCAGAATTTAAATGCATTCAGTCATCACAGATTATATAAATATACTTCTTTAGAGAACTGAAAATAGTACTATTGGCTGCAAGTTTTATGTGTAGTATAATAGAAAACAATACAATTTTCTTTATATTACTCTGTTTCCTTCTAAGACTTGTGTAGTTAATAAATATTGGCGGTGTTGATGACTCACTGGGATTTATTTTTTTTTTTGTAAACTGATATACTTATATAAGATGTCTCGAAGATTTTTGTCTTTTAAAATTACTTCACCCAAGGCAATTTCATAAATATCCACGATAGTCATCTTCTTAACAGATTTATTTGTGATCCTGAAATAATAAAATAAACAATTTCCGTTTTTAAACCGCAAACCATATTGATAAAGAATATTCAAAATGCAGTAAATTAAAATTGATGTATCAACACTTCTAGGAGCAAAAAATTCTTTGGCAGAATTTCTGCAATAACTTCTTAATACATGGCGAATAAAAAAAATGATATCATACTACGGAAGTTGAACAAACAAGCTATTTTAAACAGAATGTCATAATTATTCAAAGCTAATTTTTATCGAGAAATAGGCTAATATTTGGCATAAATTAATTTTTGGCTAACGTCATAGAAGTTACAGTTGACACCAACATATCCTTGAGTGACTCAGAAATTAATAATTATGCGACGTTGCTAATTTGCTGATTACCAGTCTCAACTTTGCTATGTTTGAAGTTGCCTCACCTCTCCTACTAGAAATAAAGCATAAATATTAAACTGCTTTATAACAATAATTCCGCCTGTTCATTTTCAGCATGTGACTTGTGAGGATATATCAATACTAACTAGTAACCGTGTCTTCGTCTACATAAAATTTATTTATGATCATATAACGAAAGTATAAAAATTATAAATAATTTATGATTTAATTAAGAAGTTGTTTACTAAACAAATGGTAAACATCAGTTGAATAGTTGAGATGTAAAAGCGAAATAAATAAAGAAGCAATCTTGCTTTCACATTTTAGTACTAGCTAAGATGTAAAAAAATATTGGATGTGGTTGTTACTTGTTGATACGGCCGAGATTTGAGCGTGATAATGTCCCTTAGACAGCTTTAAAATGAAACGACACACATTTTCAGGCTTGTCTCAGTTCACTCTTGCTAGTCATGTAAGTTAGTGTATCGTAGGTTTACAATGAAATTAGTTTGGACTTTCCTGGTCGAGACTCAGAAACGCTAGACTTTCCTGGGTGAGACTCAGAAGCATTAGAACTTTCTAATTGGTAATTAGCTCAACTCTCACAATTTGACAGATTAATAGGCGTAGACTGAGCTTGGGTAACAATAGGCGCAAATAGAGCTTTATTAATTGAGTCCGAGGGTTTTCTTTCAGGTACTGCTGGTCCGGAATGAGGCTCTGTTTGTATCTCTATCGAAGGAAGGTTGACGGAATTGGGCGTGGATGGATGGCCTCGTGCAAGTGATAATTTTGTGGTTTCAGCAGAAAAATTATTTGGTTGCACAGCTATATATCACACTTCCTGAAGCCATAAATCACTATGGATATTATGGTTGCTAGCAGGTGAACTTATTCAAATATTTCACTTATTTGGAACATGTTGATCAAACATGCTGGGTACAATCTTAACCAATTTTAAGCAGGGTTGTAATAGGCACTTAATGGTCTCATAAAATTATAATCAGCACGTTGTAATTTATGCGTGTAGTTAGGAGGAAACAAATTATTATAACTCCCTTTTGGTGTGCAAAATCAATGATCTCTAGATCTTGAGTACAACTTACATGGCCATTCAGAAGCAGCAACGCTTTATTGCTAGGTGAAGCTCCTGAAAATTGGAGGAACTGTTTGAATCAAATAGTAAATATTTCAGTTGTGATCTATCCTTCAGAATTACACGCTGATGTTGTTACTGGGGGAGCTTGGTCTAGCAATTCGGCTTTCATACGTTGTCTTGGGGAAATTATGAGTGGAGGTATATATATTCCAGTTACAGTGATTCAAATTTCTACAACGACGGTTTGGCTTCGTTCTACAGAAGATAATGAATCTACTTGTTTTCTTCCTTTCAAAGGTATTATTTTACTCTTACTTTTCAAAACAACAGAAATGCTAGTTTCATCACAGTTGCAGATTTTATCTGGAGTCACTGACATTCATCATATGTTGCTGCATCATAATAAGCACTTAAAGAATATTCTACGCTCCAGCCTAAAGCTTTGCTGAAACAATATCATGTAATAATATTTTCTCTTTTGAAAAATCTCACAATGGTTGCTGGAACTGATCTAGGATTTACTATTTATATTAATTTTTTTTGTAATTGAATGATCCAAATATTTCAATCTTTGTCGCTTGCTCCTTATTTTTAATCAACATTCACTAATATCTTAAATGATGTTGGAGTGAGAATATTATAATGTAATATTATAATTATAATACTCAGTATATTGTTTAAAAACAATAAATTAATTTAGCAAAATTTTGAATATTTCGTTGAACTAAAGTATAATAGTTTCCTGTCGACAAAATACTTTTATATTGCAAAATTTTGTTTACAAAATGTCTTATAATGTAGCGAAAATCTTTTGTATGGCATGCAATTAAAATATGTATGTATTAATTAAATTATAGATTAGGTTACCTTTCATCATTTTTATTAGATTTTAAATATTAATAATTTGATATTACTAATATTTATAAACATAATTTCTGCTGCACAGAGCAAAACAGATATGAATAAAGTATTCATGCTCAATTCTACATCACATTGGTTTTAGTGGTCAATAATTGTGACGTATAATATAATACTAATGTATCACCTATATTGCATTATGGATTCTTTTGTCCAGTATAACTTCTGGGTAGAAGTTAGAATAAGGTACCTTTATATCTTAGAAAAAGAGTAGTACACAATAATTGGATATTTGACTAATTTTTTTTTATGATTAATGAATCATAATTTCAAGCTGATGAAGAGTGAAATTTTTTTTAAATAATCTTAAAAATTCGGAAGATTGAGACCAATGGTCTCTGGTGTTAATGGTGCTATCGATTTAAGTACGAGGAATAAGTGTTTTTATAGTGAATTAGTATTAGTATTAATTATAATTTTCTCATGTCCGTCTGTTTGGCCTCAGTTAGACCAGTTAGTTACGGTTTCTATAGTCAGACATAGAAGGGAAACCATCAACGGAATCCAAGTAACACCTAGGTTATGCAACTGTGCACCTTCCTTATACACTGAAAAAGAATGGGGAAAACGGTTTCGTTTACGTAGAAATTCATTAAAGGTGAATTTCATCCACCATAGCCATCAGATACAATACCTTAAAAGAACATCAAGGTAGTTAGTTAGTAGTTAGAAACTAAAAAATTAGTAACGAAAAAGGGCCTATCAAAAACAGCAGTCTAGAGAATTCTTTATGAAAAGAGAATCAAGAGTGTGTTGTTGCCTCAGCTCACACTGTCCAAAGAATGTAAGTAGCACAGTTTTAAAAGTAATTACGATAAGAATTTTTGGAATTGTTAAGGAATCTTATTTGTAGATTTTAAAAAGACAAACATTACAACAACTAGCAACTACTAACTTTGTTACTGCACCACTTGAGAGATACCATAAAAGAAAAAAATCAAGAAAAGATATCTCGTTGGATATTGTTGTTACGCGATATAAACCCATGCACCCGCCTGTACTTATGAAAGCTGCTATCGAAGAATGTTGTGCCAATAGAATTGGACTGGAGACTTTTGCCGTAAGCTGATTAGTATTTAATCCTCAAATTAAAATCCAATTTGAAGGGAATGAAATTTAACACAGATGATGAGTGGAAGTCAAGTCGTTTTAATGTATTTTGAAAATGAAACTTCAGATAATTTTTTCCAAGGAAAAATATATAAATCTAATTTTGTGAAAAGTGTGTTAAAATAAACAAAAACTATATTGAAAAACAATAAGAGTTATTTTCATTTTCACCTATATTTATTTATAAATTGACACTAAAATGTCAAGTTAACATTTTTTTATGGTAATACTATAATTACATAATATACTGTGAAAATAAAATGATTGCTCATTCTCTTTGCTATTGCTTCTGTGCTTAGCATACGGAGCACACATTTTCAACAGACTATTGGGTTGGTATCGATTTTGGTTAGGTTATTTTGGTGCATGTTGTGTCAGTCCCGCCTTGGAATCGGTGTCGATATTATTAACGATATGTTGGTATTGTCGATTGTTGTGCAGTTGTCGTGACCAATATTGTGAAAACGTCCTTTCCGGAATTGACTCTCTGGTCAGTCTGATATTGCTACTGACTAGTACATATTAACATTTATCACATGTTTAGATGATTAAGAGCTTTGAGTCACGCCCTCTCTCTCTCGTTCTCTCTGAGTTTAACTCTCACCTATGAGTATGAAAATTTTTTATCTGTGAGAGTCTGTTGAAAGTTAAGTTTTAAAGTTAATTGTTGACCAAATTTAATTGCTTATGGACAACTCTGATCTTTTGATTAAAAAAATATTGCTAAATTTTGAGTTTAGAATATTATTAATTAATTGCATATAATTTGTTTGCGTCCACTTTGGGGCTAAAGCCTTATCTCAAACACTAGGTTAATAATGTAACTTTTTAAATAGGTTTAATATTTTTAAAATGTGACAAAACCTTTATGTGTGATATAACCTGTTTTTTTTCTTTTATTTATCAATAATATAATATCTTTAACCAGTATTTTTAAAAATAGAAAGAGGTTCTGAGGTTTTATATTTTCCTTTTCTGTTAATCACTCCATGGGTTAAAACAAAACTAATTATGCGTAATAACTTTCTTAGCCATAAAAAATATTTTATTTTAATGATTGTCTTTGCCATAGTAAAAATTAGCCGATCTGTCTGTAATTACTTTAAACATTGTTTAATATATTTGATAGTCTTGAAAAGTTGTTCTTTATTGTAAATATAGAATAGCTGTAAAAATATATAAACAGGAAGTAGTGCCACTGACAAAGCAGAATTGGAGAAAATATTTATAGCATATTTGACCATGATCATAAACGATGATGGAATGTTTATATTTACACTTGCCATCATTTCCAACGAACACTATATTACATTAACACATACAAGGTCATAATTTCATGGAATTTTGCATAAAGATACAACTTAAATTTACATCAATTAAACATCATGTGATTATAGTACAAGACCATTTTGACCATTACTTTTGAAAATTTTGTTTTAGAAATCTATCTTAAAATATTAAAAGTAAGGACCACCAGACAGCCTTAGAATATATATGAATTTTTATAATTTTTATTAATTCCATAAACATTAGAGTTGCGTATTTATGTTTCAATAACGATAAGAGAACTGATTTCATTATACATTGAAATCCAGTCACGTTATAGTACCTGATTTCATTATACATTTAAATTCTGTGATGTTATAGTACATAAGTAGGATTTATTTTAGGAAATATAATTTAACATTCAAAAAATTAATTTTCTCAAAAATTTAAAACGTGGAAAATCAGTAGGAAATAGCAAAGGAAAGTTACCATACCATGTTATGTAAATTTATCAAAAGAATTTCTTCTGAATATGTCTAATTATTGAACTGTACCTGATCTGGTGTAGACTATAATTATGTATGCACCAGATCAAGTAGAGTACATATAATTAATATAATTAAACTGGCATTGTCAGTAAATATAACTAAAGTGACTTCTAATTGAAATCGTACTAAATGCATTTACACCTGAAAAAATGTCTATGAAGAGTCAAGCATGAGTCAAATCAAACTTCTAAGTTACGGACATCATTAACTAATCGTAGGGACGTGCAACTAACAGTATATTTGGATACAAAAGTAACAAGTGTCCAAATATCCTGTTAGTCGCATGTCCCTATACTAAGCTGTAAACGGCTCGCAACATTCTATTAAAAGACACCATTAATATCACAATCACAAAAAACTTTATTCGTTATTAATTCAATTATTAATAAGATTCGAAATTTAGTACCCTTAGACATAGGCATTACCCATCGTCTTGATATTAGGATATAGAAGTTTTTTTTTGTGTATATGTTGAATAAAACTACCAATGCAAGTTTTGAATTTATATCTGGGTAAACCATTAGATACCACTGACTTCTTTACTTGAGAGAAAGCAAATATTCATGTTCGTGTAGAACTTCTTGGAACTAATAATAAGAGTGAACTGGTACTCACATTGCCAGAAAAGATCATATTTCTCCTGAATTGTTTAACAATAGTAATAATAATAATAAAAGTGAGATAATATTTTTCTGTGTCACATATAAAGGTTAGGTTCCGTAGTTTCCTATATCTCCTGAAATTGTTGATTTAACCTTAAATTGTGGTTGTAACCAGAAATTTCTCAAAAATAATTTCTTTACACGTTTTAGATGGTATGTTAAGCAAAAAAGTGTTTTTTTAATATTTTGTTATATTTTAGTTGAAATCTCCATATAAAACAAGAATATGTTTTTGCAAAATTTCTTTCACATTAGACATTTTTTTCAGCAGGTCTAAAACTAAAGAGAATTACGTGGTTTTGACGGACAGATGGACAGACATGGTGATATTATGTGAGTCCTTGGTTTGCTACGGAACAATAAAAATGTTATCAATGTAATGAGTAATGTTGTCACTTTAAAATCTGAGTGAATGAAAGTTTACAAGATTGAAGAACAGGTAAAAGGATTGCCTTGTTTACAAGGACTTTAAAAAATTTTTTTACAATTTTTCATACGAGTCGTATAAGACTTCAAACTGGGTGTTGCCATTGTAGCAAAATACTGTCATTGTAATATAAAACAACAGGAAGTGCTTGGTGAAAGGTTCTGCCTCCATCTGAGCACCACTGACGGTGCCATTGATCTTTGTCCTTTGCATTTACATATGACAAAAAGATTGTAGTATGTTTTAAATTTATTAAAATATTTGTTCAATTTTCATATAAAATATATGCAATTCACGTGAAGTTGTTTTATTTGATAGTCGACAGTAGTTCAAAACTAAAACAAACATATCACCTTCGTGTATTGTAATTGTTTCCAGTATCTGTGAAAATAATGTCTATTGCAAGAAATTAGCCGTTGCTGGAATCAAACGTGCTTCTGCATCTTTGTATGTCTGAATGCTTTTAAAGGAACTTATGTGTTGATGTAAGCATCTGGTCCTATTAAGGTAGATACTGACATTCACTTTGACGATTATAGACAAATCACTCGAATCAATTTCAGACATAAGATTATAAGGTTATCCATAGTGTCTTACTGATGAAAGAATCCAGATTTGGAGAGAGTTGAGAATTAAATCGTAGTAATAAAAAACAAGAAGAATGCTCATAGATAGATAGTTGAGAGTGATGTTTGTCCTTATATACAAAAAGAAGGTAGCGAAAGTACCACAATTAAATAATCATTCATTATATTAAATAATCATTCATTAGAATTATAGATTCATAATATTTTAAATCTATAAACAGTATGATAACATACATCCATTCAAAGGGCATGGGCATATGGGTTATATGCTGTAAGGAGTACAGAATGTACCACATGCACCGCCAGAGGCCACTATTAAAGTCGCGCCTGGCTTTAACATCTAATGTCTGACGGTCTAAAATAATTAAAAAACGTAAATTCTTGCGTTGATTAACAAAAAAACATAAATTGAAAAAAATGAAATATAATTTATGTGTAACAGTTGCTTATCATAAGTGATGTATGGTATTATCCTTAACTTTCTTCATATCAATAATTTTTTACATGTGTCGCTCAAATGATTAAAATGTATGCATATTAATATTAAATAGTTTTCTTTTTTCGACAACATAAAAACAGGATTAATATGACACCAGTAATAATTGTAACGAATAAAGCGATGATGTCGAGTAACAAATATTCATATAGCGGCAAAATTGGCGCTTGTAAATATCCTGCTCCTTTGTGCCTCAGGATATACTCTGTCCACCATACGGCTCGTTCTAATCCTGTCGATATTTCATCTCTTACAATTTGTGATAATTTTTGGATGTTAATACGAATCCTGTAATCATATAATAATTTATTAATAAAGTTACATTTTATTCAATAAAAGTGTCATTACATGCTAAACGAAAGTTAGTAAATTGCATAGCGAATTGTGCTTAAATTGTAAAATCTACATAAAAAGAATTAATTACATCAAGTTTTGAGTACATTGTCACTGCAAACAAATATATCACATTTTTTATTATTCTAAGGTAACAGTTGAGTCGTGTAGCTTAAAAACTAGGTAACTTTTAACTGTAGTGATATTTTGCCTCTAAAAAAAAAAGTTTTAATTTAAATATAAAACCTGGAAAATACATTGGGTCAAATGGGTTTTGATACTATGTTATGATTCAATTTATAAAAGTCATTCAATAATAAAATTGGATATATCAACATAAATTCAAATGAAATAATCATAAGAAGGAATTGATACAATTCTCAGAAATTATCTTATTTCCCTTAAATCTTTTAAAAATCGTAATAATAATAAGAGTGAAATAATATTTTTCTGTGTTATACATAAAAGTAAGGTTCTGTAGTTTCTGGTTCTGCAGAACTTTTTAAAAATAATCTATTTCTCACTTTACATGCTTTAGTTGGTGCATTAAGCAAAAATGTTGTTTTCATATTTTGCTATATATTAGTTGAGATCTCCATATAAACATATACTTGCAAAATCACATAGGTTTAAAACTAAGGAGAACTATGAGGCTTTGATAGACACACGGGCGAACATGGCGAATTATATGAGTCTTGGTTTTGCTACAGAACAATAAAAGATGAGTAACGTTGTCGCTTTAAAACTTAAGGGAATAAAAGTTTACAAGATCGAAGAAGAGGTAAAAGGATTGCTTTGTTTACAAGAAATCCAATTTTTTTTTAATCTTTCATGTATTTTATGTAAAACAGGATTTTAGATAATTTCATTTTACATCAAATTAAGGAGTTGTGTGTATAGTAGAAAAATAGTATGTAAAGTAATAAAATCAAAATATATTACATCTATTTGATTGTTTTTAACTAATTCTTGTATCGGATCATCCTTTACACATCTAATGAAATGACAGATGTCAAGTATATAGCACAGAAAACTTGTATTTCATGAATTTTGGCTAATCATGTATTATGTCTATAAGACATACAAATGGTAAGTAAATTTTTTAAATTGTTTTGATATATATATATATATATATATATTTATATATATATATATATATATATATATATATATATATGTATATATATATATATATATATACGTGAGCGTGTGTATGTGTGTGTGTGTGTATGTATATATGTATACAATCATCGTCAAGCCAGAACCAGGAGATAGTTCTTCTGACAGTTCTCGGAAAAATCAGAAAAAATATAGGTGACGTGTACTTTTAAAATTATAAGTATTTTTAAAAAAATCAAGAAAACTGCCACATGACGCAATCATGTCCAATACACAAAGCTAAATTTTAATAAGTTATACTGCACTTAAGTCTAATACACAGAGCCAAAGTTATTAGTACAAGAGCAACACGAATATGCATTGAAAACGATGGAGCATAATGTACTACATTATTGCAGCGTGCACGCACAGGCTACTACGTGGCTAGGGTGGCATCGCTATCCGCTCTCATCTCTCTCACATTTAACAAAATGGCGTCTATCCGTCTCACTCACACTTTGTAAAAATGGCGTCACTATCCGTCTCACTCACACTTAGTAAAATGGATTATCTATCCGTCTCACTCACACTTGGCAAAAGTGGGATCACTATCTGGATCTAATTTTTATCTAGATTATTTCATTGGTTTAGACACACAGTTACATTTTTTAATTTCACTTATTTAGGGTTTCGTAGTTAAATAAGGAACCATCATGTCTTTCGGACTGTTCATTAGCCATAGATAATAGTTTCAATTAATAAGTAACCAAGAGGCTGTGGTAGACAGACAAATTCACACAGCACAATTATGAGTTTCTTGTTTTGTTATTGAACAATAAAAAAACCTGTCAAGCACAAGTCTCTTCAAGTCAATTCAATTCTCACTCTGTGGGTTCCTTATACATTTGGGCTTTATGAACATTTAATGGTACTATTTATGGTATACACAGTATTTCTGTTAGACTATTTACAAAACTTTAATTTTTAGTAACGTGAATATATTGTCTACTATATCTTTTGCAGGCTCATATTTCAAAAAAAGAAGTGTATAATTCCACATTGAATCAGAAATCATTGATTTTTGGATTTTTCCCTTTACTTATGGCATTAGACCTCCCATTGGTTTTGATGGTCAATGAGTAAGACTGTGGTTCAAATAAAGAAAAAATATACTTTAAAAGGCCATATTTTTTTGTTGTGTGAATCAAAAACTTGAAATTTCTACAGATAGACAGGTGATCTGTATATAAAATTGTTTCATTTTTCATTTTGAGGGACGCAAACCTAAAAATGAGTAATGTCACTTTAAACTGAATGGAATAATAGTTTATATGATTAAGGAAGAGTTAAAAGGATTGCTTTCTATACAAGAATTTCTATAAAATGTTTCTAGTCTGTCATCTATGATTAGATTTTAAAATTATTTTTATGTGATTGGCTTTGAATTCTTCAGAATCTAAAGGACAACAAGGACAGTGATAGGTATAATTGTCTTACTTTACTTAAAAACGTCAATAAAAAAAATATCTTAGTATGTGAAAAAATGTTTAAATTGAAAGTCATTACGTTTCATTTTTGGCTACATCCAGAATTGCTTTCCTGAATACATTTTTGTTGATAGACCTGAAGTCCAAAGTGATACCGATTCCCCACGCTGTAATCTTGCCTGCATTATATATTTGATCAATTACAAATGGTAATGCGACGAGAGGGACCTTGTTATAAATTGCCTCTTCCAGTGACTGCAATCCAGCTTGCATAACAAATGCCTTCACATTCGGATGAGCTAAAATATTATAAGCCATTTTGTTTAATTCTTCCTTATAAATTTACACAGATATGCAATGATGATGCATTTTGTAAAAAACCACGGGTATTTCTAGTGTCAAGTATTGAAACTTTCAAATACTGTCGGATCCAGACTAGCCGAGCAGTCTCACATGGCAGTCTTGGGGAGTGCCCCTTGGTGGATGTTCTGCAAAGCAGTTTCGTTCCAAATTTTGTAACAGAGAGTATGCAGCATGCGGCAAAGGGGAACTGTATTTTCCGTATTGCCTCGAGCAAGCTAGTTTAATGTTCACTCGAAATGGTATCACACATCCTGCAGACAGCCCTGGCAACTGTTGCTTTTATTTTACTCAAATATTTACAAAAAGAAGACAAAAACAAAACTTTAAACAGTACTGGATTAGAAAAATATGTAAATAGAGTTTTGTATATGGGAATCAACTGTATGCAGAACTAGTTGACAACGGAGTTGAGAATAATTTTTAATGGAAGTATGTAGATCAACTTGAGATACTATATTCGCTACTGAACAAGAAAAAACGAAAGAATAATACAAACTACCATGAAGTCATAACTCTGAAGAAAATATTATTAATACCATTAAAATTTATGAGATACAGGAAATATATTATATAACATATATATATATATATATATATATATATATATATATATATATATGTGTGTCATATACCAGTTAACAGCATCTTTTTTACATATGTATCAGGATAGTTCATATCAAAGATTGTCCCATCGAATTCTTAAGGATTATGTAAAAATAAGTAAATTATATAGGATAACAATTTATGATACTGATTTTCACCCATCTTTTTCAGCCGTGGCACCTATATGCTTGCCTCGGGCGAGGCACATTCATACCAAGTCAGCTTTCTCTCGTGAGGCTACTACACAAGGTGGCTCGGCAATCGGGAGCTAGCTATTAACATTTTCTATAAACATCGACATAATAATATTTGTACTCAAATATTGGTATGTCGATTTTTATAAATGTGTACTTTGTAATCAAATATTCATATGTCGATGTTTATCAAAATGCAAAGTTGACTTACATTTAAGTTTTTAAAATGTACTAACACATTTATATTGTTACAAATTTTTGATAATCATTGATTTGTTTTCTCATTTTATTAATTTTTTTTATTCTATTTTTTGAACTGATTCAAAATTGTCTAAGTTTTTTTATTTCATCAGTCCCATAAAAGTACTTTTGTGATTGCTAAGCGATTATGGATAGAACTAAACTTAATTTATTTTAAGAAAAGCTTCATTAAGAATTTTTAGAGTGTTCGATTTTCTTACACAGGCATTAAAAAAAATCATAAATTTTCTTAATATAATCATTTAGAATTAATAATTACCTAAAATACTTCTCTGCGGTAAGAAGGAGGACATATAAATATTTCTTTGATTTATGTCACAAGTTTTGTTTCCCCATTTCCAAACAACCTTATAAGGTAGATCTTCAAATACTTCTTGAAAAATGCGTAATTGGGTTTCTGGCAAGTGCAGTATATTGGTACCAAGACTTACATAAATAACACCTTCATTGGATTCGTCTAAATATTTTGTTAATTCCTGTAAATTTATTGTATAAATAATGACCTGTTAGTCAATAATAAATTAATTGTGTAATTTGCAAACTGATAAACATATTTCGAATTGTCACTTGTAATTTAAAAACTTTTAAGTTACCTCACTCATACTAGGACTTGACTTCAAATGAACACCTCCCAAAGTAATAATTTTGGGAACTGTGGGTCTAACATGTTGCAAAACTGGATTCACACTATGGAAGAAAGATGACATTTGTCTTTGACCCTCTTGCCAAGTTGGTACATCTTGTCCTAAATGTTTTTTCATCATAGCATTTTCTGTATCTGAGAGACTCCAATCCACATACCATTGGTATAGTTGCAGAATAAATATTTCTAACTTTGTCAAGAAGTCTGAAGTACTAGTAGCTACTGTCATAAAGCCAGGATAAAACAATTGATTATATGGACTCCCCAAAGATTCATAGTCCGTTGGTAATCTGTTTGTCGACGACTTCTAAAATAGTATGTTTATACCTATGATACACTCTATACGGTACAAAGTAAGTCTTTTCTGTAAATGAAGACATATTTAGTTGCCTTCTCCAAATTTCATAAGATACTTTCTCCACATCAATTTCAGTTATGTTCTTGTATTCTGGCATTTTGGAGTGTTCTGGGTTTGGCGTCATCATTACAATTTCATGACCGTTTTTGGCCAATTCTTGCATTACAAATCTGAACACTTGTTGATGACTATATGAAGGCAATGAAAATACGCCCAATATTCTAGCAGAGTGGCATATTTCAATGATACTGGCCAGCGTTACAATGATGGTTATTTTCATCTTGTGAGAAAAGTCTGTCGTAAAATTATTTCTAATTAGTACGTACTATGTCTTAGATAATCAAAATTTAGTTACAATTGTCAAAAGAAATTATAATCATTCTTGGTTACTTCTCACCATCTATTTAAAAGTAAATTATTCTTTGTATCATATTTTAGTTTATTTTCATTATAGGTTAGTCCTTGTCCAAAAAAATACTTTATTACATGCCTAAAGAATATTTTACATTAAATTATAGGTACTTTAAAAGGTTATTGCAACCAATTAACCATTCAATAGCATTGAGATTGAAGAAATGTTTTTATAACAGTCAACTAAAATTATAAAAATTTGTATTATCCTATCAATATATTGTTTTGTATCTATATGACCCATACCGTTATATAAGTATATGCCCAATTTTTTATTATATTAGCACTTAAACACTTTATAATAATTTGTTATATGCATCATACTATAAAATATAAATTAATGACATTTTAAAACAATCGAATAAGCTGTGTTGGGGAACATAAAAATATTCTAATTCAAAAATTTACTTATTTTAAGAAATGGCACAATATGTTTCTGAAGGACCTCTTCCATCTCCTGTTTCTGAAGGACCTCTAAGTATTTATACTACCTCTAGCAAACAAATTTCATTAGTACAAGATTCATAATAGATACTGCCCATACCATTACTGAGCTCTTCTGATAACCCACTGCCAACACACATAAAGAAAACCTCTCATTCGGGTGTATGTATACCAGTTGGTGTACACTTTTGGGAGTCCTTTTGGATTTATAAAAGAAATTCTTTTCTCATCCAAAAATAATGTTCTTCCAATATTCCCTAGTCTAGCTGGGTTAATTATGCACGAAACGTGTTTGGCTCTCGTGAGCCGTGAAAGAAATTCGAGGTTTGGTTGAGTAGTACATTCATGTAAAGCCATATATTATAATAATTAATTGTAACAGTATCTTTTATGATTAGTTATTATTCTTATCATTTTTTTTTTACTTATGATGACATTCTTCACTTTGAATAAGCGATTGCCTGCTTCAGCAACTGAAAAGAAGCAATTTCATGGGACGTGAAATCGCTTCTTTTGAAAGTACGACATCCGAAATACATTTTAGATTTACAACAAAGACTATTTGGTTTGAAAACAAATGACCTAAGATCTGTAGCATACCATTCAGCGTAAAAATAATAATATACATAGATTTAATACTGATTCTGAGAGGGCTGAGAAGACTGGTCTTTTAGGTTTTACGAAGCACCATACACAAATTGTTATAAGAGAACCAGAGAGAAAATCTTCCACAAGAGCCTTACGATTCAACAATGTAGCTGTTGATAGCTATTTCAAGCTATTAAAATAACACAGATGGTTTAATTTTTGTAAACAGATTAAATTACTGTAGATTATTTTTAGAAATAATTTTTTACAGTCTCAGTTTTATTACAAAGTGTTATATAAATCAATAAAAATATCCTTATATATATACATATATATATATATATATAAATATATATGTATATATATATATATACATATATATATATATATATATATATTTGTGATGCCATAATCTTGTATAATGGAAAGAATACATAATAATACAACTTACATTTTTGTGTTTTCTCTTTTTTAAACAGTGTTCCAAATTCAACATAGAATTAAATTATGGAACAAAGATGACATCACCTCAAAATGAAATATAAAATGATTTCCAGTTAAATATTCGGTCTTTTTTAATCGTACTGAATTTTTAAGACGATTATAATTTATTATTCCATAGTATTTTTTTAAAATCCATTCAGAGCGTATAATTCGAATTAGTGTTGTATTTACGTGTTTTAGAAACATTCTATAATTTTAAAATAAAAATGTATTTATTAAACCTATGTTCTTCAAGAACATACGACACTAAATTACATGTGAAGTTAGTTAAACAAATTCGTGACTTCTCATTGCTGAATAAAAGAATCTGTTTGACACCACAAAAAATGGATAGTTAGTTTCTATATATTACAATAACAAAATTGTAAAGCTCACGTCTATATATTGAAATTATTTGCCAAAAATAATTGGCGTATGAAAGATAGGTAACAGAATGAAAGATAGTGATAAGATCATTTCTGAAATTTTTGTCTATTTGTGTATCACATAAAAATTGCTCATTCTTTTTGGATGGAGTCTTTAGAAAAACGTGTCAGTTTGTAACATTTAGTTTTTGTTTCGTCATAGGTGGGTTATTCAATCAAAAGACACGCAAATTCAATATTTGCAAATATTAATTTCCATTGTATTAGTAGAAAAACAAAGACACTTAGTAATTACACAAATATATAGTGTATATTATGTATCAACAGATGGCACTATGTGTATTTTAAATAGCGTAATGACATACTTTGGCTAAATGGTTGTGGCTAAAGGTGAATTGTGGAATAGTGCGGGAGTAAACAATTTAAATGTTGGCAGTCGTATGAGGGCAGATGTCATGCCTACTACACATGATACTTTCAATGTTGTATATATTCAATATAAGCAAACTTTGTTTCCTCAATTTCTTTCAAATCTATTGTCGATATTTATTACTTTGGCAAGTTTAGTATTAGGCTGCACAAATTTGGTTACTATATATTCTCTAATCTATATATAAATAATAAAGCTGCAAAATTAACATGTCTCTATTTTGAAGGTATTTTGGAAAAAATTTATTTAGGGAACATAATAAAACGTTGGTTTTATATAGTATTAAGAATTTAGTCATTATATGACAGTTGAAAATGGTACTTAAAAATTATGGGTGTCTATAATTTTATTTTCAAAAAGTAATCATCAAAACACTAAACGATAAAAATGATATTGTAACATTGAGAACTTTATTCTAGTGTTTTGCTATTAAATCTTGTGTTTTGCTTAAAACTCTTTTTAATAATTATCTTATATAACTGAATAGGAATATTTAAGAAAATACTCATCGTGATATTGTATTATCACCAAAACCGTATATATATATATATATATATATATGTATATATATATATATATATATATATATATACATATATATATATATATATATATATCTAAATATATAAAAGAAAGTCATGTTAGTTACACCGTTTATAACTCAAGAACGGCTGGACCAATTTTTTTGATTTTTGTGTTTTTGGATTTGTCTTCGTCAGGAATAGGATAATAAGTATTAAAACATTGGAAAAAGAAACTTATGAAGAAAATTCATTTTCTCATACATTTTGTATGAAACGGCTTTGTTGATAATATATTGAGAACGGATTGACTGAAAATTTACATGATTATTATATATTTATTGAATATTTTTTTATCTCAGCTTCGAGAAGTTTCCTCGCCCTTTTGGAAAGTAAATAAAATCACAAATTGTGTATAAAATGTAATATGTGAAAAAAATATATCATAAATGACAGACCCGAACATTTTCAGTTTTCGACCGTTGTTTCATTTGAATTTTATTAAATTATTTCTCTTTAAAAAATTTTTTCTGAAATTCATTAGCGAAGAGTCATTTCAAATAGTTGAGTTAAGTTTTGTGAAGATGTTCACTTTGTGAGGTTATGATATTTGTGATTGTGCGGGCATCGATAATTGCTTCATTATGTAATTTACGTGATTAATTTTGTGTGATTAATTTTTGTGCAGGCATCAATAATTGCTTCATTATGTAATTTACGTGATTAATTTTTGTGCGGGCATCGATAATTACTTCAATATGTAATTTACGTGATTAATTTTGTGTGATTAATTTTAAAGTGTTATTTATAATGCTGAGAGTCTAATCTTTCACAACGAAACCGTAATGCAATTCGACTTCGGAATATTGCGAATCAATCTACTGCAGATGAACAAGAAATTGCACGGGAAGAGCGCCCCGTAAGTATGGCCCGACTCAAGAATAAGACAACCAGCTCAGTTGCCAACAAAAAATCGTCGAGCTTATAGCACAGATCAACAACGTAATAATCTTCGACGAGCAAGAAGAAATGCTTCAAGCGTTGATTTGAATAGAGTAGGATTTCAATACGATTGCATAATTGACTACAGCTCGCATGAAGAAATGCTTCAAGCGTTGATTTGAATCGAGTAGGATTTCAATACGATTGCATAATTGACTACAGCTCGCATCCTTTCGTTCGAATTGGCCAAACGGATATTGTGTGCGACCATTGCAGTGCATTGAATTAGTTCGCTGGAGAAACGCCTAGATTGTACTCTCTCAGTGGCAAGATGAAATTGCCATTCTTGCGTCTGTCACATGAGTCATTGCATTCATTACTCTTCTATCGAACGTTCAAAGATACAAGGGATGTTTCCAAATGACTTCATTTGGAGCAGACATTATCGAAGAACGCCGATTCAATTTGATATTCAAGGTAATTTCTGCTAGAGAGAATAAAAGTTTATTTTCTTTTAGTCATCAGAATTTAATAAATCTAACTTCGTCTTCGACTTTATAGATCCAAGGCCAAATTCACAATCGAATTGGATTATTGCAACCGCTTGAAGATGCACAGCATAAATTCATCTAAATTTGCTTCATGGGTAGCATGGAGGAACAACTTGATCGGTGTCAAAAGATCGAATCGGCAATAAAAAGAGAAGTTCTTCAATATTTGCAGCAACTACTTAATGAATATCATACATTGGTTTGGTTGTTCATAACTGCGTTGGATCGCATGCCAAGTGATGACTACAAAGTCGTGATTTTAATGTTATTTTAATTTAATTAAAATAATTTTCATTGTGATTTGTACATTTATTGAACTTAATTCATTTTGAATATTCATTTTAACTTAATAAAAAACTGAATTTAATTCAGCTAATAAGTTAAAACATTTATTGACTCTGAGGCGGTATGAAGTTCGCCGGGTCAGCTAGTATATATATATATATATATATATATATGTATATATATATATATATACATATATATATATATATATACATATATATAAATATATATATATATATGTATATATATATATGTATATATATATATATATGTATATATATATAAATATATACCTGTAACGGTATTTTAAAATAGAATGTGATTTAATTAGTATTGAAGAGGTATACATAAAAGCTCACTAAATTGCATTTTGAATCATGCATTTTAATGCAGTGTTTATTGCATTATCAGTATAGACAGTATGTAATTATCTGTTAGCACGCTACTTCAATCCCTAATATTAAATTACGATTACGTTACATTGCAATAAATCTATTTTTTCATAAATAATAACATTATTTTTAATTTTAAAAATTGTTAAAAGGCAAAATTAACATGAAAATGCATCGACTTATATGCTTTATTTTCCTAAATGGAAGAAATGTGGCAATCTTGCATAAATAGCCTACTTAGTGACATATGCGTGAACTTGGCTATCCTAACTATGCCTTTCTTTCGTATAATTATACAAAAAAAGTTTGACGAAAGATAAGGGAGGGTGTCTTTATAATTTTACATGGTAAAAACACAGCATGATATTGCGATTTATCAGAGAAGTGAAATGTATATACAGGTCGCAATTCTTTGTTCGAATTACTGATTAAACCTTTGCAGGGAATTACATATTTTAATTAAATTTGTGAAGCGGAGAATATTTTCAGAAACAAAAATAGATATATGGATATAAAGTTCGTCCTTTTTCAAAGTAAACAATGCAAATTCAAATATACGATCATGTCTACGATATGTGCAAAAAGTGTCGAATAAATGTTTCAATGTACATCATGAAAATAGAAATTCATAAATTTTACATCTAAAATAATTGCATCCAGAAGAAAAGTAATCTTTTGTTACATGTTATTTAAAAAAAATATATAGATCTCCTTAAAAAAACATATTTTTAATGATCTCCTTTGTAGCATTTTAATTACGATCACAAATTCTTTCAGTTTTGGCACCTACATTTTGAATTTTGTAGGTTATAATAAATAACTCATAATAATAAATGGCAAAAAGCCTCCATCATCCTTAATTAATGAGTTTAATTCGATCGCCTTATGTATTTTATATACATGTATACCAAATTTCAAATCAATTGCTTATGGTAAAGTGAGCTAAAATAGATTATAAAATTGACATGCCCATTTAGTTAGGCAAAATAATAATCTCCCTCAATCAGTGGTGTAGCATGGATTTTAGCCGTCTGGGAGGTGTAAGTCAAATTAGGCAATTAGTTCTAAGACCATCAAAAAATTACAGCAATTCTGCAGAATTTTTTGATCAGAATAAATTTATTTATGCACTAATGTAGTATTTATGTATGTTTTACAACAAACACATTTGTTGCAAAAGTTCTAACACTTTTTGGTATACAGAACATCAGAGATGTGTATACAGAACATTAATAATAAGTTAATGATGTTAAATAAAATAAAGAACACATAACAATTAACAGCGAATAGACTAATAAAATATAAATGAACGTCTAATTAGAACTAGAATGATACTCTTACGATACATAATATTTATTTCAAACCTAATAAAAATAAATAAAAATATTCACTTTTTTTAAATTAAAATTTTATTCTTCTAATTTTTCTCAGAGTAAAATCTTTTAAATCACTGAAAGTGTCTATCACACCAGATACATCTGGCTCAATTAGTCAACTTTAAGGTACTCATTCTTGATCTTATATAATTTTTAATCAATTCCAGTTTTGAAAAGTTTCTTTCCCATTGCTTATGGCAACTGTGAGAAATATGCGGAGCATTATTGTAATATTGAGCAGAGTATCTTCTAGGTTGGATTTCATAATAAATTGTAGCTGCAAGTGGACCCACATTAATTCATTTATTTTTATTGCCAATGGCAACCACGAAAGTCCGTCGTCGCATACCTTCGAGCTTGAAATCCCCTTCATAAATTTCGCAGATATGTAGTTTAGGTTACATTCAGTGTCATCCGAGTCTGGTAGTGTAGATGGTGTAAGAAAGGCAAATTTTTCTGCCAAATTTTGTAATTGTTGGAACCTCTCACGAATTTCTACAACCACCTTGTCTATCGAAGAAAAAAGCTTCTATCTCAACTCATTTCTGTAGAACAGGCTGGCATCTCTACTTCCACCATCAAAAATCTGTAGCCTTCTTATTTGCTTCTGATATTCCATGGAAATACAGAGGTCTTCACACATAGTTTTTACATAACTTATGGAGCCATTTATCAATTCCTCTTGTTTGTTTATCAGTGCCATCTGCAAAGCACTTAATTTTTGAGCACACTGATTTACGTCGAATTCCTTTCTAAATATTTTTGGGCATCATTAACTTCATGTAGCACAGGTTGCCAGAGGTCCAAGAAACAAAGAAATGAAAATGACTGCATCACAATCATAAAAGTTCATGCGCCCGTTTTTGGGTTTTTAAGCTTTCATCTGTTTTTATCATATTTTACAGGGTTACCAAAATAATCTCGTAATGATGCCGTGTTATATTTACGGTATCGTCTCTTGCGTTCCATCGTGTATCCCGAAAATATTTAAACTTTTGGCAGAAGATTGAATTAATGAATATAGTTTTGAAAACATCTTCCTATCAAAAAAGACACAGAAATGAAGACGTTGAATGAGAAATGGAAATGGAGTACCACCGCCAGTAATTTAAATTTTTATTTTTTAAAAATTGTATTTTTTGCGATTGAACCACCAAAATTTGTACACCCAAAGATTGTAACAAGTTTAAGAATTCAGTGTCCATTCGATAAGAATACTATATTCAAAGTAAATTTAACTTGCGATAATCACGAGAAAAAAACAATAAAATCATTCATCAGACCTGGAAGGCTTTAATCATTTTACTTGGTAATATGGACCATTTAAGCATCAGGGAGCAGGGCGATTTGAACTCATCTTTTTATTAAAAAAAAACAAAGATAAAGTAGTTTTCGTAGCACAGAAAAAATGTTCCATACCAACATTTCTCTTTGCAATGAAAATGACCGTATAATGGAACGCACTGAACACTGAAAATTTCAGAAATATGGCATGAATAAGTCCTCTACTATCTATTCTACTGTCTATATTATGCAGGTTTCTAAGCATACACACACACAAACACACACACACATATATATATATATATATATATATATATATATAAACATATATATGTATATATATATATATATATATATACACATACATATATATATATATATATATATATATATAATGTGGACATGAAAAGAAACAGTCTCTTTTGGACTTGCATAGAAACTTGTGTCATCAAAAGACGCTTCTATGCTTAAATATTAATGCAAGTATACTATTATGCATAATTATGTACGGTCTCGTTTGTTAATGTTCTTCTTTTCTTTAGCAATTTTTTGTTGTATTTTACATTACACATGAAATGTTTTTTTTACACATGACATTTTTCTCGTAGCTATTTGCTTTTATGACAGTTAAGCAAGTCAAGTAGGTTTTAATTACAAAATATATTTTTTTTAAATTTAATCCGATAAAAATATTTGTAATGATTATTACTTGTCTATGGATCATATAGAAGTTGTATGGAGGTGTAATCGATGTGATATTAGCACATAGTGAAAGTATGAAACTTCATAGATTATCTATTCCTTTATGGATACTTTGTGAACTATGATAGAGTTTATTTAGTGAAGTCATAGTTCATGTGTATGTGTACATGTATGTATGTGTATATATATGTATATATGTATATACATACATATATATATATATATATATATATATATATATATATATATGCATGAATACACACAAATACGCATAGTATATATTTCGCATTTATATTCTCACAGGTTCAAAAGTAGCCGGTGTGCTAGTCCATGATATAGAATATCAATCTACTAAACGTCATCTTCATCTGTTAAGCCATTAAGGCGTGACTGAGCTACAAACATGCAAAATTTTTCCATTCATAATGTTATTGGGATATTTTTGTGATTTGAAACTCGTTTTTTTTCGAACTTTGTTTATTTGTTACTTAACATAACTGGATATAGATATATTCTTTAATATATTAATATAATTGTTTTTACATTTTTGTTACTCATGATCTTTCTGCTGAATAGAAAAATATTATTTGTTGACACCAGTCTTACTTTATTTCATTTATTCTCCTCGAGCCTTACCTACGGGACCCAAATGCGAACATACAAAAATGATTATCAGTGCTGAACCTTGACTATGGGGGATCTATCTAATTTTCATGTAGACGAAGTGCACTACTGTCGTGGTAAATCACAAAGACATTACCTTTCAGCTGAATTAAGCATGAATAAAACGTTCAATCAATTCAATGTACAAAAATCAGAAGAATGTTTAAAAGTTAAACATGATTCTTTAGAAGAGTTTTCAAACAGAAACTATTGTGTTGATTTTGGAAGCCTTAGAACTTTAGAAGCTTTAATCCTTAGAGATGTCTGTTCATCTTAAATGGGGGGTATCTTCTCCCCCCCAAAATGGGGGATATCTTCTAATTTAAGTTTTTCAATAAATTGTATACATGTTGAACAGACATCTGTTCTAAGGCTTCCAAAACCAACACAATAGTTTCTGTTTGAAAACCCTTCTAAAGAATCATGTTTAACTTTTAAACGTTCTTCTGGCTTAGAGTTAAAAAAAGACTCCGTCTTAAGGCAAAAGCGTTTTTAACTTGTTGAAAGTGGAGCAGGTAGACTTTAAAATTTTATCATTTGATTGTCAAAAAGAAGACAATTTATTGCCAAAAATACTTGACCAAAGCATTTATTACTCTCGACTGATTTATTTATACAATTTTAAAGTGATTGCAGATTAAAGTACACTTACAAAGAACAACGTTTTTGAGTACTGCTAGATGGAAAACGAGTTTAACAAGGGGTTAAATGAGATATCATCTACCATGTATCATAGACTCACAAACCCAAACTTCGCTGACTTTAACACATTAAGATTAATAGCAGATGTTTGCAGAGTACAGAATGAAAACTTTATCATGATATCAATGTGCTCTAAATGGTTAGCAGAATCCGCACCCAGTAATGTATAGATTCCGCTATACAAACTGCAACGTGAAGAGACTGGAATTGATATTACCTGTGGTAGGACATTCATATATACCTCAGGATCTAATCTTTGCTCAAATAGAAAAAGAAGTTAGGAAACAAGAATCTTTAGTGCGTCTGGAAGAGTACATATAAATAATAAGTCAATGGAGTACAGTCATCAATACGGGTACAGGATTTCGAGTGTATAATTTTAAAAGTGTCTTCTGTTATGGAGGAAGTAGGGTAGTGGCATTTCCAGTTTTAAAAATTCAGAAGATTTTTTGTAATACAGTCTAAACAAAATGGGAATGTTGTAAAAAAAGTGGACCTAAATTACAAAGTTAGCGATTGAGTACATGAAAAGGTCATATGTAAAAACAAAACTAGTCGAAGAAATAAACCCTAACTTTATTCCAAAGTATCAAATTAAGATAAATACAAATAAAATTAGCGACATCAAAAAAATTTTAAATACGCATTAAGAAGTAGAAGAACTGAATTTTAGAAGATCGCGTTGGCACAAAATTCAAGTGATACTGAAAGTAACAATAATTGAACTAACGCTTTTGAGCAACCCCAAGAAGAAAATCATTATCTCTATCTATCCAAGAAAGAATCTATCCAAGAAGAAAATTAGAATATATGTTCAATGAGATTTCTAAAAAATAATTTTATATTAGAAAATACCATCGATTAAGTTTTTAAAATAAATATGTCTTTATAATATGAACCTTTAAAATTTACCAAAGTTGAAATTGCCAGTTTTGACTTTATATGCTTCATATTACGTTGGCATTACAAATGTTATACAAAATCTAAATTTTTATAGAAATACATAATTTGCTAATTAATTAAATCACACAACTTATATAATACGATTTGTAATATGTAATCAACTTTAATAATCCTTTTTTTTTTATAAATTATCTACATTATAAAATAAAAAAAAGTTTAAATTTTGTAGGAACTTACACATAATAGGCCCGTCTATATAAATTCCTGCGGTTGACAAATTAGCGGCATCTAGGTGCCATAATCATTATAATACTGTTTTCACTATTTTTCGTAATTCAAACATAACTGATGCTTGTGTTTTCATAGTTGAAAGAAAACTTATAATTTTGGGCAGTCACAAATTGGTTCAATGAATATTTTTTAAAAAAATCGATATAAAAAAAGTTTCCACACAATTTAAATATTTATCTTAATTATTTTTAATAAACAAAGTTATTGCCATGAATTGTTCGTTATAGTTTTTTTGATGTAATTCACATTTCTTGCCACTAAACAGGAGATATATCCCATAAAACTGTAAGACACTTGGTATACAAATTATAAAGTAAATTTTCAAATAGCAAACATAAAAAGAAGTTGGTAAATAATTCCACGAAAAGGCATTGAGACTGGGGGCGTTCTTAAGGAACGCATCAGTTTCGTTTCCCGAGCGAAAATGATTGTTTGACAAGGACTATTAAACGAAAAATCGAGATATCAGTATCACCTCAAATAAAAATCTATTTGATTAAAATGAAGCTGTAAATACTAACAAATTGCGAACAGATGCTTCGTTCAGGTCGAGCCGTCCACGCGCCTTGGTAAATTTATTTTTTCCCGCGCGCTTAACTGCTCACTGAAGTGACAATGAATGTACGGCCCTATGCGGCGCGGCGCATATTAAAACTGTGCAATATCTCTGTGTGCGTTTCTTTGACACAAAAGGTGCAACACATTATTATTATTATATGTTGAATAACCTCCAGAACAGAAGATGTATATAACAACAATTACCTAACAAAAGGACTTTAATGATACTTGGTACATTATAAAATGTATAACTAGTGACATTTTCTAGCATATTTAAAATATTCTAAAAATGTTTCATCACTTTTTGTTTGTATGATTAACTGTTTTCAAACGGAGAGTGGGAAGCGTGAATCGACTTATAATATAACGCTATGCAACTGCCAATATGGATGCATGGCACACTTTACGAAATTAATTATATGATAATAATATTACTATTGTATTATTATTTACGAAATTAAAGACATTTCTAATTTATAGGAAATATTTGTAATTAAAAATCTATAAATTACGTCACGCCAATTTCGTAATTTTTGAGTTGTTTTTAAATCGATATGTTCGTTCTTCTGGCCGTCCAAAGTATCCGTCCCCAACACCAGTAGTGCTCAGCATCCGTCTCCAACACCACATCTTAAAGGCATCTATTATCTTGCGCTCCACTGATGGAATTGTCCACGACTCAGAGCCATGCAGGAAAATCGAAAAGACTAATGTTCTTACTATTCTTATTTTGAAACTATTAGAGACCTTTATCACCTTTATAAAACTCCTAGCGAATTTGGCCTTTTACGTTCTTTTTCAAATTTCTCTATCACTTGTCAGTGAATAGCGATCCTAGATTTACAAAACCTGTGACAAATTTTAGATCAGAGAGGTCTCCTGTCCGTGAGACCTGGCCGCCCTTATCTATGACCATGACCTTCGATTAAGCTCTATTGACCGAGAGTCCAAACAGCTCGCTCTCATACTCAACTCTTTTGAACAAATCAACTAGTTCTTTATCTGACGTCGCAAAGAGGGTGGTGTCATCCGCATATCTTATATCGCTAATTTTAGTGTCACCTACTAAGGTACCATGCCGTACACCTTTGCGAGACTTAAACAATAGAGATAGTATATTATTTATTCTTATCCTGGAGGTGCCGTCTTCGTACAGGCTTGGTACCAATTTTATTAAGTTCATAGGTAAGCCCACTTCCAGTAGGAGTTTTCATAAGCAATTGCATCGTACACAATCAAATGCCTTAAAAGAGTCACTAAAGCTCATCAGTAACGTTGAACTCTCGGCTCTTATCAATGATCTGTCTCACATTCACGATTTGTTCTCTAGTGCCATGGCCCTTGACAAACCCGGCCTGCTCGTTTGGTATTTGCCATTGTAAATATCACTTCAGTCTCTCATTTACTATGTACAGTATAATTTTACCGGTATAGATATCAAGGCCACAATACTATAGTTTCCACATGCTGGAGTGAATCCTTTCTTATGGAGTGGTACGAGCAGAGACTCCTCCATTCATTAGGCCATTTACACGTCTGCCAGACTTCATTACATAGGTCTAGCAAGATTCTAATACGTTCATCGCTCAGGTTTTTTAGCTCTTCAGCGAACACTTCGTCTCTTCATCTAATTTGTTGCATTTTAGTTTTCCAAGTGCGTTTTTGACCTCTGGTGCTATGATGTTAGGTGAGAAGTCGCTCGTCGATAGGGGCAGGTTATGGTATTTCCCAGATATAGCTACGTATAAATGTTCACAGTATGAACGCCAGCTCTCTACCATTATGTGAACTCTCATTTAGTAAATTGCCGTCGTTGTCTTCAATAACCCATGGTTTTGGTTTTGGTCTTCGTTTAATATTTTTAACCTTCAGGAATAAATCTTTTGTGTGGAAAGTTTGTACGTGATCCCCAATATCCTGACATATTGAGTTAAGGTGATCTTCATAATCTCACCAGCACAAACATTGGACCCTTACTGACAGTGCTCGATATTGCGTACTTTCATAGTGACCATTGCGAATAAAGAGGTTCTTTTTCTTTCCTAGATATCTCCTTCGATATCTATTCTTTCCTTGGACGTTCTGTCATCTTATTCCTTAGGAGCAGACACAATTAGATCCTTCATGCCGTTCCAACTGAGTCAATATCCACAGCGCTTCTCATTCGTTCAAATTCCCAGCTTTAATTTTAAAAGAATTTCTGAATATAAACAATTCACTCGGTGTTGGTCTGTGGTTTGTGTAATTCACAACAACACTTCTTCAGCTTTACGTGGAAATTTGCTATCAACAATTTGTGGTCGATTTGATAATCAGCGTCTGGCTATATTTTTGTACTCGTAATGGATGACCTCCATATTTTAGCTGCTGCAATATAATCAATTTGGTTTCTAATACGATATCTTGGCGATTGATTAAAGTCTTCTTGGGTGGTTTTCAAAGTAGGTGTTTACAAGTTCTAGTTACGAGTTCTCTGCACAGAACTTCATGCATGTTAAACCTTTCTTGTTCCTTTCTTCTAATCCATACCCTACCACATCCATCCCGACCACATCCATCCCGACCACATCCCTGATATGGTCATCAGTTTTTGTGGAGGCCAATTTGGCATTAAGATCTCCCGTCACAAGAGTAACATCGCGCCTGGGTAGCCTTTTCAGCGTGTCCTATAACTTCCCGTAGAAAACCTCGTTGTCGTTCTCCGATGATGTTGCTGTTAGCGCATATACTACCAGATTCATTCGGCATGGCTTTATATTGACTCTCAACGTCGTTATGCGATTATACACTGAGTTGAAGCCAAGAACCGACTCATTTCACGCGTCAGTGAAAGTGCCACTCCGTCCCTACTTTCCATTTCGGGGCTAGAGAAATGTAATATGTGGCTCGATGAGGTCGTAGATTATCCTAAATCTCTCATGTGCGTTTTATTAATGCCAATATTTTCAAACCATAACACTTTTGCTCTTTGCCTATTGCCTCCTTATTCCCAGGTTGTATTATGCTTTGGACATTCCAGGTTCCCACTTTGATCCTTTTCCGGACCTGTGCGTGACGGTCTGATGACGGATTATCACCAACACACAGAACAGAAGCCTATTGTTCACGCTGCGTCTGGTGAGTCACTGTAGCGAGGTCAGTAGCATATTTCACACCACGCGACCTGGACTCGACGTGGCGCCGGGTGGAAACCGGATCACATTCCGTCTCTCTCTGTCTTTGATGAGACCTTTCACGACTGGTTTCAAAAGAAGGATTGGTTTCAGTGCAGTGGTTTCCTTTTGCCTTCTGCACCGCAGCGATGTTGAAAATGTAGTCAGTGCCTTTTGCTACCAACGCCTCGGATTATGTAAACTATTGCTATCTGGTCCCCCTATCTCCCACTTGCTTGTCAACCTACATCTTCAAGGGTTTAGTTACCACAATCTTAATGATAGATTGTTCGACGTAACAGGATTCCCCGTGTGTAGGTGGAAGTAGAGTTGGTGAGGCGAGGCTAAGTGACTGTTTATTTATTTATTTATTTATCTACTTTAATGTATCTAATTATACATATGGCGGACTTATTGCTACGTGAGCAATATCTTACAGCCAACTATAACACCCGTCCAGCCCCGCTCGACGAACAGCCGGGAATCGAACCCGGGTCTCCGCGGTGCGCCGCGTCGTCACAGGCCGTATGCCTTGTGATCAACCCAACACACCACGGCGTCGACAACTGTTCCTCTTATGCAGCTATATATTGCGCGTCACTCACCCTAAAACGCCAAATTGGAAACCACATTTAATGATCGATATGTTGACTAGAAGATGCAATATATCATGAGACTTTTTAGCGCATCTTCAGAGGTTTAATATTTATTTGACTATTCTATACCAGCTCTTATAAGTAATCATTTTGATGCTTTTAATTGTTTGCACGGGGAGTTATATATGTATATATATATATATATATATATATATATATATATATATATATATATATATATATAAATATATATGAAGACATCTTTTGTTTATAAATCTACTTACAATAGTATGAAATTATTAGCAACTTAGGCATGGAGGCATAGAGGAGGTGACCCAGACGCGTAACACAGGAAGAACCAGATTTATATTAACGACAATGAGACACCATGAAAAGATTATGGTTTATAGTTTATATGGAAAAGAAGGAGTTCATGAATGAGATCAAGAAAATTCAAGTCCAGTCCAAATAAGTGCATGTTTTAACAATTAACTTTTTAATAGACTGTTAATGGCATGATAATCAATATAACTGAGTATAGTTAATTAAAACGTATCTAATACGTAAGTAAATAATCTTGTTTTTGCATGTTATTTTATTATTTCGGTAAATCCCCTAAAAATGAGCGACCTTGTGACTTTTTTGATAGATTTTTACAGCTCTGGATGCTAGGCCCCTTTGAAACAGTTGTTCATTATAATTACTAAATACACAACATATAAACTTTCTTTGTACTTTTTTACACTGGTTTATATTTTGATACGGCAATGTATGTGAGATAGGTCACCTTGAACAAAATTCTCTAATAGAAAAAGGTGAAATTAAATAGGGGCTGGATCCAGCATGCCAAAAATCGAATAAAGACCTAGGTAAAAAATGTACCGTCTAAACTTTTTGTTCGGATCAGTCAACGGAAATTAACCCAATCAGTTTACCAAAGTCGACCAGGTGAAAAAAAGTATTAAAAAGATTTTTAATTATCAACATATTTTTAAATTAATTTTATTTCGTTTATTTGTTCCTTTTTAAAGGAATTTTTAGACCTTTTTTGTTGCTTTCACCCGTCCAACTATAAGCCACCTTCAATGCTGTTTGATTTCATGATTTGGTAAAGCTAGTAGGTATGCCAATATAGTCATAATGGTCTTCGAATCTCATATTATAAGTTTACATTTTTAAAGAAAATGTACTTTAAAAAAAATTTACTATACTTTATAGTAGTTTAAATGTTTAATATTCTATAAATAATTATTATTTATTTAATAATGAACTTATTATAAATTAGTTATCAATATTTATCTGTAGATATTATTTATGAATATCTAATGAAAATAAAAGAAATTTGTGAAAAATTAACTTCATATATTAATTACACTATCTAAATCCAGGACAAACCATATGATTAATAACAAATACATACCTCTGTTTCAGTATTAATATACAGCTAAGTTTTAAACTATTATTCCCATAGATAGTCCAACATGCAACATTATGTAAATATCCGAAAAGCGTGTTGCCATATCTATACGTATACAATGGTTGACAATGGCACGTGTAATGCAAATTAACATACTGCACATTTTACCGTGTGTTTTAAACATTTATGTGTATAGAAATAACACAATTGTATTTTAAACGTGTCATATTATAATACACAAAGATTTAACGAATTGAAAATGTATCTTATGTATATGAAACATATATATATATATATATATATATATATATATATATATATATATATATATAAAACATAGTTATATAGTTGAGTTTGTGCAATGCTTCCAAGGTCAAGTGCGTTTTGGTAAGGACATTCCGTAATGGGGTTGAATTTGGGCAATAAAGTCAGATATATATATATATATAAAACATAGTTATATAGCTGAGTTTGTGCAATGCTTCCAAGGTCAAGTGCGTTTTGGTAAGGACATTCCGTAATGGGGTTGAATTTGGGCAATAAAGTCAGAGCCAGATTCGTTTTCAAATGTAGCCATATCAGGGCCTTGTATAGTCCAGTAGGGTAGACCCTAGTAAGGCTGTTCAAAACAGGGTTGGATGCGTTCTGATATGGCAATTCGTAACAAAGTTGAAGTAAGGCAACCGTATCAGTCCTGACATAATCAAATAGGATAGACCGTAATAAGGCTGAAGTGGGAAAATATCATCAGGTTCAAATATATTCTGAGAGGACATTTCGTGACAAGGTCGAAATAGCGCGGATCTTATAAGGGCGGACGTGACTACATAGGATAGTCCGTGACAGGGTTGACACAGGCATATTACATCCGTACCGGATTTACTAAGTGGGATATTTCCTTGATTGTTCTTCTGCTCCGAATTGCTGTGAGACGGCATAACTCAGCACAACCTGATTCGGCACTAACTATAAAAATTTTAAAAAGAAATACTTGAAATGGCGGGAAACATACGAATGACGGCAGCATTCCGTGAATCGAGATTCATGCTAAAATATATCATCATCATCATCATCATCATCATCATATATATTAATACGCTAAGGTTAAGATGTTACTCTCCCTTTTTAGAAAAAACCTCACAACTAATCCACATAAATTATATATCATTTTATAGATAATTGCTTGCTCTACCGACATCCACAACTTAAAAATTTATTATTGCTATTGTTTTTGCAAATTAATTAATTATTAAAATTATATACACAAAACAGCAATGCTGCCATCTAACGGCTTAACGTCAATATGATTGACGGTCGGTAAAATTGTTGTTTAATTTTAAATCCACTCACCTATAAATAAAGTGGCGCTTTAGCTCAATGCTTTTGATACTTGCGCCTCTATATGTCAATTTTAGTAAAATATTTGTTTGATCTGTCATCTGAGCTTCATAATGGAATAAATAATGCGAAGACTTCGCACGGGTCACGCTAGTTCTATATAATGTACTTACATACTCAGTCAACATCAGTCAGTCAGTCATTCTCAGTTAGTTGGTGAACCTCAGTCAATCAGCCTTATCCAATCAATCTCAGTCAACTAGATAGTCTCAGCTAGTCAGCCTCAGAGTTAGTTAGTCTAAATCATTCTCAGCCGGTCTACCTTAGGCATATAGTCTCAATCAACTTCAGTTAATCTCAGTCAGCATCGGTCAGCCTCAATCAGTTTATAAGTTGGCCCCTTTCAGGCGACATCGGTTAGTCAGTTTATCAGCCTCAATCACTCAGACTCAGTAGTCAGCCTCAGTCAGTCAACCTCAGTCGATCAATCTCTATCACTTTTAGTCAATCTGTCATAGTCTCAGTTCGTCTACTTTAATTAGTCTCACTCAATTCTATATATGTATATATACACACAAACTCGCACATACACGTATATATGTATAGCAGACACACATGTAGGCACGCCGGAAGCAACATTTTAGATTCTATCGACGTGAAAATTGACACAAAGATAAATTAGGTCTAAATATAGGCTGGTATGGTAAAATCTAGAGGTAATATACAGACTTAACTGGTCCTATCATTTTAAAATGTCGGCAGGTGAAAATTTTATAAAATTACCTTATAAAGCAAACACATAAATGATACCTAAATAATAAGATTTTTTTAAATATTTTCCATTTTGTCAAGATTTTTTTTCATTATTTACTAAACAGAAAAAAGAAAATCTCTCTTTACGTGCGTAGTTCTTCTCTATGTGCGTACTATTCAAAGAAGAGGGTTTGCGATCATGACCCTAGATATTTTTTGTTCTTAATAATTGCACTGCGTATAGTTCGTACCAGTCTTCGATATATTATAGGAGATATTATATAAGGGAATTAGGGGGGAGCAACGTTTACCTATTTTCCCCATATGTCTTGGATATTCTAAATTACGAACCGTGTGTCATCTCTGCGTTTAATTTCGTTTTTAAATTTTTGTAAGATTCATGCTACATTTTATTTTATGACTAAAGAGTAACATTTTTCTTCCTCATAACACTTACGTAACTTCTTTCTTAGTATTATTTTTCCATGGACCTAATTTTTCCAGTGCCCGGCAGCGAAACCTGACAGGTTTTGAAATGGGATAACTCAATAAATTTTTGAGACATTCAATTAGTGTCAATTTTATTTAAAAGAGAAAGAGTGGAAGTTAAAATTAATAAAAAAAGTTCAAAAAAGCATTACGAAGCAAAAATAGCATCACATAAATGACGATCTCCAGTTTCACTGAACTTCTCAAGTCGGTTAGCAAAGTTTGTCATCACTCTTTACAAGGTTTGGGGTGGGATGGCATGAATTTTCCGTTGAATATCCTCTCGCAGTTCTGCCAAATTTCGAGACTTATCAATATAAACTTTTCCCCACAGATAAAAATCACACGGGGATAGATCTGGAGAACGTTCCATCCATAGAATATCATCTCGGAGCTAGATTAATTTACATAGAAATGGTGTTCTTAGCTGGGATAAAATCTTAGTGCTGTAATTCTTTAAATACAGTCATTTTGTACGGATGGGAGTTCAAATCTTCATGAGGAATCCGCCGCACAGGCATTTTAAAACTTGTACATAATGAATAGAAGATAGTCGGGGACTCCGTTCAAAAGCAAATCATGCAGCCTCGATTATTGCCTTGCAGAACTGTGAGACCCCATCTTGTTGTTCCGAAAGGTGTGTTTTGAAAATTCTGAACCCACAAAGAATAGTTCTGGAACCACAAGGAGGAAATGTAAAGGAATTTGCCGCTGTGTTAAGATCATAAAATTGTTGCTTCTGAAAAGCGTCTCGACCGAAACGCATTCAATAGTCCAACGCTCCATTGTAACTAGACTTCCGCATCAGAAGAAGGGAATAACACTAAATTCCAACACCTAGGGCCTCCTCATCATCCGCTACCCTCATTAAAAAACGGCCGTTTACACTGCCAGAACCTGTACAAGAACCTGTACAAAACTACATTCAGCGAAATTCATGTCTCCGACTAGCGCCTGTCATCTTCTTTAGGGTTCTGTAACCGAGGAGTCTGAACGAAACTATGTTATTGTTGTTCGTTTATCTATTTGTGAGAGATCTCTAGCATCTAAATGAAATAAGGTAGAAATTTCAATAAAATCAGAATATTTTTGAGGAATTTGCAATATTTTTACTCACGTAAAAGACATAGTAGGCCCTATATATGTTCTTAGTCAAACATAACCATACAGTCGAAATGCCGTGTAACCTTAATGGTTAAATTGTCATATATACGTAAGCGTGTATGGAACCATTTTAGTACCAGTTCTAATCGAACTTATCAGGTTTATTTTCTCGTTCTGTTTTTCTTTCAGGAATCTAAATCTACGTTTAGACTACGACACTTTGGTGTATACATTCGAAGTATACATCGAGTATCTGTGTGTGACCACCACTGTCTGCACTTGTGATATTTATTGCGACACTTGGTTTAGTGTTAGTATGAACGGTAGTGTCGCAAATGTCTGTCGCAGTGTCCAAGTTTTCAAACCGATGCGAAATTATTCCGACACTCGCCACCCACCTTCAGTCAAAATGGCATTTACGACACAGGACACAGCCTAATAATGAAATAAGGAAGGTGAGAAATAAGAGGAGTGAACTATAGTTCTTAAGTTTAATGTATAAGTTTTTAAGTTTATATAATATTCTCGTTTTTGACTTCGTCAATACATGCTTGTCGCCTAATAAATCTTTTGATTAAAAAGTCTGTATTTTGGCTATTTAATTAAAATATTGAAAATTCACTGCTTGAAATAAATTATAATAGTCTAGAATACTCAAATATAGAGGCTTAATTATATTTATATTACATACCTAGGTATTTTTGGTTAGTACTGACTTGACGTCTTAGTAAAATTAAAATAATAGCGGTATTGTTCTAAAGTGGTGAGCAACTGTAAAAGATAGAAAGATTGTGCCTTTTCTCCCCTCTAAAATTTTAATTTTAATATTTATATATATATATATATATATATATATATATATATATATATATATATAAATATATATATATATATCTATATATATATATATATATATATATATATATATATATATATATACATATTAATTTAAACGGTTTTTTAGAAAGACAGTTCTGTCAAAATATCTTATTCTTTCATAGCCTGAAGGTTTCCTTTAGGTTTTTACTAATTATTTTATTAGAAAAAGTGCTTCAAAAATAGCACTGTTTCTAATAAAATAATGATTTCCTTGACCTTCATATTGTTTACCTTCGTCGCAAAAAATATGATTTGAGACTTTAATTTCATAAATCATTTTACAATCTATGATAAGCTTCCAATTACTTTCTTCTTTTTATCCAATTTTGGACTCATATTTATTTATTTCGCTTACGTCGTTTCTTAATTGAAGCGGCCAAGATTACGACTGGCACCGCATGTCAGTTCTCCATTGTGTTTGAGTGACATAAGAGTTGTGTGTGAACAGCTGAGACACTTGTATAGCGACATTAGTGTCCAAATACTTTTTGCGATACCGAAACCGCCATATGTGTGAACGGTAGGTACAGACATTAGTGTCAGACATTTGTGCCGCAATTAGTACCGTAGTCTATAAAGGCCTTTACAATTATGGGGTGGAGAACAGACGTTAGCGCAGTAAATAAAGCGGAGAAAGTGTTGTTTGCGGTAGTTTAAGGCTAGTCATATATAGGAATTGAAGTGAATTGGTAACTGTCAAAACTTATAATGCCGTATCATGATACATTAACTATTAAAAAAATAATAATTGAAAATGAAAAAAAAAGTAAGAACGGAAAACATCTGTAATTTAAAAACTACACAACGAAATTTTGATTAACATTTCTATTTTCTCCTATAATAAATTTCCATTTCGAATTGTTAGTTTGATTTAATATGACAGTGATCCTTTAGCTGACAATGAATCTAAAAATTAATGTCACAATAAGGCAAATACAGGAAAATAGACTGTGAAATAGTATGCGTCTTGAAATGGTACAATAATGCAAGTATAGGAAAATAGACTGTGAAATAGTATGCGTCTTGAAATGGTATAATAATGCAAGTACAGGAAAATAGACTGTGAAATAGTATGCTTCTTTAGTCGCAACATGCGCACTTTTTCTGAGCAGTGAACGAAACTGTGCCATTACGCTCGGTTCTGTAACATTGAATCGGGTAAACTCGACTCTCTTTGGCATCGCCCAAGTGAGTTCACTGTTTGTGTAAACTCGTCCATCTTCAGCATCAGCCGAGCGAATTCATTACCTAACACAGAGTGCATCCTTTCAAGAATTACGTTTTATTGTGAATGTAATTTAGTATGCTTAATACGGTTTATTATTTTATATAATCAATGTAATATTTAAAATGTATGTTAATAATATTTAAAATGTATGTTAATTAATTAATATTTTATTTGAAAGTTTAGTATCTTATTGTATTTTTTTATTTTAGTTTTCACTCTATCGTGTGGTCATAAACATACACAAGGGTTTTTTTTTTATTTTGCAAAAGAATATACTGCACCATCAGGTATTTAGATCATATAGAAAATGTCACAAAATCAGGAAAAAAGACGAATGGATGCGATTCAAATAACCAGCAGAAGGCGAATTGTGTTATTATCGATTATATGAGCTACGATTTGCTGATATGATTGCAAATTAAAATGACTTCAACTGAAATGAAATGATTATATATAAAAAAAATTAAATATATTTTTATATACATATGTATACACACACGCAAACGCACACGCACGCACACACACACACACACACACACACACACACACACACACACACATATATATATATATATATATATATATATATAAATGTGTTTGTGTGTGTATGCGTGTGTAAGTGTTGAAAATTCTAAATATAAGCCTGTATGTTTACTTTACATGTCTATACATTTAAGCAAAAATAATCGTTTAATCGTTATTGTAAGGCAAGAAAAATAAGTATTAATATTTTGACAAAATTAAGCACGATTGAGTTGTAACTATAATACGCATACCCACATAATATGTAAATTTTGGTTGAGTTTACTAAAGAATGACATAAATTTGATTTTTTAACCTATTCCCTTAAAGATAATCAGTGAACTAATTGATTTTTACGCATTCAAACTTTTCAGCTCACCTCCATATATTTTATTTACACAATCATATCAATAGGCACATACCATCAAATAAACCAAAGGTGAATAAAATATGAACTAAAATTGCCAACAGTCGTTGGACGTATTTAGACTGCTCTGTGTTTACAACATAAATACATCGACATGTAATTGTATCAAGAATAGCACGACAAAAGAGTGATTAAATGCAATATATATATATATATATATATATATATATATATATATATATATATATATATATATATATATATATATATAATATATTTTGCAGCCGTTAATATTATTCTATACTTTGTAGATATATTGGCTAATATATCTTTTATTGCCGAAAAACATCATGAAATACACAAAAACAGAAATTTGAAGTCGTTGTTGTACTCTTCGAGTAAACTTGAAATAAACTTCAAGAACGTTGTTATTTCTTAATTTTGTTTTAACAGAGGGGTATGACTTATTTTTATGGATATTGTCAATGCCTGTCTTACCATATATTGCTCTTCCAATTAATATCCCATAAAATTTAAAAAAAATGGGGAAAAACGGCTGTAACAGATGTACAGATGCACAGACGAACGGTTCGGGAAATCTGAAACTGAACAGACCTACCAACACCGACCAACAGTCAATCAATAGTAAATTATTCTGAAAAGAACATCCGAAATCCCAATAATAAGTAATTGTTCCGAATAGTACATATGGCAGTACATGCATACCCGACGACCAAATATTAAAACCTGTTCTGAGGAGAACATTCAAGCGTCAACTTACGCTATGCTATGCCTGCTACCTAGCGACCAGCCTAAGTAACACCCTGCCATCTCATCGTAAATTACGCAGAGGCGAACATCCGGGTCGTCCACTCGTCTCGACGAACGTCTAAGGCCCACAGGCGTTATCTGTTGGGATTGCTGTTTATGCACAAGACGGAGGCAAGTTATTGTATGATGCCCGCTCGTGAATGAAGCAAAACAGTCTAGCCGTTTACCAGTTAATAATTATTGCTATTCTTTGAGTTATTTGATAACCTTAGATTAATTATTGCTTATTTATATAATGATGACGACTGATATTGATTGAATTTATAAAAAGGATAAGTGAAGTTAGATACAAACTCTTTTTACAATTTCGTGCTTGATATCAATTGTTTTAACGCATTCCACTCAACCCGAAATTAAGAGGCAGTCTCCGCAGTGAGTTTTCCTTCTGATAAGTTTCCAATAAAGGTCAAAAAAGAGCGAAGCACTGAAAAAAGGTTCTTCGGATCCCTCGTTCTTCATTCGAAGAGACGGTTTATTATGCTACGATCGTTCTGGAAACTAAAAAAGAAGTTACCGCAAACTGGAATATCATCAATTGTTTGCTTCTCATTTTGTAAGAAGTTCTCGCACTAGTCTCCTCTTCATCAAAACTAGGCCAGTGAATGCTCAGCTAGACGGAAGACCGAATATTTGACTATGTCAGATGTAGAAATTGTGAGTCATCCTCCATAAAGCCACTACCTCGCATTATGCAATTTCTGCTTATACCCAAGAATAAAAGTTAATATTAAAGGAATACGATTCCCCTGGTTCTATTGAATGAAACGACGCATAGAGTGACAAAAAACTATTTTTAAAAAGAATAAATAAAATAACAAACTTGCTAGTTGTTTCCACTTATTCGAAAAACTTTCAGTTTTATCTGTCGCATTACACTTAAAAAATTATATAAAAATTAAAACAATTAATAAACAATATACCCTTCCAATATTGTTGCTTTCGGAATATTCCAAACCAACACCATTTGACTATTTTAAATCAAACACCAATTACACAACCAAGTTCTTTAAAGCTACCATTTAAGTTCAATTGTTTACAAAACAATATTCAACATTAATTAATATAAAATATGCGCTGAATTATAAAATTTGTTCACTGATCAATAATTTAATTTTTCACTTACCATATCATGATTCAAAAAATACACCGCCAGCTGCGACTGATCGTGAATGCAGGCGACGCAGAGACGTCACAATCAGCGTGCTTTCAACTGACCTCAAAGACACAACGCCACTGACGGAGGACCTTGTTATAGGACCAAATATTAAATAAATATGCGATAATATCCATATTACAGGTATAAATATTTAAGATCATCTTGACAATTATGTTTTATGATCATACGATCCATTGCTTCGATTTTTATAGTTATCGTTAAATTATTCATCAATCCAAGTCTCCGCATGCTTCACGTATGTTCTTATCATAAATACTGATTTTTTAAATTTAGAGTAAAAATCAACGATCGTCCTTTGGATTTTTCATTACAACACTGGTGAATATTAAAATTAAGTGGCATTATCAATTGCTGTCCAATCTCACGTTTTAAATAAGGCTATGTGGAAAATCTTGATTAAGAGAATTAATCATAGTTAACCACAAGTAACTCAATATAATGTTGATAGAAATTACTAAAAGCTCTTTTCTGAATTATTTCATAGTTATACCTATTTATACAGCAACGTTACTTAGGTAGTTAGTGTGCTATTTGTTTAAGATTTCGAAAGGGGACAATCAAAGGTGATATTAAATAATTTTAGTGATAGTAATAATAATTAAGGAGTATTGTGTGTTTAACATATACTAACAAGTTTATAATCTATTCGCTAGCTCCACTAGCTATCGTGCTCAGCTATCGAAAATAAATGGCACAACAATTTCAAAATTCGTTTTGCAAGCAGGTTTCATAATGTCCCGAAGGAAAATTTGCTCACTCAGTTAGTAAATTTGGGATATTTGTAGTATTTTTTTATGTAAATTTAACTATAAGCTCTGAGTTCCTTAGGATGTAAATTTGAACGTTTACATCTTGTTATTTTAAATATGATAATGAACCAAGTAAAAAAGATATATTTTAGTGCATCAAAAGGTTTTCCTTTTGTACTAAACATTTACCCTTTCAAATTTTAGATAATGCTCCTTGATGTGAATGTATTTTATTTTATGACCTTAGTAAATATTCAAGAAATCTTTTGGTTTCTCCATTTAAGTAAAGTGGAGGGAAGCGACTAGAGGGAAGAGTTACGAGGGAAGAGATTAAAATACGTTTTGTACTTCTTTCAGTACACAACGTGATTGTAAATAGCTGATTTTACCTATGACAAATAATTCCACGTGTAAGAAGATACATCGTCAGCATGGATTCGGAAGTGTCGAAATGAGAAGCAGTTAAAACACGTAAACAGCTTATTCTTGTTAGTCGATTACCATTATATGAAAATCCACTTCGAGATTTAACAATTACAGACCTATTTTTGAAGTATAATTTTTTTTACCATACTTTTATTTTCCCATTCTAATGCTGTCGCTCTGCCTTATTTACTGCAATGGTGCTAGTTAAAAATATGTATTTATTTTTTAATATTTTAATAAACATGATTAGGCTTAAGAATAAACTAAAAAAAATGTTCATTTACCATTATCAGTACGACGTGATATGAATTAGTCAACATCTAGTTATAATTTCGTGATCTATCTTTGAAAATTCTAATAGTGTTTTATACCCTTTTACCTGCCAGTCCGATAAAAGGCCGGCTTCACATTCACCTATGGATCTGTCCGAAAGATTGCTCCCCGTACACGTCGGCTGGTAACCATACACCTGCGTACACATAAGTCATTCTTTGTTGACCGATGCATTCAGTTGTAGGCAGCTCAGTGCCGGTTTAAAATGAATTACAGGAAAAAAATGCGTTTACAGGAGGCATTGTAATAATATCAAAAGAAAATAAAAAACCAAAACTTGTTGAAAAAATTGGCAACCAATGATCACTCTGATTTGTATGACTATTTACGTATGGATATAGCATAGTTTGAATATTTGCTAGAAGTAGTTACACCAAAAAATTGAAAAAAAGACACTCATATGAGAGAATCAGTTAGTTCTCGAGAGCGGTTAACTGCAACTTTCCGTTTTCTGGCGGCAGAAAGAACATACGAGGATTTAAAGTTTAGCAGTGCATCTCCTCAGCTGTTGGGTAAAATTATTCCTGAATCTGCTGGGGATTATTTATGGCACTAAAATACTAATTTCTTAAGGTTATATTTTTACACTTGTACAATTAACTAAAATAAATAACAAATTACAATAGAAATATAAATATAAAAAAAATATTTATGAGATGGAAATGACAAGAACTATTCTACAGGGTTTTGTGTTTCTGGAATATGTATTATTGCTCGATTTTGGTGTGCCATGCCTCGAGGTGTGATCATAATATTTTTGAGAGTTCCTGCAATTGATCTTTAATTAGAAATCGGTTGATCGAAATTAATGAACTTTGTTTTATTATTTATATTAATAGAACACGCTTCATTTAATTTTCTCAATTTACCATAATAAAGGACTTCACAAATTAATTTTTTGGCAAATACCACATGAAGTTCACTCATTGTCTCTAATTCACTGCTCAGGTTGTCACCAAAAGCTTAATGTTTATAACGTGATGATAAAACCTAGTGAGGTTTTATCATCACGTTAGCTAGTGAGCTCTATCTAAGCATTTCGCCTTCTTCTGATTTAGATTATTTTTCTGCTTTTTCAGTTGAATCTCTTCAGGACTTTTGGGCTCACTCTATAACAAAAGCAAATATTTTATCTTACAAAATTCATAAATAATTTCCTTTCAGACTCCCAGTACTGAACAAAAATGATCAAAAGTTGCTGAAGGATTCGCCGAATTTTGAACCTTGCCTAGGGGCGATGAATGGGAAGCATATAGCCATTAGACTACCGAAAAATTATGTAGCACCCTTATTCAACTACAAAGGGGTTTATAACATAGTTGTGTTTGCTATAATCAATGCCAATTACGGGTTTTTATATGTCTATACAGGTATTAATGATAAAATGTCGGATGGAGGTGTTTCACAAGAGATAGATTTTTATGATAAACTCAGTAATGGTTAATTAAATCTTCTTGCACCTTCTAATCGCCTGGATTGCAATCGCGTTTTCGATATGTTTCATTTGATACAGTGCTTTTCCACTGGTTAAAAACATAATGAAATTTTATCCAGCGAGCAATCCGTCACGAGAAGAAAAATCTTCAACTCCGGCTTGAAGAGTAGTTGAAACCTCTTTCGGTATTGTGGCATCACGTTTTAGAATACTATTACAAACAATATCTTTGCTCAATCTAAATAATATCGATGGTGTTATACTGTGTTCCTGCTTGTTACATAATTTTCTAAGAAGAAAACATTTAAGCTACATTCGTCCTCGCAATGTTGATAATGATAATAACGATCATATAGTTATCGATGACGAATGAGGCCAAGAGATTCAACAGCTAACTGGACTTGAAACCCGACGCAATTACCATGCTAATGTAGCCAAAATATTTAGAGTAGGTTTTACTAATTATTTCAATAAGGAATACGAAGGCCGTGTACCATTTTAGGATAACGTGATACGCAGAAATAGAGCACATACCTATATAATACATGGGTTTAAAGAAATTCTAAACCTTTGAATTACATAACAATATTTATTTGAAATAAAGCTGTTGGTTGATATATTTAAGAATTTATTCTTTTCTTACACGTGTTATGTCACTTTGGGAATCATCGTTCCAGTTCTCACATCTTCTTCATCAGTTAAAAATGATAATACCTTAAATAAATAAAATTAATTAAATAATAAAAAAATTAAATTTATTAAATTATAGAAATCAATTATAGATATAAAATGCTTTAACCCGTTCTCTATGTAAAATCTTAATAATAAAATAAACCGAAAAGTTTATTTTTTGTTTGCGCGCAAAGATAATGTATGGAACCACTCTCCCGATTTCAAAAATTATTTTCGTGTTAGCAAGCGCTAAACTCTATACAGCAACACGTTATTATTGACAGGGGCAGAGCAGTGATAAATCAACCTGGGTGAACACGCGGGGCACGGCTCGTAAATATCAAATTTTAGACAAGCAAAGAAATTGAATTTACCATAGAGTTGGCTTATAAAAAAAATAAAGAATTTGCGCGCAGGTTTAGACACAAATTAAGAACAATAAGAAAGCCAAACTTCGTTTTGACTTTCCTATTTTTCTTAATTCTTGTCTGAAACCAGCCCGCAAGCTCTCTATTTTTTAAATAATAGATTGGCGTCGGGATTGATTTCCTTTAATTTATTTATCAAAATATTATAGGCACTATTTCACATTATTTTGGTTTTCCTCATTATATAGTCTTTACTCTTGACTTTCATAAGCATAGTAAAATTTCAAATAAAGCAATAAAACTCTCCGAAAAGGGTTAATTCTCCGAAAACACCGTAGCGGAGCGCAAAAGAAATAAAACACATAAAATCTTTTCACTGACTCAGTCAAATGAAGCGCATGCGCTGAATAAATCTGAGCGACGCACACACACTCACGAAATGCTCACGGATTAGTCCTGCTCGTATCTGTGCTCGTTGCAACAAGTGACGACCAATCAGCCGAACACGGACGGCGAGCACACGCATGGATGCATGCTTCGTGGAGATGCTACGGACAGATCCACTGGACATATATGCATGTGAATGAGGGGCTAACGTCTCAAAGCATTCAGACCATCGGACTTGATAAACTCGATAAATCCCCGAACCAAACAAACAAGTGTGTCGCTACAGACGGTCGGATCTGTCAATAGTAGTACAGTTGGCAGAGCATACGGACGTCTTTCCTCAGCTTCGGTAAATCAAAGCGCGCATAAATTGTGGTAATTGTAGTCACATCGAAAAAATGGAATGAGCAAAATGAATGCCACATCTAAAAAAAGGAATGAGCAAATTTCTATTCAAAAGAGTGAATGAATTTAGTCATATAAAGTTAATAAATAACGAAACGTTTTAATAATCATTAAATTTAATCATACTTAAACCTCTCATCGTGAAACTGATACTATGAAAAGATAAGCTTGTGCCCCTGGATTTAGTTTTTTTAACCTGTTAAGCATAAGTAGCACTTGCACAATAAGGGTTCCTTACGAATTTAGGCACTCATAAATATTTAAGGACTGAAGTATTTTGCCTACTATTCTTTCACAGGCGTAAAATTGTGGCGCATATTTAAAAAAAAATATGACATCTAGGATCATCGCTATAGTATTCTTACAATCTGCGCCGACATCTAAAAACTCTATTTCTTCATAATTTTAGGCTGAATAATTGCGAAAATAAGGAAGGGGGTATGTTCTATTTTTAAAATATATTTTTAAATAAGAAATTTAAAATTATGAAACAACAAATATTTTTATACTCCTCATAACAAATTCTTTGAAATCCACACGAATAAAATAAAAAAAAAAGAATTGATTCTTTAATTCTTATATGAATATTTAAACAAAATTAGCTACTGAAAAGTATGCGAATTAATAATACTATACTAAATTTTAAGTTTTTACACCGCATTGTTTCTTAAAAAATTAGCTGTGATAGACGGACTGACAGACAGGAACTTATAAAGTTTTTGTTTTTCTGTTTGAGGTACGAAACTACCCTCTCCTACATCACTGGATTTCTTTGAAATTTTGAGTAACACTTTCGGAGATATTTGACTACAAGCGTCTTTATTAAAATTGGATAAATTATATAAATATAGAAAATTTGTACATTTCCAAAACGTCAGTTAAAACTTCGCTTTCTGTAATAACTTAACGGACGTCATTACGCACATACATCCTCCACGGAGTTAAAACCGCGACTAATGACGATTGTAGGGGTGGTCAAACGAGTCTTCGATTTTGGTGACAGCATCTCGCCATGGAATTGGCGGTAAATTTTTAATGTGTACAGCTACTTCTAGCGTCAGCTATGTGTCACCATGCAAGAGACGCTGCGAACACACTAGAAAATTCAGACAGAACCCACATAACACTGAGTCTGTTTGAAACAATTGACAAATTTTTACTGTTACATTTAACATTACAAGTTTTACATATTAATTAAGTAAAAAGGGTGTTGTAGCTATTGTGTTGTTATATGTTAAGATCTTTGTTATTTTCTTTTGTTGCATATTAAGATAGTTGTTTTATTTTGTAAAGGCTTGTATGTTCTGGAGTGTAATTCCTACATAGGACAAAGGACAAAATGATCATTTTTTCCCTGTCTCGTAACGAAAGCCGGTAAATGTTATCCATTATTGCTTATTATATAACATTTAAAAATTAATATAAATTTTATACACTAACGGCACAAAGCAATTGGTGTCTTGCGACGTTGCAGACGTTTATTGTTAAAATTTTATTCTAAGAGTTGCACAGTATTCTGATATGTGAGTATTAACTATTGTAATGCTGTGATTAACGGATTATATTTTTAAATAACATTATTATAAATATAATATTTCATGTAACAAGTGCATTCTGGTCAAAATGAATTTTTACTGTTTTGTTTGAAAGAAAACTTACACTAAAAGATGTTTTAGTTAGGCGCCTATTACGACATTATTAAAAAAAATGAATTTTAAAAACGTTGTCACACAAATTATACTTAAATAAGTTATAATTAGATTATCGAGCCCTTCTGTGATGAAAATGAGAGTAGAGTAAAATATTTCCAGTATCTGTTATACTTGAAACTGTCAAGTGATCAAATCAGATAGTTTTCAATTTAGATGTAGTATTTTTATTTTATATATATGGGCGTAGCCAATGTTTGGTAGTGTGGCACAGCCTCCAGAAAAAAAACTAACCAAAATAAATCAAGTGATATTGATAAACAAATTGTTGGATATTAATATTGATGCATTAATATTGACCCATGATTAAAGCAAATATTCTGTTTCATGATTTTTTTAATACTATGTAAATTTTAAAAATCAGAGGATTGTGAACAAAATCGTTTTTTGGCTGCTCCGGTCGCTGCTAGCCCTCCCCATAAAAAATGCTGGCGATGCCAATATCTATATGTGGTGCTATTGTATTGTGTTTCACTAAATTTTAATTCGATTCCTTAACCTAACCACTTCTTCATCCTTTCCAATCCCCATGGAAGATACCTACAACCTTCCCGTGGTTTCCATTGAGAAATAACACGAATATGTGGTATTTTGAAATATATCAAGTCACAGAATATCACATGTTATTGGCCAAGTGTGGGGTTTTAACACAAGTTTGAAAATACTTCAACAACGAATAGATCTTGCTATAATCATGCCTGTCTTTGTGTATGTTTTTGCTTGTTTTCAAATGTTGATGAGTTGCCCACATTCATTTATGCTATTACCACCTAGTTGACTCCAATCATGTTATTTTAATATTTGTCTTTTGTGAAAAATTTGTATCATTTTAATAAATAAATTTATGAATAAAAATTACTTCTTTCTTTGTTAACGCCATCTATGAGCAATGTAGAGTAAGAGATTGCGCCATCTATGGGCATTAATAATAATTACACAAGCCTTTGGTCGGGAGGGTGTGGTGAGGAAACAGGGGAATTACTTTGACAGCGTTTGTGCGTGTATGAAAAAGTGCAATTCTTTTTTTTATATGGGTTAGTATTGGTCGTGTCCGTTCTGTGCCGTATCTGTTCTGTGAACGATTGATTCGGTCTGTGTTCTGTGGGTCCGAGCATCAACATGGGCGGATTTGGTTCGAAACGAACTAAGTTAGGTGTGCATAAAATTGAACCGCGCGGACATGAAATAATAATTATTATTTTAGTCGTTGGACCACTCTTCACACGACTGGATTCGATACCAAATGCGACCATCTGGTAGAGCTTTTAGGTCTTATAAAAATATATATGTGTGCATTATAAGCAAGACGTGTCTTGTTTTTCATTTCGTGGCGTGTCTGAATAAGATGTCTTGTTTATGTCAAACGCGGACGCATAGACGGACGTTTCGTCTATAGACGCCTCTTACTGTCGGTTATATTTCAATTACATCATGCACACTCATTGGACGTATTTTAGACACTACATCCTAGGTTACACATCATATCTATTTAATTATAATACTAGTAGATTGTTCTGTGAACTTGCGTCATCTGATTGCACTGATTGAAGAAAGGTCTAAGTTAGGGAATAAAATTAGTGAGAATTACAAATTCAGTAATTTAAAAACTGTTGGCATGAAATTTTTGTTGTTTTGATAAAAGAATTCGAGGGCTTATCGTTGTACGAGCAAAATGAAACAGGTATCTAAATAGTATTTTTTTTATATTTAGTCTCTAGCTAATTTTAAGTACATAATAGAATAAGTAATTGAGATGATGATACGCTGTGTAACATGTCGTTTAGTACCAATATCATAAAGGATTATACAGCGTATAGGGTAATGTTGCCATTATTGGACTACTTTTTTTAACGTAAAAATTTTAAATCTGATCAGTAATCAAAAAAGACATTATGCCTTTTCAAACGTCTTTTATTGATCCAATCGCTGACAGTTTGAGAATCAAATTTTAAAAAGTAAAATGAAAATATAATAAAATTATAAAAAAAGTCCTTATTTTTATTTTGCAGAAATGAAAAAATAATTTCCTCACATTTTAAAGTCATATAAACACGGGTCACTTCGTAATGGCGGCTGTCACCAAGTCACCAAACTATCTTTTTTTGAGATTTATGCTGCTTGGCTTTTGTTTATCGCTCGCACGTACTCATGATAGTTTTCAGGAAAGGTTTGTGGAAATTATGTCAATGATACAGCGATAGCAAACAGTAACCTTCTTACTGTACGGTGTAAAAAAACGATAAAGTGTTATTTTGTGTCTAAATTAGGTCACATTTAAAATATAGGTACTTGAACTTGGGATACAGGTGGTTTCGTTAATATTTCATTTTTTAATTATATAGATTTTTACGCAAGTGATTTTTACAAACACCTTTTATGTATGCGTGTGTGTGTGCGTGTGCGTGAGCGTGTGCATGCGCATATGTGCGCGCGCGCATGTGTGTGTGTGCGTGCGTGCGTACGTGAGTTATGAGTTGCTGTATGGGAAGTGATTTCTAAAGAAACTCAAGTTTTAGAATTTATATAATTTAGTATATTAGTGATTTTTAGTATATTAGTGACTTTACTTACAATCACAATTACAAATATGAACGTGACAATGAAAGACATCTGCTGTCCATTATCGCGTTCTCCTCCGATTTGCTGTGTTTACTTATTTGTGAGAATTCTCGGTGGATCTTGTATGCTCAGCAACGTGGTCGATTGTTGTCCTTAAGCGTAAATTATACCGTGAGTTCGGAGTTCCCGTAATTCATTTGGTATATTGTGAGTTCTGTTAATTTGTTCGATTTTGTATTCTCCTCCGATCTGCTATGTTTGCTTGTTTACGAACATCGTCGTTGGATTTTGTGTGAACAGTATTGCCGCCAAATGTTGTCGTTAAGCATAACTCACACCATGAGATATGCTAACTCGTGTGTGCGAGCTTGCGTGCGTGCGTGCATGTGTGTGTGCGCGCTTGCATTTGTGCGTCGAGCGTGGTGCGTGTGTGCATGTTATATCTGAATGAATCTTACGTATGTAATCGAATGAATCGATCTGTCAAAATAAAGTGATCTTAAAATATTTAAATCAATAGGTTGCACGTCTCGGTCAATAATTTTTATTTGGTTTTAATTTCGTGCATCATATGTACTGCAGGAAAATTATTATAACGGGTATTTTTTTAGAGGTATAAAACTTTAAAATGAAAAGAAAACTGATAAAAATCATGATAATCGCCATGATATTAGCTTTATTGAAAAGGTAATTATATGCCATTTGTGTTTAAATACTATTTTAGACATATGGGTGTTGCGGCTGACTCCAATGAAATGCAATCTTGAAGTCCAATTCTCAAACACTTTTTCAAGCATTTAGGGTCATATACTAGCAAAAAGGCAGCGACTGTTGTCTTCCAAGCGGTCCAACGTCTGTGGTTTATCGGCACAGACTATCAATTTTACATATCCCCACAGACTTGAAAAAGGCTCCAGGCATTGATAGAATCGATAATAGGTTAGTAAAATTCGTATGGAAAAACGCTGCACGTGATATTCTTACGGCCTTTAACCGCTGTCTCCGCACGGGCCACTTTCCGAAGGTATGGAAAGTGGGGAGGTTTAAGGTCATACTGTAGAGTAATGAAAAATCGCCTATCGATTCATCGAATTTTTTAGACCCATTACGCTCCTTCCGGCTTCGCGATGTTGCTAGAGCAAGTATTGACGGCGCGTCTATTGGCGCAATTATTTCGTTTCCCGATAGAAAATTCGGTTTCCGTTCCGAAGTGTTCACATCTGACGCGATTTCCTTGGGTCTTGGGTCGATACGTGCCCAGACAAATACGTTCTAGGTATTTTCTTGGATATCTCTGTCGCGTTTGACAATGTTTGGTGGCCGGCCATCTTGTCCGTGTTGGAATCCGGGAGGGTGCCAGCGGATCTCCGCCGGATTTTTATAAATTATTCCCGTGATCGTGTTGTCTTTTTGCAGGATACTGACATCGAAGTCAGGAAAACTTTGACCAAGGGCTGCCCGCAGGGCTCGGTTCTTGGACCAAGCCTTGCGGGCAAGTATACCATCGAACATGACGTTCCACAACCTTGTGGAACGTCATGTTCGATGGTATCACGATACACCTTCAGGAATGCGGTACCATTGCTTATACGGACGACATTCTGCTCTTGGTTTAAGGAGCGAGACGAAGAGACATAGAGAACCGGGCGGCGGACGCCCTCGCCAAGCTACATAACTGGTGCACCAATAACAAGCTTTGCTTCGCCTCACAAAAGTCCGAGGCTGTCGTCTTCAAGCCAGGCTGACGAGGGAGCCATCTGTGGTTGTGGCTGGTGCTAGGATCGGCGCGGAATCAAGTAACCTACCTGGACATGGTCCTTGATACACGCTTTTTACCACAAGTGCGGTACATCGGTGAGAGCGCGCGACTTACTGGAACTGGCTGGGGCTGAATAACTCACCCTCAAACTGATGTATATGGCAATATACCTTGGTATATTAGCCTGTGCGCCATTGGTTTGAGCTCAGTGGTGCGTTGGGGTTCAGCAGGTGAGATGGGTGGTGCTAAGATCGCAGTGTGCGCTGCTGCTGGCGCTGACCAAAGCTTACAGAACTTGTTCAAGAGATGCGTTGCCGATTTTGGCAAGTTTTTTGCCTGCTGACCTCGCAATCACAGAATACGCGGCGAATTTCATCTTGGCTCAAGGTAGGAGTTTCGATGCGGGTCCGTTGTACTTTGAGTTTTTGGCTAATGAATCACTCGTTAATAGAAGAGACGTATTTTAGAGATCATAGTTGCTCATTGGCAGTCCAGATGGTCCTCCCCTGATTCCGAGGGAAACGACCAGGTTGTTCTTCTCCGGTATGTCCGAGCGATTAAGCAAAAACTGGTTTGTTCCTGATCATTACATTTCTCAATTTTTAACGAGACATGGCGCATTTCCTGTCAGTTTGCATAGATTCGTCCTTAGACCCGACATGTACCTCCGGATTTGTGACGCAGCATATGCGTCATGTTTTGTTCCATTGTAATGAACTCAACGATGTACGTAGAGTATAGCGTGTAAATACTAACGTTATTCGTATTAGAAAGCATGCTTCTAAATACTAACGCAGAATCACGCGGAATCTTAGAAGGTGGTATCTTTAGTCACCGAGATTTAGTTGGGAATGGACCGATCTTTGAGTCAGTTAGAGCGTTCGCTAAATGCGATCTCGAAAAAATGGAGGTACTAAATAATACATTGAGAAGAGGCAATCTCTAACCCTGTTGGGTGGAAGCGCTGAGACTGTAGATACGGGACGCTATTAGGGGACCGTCGATAGTCCCCTCTTTTATATGAGGTGGATCGTTACGGGTTGTTAGTTATTCCCACAGAAAATAATCCATAGATTTGATATCACACGATCGTGAAGGTCAATTTACAAGAGCATTACGCGAAATTATACGCTTATCAAATGTTTCCTGCAATAAATTGATCATGTCGCGTGCTGTGTGGCATGTGGCACCGTCTTCTTGAAACCAAAGCTCTTCCATATTAATGTCTTTCAATTGGAGAACAAAAAAGATAGCAATAATGGATCTAAGTCGCTCTTTATTGATTGTAACGTTCTTGCAGGTCTCATCTTTGAAAAAATACGTAATATGAAAATATGATTCCACCAGTCCATGAACACAGAAAGACTTTTTGTGGATATAAAGGCACACCAAATCTGGAAATTTTGTTTATTGACATAACCAATCAGCTTAAAATGAGCCTCATCGCTGAACAAATCATTCAACGAAAAAGTGGTTGAGAATTAGACTTCTAGATTGCGCTCCGTTCGAATCAGCAATGGCGCCCATAGGCCTAAAATCGTATTTGAAATGAATTCACCCATAACACGAATTGCATATAATTACCTTTTAAATAAAGCTATGGCCATTATCGTGATCTTTATCTGCTCTTTTTCATTTTAAAATTGTAAACCTCTAAAAAAACAGCCGTTATTAGAATTTTTAATTATATAGTAGTGGTTCAATAATAGTATGCTTAGTGTTGTGATTTGTGCATTAATCATTACGTTGAAGTTGTGAGTTGTTTCCTAATTTTCACAAAAAATAAAGTGTAATTGAAGCAACGTACCTAGATCAGGTTTTTTAATTAGGTTGATAGGTTTAATTGGCTGATATAAAAATTGTGGCCAGTTTACCAAAAGTCATTACGTATCAGCTTTTTTTTATAATTATTTTATATAATTTATAATGATTTCTTTAAATTTATCACTTATATTGATGTCGTTGTTATCATGTAGTTCGTTTATTTTTCAAAAATGATTTTAATAATGTAAAATTTGAATATTTAATTTTCTACCCTTGTTGTTATAGCAAAACCTTCAGAAAATGTAATCCTTTTTTCTATTCTGTGATTGCTTTTATTTAAATAATTTTTTTTTAAATTTAAATACATATTTTCTTAAAGTACATGTTTAGGTTATTTTTGTGTACATTAACAAATTCAATAACTAGTTATAGATAATAGTTGTAGTGTTCATATTTCCAGAAGTGGCTATGGTTTTCGTGAGTCATCCACTTTTTAAATTTGCCTATCTATTGAGAACTGAGATTATCAGTCTTAAGCTTGGAAACTATGAAAAGTAATTTGATGTCTTCATGAGCAAAAAATCCAGTACTCAAATTTCAAAAATTAACCTAGGGCTAAGAAGTGAACTAAGTCGCATAGTGTCTTCGAAGGTAGAAAATAAAGAATCTCAGATCAAAGTACATTTTTTTAATTTTATTTCATAACGATAATTTTTCAAACAGAGAACATTTACCAATGTTGACTTAAAGAACAGGCTAGATATTACTGATAAAATTATTTCTTGGCTATATGTTAATATAGCTTGGCCACAAATAATAAGTATACAGCAAAACAAAAAATAAATGAAATAAACGTTTAAAATAAGACAAAAATAATCAAAATGAAAATTAAAAATAATGATAAACACAGGTAAAACAAATATAACTTCAATTTACAGATGAACACAAACATGCATATATGCAAACATAAACATATAAATAGAGGTAAACATATTTACTCACAAGGTCCTAACAAGGTTTTAATAAGGTTTTAATGTTATTCTTTCTTAATATCGTATAGTAGATAGAACCTGCAAATAACCCGATCCTGCAATTTGAGGCGACCTTCTCCATGCAATCTACCGATCGAGAGCATCTAAAAGCATGCTAAAAGAAGATGATACTCAATTAAATTGTAAGAGTAGCGTCGATCTTTGTTTACAGCGACGAACAGAGTTTTTGCCTTAACTGTTACATTACCTATCATACCGCAAAAAACGACATTTGATACCGATCTCTCTAAATGTAGCACAAGTTGTTTGATTGGGAGTATTACTGATTCTTTTGCGGAAAAGTTACGGAGTCGGAGAGGGTAAGGAGTTTGTGAATTTCATTACACCACGCATACCTCCAAACACTCTAAACATCCCGAGTTTTCCACCAAACAGTCGTTCGAATTGAGGAGTTATTTTGTAATCATCGCCAATATCCTAAGATCATAAGGAATTTTATTAATCAGAATTTTATTAAATCATATTTACTAAACGATAACCGGAAAAATAAATTAACGAAGTTCGTGGTCACATTCGCACAGAGCATTTTACGTTTTACAAAAAATTATGTCAACATCTTCAATATAGGCTATATTAAACTTTATTCTTCAATATAGGCTATATTAAACTTTATTCTTCAATATAGGCCATATTAAACTTTATTCTTCAATATAAGGTATATTAAATTTAAAAATTATAAATAAGTTATACATACAATTAGAAACACAAATGGAAACAACTTTTACACTGTGGAAGCAATTTACAAAAAGCCGCTTCGAAGAATTTTTAAAAATTAACATCATTAGTAACAATTTTTTCTTGAGGCTAATTAGTATTAAATTGTTTATTATTATTTTTATTAAAACAGTACGATAGGTATATATATATATATATATATATATATATATATATATATATATATATATATATATATATATATATATATATATAATTTATAGTGGAAAATATCCGATGCGATTTTAGGTTCACCATACTTAACAGATTATTTTTCTTTAATTTAACATATATTTCTAAATTAATAATATTTTGTCGAAAACACGTGGGTAATTCTTGATTTGATTAATGTTAAGGATATACGCTAATAGACGAATAGCTACCGCAACTCTTGGTACCACCGAGCAGAAAAAGGAAGTACAATGATTGGGTAACGGATTGAATACACTCTGTCATAAAAAATAAGAATCATAGAGGTGAAATTACATAATATTATAAGTACAATATATTTCAACTACAATTTTATATTACCAGGTTTACATTATCGTAGACTGATGAAAAGTCTAAGAAGGCAGCTTTGAGGAACTCTTGTCCGGAGAGTCGGTATTAGAACACTAAGGTAGTCCATCGTACTTTTAGTTTTTCTTAAGGAAAATTGTTTGCTTCAGAAAATGGAATAGTGTTTGGCAAACGATTCCAAGCGATTCTTAACTAAGTGTTCGGTTATCTTCAATCAACCGGAGGTAGGGCTCTAAGCCTAAAGTCTAAAGCTATATTGGGGTCTTTATATGGTTTGAGGATGCGAATTATTATTGGTGATTTCAAAGAAGAAAGACTGAGTTGAACACAGTTCGACCTTGAATATGAACATAGGCGTAACTAGGTAAGGGCCAGGTGTCAAGCCCCACCTCTAGAACAAACATTGCACCCCCCCCCCTCTCGTCCCAGGAAGTAAAGACCAATTTTATTTTTTGAGCAACGAGTTTGTATTTGTCATGGCGGGTAGCGCTAAATATATCAAACTAAGCCACAATTGTTTCAAAGGGAAATGCGTACAGTTAGCATAATATAATTTCAATATTTTCAAGGGATCAATAAAATGTTAAATATACTGAATAATATTAGTATTTCTATAAATATTTAAGTAATGAACTATAAACAATTCACAGTTTATAGTAATGCGATATTAATCAATATCTAAACTGCTATTTGTTTACTTTTAGTCGGAATTATTTAGAACAAACCAATTATTTTACTGAATTATTTCTGTATTAATCTAGTAGATAAATATTTTGATGTGCATCATCATAAACCATCTTCAACCATTTTAGTGTGGATCTCCTTCAATGTGCACCCCTCTATTCTATTTTGGGCTCTTTGGATCCAGTTTGCGCCCGTCGATCTTTTTATGTTATTTTTCCTTCGAATTTGCGGCTGCCTAACTTGTTTCTTGCACTCCCAAAGTTTCCACTCCAAGAGAGCTTTGCACCACGAATCCGATTTTCGAGCAACGCGATCAGCCCACTGCCATTTAAATTTCGCTACTCTTTTGACAATGTCAGCAACTTTGCTTTATCTCCGAAGCTACTTATTTGTTTTACGGTCTTTTATGGGGAACCCTACCAGCTTCTTTTCTATCGCAATTTGAGCAAAAATAAGCTTTTGCAGGACAACGAAAATAAGATTTTCTTGTTACCCAAGTTTCGGCTCTGTAAGGACTGGAATGAGGTTGTTTACTGAGGCGCTTATTGAAGCATACACTTGGATGCCTATAACATCTAAAAGTTATTTTTCTGAATATACTAGAATATATATACAAGACTAATCGTTTTTGTATATACAAGACTAATCGTTTATGTATCAATAGCTCAACGCCATGCTCTCTCTTTTGTCATCATCGCGTCCTTTATGATATAAAATATACCCAGACTTGAGGTTTCTGATTTTCTCGCCAGATCTCCTTACCTCTGACAGACCCAAAATGTTCCAGTGAATGTTGTCCAGTTCGTGATGCAATTCTTCCATTGTATCGTCCTCTACCAGAGTTCTGCCGTTATACATACCAACTTAATTATATAAGTTTTATCCTCTTTATTTTTATTATTATAGCAGCTTCATAACTCCCAGGAATTCTTAACACCTCTGTCCTGCCCAGAATTCGCGTAATTGTTTTGTTAGGTGTCGCCGCTGGGAACTCGCGGCCTTTGATTTTCTCTAGTTTCATGTTGATTGAAGGGTTTAGGCAATTTAACCCATCTGTGTATCCCATATGTCCTGATAAGTGAGAAGAAACTCGATTAATTAGAACTATAGATGTCACAAATGATCTTAATGACATAAAACATCCCCGCTGACACCTTAAAGGACACCCTCTCTTCTGAAGGCACTAGATCAGCAAGCCAGTTCTATCTACCACACCGATCCCTCTTTTACCGACTTTTTTTCACCCTAGGATTACCACTAAATCTCTCACGTGGTTATTCAACTAAATAGGATCCACCGTGTGAAGGTGAGAAAGGATGTGGCCGAGGCTGTAGAAAGTTTCGCTTCTAACAATATTCTTGTGTTACGTGGGTTACCTCTTCGGACCCCTACTTTGATATTAGTAAAATAAAATTTTATTGTTTGCACACAATCTCTATTCCACTAGCAAAAATGATATACATAGGTAGCAATTTGTTCACTTTTAAACGGAGTCATGAATAAACAAAGCAATAAATAAATATAATATGAGATCAAATATCATAGCTAAATTCTAACCAAATTAAGTTTTTATTTATTTAAAAAAAAGACTAAATAAACACATCTTATCTATGCTTAATTCGTCTAATACAGTATGAGGCGAACGAGTTGGGCGTCCTTGCCAAAATTGTTTCCATGGTTATGCGTATCGAAAGTTAATATGTGCACCTTGTTGATTGAGCCACTGACTTCTATTTTAGCGTAGTAGTGTAACAGAGGTCAGAGAGCACGGCTCATCAAAATAAGTACAATCCAGTGTTGTAATTCGTTCGTGTCGTTCAGGTTTGGCCAATGAAACAAATTCTTTTAAAATTGAAAATGTACGCGGCAGTCAGATTGGCAAGTGAAATAAATAAATAATATTTAGATATTATTAAATGACACGCCACGTTTACCAATTATCTTCTAAACTATCACGGTCTATAAGATCACTAGCTGTTACTTAAAAAGAACTTAGTTGGTAGATTCTATATTTAATTTTTTATTAGAGTTCGTAATGAAAGAAGGAACATTCATAAATTTTGTCAAGTCCATTAAACTGTGCATCAGTCACAGCTGTTTTAGTAATTAAATTTTGCAACTAAATGCTTCATAAGGAGATTTCAATTAATGTGTAGCAAATTATTTTTAAAAAAATTGATGTGCTATGAAAAAGGGGTTATATTTCTTTGTATATCTTTTTGAATGATTTAACATTAGACAGGTCTTTTGAAATTACATTGAGTTTCGTTTATTACGTTTTATGCCTCAAAATGATGTGCAATGTGTTGTAATTTTTAAACACCTATTCTAATTTTTAAATTCATGCGTTTAAAAAACACTGGTTGTTCTATTAAAATTTTCAAATAAACTTTGAAGTTAACTTGCTAATAATTTCAGGAAATATAAATTGTTGTATTATGGAAACCTGTTTTGTATCCCGATTTACACTTGGCTATTTTATATTAAAATAACAAAGTGGTTTTCATTAGTAATATTTAAAAAAAATCGAATGAAATTTATTAAAATTTTAGAACACAATGAAAAAGTTTAAAGACATAAGAACCTTATTTTAAAAATTCTAATTAGCAACCTGACCAAGATACTCAATCATCTCCGACAACGAACACAGCACAGATAAACATTAGAACTGAAAAAAAAATAATACGTCAAGTCTCGTTTCACAAACTGCCACTTCTTTACTAGAACAATTTAAACAAGAGAATCTCAATGTAGGGACTCTCTAAGCTCACCCGTCATAATCACGGATATATTTACACGTCGCACCACATATCATCACTATCTCTTCTTCACAGCAAACAGTCGAGAAGATTTAGGTAATCACCAAATTTGTTCATCTAGATCAGTAATGAATTATATAAAAAAGGTTTAGTAACAGGAATCGAAGCTTTTCTTCTAAGTATTATTATGTTCATTCATGAATTGAACAGTTTGATAAAGATAATCGTTTTACATATAGAATTTTTTGGAAAAACAAATCGCGTTACCAAAACGAGAAGTTGATTACAAGTGGTTTTGATAAGTGTAAAAGCACAGCCATCAGACATGTACTTTGATGAATCTGTGAATCTGGGTCCAATACATCCAACAATTCCGAGGTCAATGAATGATGATATAATCGAGCTTAGTAACAAAAATATCACTAAATTCTAATGCTGACAATCCATCATGGAGCGCCATGACAGGTAGTGAACATTAAAATGCTCCAGGACCATATATGAACCACAAATAGAAGTAAAATATTCAGACCCAATGGTGATGTTAGACCGAATGGTGTAGTTATACAGACCGAATGGTGATGTTACTGCCTCTCGTAACAACAAGGTTTAATTGAGCTTTTTGAAGGGCATCTAGAAAAAAATTTATATTTTTAAAAAGTGTATTAAGTAGAAGG